>CM051830.1:98216499-98816499 GCA_028451465.1 Erethizon dorsatum | reverse complement strand
ATCAAAATGTCTTTTATTTTAAAATATTTTTATTACAACATTTCTAGGGCTGGTGAGATGGCTCAGTGGCATAAGCGCCTGCCCGGCAAGCGTGAGGCCCTGAGTTTGACTCCCGGAACCCACACAAAGGAAAAAAGGGCCAGTGCTATCACTCAGCAGTACAAATGCTTGCTGGCAAACATGAGGTCCTGAGGTTGACTCCCGGTGCCCACATAAAAAAAAAAAATTCTAGTATTGGTGGTGTTATATATGTAATTACAACAATATCATGAGCAAAAAATATTTGATGCTTTTTTTTTTTTTTTTTTTTTTTTTTTTTTTTTTTTTTGTGGGTACCGGGGGGACGACCTCAGGACCTCACGCGCCAACAGGCACCCGTGCCGCTGAGCGATATCACCGGCCCCTTTTTCGTATGTGGGATCCGGGAGTCGAACTCGGGCCTTCGCGCTTGCAAGGCAGGCGCTTACGCCGCTGAGCCATCTCACCGGCCCGCTTTTTTTTTTTTTTTTGGTGGGTACCGGGGGTCGACCTCAGGATCTCGCGTGCCAGCAGGGGCCCGTGCCGCTGAGCGATATCACCGGCCCTTTTTTCGTATGTGGGATCCAGGAGTCGAACTTGGGCCCTCACACTTGCCAGGCAGGCAATTTACGCCGCTGAACCATCTCACCGGCCCCTATTTGATGCATTTTTGTACTCCCTATACAACAGCTGCTAAAAGTCTATCTTAACTATGAAATTATTATTGTTATCTAACTATCTTAACTTATGAAATTATTTATGAAATAACACAACACACCCACATTCAGTAATTAAATAAGAAAACCTACATGTCTGCTTAATAACAATAAACACCTACCTTCATAGGCACACACATGTAGGTTGAAATATTATCATTAATCACTGCATTTTACTTGCCAAGTTCCACAATTGTATATAACATCTGATACATGTAGGTTTCAATTCAACTGACAACATGTGGCGACTGCAGGAGGCAGAGTTAGCACCATACGGCACCCTCCCTTGCACAGCATTCTGTTCCTACACAGTCTGCACTCTAGCACCATACAATCAAGTCATGAAAGATATAATTAAAATCAACAGAGTAAGCTGGGTGTGGAGGTGTATCCCTATAGTCCCAGGACTCTGGGAGGCTGAGGCAGGAGGATCTCAAGTTCAAGAAACTTGCCTTGGAAAGTTAGCAAGATTCTGTCTCAAAAAAAAAAAAAAAAAGGGCTAGAGATGTAGTTCAGTGGTAGAGCACTTGCCTAGCATGCTTGAGGCCCTGGGCTCAAACCCCTGTACTTTACCACCATCCCTCAAAAACAAACAAATAAAAAATTTGCAAGAAAGCATCAGTAATCAAAAACAGTATGCTGTTGATATGATAGATATATTAACTGAGGGAACAGAATCGAGAGTAACAAAATAAAAACCTTTATATTTATGGTTAACTGATCTTCCATAAGAATGCCGAAACAATTCAATGAGGAAAGAAATCTTTCAACAAATGATACTAGGAAAATGGATGTCTACAGGCAAAACAATTAAATTGGATATCTTCCTTACACCTTACACAAAAAATAACTCCAAATGGATCATGGACCTAACTTTTGTTTTATTTTTGCAGTGCTGGGGATTGAACCCAGGGTTTCATGTATGCTAGACAAACTTTCGTACACTCAGCCTAGATTTAACTTTTAGAAAAAAAACCTCAGGTAAATTTTGTATCCTTGAATTAGGCAATATCTTCTTTTTTAAAATTTATTTATTTTATTATTTGTGTGTGTGTGTGTGTGGGTACCGGGAGTCAAACTCAGGACCTTGCGCTTGCCAGGCAGGTGCTTATGCTGCTGAGCTATCTCACTGGCCCCAGGCAATATCTTCTTAGATATGATACCAAAAGCATAAGTTGCAAAAGGAAAAAAAAATAGATGATTTAGATTTCATCAAAATGTAAAGATTTTAATTGGCCATGGTGGTGCACACCTGTGGCTCATGCACTTGAGAAGCTGATGCAGGAGGATTACCATGAGTTCAAGGACAGCCTGGGCTACATAGCGAGACCCTGTCTCCAAAACATGCACAAAAAACTTAACATATAACATCAAAAAAGTAAAAAGACAACCCACAGAATAGAAGAAAGTATTTGCAATCATCTATCTGCTAAGAAATGTGTATCAAGAATATATGAAAAACTTAAACTTCAATACAAAGAACTCCAATATTAAAAATCAGCAAAATATCTGAATAGAAAGTTCTCCAAAGAAGATACACAAATAACCAATACATACATGAAAAAACACTCAAAATCACTAGTCATAAGGGAAATGCAAGTCAAAACCATGATGGCATACAACTTGGCACCCATCAGAATGGCTATTATCCAAAAAATAAAATAAGCATTGGTGGGATTTAGAGAAATTGGGACCCTTGAAGAAAATCGCTTGTAGGAATATAAAATTGTGGAGTGGCTTTGGAAAATGGTTTGACAGTTTCTCAAAATGTTAAACAACATAGTTATCACATGATCCAGTAATTTCACATCTAGATATATACTCAAGAGAGATGTCTGTAGCAGCATTACTTACAGTACCCAAAATATGGGAACAGCCCAAATATCCACGGATAAGTAAAATGTGAGATAGCCACAGAAAGGAATATTATTCATCCATGAAAAGGGATGAGTGATACAGGGTATAGCACAGATGAACCTAGAAAATATGCTAAGTCAAAGTTGGGCACAAAGGCTCTTATATTGCATTTATATAAAATGTGCACAATAGCTAATCTATACTATAAAGAAAGTATTTTAGTGGCTAACATAGGGCTGGGCAGGTTAGGTTGGGAAAGAGGACTGACTGGAAGGTAACTACTTGTAATCCCAGTACTCTGGGAAGCTGAGGCAGGAGGATTGCAATTTGGAGCTCAGCCTGGACAACTTAGCAACTTAGTGAGATCCTATCTCAAAATAATTTTTTTAATAAGGGCTGAGGATGTAGCTCAGTGCAAAGACCACGGATTCCATTACCAATATTGGAAAAAAGAGCATGGGTAGATAGAACATGTATATTTTAATCATGCAAAAAAATTCCTTCAACAGTAAGATATGTTTAATGTGTAGAGTTGTTTTCTGACCATGATGGAATCTAACTGCAGATCAATAACAAAAAGATAACAAGAAAATGCCCAGAATTTGTTGTATATTAAGCAATATACTTTTCTTTTCTTTTTGGTGGGGGGCTGGTACTGGGGGTTGAACCTAGGTCCCTGGTACTTCACTACATCCCCAGACCCTTTTTTATTTTGAGGTAGAATCTCACTAAAGTCACTAAGTTGCCCAGGTTGGTCTCAAACTTAGCATCCTCCTGCTTTAGGCTCCCAGAGTTCTGAGACCACAGAAGTGTGCCACTGTGCCAAGTTTAAGCAACACACTTCTGAATAAACTATACGTCAAAGAAGATACCTAAAAGGAGATAAATAGATACAATGAACTAAAGAGAAAGGAAAGTGCCATATATGAAAACATTTCAGGCATAGCTAATGCAATGTCGAGGAGTAAATTCATAGCATTATATGTTCACATTAGAAAAGAAGAAACATCACAAACTGTTAGACTAAGTTCTCACCTAAAGAAATTAAAAAAGGAGAGCAAATAAACGAAACAACTGGAAGGCAGGAAATAGTAAAGAACAGAAATCAATGAAACTAAAAATAGAAAAATAATAGAAATTAAAGAAGTAAAAACAGATTCCTTACAAGGATCAGTAAAATCGGGAAACCTCTATCAATACTGACAAAGGTGAAAGAGAAAAGATACATTACCAAAATTAGAAATAAAATGAGATATCACAACAGACTCTGCAGATATCAAAAGAATCATAAGAGAATACGGTACCAACAGTGGACATAAAAATCTAATAGCTAGGACAAAGCAGAACATCTCAGAAACACAAACTACCATGTTATGATATACATAATTGAATAACCTTATAAAAATCAAGGTAATTGGAGTCATTATTTAAAAGCTCCCAACTTAACAACAAATATATAATCCAATTTTAAAAATAGCACAGTTAACACAAAGAAATGACAAATGTCTGAGGTGATGGATATGCCATCACCTAGACCTGATCATTGCATATTTTATATACATACATTGACGTGTCACACTATGCCCCACAAATATGTACAATTTTATGTCAATTTAAAATAGAAATAAAAATAAACTGGGCAAGGGACTTCGGTAGACATATATCCCTAGCCATATGAACATCCAACAAGTACATGAAAATATGCTAACGTCACTAACCATTAGAGAGATGCCAATCAAACCCACAGTGAAGTATTTATCACTTCATACCCATCAGGACGGCTCCTGTCAAAAATCCAGAAAATAACAGGTGTTGGTCAGAATCTGGAGAGACCAGAACCCTTGTGCTCTGCTGGCGGGAATGAATGCTGAGCCACTAGGGAAAACAGTATGATGATTCTTAAGAAAATTAAATAAAAGGTTACCATGATTCAGTTCCAATTCTGGATGTATATTCAAAAGAACTGGAGGCAGGGTCTTGAAGTGATACCTGTACACCAATGTTCAAAACAAAATGTCCTCGTTCTAAACCTCATAGCATAAAAATAATCTCAAAAATGAATCCTAGATTTAAATGTAAAACATAAAACTATAAAACTTTTAGAACATTAACATAGAAAATCTTTGGGGCATAAATACAATACCAAAAATACGGTGAATAAAAAGAGAAAATGGTAAGTGGGGAATAGTGGCACACACCTGTAATCCCAGCACTTGGGGAGGCTGAGGCAGGAGGATCTCAACTTTGAGCCTAGCCTGGGCAACTAGGAAACTCAGGAGACCCTATCTCAAAATAAAAAAGGGCTGGAGATGTAGCTCATTGTGAAGGCCTTGGGTTTAATCCTCAGTATGGAGAGACAGAGAGGGAGAGAGAAAGAGAGAGGGGGAAGGAATAAGAATGATAAACTGGAGTTCATCGAAATAGCATTTGCATTGTGAAAGACTGTCAAAAGGATGCAAAAACTACACACTGGAAGAAAATAGTGTGCATTACACATATCTAACAAAGAACTAGTATCCAGAATGTATAAAGAATTCTCAGGGCCAGTGAGATGGCTCAGCGGCATAAGCGCCTGCCTGGCAAGCGCGAGGTCCTGAGTTTGACTTCCGGTACCCACAATTAAAAAAAAAAAAAAAGAAGAATTCTCAAAAATCCAATAGTAAAAAAACCAAACAATCCAATTAGAAATTAGGGAAAAAATGTGAAGAGACATTGCACCAAAAAGGATGGAAAATTAACAAATGAAAAGATCTGCAATATCACTATCCATTAGAGTAATGGACAATAAGATCGTGGTGAGATCATAGAGATACTGTTGTGGTATTAGAGTGTTCTAAGATAGTGGAACAGCCAAAATTTTAAAAAATAGCAACAATGAATGTTGGTAAAGATGAGGACAAACCTGAATTTTTCACACATTGCTGATGGGAATGCAAAATGGTATAGCCACTGTAACAAAGAGTACAATACTTTCCTAAAAAACAAAACATGCACTACCATAATATAATTCAGCAACTATACTTTTGGGCATTTATCTCAGAGAAATTAAAGCTTATGTCCTCACAAAAACCTGCACTTAATTGTTCATAGCAGTTTTATTTATAATAACCCCAAACTGGAAAAAATATAAATGTCCCTTTATAGTTTAATCCAGAGGGCAGGGGAAGAGTTCAAAAAAAAAAAAATGATCAGGGACCAGATGCTGTATTGTCCTCAAGGCCATGCATTCATTAACTACCCAGACACGCCCAGCAGTGTGTTTTATTCATCTCCTAGGCATGTCTCAAGACGATCAAGTTGACATTAGCCATCACACCCAATTTTATGCAGCCTATACAAAGGCCCACTCTAAATATAATGATACAAACAGTTTAAAAGTAAAAGATCAATTCTGGTGTGGACAAGGTGGCATGGACTCAACTCTTAAACTCTAGAAATAATGCAAGAAGCAAGCAAAGGAGAACTCTGAAAGGTGGTAAGAGGAAGATGAACTGGCTTGCTACTCTAGAGCTAAGGGAAGAACACGATGGCAGGGAATTGTATGCCTTCCACTCAACAAGGGAAGATGATGCAGACTGGTTTCCTAACCCCCAAAATTGTAACATAGAACCCTGGTAGGCTCACTCCCTGGATCTAATGGGGTCCCCTCGACCACACTGGGAGAGTTCACATCATCACCAAATCACTGATTAAGCAGGAGTCCTGCTAACATCAAGGCCAGGTGACATACGCTCCTTGTCTTCCAAACTGTGTGAAGGCAGCAGGGTGTCATTGGCAAGAGGGGTCCTATTGCAATAAGCATCCTGGCATGGAAAGTCTCTTTGAGGACAGAGAATATGTCTTACAATAGAAAGTCTAGAGGAAAACTGATTTTTAAATTCATTTAACTGAAGCACCACCAGCAAAGGAAATAGTCTTGTCTTGTCCATCAGACTCTCAAGATTTCAGAATCAGACTTAAACTGGGCATAGTAGCAATGTTGATAGTCCCAGCCACTCAGGAGACTGAGGCAGGAGGATCACAAATTAGAGACCAGCCTGGGCAACAGAGTAAGACCCTGTCACAAGATAAAATTTTTTAAAAGGGCTAGGGATGTAGATCAGTGGAAGCACTTGCATAACATGTACAAGGCCCTGGGTTCAATCCCCAGTGCAGAAAAATAATCAATCTTAAGGATTTGGGGGGAAGGCTGTCTGGGCTGGGTGGGACTTTGAGAATGGGTGAGGGTCCGGGGGCTAGAAAAACACATTCATCTGTGGTTAGACCTTGGCCCATACTTGGCCCATACTGTATCAGAATGAACAGGAAGAGAGACTAGAGAGAATGTATGTGAGCAAGGTAACATTAGAGAGAAGATGGTTTGTTTTTACTTCTTTCATTTTTTCTTGTTTTATCAACTTTTCTAGTATCCACATGCTATGGTTTAAATGTGTCCCCCAAAGCTTCGTGTGCTGGAATATTGGTGCCCAGTGTGGCAGTGTTGAGATAGTGGAACCTTTAGAAGTTAATGCCCAGTGGGAAGTAATTGGACCATGGGGTCTTCACTCGCAGAAGAGATTAATGTGGTTTTCACAGATGTGAGTTAGTTCTTGTGAGAGTGAGTTGTTGGAAAGTGAGGCTAGTCCATACCTCTGGCCCTTTCTGCTATCAGGCATTTTCCTTTCTGTTTGTCTGCCAGTTATGACACAGCCACAATGAATTTACCAGAGGCTAAACAGATGGGGCTCTCGGATCTTGAACTTGCTGCCTCCAAAACTGTGAGTGGAATATACCTCTTTACTTTATAAGTCACCGAGCCTGAAGTATTTTATTATAGTAACAGGAAATGGACTATGACATTATATGCACAATATTTGCACGGAGACAACAAACACCTAACAAGGCAGAGAAGGCCCCAGGGGGCCCTCACTAGAGACTGACTCAATGGGGCCATCTGATCTTGGATTTTCAACCTCTAAAATGGTGAACTAAATAAACCTCCGTCCTTTACAGTGGCTACAACCCAGAGTCTAGGGCCAGGCTCTCTGGACCCTGGGTGAGTAGATCAGTTCCCTCAGCTACAAGGTAAAAAGATAAGGACAACTTCTTGGGGCTATCATGAGGATTAAACTAGCTCATGTACCAAAGTGCTTAGAGTAGTAATTGGCCCATAAGAACTACCATAACAATTATAGTATAGAATTACTCTTCTTTTATTGGGCTTACTCTTGGATTTTTTCTTCAGTTTTTCCTGCTGCAAATTGAATATTCTTTATCTAAAATGCTTGCAACCAGAATTCTTTCAGATGTAAGATTTTTTTCAGATTTTGGGATATTTGCATAGATGTTATTGATTGACCGCCACTAATCTGAAAATCTGAAATCCAAAACATGTTAAGCACTATCATGCTGTTGCTCAAAAAGTTCTGGATTTTAGGACATTTCAGATTTTGGATTTTCGGGTCAGGTATAGTCATACTGCATTTTTAAATTATATATATATATATATATATATATATATATATATATTTTTTTTTTTTTTTTTTTTTTTTTTTTTTTTGGTACCGGGAATCAAACTCATGACCTTGTGCTTGCCAGGCAGGCGCTGTGCTGAATATTTTTTTTTTTTTTTTTTTTTTTTTTTTTTTTTTTTTTTTTTGTGGGTACCGGGGGGACGACCTCAGGACCTCGCGCGCCAACAGGCACCCGTGCCGCTGAGCGATATCACCGGCCCCTTTTTCGTATGTGGGATCCGGGAGTCGAACTCGGGCCTTCGCGCTTGCAAGGCAGGCGCTTACGCCGCTGAGCCATCTCACCGGCCCCCTGAATATTTTTAAAAGTAATGATTTTCTAACTGATTTTTGCTAATGTATGGAAACTCAAATGAATTTCATTTGGAATTCAGCAACCTTATTTAATTCTAATAACTTGTTTGTAGATGACTTTGAATGTTTCATGTACATAATTATATCATTTACAAATAATGAAAATTTTGGTTTTTTCTTCCTAAATCCTTATATCTTTATTTCCTTTCCTTGTCTTATTGCACTGGTTAGAATTTCTTGTAGCATGTTCTTAGAAGTCTTGCCGGGTGTGGTGGCCATGCCTGTAATCCCAGCACTCAGGAGGCTGAGGCAGGAGGATCACCCAGAGTTCAAAGCCAGCCTGGGCTACATAGTGAGTTTGAGGCCAGCCTGAACTACATAGCAAGACACTGTCTCAAAACAAAACAAAGCAAAACAAAACAAAACAAAAGAGAAATCTTATTGCTAGATATTTACATCAAATTTCTGATCTCTCAGGGACTGCTTTCATAATTTCTTTGTAGATTCTAACAGCTTCTATTAGTTTCTTTGTAGATTCTATTAGCTTCTATTTTCACTGTTTATTTGAATATGAATGTATCAAATTTCATTGGGTGTTTTTTCTGCATCTATTGAAATATTCTTGTAATTTTTCTCTTTTATTTTCTTAATGTAGTGATTCCCATTATATAATTTTATACTGTACCGACTTCCCATTTTTGGGATAAATCTACCTTGGTTATGATGATTTATCTTTTTCTACATTATTAGATTCAGTTTGCATCTGTCTGTGAGTGAGATTTACTGGTATTTTATTTTATTTTATTTTATTTATTTATTTTTGGTTCTGAGAATTGGACTCAGGACCTTGCGCTTGCCAGGCAGGCACTGTGCCACTGAGCTATATCCCCAGCCCCCTAATTTTATTTTTTGTCTTATTCTTGGTCAGTTTATATATCAAGGTTATGTTAGCCTTGCAAAAATGAAATAGGAGGGCCAAGTGCAGTGGTGCATGCCTGTAAGGCAAGCTACTAAAGCAGGAGGATCACGAGTTTGACACCAGCCTGGGCAACTTACTGAGGCCCTGTCTCAAACTTTTAAATATTAACATGGGCTGTGGGTGTAACTCAGTGGAAGAGCATATGCTTAACATGTGTGAGGCCCTGGGGTTCATCCCCAGCATCTTCCCTGAAAAAAGAGAGCGAGAAACAGAGAGGGAGAGGGAGAGAGAGAGAACAGACAAAGAAATGAGCACACATTTATGACTCTTCTCTTTTTCTTTTTTTTTTTTTTATTTTTTAAAGAGAAGAAAAAAAACAAAACAAATCAAAAGAAGAACAAATTTTCAAACCAACATAATAGGAGGGTAACAATGGTTAATACATCACGTATTACTATCTTTAAGTTAGTTATTCAGGACACCAGACATTAGCATTCAATTGTCCAAACATTATTGGCACAAACCTTACTCTTCAATGAACTAAGTAAAAATGGTAGTGTATCTATCTTAACCATCTTATATATATATATATACAATTGTTTTTTTCCCTTTCCCTTCTTTCTTCTTCTCTTTTTCTTGTTAACGCTTCCAGAAACGTATCTTTATATTTGTATTTCCAACAAATCAGCATTTGGCTTTGCTACCTTATATTTTGTTTTATCTGATATTGACACAGATAACATATTTTCTCTTATTAGTATCTTTCTTTTCTTTGACCTTCAAAATTAAAAAAAAAGTTTAGGAAAATCTCTTGTAATTGCATGTTCTGGCTTAGATATGGTTTATCTCTATTTAAATCATGCTGAGTCTTAGGACAATGCTCTAAAGCAACAGCGTTGGGAGGTGCGTCCTAGTGGGACGCGTTTGAGCCGTGGGAATAGTGTCTTCATCGACAGAGTCACCTCTGCTCAAGGGGGGAGGGGGAGGGAGGGAGTGCTCCCTCTGCCAGGGGTGGGTTAGTTGCCACAAGGCAGGTTGTTACTAGCAAGGCTACCCCTCGTATTTTGTCTCTTCTGCATGCTCCCCCTTCCTTTTCTCTTTCTGCCATAAGTTGAAGTCACACA
This sequence comes from Erethizon dorsatum, assembly GCA_028451465.1. NCBI lineage: Eukaryota > Metazoa > Chordata > Mammalia > Rodentia > Erethizontidae > Erethizon > Erethizon dorsatum. The sequence goes on along the minus strand of CM051830.1, from coordinate 98,806,061 downwards.
AACCGCTCACCAGAAACTAAGCAGATGCTGGTGCTGCACTTGTGGACTTTCAGAAACATGAGCCAAAAAAACCTTTTTTCTTTATGAGTTACCCAATCCCAGCTGTTCTGTTTTAGCAACATAAAATGGACTAAGACATTGCCTAAAGGTAGAATTTTTTCTCCCATAAAATGTGACAGCCTTTTTCTTCATCTGGAGTACCTGGTTCTTTCACATTTTTTGTGATTACAGGTACATTTGGATTTCTTCATAACATCTTATATCCAATTCCTCCCACCCACTCTGCTTTTCTGTCTTCTTTTGAATTAATTGATGTGTGTGTGTGTGTGTGTGTGTGTGTGTGTGTGTGTGTGTGTGTTTCTTATTCTCTGGGTTTTTTCCTACCTTCTTGGCAAGTTCATGTCCTGTGTGTATTTCAGTGTTTACCTTCTAAAGTTAATAATGTTTGAAATTACTATTTTTGCCCTCTTCCCACCCAATATCAGAAACTTAGGATGTCTTAGCCCCGTCCCTTGCCACCAGTTCACGTGTGGGTGCTGCTGAATGCTCCATGTAGCTGTGCCTGGTGAAGACCGGGAGAGGAAGCCCCCATCCCTGCCTCTCTGACCTCCTCAGAATGTGGCCATGCCCAGCTTGGCAGACAGAAAGCCCAGGAGCAGGAAGCCGGTGCAAACAAAGGGCGGGCACCCACACTGTTTCCAGGAGCTGGACCTCAGATCCTATCTGCCACTCCCCTGCCTTTGTCCAGCACTTGGGACTTGGCTCTCAGGTCTGGTCTGGATCAGTATTTGCCCAAACAAGGAGCCAGCCAGAGCTAGACATCCAGGGAGAGGTCAGACTGTGCCAATGACATAGGAGTGCTCTCTCAGGCTTGCAGCCTTCCCAGGATCTGCTCTCAGGCAGCCAATGTGCCCTAGGAGGATGTGCTGTGCCTTCCAGCTTGTTCACCTGGGAGGTGAACAAGCAGCCTGGGGAGGCCCCTGGGGAGGCCCTGGGGAGGTTGGCAAGATTAAGGTGCTTGCTGGCATGTATGTCCCTTGGCTCCCTTGCTTTGCTTCCTGCAGACACTCCCTGATCTTCACACTGTCACCAAGGAGGCTGGGGATGCCGTAGCTTGTGACTGGCCTTGGCTGGGCCTGTCCCTGCAGCATGTGCTGGCTAAACATGTGCACACATTGTAGAAGACCCCACTGCAAGCCATGTGCTCACTTACTTCCATCCATACTCAGACATACCAGGCTGGGGAGGGGAGGTGAATGTACCCTACAGACTCAAGTGATGGGATAAAGAAGGGCTGGGCAGGGGGGACACAGCCACCCACCTGGGAAGCTGGGAAGTTGTAGAGAGAAGCTACCCTTTACAGTGGGCTCAGAGGAATGAGTAGGAACTCACTAAGCCAAAAGTGGAAACAGGCATTCAGGAAAGGAGGGACCCTGGGCTTGAGTAGTAACAAGCACTGGTGGGTGGGGATGGGACAACAGCAGAGCGGCAGGGGAGCTAGTGCAGCTGGGATGAGGTCGGTAGTGGCCTGGAAGAGACTCACCATGCCGAAGCTGGGAACCTAGACTGCCATGAAGTTAAAGTTTCCCAGAAATTGGCATTTGACAATGTCACATGGCCACATCTAGCTGTAAAGAAAGGTGAGATGTAGCCTTTGGCTGGATGGCCACATACTACCATATGGAAGGGTTTGATATAATTTGAATGTGTTCTCCAATTCCTACTCATCTGTTGGAAGCTTGGTTCCTGGTGTGGTAGCATTAAGAGGTGGGGCTAGCAGAACTGATTAGATCATTGAGGCTGCTAACTCAAAAGGAGTAAGGTAGTTATCATGGGCCTTCAGGTAGCTCTCATAGAGTGAGGTTGTTAGAAAAAGAATGAGGCTGACCCATGAATTGCTGCCTGGCTTCCTGTCTCGTGTGACCTCTCCCTTGTGTGCATGCTCCCAACATGATGCCATCTACCATGATGTGTTGTGGCCCAGGGGGCCCTCACTAGAGACTGACTCAATGGGGCCATCTGATCTTGGATTTTCAACCTCTAAAATGGTGAACTAAATAAACCTCCGTCCTTTACAAAGCATTAACCCAGTGGTGGTGAACCTATGGCACATGTGCTGCAGTGGGCCGTTTGTATCATTGAAAGCTCTAAAAGGTTCACCATTGCTACGGCAAACAGAAACACCAAAATGACACCCAGGATTTGGAGGCAGATTTATTTAACATCAGATGGGCACTGACAGGGAATTAATTGTCCCACAAAATGTCAGGCCCTGATCTCTGTTGGTCTAGGGCTTATAAGGGGTTTATATGGGGCTTATAGGGCTTAATGTACAGAGGTAGAATGGCTTGTCAATCAGGGATTGGTTCTTACAATATGCATCACAGTGACCAGCCGTTTCTAAGAAACAAAGGTAACAGGAACTATAACCGGAACTATTACCTGGACAACTAACAAACTGAAGTGTACTGGCTGGAGTGGGGGGGGGGTCTTCAGCTACACCATCACTGAACTAAGCCTTAGCTATTTTGTTGTAGCAGTGGAAAATGGACTAATACACTTGAGACTTAGCAAAACATGGAGCCTTCTAGTCCCATGAGATCTGCTGCCAGATCCTTAGCTCTTATTGGCCTAAGCTCAGGAACAAAGAGGCAAGAGTCAGCAGTAGGGTGACTCTGGGTTCCATCTCCAGTCCACAAACAAAACAAAACAACAAAGAGGCAGAAGTGAGGCAGGGCCAGGGCCTCTAGACTGGGAAAGAGTTTACGATAGTAGACAGAATGTGTACTCTCCCCAAGTCCCATTTAACATAACAGTGGAATTATTGAAAACTAATAAACCCTTATCAATATGGAAAGTAATAAAGATCAGTGGACCAGAAATTCTGAAGGAGTTTGGACAGTTTTTGGGAGAAAGGGAGCAGATGGGATCAGAATGAGGGATAAACTAGGGCTGAGTTGAACACCAATGAGAAGCTACATAGCAGAAGGGACCATGGGTCCAGGAGATGGAAGGCTGCAGCATTAGCTTTGGCCCTGACAGCCACTTTGTGAGTCAAGTGATGGGGTTTCCATCTGCCTCCTAGTCCTCAATAATTTCTCACAATGCATAAAGATTTTTAATTTTATTTTTTGTTTTTGCAGATTCTTTAGGATGCTCTACAGACAAGTTCATGTAATCTGCAAATAAAGATAGTTTTATTTCTTCCTTTCCAGCTGGGATGACTTTTATTTCTTTTTCATGTCTAATTGCCCTGTCTAGAACCTCTAGTGCATGTTAAGTAGAAGTGACAAGAGTGGACATCTTTGTCTTGCTTGTAATCGCAAGGAGAGAGCTTTTAGTCTTTTACTGTTAAAAATGATGTTAGCTGTGGGTTTTATCAGGTTAAGTTCCCTTATTACTGGTTTATTACATGGTTTTATCAGGAAAATGTGTTTTAACTTTGTCAAATGCTTCTTCGTCAAATTTTTATGTCTGTTTAGGTGATCTTACATTTTTTCCCCTTTATTCTATTAATACGATGTATTGTATTGATTGATTTTTGCACCAACCTTGTATTAGTAGGATAAATTCTACTTGGTCATGGTGTATAATCCCTTTAACATGCTGCTAGATTCAGTTTGCTAATCATTTGTTGAAAAAAAAATTTTTTTTTTTTTGTGGGTACCGGGGGTCAACCTCAGGACCTCGCGCGCCAGCAGGCACCCGTGCCGCTGAGCGATATCACCGGTCCTTTTTTTTTCCTATGTGGGTTCTGGGAGTCGAACTTGGGCCCTCGCGCTTGCCAGGCAGGTGCTTACGCCGCTGAGCCATCACACCAACCCCTGTTGAAGATATTTTTGCATCTACTTTTGTTGTTGTTGTTGTTGTTGTTGAGACAGGGTCTTGCTATGTAGTCCAGGCTGGCCTCAGTCTCCCAAGTGCTGGGATTACAGGCGTGCGCCACCATGCCTAGTTTGCGTCTACTTTTTTTTGTGTGGGGTGTGGTACCAGGAGTCGACCTCAGGACCTAGCGCTTGCCAGCAAGCGCTTGTGCTGCTGAGCGATATCACTGGCCCTTGTGTCTACTTTTATAAAGGATCTTGGTCTGTATTTTTCTTGTGATGTCTTTCTCTGGCTAAAACTGGCTTCATAGAATGAGTTAGAAACTATTCCCTCGTATTTTCAGAAGTATTTGAGGAGTGTTTCTATTAGAACTTTTAAAAATATTTTGTAGGGCTGGTGCGATGGCTCAGTGGCATAAGCACCTGCCTGGCAAGCGCGAGGTCCTGAGTTCGACTCCCAGAACCCACATATGAAAAAAAGGGCCGGTGATATCACTCAGCGGCACAGGTGCCTGCTGGTGCGTAAGGTCCTGAGGTCGACCCCCAGTACCCACAAAAAAAAAATTTTTTTTTTTTTGTAGTATTTAGCAGCACATCTGGTCCTGGGCATTTCTTTGCTAGAAAAAAAAATTCTATTACTAACTCAAAATTCATCAAATTTGGGGAAATTTTATCTTTCTTACTGAGAATCAGTCATTTTTGAATGTTTTTCCTAGTTTGCTGCAAGCTTTTGGTTCCAAAAAAGTTAATTTTGAGAGTTTTTGTCAACTTTTTCATTGCTTTTATGGAGGGATGAAATATGGATATTTTTACTCCTCCATTTTCACTGATGTCACTCCTTGGTTGGGTTTCTGATGTAGTAGACATAAACATCTTAATTGATGGTTTATTTACAGTTATAAAGAGAGGTATAAGAATGGTGATTCTCAAAATTTAGTGTACTTAAGAATTAACCAGGAAAAAAAGAATTAACGAGGGGTGATGATTACAAATGTACATTAGTAGATCCAACCACAAGTTCTAAAAATTGTAGTCCTGGGCCAGGTAATCTGCATTTTAAGCAGGTATCCATAGGACCCTCTTTGAAGACACTGGATTAGAAGAAGTAAAAGCAATAAACAAATTGGCAGGCTGAGAGGAGGGGTTGCATACATGTATTCATTTCACACTTTTCATAGACTAGAGCCAGGAGAAACTGCCTACTGTTAGAGAAGTCAAGACGTGGGGTGTACACGTCACAGCTGGGGAGTTACCCACAGCAAGAACAATAGTTAAAGAGAGGCCACCTCGAGGGAGCAGAGCTAGAGTGAGACAGGACAATGTTGACTTATTTTCTTTATTGTTTGAACTTTCTTCCTCAAATGCAATTGTTAGTTTATAACAAAACACATACAAATAAAATAATGGGATGTCAGTAGAAAGGGGCTATGGGCCAACATCTCCATTTCCCCTCTCCTGATGTAGCCAGCACAGCTCTGCCTGCCAACCATTCAGCATCTACCGCGGATGGGGTGTGTCCCGGCACAGGAAGGACATTTTGGAGCTGGGCTGCTCTCTTTCAGCATGGCCATGCCCTATCGCCTGCCTCTTAAGGTAGGTGCAGGTGAAGGAGCTGGAGCAAAGTGAAGAGGACACTGTGATATAAAGAATTGTTAGCTGCTGCCCAACAGAACCACAGAGTCTGGATTCTTAGCGTTGAGAGGAAACTTCTGAAGGAAACACAGTGACCCAGTCCTTCCCAGAACCAGCAGTCTTTGGGGTTTAAAAACATAGGCATAAGCTGGGCATGTTGGAACATGTCTGTAATCCTAGCACTCTGGGAGGCTGAGGCAGGAGGATTAAAAATCTGAGCTCAGCCTGGGCAACTTAGTGATTTAGAGAGACTGTGGCAGCTTAATGATTTAGAGAATATCAAAATAAAGATAAAAAAGGCTGGAGATTATATAGTTTAGTCAAAGTCCTGAGTTCAGTCCTCAGTACCAGGTGTGTGTGTGTGGGGGGGGGGACCAAGCAAAAACGCAGGCATAAAGTAAAAAACAAACTTTGCTTGGAAGCTGGCTGTGGCAGTTGGCTTAAGTTCACACATGGATTCACCAGCCAACTGTCTCAGAGGTCTGGGCAGAGAGGTCACCTCGCAGGATGTGCGGGGACCCAGAGCTTTGGAATATGCAAGCGAGGGTGCTGCTCTTGGGGTGGGGCGTGACAGATGTGCCTCCCAAACAGCGGGAGGATCTCGCTCCCTGACCCCTGCTCAGGAGGGTTGGCTTCTGGGTGAAGTTTATCTAGATTGTGCAAACCCAGTGCCAGAGACTTGGTGTCCTTCCCATGGTGGAGGTGTTTCTCCCTTCCAAAACATCCTGTGCTGGCCTGGGAAGTGCCTCAAAACAGAAAAGTGAAAAATCCACCTTGTCCATAGTGCCCAGAGTCCATTCGGTCTGGGAGGAGGGCACCCACGGGCAGGAGGCGAGGCTGTGTGTGGCCTAGGGGGCCAAAGGTGACAATCTTCTGATGAGCAGGGGACTGAGTTGGAGAGTCAGTGTGAGGAGGTTTTGTCACAGGGTGGACCTCTCGAGGGGAAGGGGAAGGTCTCTCAGATGGAAGAGCGCTTGAGATGGGCCTTTGAAGGGCAAGCTTCAGACTATCAGCCTTTAAATAAAAGAGGGGGAGATTCTCTAAAGAACAATATTAGCCTGACCATGGTGCACACCTGTAATCTCAAATACTCAGGAGGCTGAAGCAGGAAGATTGCAAGTTCCAGGCTAACCTAGGCTACTTAATGAGATTCTGTCTCAAAATAAAAAATAAAAGGATGGGGGTGTAGCTCTGTGGTAGAATACTTGCCTAGCATGTGTGAAGTTCTGGGTTCAATCCCCAGCACCACAAAGATAAAACCAAAAAAAACCATGATATTTACAGGGGAATAAGCAGGGAGCATCGCAATACAGAATACACGTGCCATGGAAATCCTGGGCGTATTTGAAGGGGCCAGGGTAAAGGGACAGTATTAAAAGCAAAATGAGAAGTGTTATGTAAGACATGTTGAACCAAGAACCCAAGGCTTGGGGACAGTGAGATGGCTCAGCGGCTTAAGCGCCTGCCTGGCAAGCGCGAGGGCCCGAGTTCGACTCCTGGAACCCACATACGAAAAAAGGGCCGGTGATACCGCTCAGCAGCACGGGCGCCTGCTGGCACGCGAGGTCCTGAGATCGACCCCCCGGTACCCACAAAAAAAAAAAAAAAAAAAGAACCCAAGGCTACGAAGATCAGTAACACAATGTCATCAACCCAAGATCAGACGGACAGTTGCTGGACAGGCGACTTTGTGAGGTGGGTTAAGGGGCCTTTCTACAGTCTTTTCTTTTGGTACTGGGGACTGAGTACCCCACCACTGAGCTACATTCCTTGGCCTTTTGATTTTGAGACAGGGTTTTACTAAGTTTCCCAGGTTGGCCTCAGACTTTCAATCCTCCTACTTTAGCCTCTCAAGTAGCAGGTAGCAGAGATTTTAGACGTGTGCCACCATGTCATGCTGCACTGGCCGTCTTTTATGACAGTTATTATTATCAAACATGCATTTGTAAAATCCTCTCCTTTATAACATGGCAGCTTCTTCCTCTTCTTTTCCCCCTTCTTCTTCTCTTCCTCCTCCCTCTTCCTCCTCTTCCTCTTCTTCCTCTTCTTCCTTCTTCTTCTTCCTTTTGGAGACAGGGTCATTATAAGTAGTCCAGGCTGAATGTAAATATGCTATATAGCTCAGGCTGGCCTCAAACTCACAATCCTCCTGCCTCAGCCTCCTGCGTGCTGGGATTATAAGCGTGAGCCACCATGTCCAACTCCCTCCAGGCTTATTTTGTCTCTCTCTCTCTCTCTGTTAGGATTTGACAAAAATTATTTCATTTTTGTTCTGACAAATTTCACAGGACACAGGAAGTGGCACATCCTGTTTTACTCTTAGCAGACAGGAAGGGGCAGTGATGTGACTTGTCCCTCTCGAGCCAGGCTTGCCTCTTGCTCTGCAAGCTTCGTAAAGTACCTCTGGGAAGCCCAGGGAGCCCTTGAGGAACCACTAGATACGACTCCACCTAGGCACCCCACCAGGTCTCCATCCACAAGGTGAACACTCTGCTCTTTACGAAGAACCTGTGTCTCCAGTGGGATTAGTTCTGTTCAGAGGGAGGTGTGAGAACCAACTTTGGTTTGCCTTCTGTTCTGGACCAGCTATGAGATGGCACTTCCCACATGGGTTCAGCTTCTTTACCTGCCAAATGGGTTCATACATGTGTCCCAGGTGGCATCACAGTGGCAAAACCCATCCAAGCCGAGCAACCTGTGACATACCAGTGACTACATCAGCAAGTGTACTCTCATGGCAGCTGCCGAGTGCCAGGCAGGGAACACACAAATGATGCCTCCTTGTGCTCACCTGCTAGTCTCCCCCACCACAGAGGGAGGACAGAGCCATGGCACGGGCTAGAAGTGGCAGAGCCCACATCTAAACAGCAGTTGATCTGAGGAGGGGCTCTTGGCTGCTGCCATTCTGCAGCTATGTTAGTTCATGAGAATGTGATTTGTCATCTCTGTAGCTCAGAGTCCAGCAAAGTGCGAGACACTTAATTCCAGTAAATATCTGTTTAAGTGGTACCTATGCACCTCCGGTACATAGAACAGACTGTTATTATAACTGCAAGGGTTATGTATGAAAATAATAGAAAGACACTAGTAAGTCCTCAACCAACACAATAAAATGAATAGTGACAGTGCTTGAGTCAGAATGACCAACTACTTCCTTCATATCGTAAAAATTAGTGTACAGGAGTGGGGTGTAGCCCAGTGTAAAGTGCTTTCTTGGAACATACAAGGCCCTGGGTCCTATCCTTAGCACTGCCCTCCTGCAAAACTTTTAAAGAAAAATAAATTAGAGATCCAAATGAATAGACAAGACATTCTACAACATTGAGAACACTCAAAAGGAACTAGCAAAAGTGCACATCTCCTTCTTCTCAAAAGTGTATATATTAGTTTTCCATTGCTGCTGCCATACCAAATCACCATAGACCCAGTGGCTCAAGACAACCCAAGCATATCATGTTGTGCAGGGCAGAATCTGGGCACAGTGTGACTCCTCTGTTTCTCAGCTCCACGATTCACAAGGCTGAAGTCAGAGTGTTGGCAGGGCTGCCTCTTTTCTGGAATCTGTAGGGCCGAAGCCACTTCCAAGCTCACTCAGGTCGTTGGCAGATTTCAGTTCCATATAGTTGTAGAAATGAAGTTCCTGATTCCTTGCTGGCTGCTGCTGAGGGGTCTTTCTCAGCTTCCAGAGCTGCCTTCATCACCTGGCTTGTGGCCCTCTTCAAAGTGCACAATGGCAGGCACTTGGAATATCTTCGTCCTCCCAGTTGCCTTCCCTCAGATCTCTGACTCTTCTGCTTCAGCTGCTAATTTAAAAGATTGCTGTGGTTTGGGTGGTAAATGCCCCCCAAAGACCAATATGTTAAAGGCTTGGTCTCCAGGATGCTGTGGGGTGGTGTTGTAGAACTTTAGGAGATAGGGTCAAATGCGACATTCTTAGGTCACTGTGAGTGTGCATTCAAAGAGATGATGATATCCCAGTCTCTCTCTTTTTCTGCTCTAGTTCTAGTTATGACCATTTACTCCTTAATGTACTCCTACAATGTGCCGCCATCCCATGCCCTCACCAGAGGTCACTTGATCTTGGACTTTGAACCTTTTAAACTGTGAGCTAAATAAACCTTTTCTCTTTATAAATTTAGTTGCCCCAGGTATTTCATTGTGGTAACACAAAACTGACTAATACAGAGCTCATGTGATTTCATTGTACTCACTCAGGTGAACCACAATTATCCTTCCAATTTCAGGTCAGCTGAACATAACCTTCATGCCATCTGTAAGTATCCTTCACAGTAGTTCTGAGATTAAGTGATTGATTGAATAACCAGGGAACAGAATCTTGAGGGGCCAGCTTTATAGTGGTACCTACTATGGTAGGTCTTTGGGAAATTAGGCCCAAAGAACACCAAAAAGGGTGATAAAACTCATTAGGCCCAAAGAACACCAAAAAGGATGATAAAACTCAGTACAGCTGTCAGCAATAAACTGGTTACTCCCCACTCAGGAAGCCCAGCTCTAGCCAAAAAGCTGGCCTTTCATAACAATGAGAAAGCACAGAGCGTTCACACAATCAAATGTGGAGGTAGGGCATGGTGTGAGACCGCCACTGTTGGTATGATCACAAACAGCAAGAGCGGGCTCCACCTCAGCAGTAACAAGTGGAGAATGCTCTCGGAGTCCAGGCATTTGGTCTTAAGTGTATCATAATTTGGAGAGTCTAAATTAACCCTTAAATTTCAGAAAAATCTGTTTTGGTGAACTCTGTTCTGAGAAAATAGTACAGAAAATGGAAGTAAAAACAAATTTTTATAATTGCTCATATTTGTATTTCAGATGTCTTTTTTTGTGGTGGTGGTGGTGAGGGCTTTGTACCTCCTAGGCAAGTGCTTTACCACTGAGCTACACCCTCAAGCATGAGTCTTTTAAAGAGTATTTCTGTAACACCTTTAGGGAAAATCATTACATGTAGTCACATTCACAGTCACAGCCAAACTTTCCACTAGATTTGAAAAGTGGAATGCATGTTGACTTGTGGGGTCCCACGGCCTGTGTAGCCACATAAACTGCAAGCAGGTGAGTCTTTCTTGATCTCCTGAGGCCAGATCTTCCTCCCGTGGCACAGGGAGCTGAGACCGGCTGGGGGGCAGGTGGTCTGGGCACAGAGGAGGAGCCAGCTTCTGTTTTGTGCTGGGTTGATGGATGTGTAAACAGCATTTCCACTTCGAGTCCTTGGAGTCCTGTTAGGGCCAGGCATGCAGCCTCCCTGCAGTCTTGGAACATTAAGAACTGCAAACTTGTCATGGCCCTGGCAATGGGGCAGGCTCTTTCCTTTCCTGCATCCTGCCCCCAGACACCTGCCATGACCTTGTGGTTTTTCACTAGGAACCTGGCCAAAGGAGCTACTCCCGTTCCCTGGGCTCTGCCACTGCCTTCTTCTTCTTTTTTTTTTTTTTGTGGGTACCGGGGGTCGACCTCAGGACCTCGCGTGCCAGCAGGCGCCCGTGCCGCTGAACGATATCACCGGCCCTTTTTTCGTATGTGGGATCCGGAGTCGAACTCGGGCCCTCACGCTTACCAGGCAGGTGCTTACGCCGCTGAGCTATCTCACTGGCCCCTCGGCCACTGCCTTCTAAGCACTTCTCCACAGCCACTCAATGCTACAGTAGCAACCACACTGTTGAGTGCTTCTGATTTGGGTTGTCTTGCATGTTTAAGAGGCTGTGGGAACAGTGCCCATGACCTTAGATTCTTGAGTTCAACAGACGTAGGTATACACACACACACACACACACACACACACACACACACACACACACCTATTCTACTATTTCCTAGCTAAGTGTAATTCTCCTATCGTTAGGGAGTTTGTCTCTTAACATGCAACATGAGGACAGTATCTTCCTCATAACATTGGAGTGATTCATCCAACAAAAATACAGTGGGTGCCTACAGTGCAGTAGGTGCTGGGGGTATAGCTGGGTGGCTGCAGAGTAAGACAGGAGTGGGCAGGGAAGGGGAAGCTGGCAATGCCACTGGGGCCAGTCTAGGATGGACCTTCATTGCCCAGCTATGAACCTTAGCCTCAATCCTCAGCATGGGGGAAACCACTGGGGGCTTCAATTCTTTTTTTTTTTTTTTTTTAATTTTTAAAGAGAAGAAAAAACAAAACAAATCAAAAAAGAACAAATTTTCAAAACAACATAATAGGAGGGTAACAATGGTTAATGCATTACGTATTATTATCTTTAAATTAGTTATTCAGGATACCAGATATTAGCATTCAACTGTCCAAATATTATTGGCACAAACCTTACTCTTCAATGAACTAAGTAAAATTGGTAGTGTATCTATCTTAACCATCTTATATATATATATACAATTTTTTTTCCTTTCCCTCCTTTCTTTTCCCTATTCCCCTATTCCAGTCTCTCTTTCCTTTTGACCAGTTTCTTTTTGATTCACCGTGTCTATTGTACATTTTGGATCTTATTTACTCTTTCAGTTTGTCATACTAGAGAGACAATATGCTTACACATGTGCGTCCGGTTTATTTCACTTATGAGTATTTTCTCGAGTTGCATCCATTTACCTATAAAAGTCTCCAGTTTATCCTTTTTTATGGCTGAATAGTACTCCATTGTATAAAAATACCATATTTTTCTTATCTATTCCTCAGCTGATGGGCATTTGGGTTGTTTCCAAGATCTGGCTATTACAAATTGTGCTGCTATAAACATGGGTGCACATATATCGCTGTGGTACGATGTTTTTAACTCTTCTGGGAAGATATCCAGAAGGGGAATAGCTGGGTCAAATGGGACCTCCAACCCTAGTTTTTTGAGGAATCTCCACACTGATTTCCACAGTGGCTGTACCAGTCGACACTCCCACCAACAGTGAAGAAGGGTTCCTTTTTCCCCACAGCCCCTCCAGCATTTGTTATTAGTTGATTTCTTAATAATAGCCATTCTTTCTGGGGTGAGATGGTATCTCAGTGTTGTTTTAATTTGCATCTCTCGAATGACTAGTGATGTTGCACATTTTTTTGTATATTTATTTGCCATTTGTATTTCTTCATCTGAAAAATGTGTATTCATCTCAGATGTGGGGACTTCAATTCTGTTGAGGGGTGGGATGGGTAATGAGGTGTCAGTTCCATCTGAAAAAGGCTGTAGCCTTTGTGTGGGGAGATGTGGGGGGCAAGACAATTGGAGGCAGGGGTGCTACATAGGGATTGTCAAGGATTTTGCAGGTAAGAGAAAAGGCCTGAGCTAAAGTAGTGTGAAGGGAAATTGGGGATGGCTTGATATCTAGATGACAGTAGCTGTTGGCCTGGATTACAAAGTGTATCTACCTGTGCGTGAGTCTGTGTGTATATGTATGTGGTCACGCCACTTGGAAGAGACAGTTGGAGCACTGGGGACAATGATAAGCTGAAATTGGGAGATGCTGAATTCCCTATGCCTGTGAGACAGCAAGCAAGAAATCCAGCAGGCTGGGCATCTGGAATTGAACAGAGATCTTAACTGAGGATGAAGATTTGGGAATTCAGGTTTTCAGTGATAATTGGCAGAGAACAGGGAGACCAGATGGGGTGGAGTTAATGTCTCAGATTCTGTGTCTATTTGGCATCAATTCATTACAGGGCCAATTATATTAATTATATTCTTTTATTCTCTACATACCTGATGCTCTGATACTTGGGGGCCTTATAGACTGGGGAGAAACTGCCCTCCCAGTGCTAGTTAGTTCCCTGAGATAACAGGTTTCTGTAGCATACCTTTTGTGTGCAAACCCACCGATCCATTGTTTATAATCCCAACCACCTCCTTATCTCACAAACCTGCCAATATCCACCAGCCCCCACCATCCCGGGCAACTGGAGACCACCCCACACCCCAAAGCCTACTGGAACTATCTAGATTAGCCAATCTTAAATTGTTTACTCTGCTTTGATTTTCTCCTCAATCCTTTCTCTGTCTCCTGGTCCTGAGGTTTCCCTGTGGCCCCGTGTAGTGTTACATGTCCCTGTCTCTTGAGAAATATAAAAAATAAATTCTTCTTTCAGTGGCATTGGCCTCTTTATATAAGCACTTAACCATATTTCTAGCAATGAAATTCCAGGTACAATTTGTTTCACCTAAGATTGAAGTGTAAAAGGGAGAGGCAGTCCTGAGGGTTCAGTACTTTTTCTACTTATTAAGAAGGTTCAAACTGTTTCTAAATGGCCATTTTCCAGGGGTGTGGCTGGGCACTGAGAGTTGAGGGCAAATCAGAATAACCCAACTCTCCCTCCTACAGCTGGAGACAGTGGGAGCGTGTGTGTGTGTGTGTGTGTGTGTGTGAATGTAGGTGGGTGGGTAGAGCACTTTCAGGGCTACAGAGCCCAAAGTGCACCCTCAGCTTCCTCTGTGACCTGACACTTGGGAAGAGCCTGGATGGAGCAACTGTGCTGCCGGGTATGAAGCCAGGGGTGATGGTTCCATGTTCAGGGCTTGTGACATGCTGCCCACCAGTCCTGGAGAAGCTAGGGGTCAGACCACTCCTGCCATGGCAGCCAGGTCAAAAGTGTCATCTCTAATCATGCCCACCAGGCTATGCCCTCGTGAGGCCTCAGCAGGCCATAGAGGTCTGTGGGAGCAGTGCCCATCTTAATTTAGACTTTATTTGGGGGGCTGCATCCAGAGCTGAGATTCACTCTTTTCCAGCAATTTACACCTGCTTTGCCCCTGCTGATCCTCTAAGTTTGTGAGTCTTTACCCTGCTGAGCATCAATCTCTTGCCTTCCAGCTGGATGGCAGAGGGGCAGGCGACTAGTTGCTATTGTACTTCAATCCCTACACCTGTGGCTTAAGTCATTAGTGGGATTTTGAAAGGGCATAAAATGTGTTAACACCTCCACAGTCACTTGGAAGACTGCAGTCATATATCTGGTCCAACGCCTTCGTAGGACAGTAACAGGGCTAACAACTGAAGAGACAGGTGAGGTGTGGCTGGCTGACACTGGTCTTGTTGTTCTAGCTGCCCAGCCTTGTGCCCAATGAGAGGCTAGTCAGCCCGTTCGGGGACCCTGAGGAGAACAGCAGGTCAGGTTGTGCTCAGGATTGGAAACGGCCTTCCCAGTTCCTTATTTCTCAAAAAGCTCTTCATTTTCTCAAAAAGCTCTTCATTTTTAGCCCTATCATGGTTCTTCTATTCTGGTGGATGTCTCCCAATCCGAAGCAGAGTCTATTCTCATTCTTGTGCCCAAAGGACAGTATTGCCTCTGCTATTACTCCTGTAGGAATACTCCCTTGAACTCCTACCACCTATTATCTATCATCTATCTATATCTATCTATCATCTAACATCTATCTATCTATCATTTATCTATCTATATCTATCAGCTATCTATCAGAATTCAACCCAAGGCTTTCACATTGAGCTATATCCCCAGCCATTTTTAATTTTTCATATTTTGAGACAGTGTCTTGCTAAATTGTGCAGGCCGAACTCCAACTTGCAATCTTCCTGCCTCGGCCTTTCAGAGTGCTGGGCTTACAGGCATGAGCCACCACACCTGGCACTCTGACTCCTCTTTGCAGACAAAATTGGGAGATTCCCCCAGATAAGAATTATACTTTCAATGTCTACTGATCAAGAAAATACATAATGGCAAAAGCACATTATGAAAGATAGATAAATAGGAAATAGGGAGAAGTTCAAATAATTCCCCAAATTATCTATTTCTGCTGTTTCATAAATATTTTAAGATATATGCTAATTTGTTTCATTTATACTACTAGTTTCTTTTGTTCATTGAAAGGAAAGTTTTGTCTTTTTATTTGTTTGTTTCTTCTTTGTAAGAAAGAATCTTTCTTTGTCTATGAGTTGTATGCTGAGTCACAGCTTGGCCATTCTTTCCATATCACAGTGATACAGTATATTAGCTATTGTTATTCACTATTTTGTTATGAAATTTTGATTTATTTTCTCATAGAAGAAAAATATTTTTTGTTAATATCTACTTTACCTATTAAAGTAAAATTTTAAAAGCACATTATGAGTTCTGTAACATTCTTAGTGATTCTGTATTTTATTAGTGGTGGTGGCATTTATATACACTTGAAAAATATGTATGGGATATGAGTGACACAATATCCGCCCTCCATATCTGTCAGTTCTGCATCAGTGGATTCAGCCAACCAAAGATGGAAAATATTCAAAAAATTGCATCTGGGGCAACCCAATTTCCAGGTCCCCTTCTGTCTCTTTTAGACAAAAGCTATCTTTCCCTCAATAAATATATCCTGCTCTTAACCTCTGTTGTTCCTTAGAAGTCACTCTTCGATTTTGGGGAACATGAGCTCAGAGTATCAGACATCTAGCAGATTGGGAGTTACAATAGTTCCCTTATATGTTTTGGATTATTTGGAGGTCCCACAAAGGTAATTGGACAGAGGTAAGAGTCTGCTTTTGTTTCATAGATTCTGGCCCGCCTTATACCCACCTGGTGATTTTGCTCTATAAAGCTTCCACTGAGAAGTGGGGTTCACAGCAACCCACTTTCTTGGTCCCCTTCTGTCTCTCTTTGACAGAAGCTATCTTTCCCTCAATAAATATATTCTACTCTTTAAAAAATTGCATTTGTACTGAAAAAACACACTTTTTTCATCATGATTTTCTAAACAATGTAATATAGCATCTATTTACATAGCATTTACATTGGATTAGGTATTACAGGTAATCTCGAGATGATTTAAACTATACAGGAGGATTTCATAGGTTATATGCAAATACTACACTATTTTATATAAGGGACTTGACAAATAATCACCATATGTATGATACAGAATAGTTTTACCATCCCCATGTTCACCCTGCGCTCCTGGACCAGTTCCAACCAGTTCCCTGGACTCTCAACCCCTAACTACTCATCTGCTTTCGCTCACAATAACTTTACCTTTCTAGAATTTCACATCAATGAAATCCTCCTCTGCCTCCTCCTCTGCCTCCCCCTCTTTCTTCTCCTTTTCCTTCTCTTTATTCTCCTCATTCTTTTGCAGTGCCAGAGACTGAACTGAGGCTCTCACACGTGCTAGGCCAGTATTCTACCACTGAGCTATATTCCCCAGCCCCTTTAAAAAGAAGGCTTTGCCAAATATAAGGTCACAAAGATTTTTCTCCTAGAGATTGTATAATTTTAGCTTTTACATATGTGTCTACGATCTAATTCAAATTAATTTTTGATTATGGTCTGCTGTAAAGTTTGAGCTCATTATATTGCACATGAACGCCTGTTCCAAAACATTATCCTTTCCTGGCACTTACACTGAAAATCAATTGACTATATATGTGTGAGTCTATTTCTGGACTCTGCTTTTCCATTGGTCTGTGTCTAGATACCAGAGCTTTCTACGTTCTTAAAACCAGGCATCTTAAGTCTTCCAACTAGCGTTTTGTCTTGGTTTGGTTTTTTGAGACAGGGTCTGGTTACATAGTTCAGGCTGGCCTTGAAATCACTATGTAGCCTATGCCAGCCTTGAACTCACGATCCTCCTTCACCTAGCTGCTTTCCATTGTGCTTCTGAGTCTAGTGGTAGTTTTCTTTCACAGGAAGTGGATATAAATCTTGCTCAAGGCCCTGCATGGTGTCCTCAGTGCACAGTACTCTGATATGGGCTCTAGCACAGCCTCTGTTATCTCCCAAACCAGTGGGCTCCTGCCATCAGTGGCGTCTTGCTTCTGAGCCCCTGGCCTAGTGGATGGGGTTCTGGCATTGGAGAGCACAAGCGATGCGCCCCTCTGCCTCAGCCCCTCTAGCCAGAGGTCTCTCAAGTTTATTAGACTCCTTCAAAATCAGGTGTAGGTGCCAGCTAGCAAGTTCATACTGTCTGAGCAGATGTCTAACCAAGGAATAAGAGGCCAGCCTCTCCTTTATAGGCACCTAAACAGCATTATGAAGATGGGCACGTGATGGTGCATGCTTGTAGTCTCAGAACTCTGGATGAGGTTGGAGGATTGTGAGTTTGAGCCCAGGCTGGGCAATTTAGCAACTTAGTAAGACTCTGTCTCAAAACAAAAAAGGGGATGTAGTTCAGTGCCAAGGAACTAAGTTCAATCCCCAGTCTTGAAAAAAAAGTATGGTAATTCTCTTAGAACTACTCTGTTGGCTTTGCTAACAGCAAGGCACCCTCCCCAGTTCATACCCACACGCTGCTGAGGGAAACTTCTGTAGCACTTCCTCCTGCCTCACCTGTCCCCAGTTGTCCAGTTATGTAAGTCTAGGGTAGGGTGGTAGCAGTGGGGCGGAAGGGCTGGCTCTGCAGCCCTATGATGAGCTCTGGCTGCCTCTATATTAAGGGTTCTTTTTACAGTGTGAGAGGATAAATACCTGTGGGTCCTCATCCTTTGTGTCCTGACTCATAAATTCCAGGGTAACAGGAAAAGGCCCATTAAGCACTCCATTACACACAGTTCTAATAAAAACAGTAATAATAACACCAAAACTACTCATAGAGTGCTTGCTACAGCATGTCTTCCTCTCTACTGTTATCAACGCATTCACTCTTCATAACAGCTCAGCCTGTAAAGTAGAATCATTGAGCTTTTCCAGCTGAGGAAACTGAACACAAAAGAGGCAACTACCCAAGCTCACAGAGCTGACTCTGGGTGGAGTCTACATGCCAGGAGCCCCACCAGGCGGCCCTGCACCCAGGAGCCGCAAAGAAAACTGCATTCACAGCGTTTAGCTGCACAAAGGGAATGCGTTCGGCACCGTGTTCGGCTGAAACGAAACAAGGCCCCGGAGTGAAAGGTCGTGAGAAGACACAGACCTGGGGTTGCTGGCTGCCTGCCAATCCCCCTGCCCAGCGCACAGTTGGCGAAGGTGGTGGTGGAGTGTGAGCCCACACATTCTGACCCCGCGGCAACTCGGCTGACTTCCCCTTCTACAGGGGACACGGCTGCCATGCACTGGGGTGTAAAAAGGGGACACAGCCCCCTGCCATCGCCCCAGCTCCCCCAGACCCCCACCCACGCGCCCAAGGGCGCGCACAGCCAGGAGGGCGGGATGTAGGGCCGTCACTTTTCTCCTCTCCAGTCGCCCTGCCTCTTGCCCGACCCGACAGGGACCTGCTCCCAAGGCTCAGCTGCAGGACCCGAGAGTCACAGGAACGTGCGGGAGAAGGGGCAGCGCTGTGTGGGGCGCGTGCGGGCAGCCAGAAGCGCGGTTGGCTCAGGGGAGGGGCTCCGCGGGTCCTCTCCTTGCACTTGCGGGGGTGGGGGGAGCCTAAACTGCAACTTTTCCCCAAGCTTTCGCATCAGCTGCGAAGGAAGGAAGAAAATAGTCCTAGTGTGGACGGGGACTGAATACTCAGGAGATGGACGGCCGAAACAGCAGCGGTCGAGCTCCGAAGCTTCTCCCCACCCGGCTCCCGGTTCCTTAGTGCTCATCCACGCACTCAGTGCCGTGGATAAATAAGATTTCTAATCGGAAGGTCCAGGTCCAATGTGGCTTTGGGCTAGGCACGTCACACTCCTGGAGCTCTTTATTCCCATTGTGAGATGGGGAGGGCGCGCAAAGTGTTGATCACTGCCAATTATTTAATTAAAGGAAACGAAATGCTGCCCGAGTGACTCGCAGCACGCGCTCGCGGCGCGCTGCAGCCCAGTGCCAAGAGGGCTGGGGGAGAGGTGTGACCAGGCGCCGAGAAAGTAGTAGGGGACAGAGTGGGAGGCAGGGGTGGGTTCTGCGAGGGAGGGGGGGCGCTCGCGCAGGTCCTGGAGGGGAGAGGACCTCTGAACTGGATCCAGAAGGATGAGGTGGGGAGTGGGGTGCTCCTGAGAAAAGGGATGCCTGAGAAAAGGAGGTGCCTGCAGAGATCTGGGCACGGCCGCTAGACCTGTGTTGAGGGTGTGGGGAGGCAAGAGGTGGCCTCGGAGGGGGAGGTGGGAAAGGAGCTTAGAGGACTTTGAAAACCCCTTTCACCTGCGTGATGAAACGCTCTTCTCTAGGCGTGGAACTGGCCTGTGATTTGTGTTTTAATAAAGTCACTCTGGTGGGAACCAGACAGGAACCGTAATCGTACAAGGGGAACGCTGGAGGAAGGAAGTTCATCTCATCCTCCCTGGAGGATGAGCGCCTGAGGCTGGGAGCGGAGCAGGGATGGAGAAGGAAGCTCGATTCCAGAGAGTTCAGAGATGATCAAGCTTCTGCGGCTCCAGTGGAAGTGGAGTGTGGGACGACAGCTGTTTTTGGAAAACTGGACCCTTGGTCACCACCACGTGCTGCCTAGGGAGGCAGAGGACTGCCTATGTTTGTTTGGACATCCTTGGTAATCATGAGGGCACTTAAGTGTCTAACAAGTGCAGACTTTGCATCAGGCACTCAGCTCCCAATTAAAAAAAAAAAAAAAAAAAAGGGCCTAGTCTGCCCTCAAGGTGTTTGTAGTTGAATGGGCCAGGTGGACACATACCTGTGGTGCAGAGATTTATGTGTCCCTACTTAAGGCAGAGTTAGGGGAAGGCAGGGAGGGCTTCCTGGAGGATCTGGGGCTCTGGGAAATAGGAGCACCCAGGTAGTATGGGCTGAGCAAGCTGCTGCCCCCCTTGGTCCCAGGGAATTTGTGATGTTCTCCTTGGTGTGTAAAGTGGGAAGGTTGAGTTTCAGTCTCTAAGCGGGTAGGGAGCTATTGCTAGGCAGAGAAGTCTGGTTCACACTTGGGTTTTGGATGGCTTACCCTGGTGCATTGTGGAGGACGGCTGTAAAGGGGCGAAGCTCACAGGAAGAGGCGGTGGTAGGAATATGGGTGAGAGGGGCGGGGGCTGAATGTAGCAGGGGTAGTGGGAGCAGGAAGGGCATAGGGAGGTCAGGAAGGGACTCATGTGAGCAATGGGGGGCAGGGGGCGGATGTGAATTCCATCCGGCACACCAGGCCCCTGGGACGCCCAGTGGAGATGCCTAATTGGACGGCAGTAGCTAGCCCAGTGGTCTTGGGGTCACTCACTGAGTCTTGGTGATCTTGGCTCATATGAAAGATTGGAATGACAGGATCTGTTGTGTAATGTTGGGGTGATTTATTTGACAAATAGTTTACTGAACACCTGCCAGTGTTGTAGATGTGGGGATACAGCTGGATACAGCTGGACTGCAGGAGCATGAAATACATGAAAAATGTAGGTTGAGCTAAAAATAAAGCATGTAATTAAATGCAGAAATTTGGCTACCACCCATAATAATGCACATAGAAAATGGGAAAGTGAACAGTGAGTGAACATGCATTCCCAGCTGCAAGGCAAGACACAGGATGGCTGTTCACACCCCCTTTTAAATGCCAGGAATTGAACCCAGGGCCTCGCACATGCACATGTTGGGCAAGTGCTTTACCACTGAGCTACAGCCCTGGCCCCATGCCTGCATCTGTTTGAATGTTCTTGGCAAAGCATGTTTAAAGACAGTCTGGGCTCTCCAAACTCTTGTGCCAATCCCATGACTTCTGGGGCTCATCCGTGTGTCTCCAGACAAGGCAGAGAGCAAGCTGCCCATATGAATTCAGCCACCTGGATCCTCCATCCTGGGTCTCATAGGCCCACCAGGGCTGGAACCGTCCTGCTCACCTCTGGTCCTCTCTTCTGGGTATTGATGCTCAAAACACAAAATAATACTGTTGAAGGAATGTGTATTTGCTGGGTTGGCAAGTGTGGAGCAGCAAATTTTATTATGTCTTAATAAACATAAAGTTTCTCTTCTTCAGAGTAGGTTAGTTGTTTTGTAGTTGTGAAGAATAGGGCTTGGTTGCTGGGTGTGGCGGTAAGCACCTGTAGTCCCAGCTACTCAGGAAGCTGAGGCAGGACAATCACTTGAGCCCATGAATTTGAGAGCAACCTGGGCAACATAGTGAGACCCTATCTCAAAGAAAAAAGAAAAGGAGAAAAGAATAGGAATCGGTGGAATCAGATACCTTGCCAGAGGCCACACTGTTACCTAAAGACTTTTTTCTTTCACAGAGCTGTGTCTCACAAGCATTTCATAGCTGCAGTCAGATCAAAGTAATCAGCAAATTTATACTTTTAATGAAGTAAATAAATAATGGTTTGCATTGAGTTAATTTATAAATAAGCCTAGAGTTTTTATTCACAATTTTTAACCAACTTTAAAATCTTTGGAGGCTAATAAAATATGGTTTATATCTACTGAGTGCTTAGTAACTGCAGTGCTCCATGTGTGTTTTCTTTTTTATTTCTCACCACTTCCCATGAATCAGGGGTGATCATGATCACCTTTCTTTTACCAACAGACAGTTGGGGTAAGTTTAGATCAAGGTGGATCGAAGTGGAGTAAGGTTGAGCAAGGTGGAGTAGGATGGGGAAGGTTGGGGTAAGATGGAATAAGGTGGGGTGAGATGGGGGCAGGTTGGGATAAGGTAAAGTTGGAGTAAGGTTGGGGTAAGGTGGAGTGTGGTGGAGTAAACTTGTCCAAGGTCATTCATTTAGTGAGAGGCAGATCGAGGTTTTGAACTCACTATGTCAGACCTAGAACCTAAGCTCTCGAGGGCTAGGCGTTGCCATTTATTTTGTCTTTAAGAATTTAGAGGGCCGGTGAGACGGCTCAGCGGCTTAAGCGCCTGCCTTGCAAGCGCGAAGGCCCGAGTTCGACTCCCGGAACCCACATACGAAAAAGGGGCCGGTGATATCGCTCAGCGGCACGGGTGCCTGTTGGCGCGTGAGGTCCTGAGGTCGTCCCCCCGGTACCCACAAAAAAAAAACAAAAAAAAAAAAAAGAATTTAGACTGTGTCTTTGCACACCTTTTCTTACCCTTCTTGTTCACATTCAAAAAGAGGCAGCTTTCCTCCTCCATTTGACCTAAAGACACACCTGCTGGAGATTTGAGGGAACACAAATTGTGCTGCTCTGCACTGCCCTAGCTGAGGGAGTAATCAGCGTTGGCTTTGCCTTCTGGAAGATGGCACAGCAGCTGGCGGAGGCGGCATCCCAATGCAGGCACCGGAGCATAGTTCAAAGGGTGGCCCTGGAGCAAAAAGTCACTTTGGGTAAAGAATGACTTGACATGTGCATAGAAAATAATTTTTCTAAATTCAGTTTTGTTTGTTTCTGAAAACTAGGGTATGATGGCGCCTTTGGGTTTCTTGGATTCTGGCTTATCCTGGGAAGGCTGAGGCCCATCTGTCTTGCTTACCTCTCTTGCTGAACATCTTCTCCTTGGGTCCCTGGTCTCCAGGAGTCTCAGCCTGAAGGTAGTAGAGGTGGAGCCCTGCTGGCCAATTTGGCAGAGACTAGGGCACCCTGGAGGGGGAGCTGAGAAGGAAGGAGGGCTGGCTAGGGAGCTGGTTGAGTGTGCGTGATGAAGTCTGTAGCCCAGTGGGCAGGAGAAGGACTCTTGATTTTCTCTGCAGTAGATTTGGCGGAATGAGGCAGTTGGAAATGGCCATGTAATCTGGCTTGCTAAGCGGGTAAGGCGTTGGCTATAATTAATTTCTGGATTTATTCTTGAGCTATTCAAAAAACTTTTCAGGTACTTTTAAAGTATTGACTATTAAAAACAGAACTCATCCCTTAAACCTAGTTTCCTTCAGATGACACTGTGCCTCTGCCTGTCGGAGCTTTGCCTGAGGTGACACTAATATACCGTAAGCCCACCAGAGCAGTGGCTGCCAAAAATAACAGCTGTGAAATGATTTGTGATGCTGTTCAGGAGAAACATATTTGTTCTTTTGCATTTTATGGTCAGCAAGTGCTAGGAGTTGTTATTTTTAAATGTACTTTACTCTCCTTACTGTATTTCTTCACTTCGAGGTGGACACAGGAAGAATGCCATCCTTGTTTTCCTTCAGGTAGGAGTCGTGAATTAAGGTCCTCTGACTATGCAGGGCTTTGTGCGTCAGCCCCCACACAACTGAGCTTTCCTGTTTTCGTCATCTTGGTTTATGCGGCAGGGGCAATTTGTATAGGAAAGAAAAATACCCGTGAAGGAAGCTTCCAAGGAGGTTACTAGGTGCACGGTTCAGCCAAGTGGGGGACTCCACGGGATGCACCTCTTTGTGTTTGCTCACGGCGGGAAGGGTGTGACACACATTGGAAGAGACTCGGCTCATGGCCAAATGACTTTACCACCTGAGGTATGAGGCAGTTCCGCCACATTGCCATTCCATTGGGCTTCAGCATCACTGCTTGAGAAACAGAGTATGGAAAAGTACACAGCTCCACATGGCACCCGCGCTGCAGAGAATGATTTCTAATTGCATGCGTCACAGGGACCCCGTGGCCTCAGACACATACACAGAGTTCCTCCTGTAAATGCATTTGTGTGGTAAAAGCATATCTACTGATATACTGAATATTTTATGAATAAAACAAGGAAAAGGAAAAGGAAAAAGAGGGCTGAGCGATGGATAGGTAAAACAGCAGAATGTTGACACTTATGGAAACTGGGTGATGGGCAGTTCATCAGTCTCTTCTCTCTACTTTTGTGTGTGGGGAAACATTTCCCAGATTAAAAGTTTCTATGAATATGTATAGTATTTGCCTTAGTCTATTTGTGCTGCTATAACAAAAGACCTGTGACTAGGTAATTATGTTAGTCTGCTTTGTCACTATAACAGATACTTAGGATAACTTCTAAAGAGGAAAGGTTTAACTGGGGATGGTGGCACACGCCTATAATCCCAGAACTCTAGAAGGTTGGTGTAGGAGGATTGCAAATTCAAGCCTAGCCTGAGCAACTTAGTGACTCAGTGAGACCTTATCTCAAAAGTAAAAAATAAAAATAAGAAAAGGCAGGAATAAACCTCCATGTGAAGGCCTTTGGTTCAATCCCCAGCAGTGGGGGTGGGGTGGTGGTGGTGGGACAGAGTGAGGTATTAAATTTAGCTCATAGCCTTAGAGATTTCAGTCCATAATCTGTGGCCTTGTTGCTTTTGAGCCTGTGGTAACACATCATGGTAGGAGTGTGTGCTGGAGCAAAACTGGTCACCCCATGATTGGGAAATGAAAGGAAGAGAAAGGGACTGTGGTCCCACAATCCCCTTTATGGGCATGCCCCAATGACCTAAAGATCTCCCACTAGGCTCCTCCCCAAAGCCTCTACCGCCTCCCAGTAGCCCCGCTCTGAGGAGCAAGCCTTTAGCACATGGAGTATGGGGGCACTATGGCCGTAACTTATAAACAACAGAAATTGATTTCTTAGAATTGAGAAATTAGCTAAGATCTGATTATGAATTAATTGGACACCATGGGGCAGGGAGAGAGAGTCCCAGCCAGTAGGACTTGTTCTGAGGGCCAGGGAGATAGAGGCCAGAGAAAGGGAAGGTGGCTGGGGTTGTTTCCGGGTCTTGTTAAGGACTTGGCCTGGCCCTGGGTACTGGGCCAGGCCCTGGTACTGGGCCCTGGGCAGGCATTGAAGGGTCTAAGCAGGGAGTAACTGCAGAACAATTTCCTGATCTCCTGCTACTAGGTGGCTGTTGTGGAAGGTGAATGATAGACATGGATTGGTGTCCTGGTAAGAGACAGTGGCTCCCCAAGACTGAGACTCCGTGCAGTGATGGCAGAGGCAGTAACAAAGGTGTGTTTGAGAGAGATGGAGGATGAGGTGATGGTCTGGATTAGGGTCAGGGAGAAGGGGGGGTCAACATGGATGGCAGTGGGGTAATCTGCAAAGCGTGAACTCTAGGACAGAGGACCTGGTATGGAGATGAAGTCCTGCATGTGACCTGGGTGGAGCTGGAGGGAGATACTGTGAAGGCACTTGGTTTTGTAGGTTTGGGGCTCAGAGGAGGCATCCAGCCCTGGGAAACAGCCTGAGGACTCTCTGACATGTAGCTGATGAGAGGACGGAGGAGCTAGCACAGGGAGAGGTACAAGCTAACAGGACAGAGCAGGATGGTTCCAGCACAGGGAGCCCTAGCTTGAGTGTTTTTTTTGTTTGTTTTTTTGTTTGTTTGTTTTTAATTAAACAATGTAGGGCTGGGAGTTTAGCTCAGTGATAGAGCACTTGCCTAGCAGGCATGAGGGTTGGGTTCAATCCCCGGCATCCAAAAAAATAAAAAATAAATAAGTGAACAAATAAAAATAAAATTTAAAAATCAAACAAGTTATATTTAGGCCTGTTCATTGAAAAAAATTTAAGCTATAGGAAATAAATACAGATACAAACCGTTTTTCTGTGTGGTTTTACATATGTACATATGCATATAACTTGTTCTATATTTTACATAAATGGGATCATACCATCACCCTAGCAACTTGTTTCTTTTGCAGTTTTTACTGATTATAAGCATAATACAAGTTATATAAGTCCCCATCTAAAGTCCTATTCTCTAGGATTATATACTTATTAACAAATTCCTTCCACTTTTCTTCATATTTCACGGATACATCATTGTTTATTCCTTCCTCTGTTGAAAGACATCAAGATTGTCTATAGATTTTCTTCTATTAAAAATATGCTGCAAGCCCAGTGTGGTGGCACATCCCTGTAATTCCAGCACTTTGGAGGGTTGAGGCAGGAGGATTGCAAGTTCCACACAGCTTGAGCAAACTTGTGACTTAGTGAGACCCTGACTCAAAATAAAAAATTTAAAAGGGGATGTAGCTCAGTACAAAGGTCCTATGTTTACTCCTAGTACCACAATAAAAAGAAAAATAAAGTGCTACTGTGACTATCTTTGAGAGTGTACATCGCTATGTGTACATTCATGAGTAATTTGGTAGGGTGGGTTTCTTC
This sequence comes from Erethizon dorsatum, assembly GCA_028451465.1. Taxonomy (NCBI): domain Eukaryota; kingdom Metazoa; phylum Chordata; class Mammalia; order Rodentia; family Erethizontidae; genus Erethizon; species Erethizon dorsatum. The sequence goes on along the minus strand of CM051830.1, from coordinate 98,779,888 downwards.
AGGAGGAATTAACTAGGCGAAAGGAAAACATTTTAGAGTTTTAACAGATGTTGCCCGATTGCCTGAGGATGTCTATTTCCCCATGCTTCCACTGGCCCTGGAGTTTACTCTTAATTTTCTCCTACTCTGTGGGGTGAAAAAGTTGCCTTATTGATAATTAAATGTACATTCCATTGATGGCTTGCAGGTTTAAGCATTTTTTTTTTTTTGTGGGTACCGGGGGGTCGACCTCAGGACCTCGCGTGCCAGCAGGCGCCCGTGCCGCTGAGCGATGTCACCGGCACCTTTTTCATATGTGGGTTCCGGGAGTCGAACTTGGGCCCTCGCGCTTGCCGGGCAGGCACTTAAGCCGCTGAGCTATCTCACCGGCCCTAAGCATGTTTTTAATGTTTAGTAGCTATAGGCAATCGTCAAGACAAAATTATCTTTTGCTTATTTTCTTGTGGGTTGCTTTTTTATTGAGTTGTCACAATGTTTTATATGATATTGATTTTTAACATCAAATAATTGTATTCGTTGATTAAGAATCAACAAAATTAGGGCCAGTGAGATGGCTCAGCGGCTTAAGCGCCTGCCCGGCAAGCGCGAGGGCCCGAGTTCGACTCCCGGATCCCACATACGAAAAAGGGGCCGGTGATATCGCTCAGCGGCACGGGCGCCTGTTGGCGCGCGAGGTCCTGAGGTCGACCCCCCGGTACCCACAAAAAAAAAAAAAAAAAAAAAGAATCAACAAAATTGATTCTTAAATCTAAGAATGCTTCCAATCTGTGAAACCAGTGTAAGAAATTTCCTTTCTTTCAAGAAGGGCCCTGGGCCAGTGAGATAGCTCAGCAGCATAAGCGCCTGCCTGGCAAGCGTGAGGTCCTGAGTTCGACCCCCAGTACCCACAAAAAAAAAAAAAAAGAAGGGCCCTGTGTCACCTGTGACCAGGTGCTTGTTTTCCTTTGAAGCATCTTAGCAACTCTGCTCTTGTCTCCTTAAGATGGCGAGACATAGTAAAGAGCATCCTCTGCGGGGTTCCCACGGTGTGTGGTGACCTCCCAGGGTCTCTTGTTCAGCTAGAGCCACCACTGCTCTCTGATTCTGTGACAGTTTTGGATGATATGACAGTCAGTGTGGGCCAAAAAGGGCTTGCCCTGGGATGTCACTGGAAGCATCTCAGACCACCTCCATGTGGGTATTGCAAGCCTTGCCTCTGCTGTCCCCCAGGTGACCACTAAAGGAAACGAGGTGTTGGCATGTCATGCAAAAGCTGTTTCCACATCAGTTCCGGGATGCAGGGGAATCTCCCAGCCTCCATGCTTTGAGGCCTCAGGGGAGTCATTCACATTGTGAAGCTGTGAAGCCTGATGGTTCAGGCAGGCGTGAGTGGTTGCTAGAAGCTTCCTAGTAGGGAGTGTGGTTCTCCTGTGGGGTGAGCAGGAAGGGGAGTGATTTTCCTGGCCATGTCTTCTCTCCCAGTCACTTCTCTCTAGGTTTGGCAAGCACCATATGACTAAACAGCTTGCTGTGGCTTTAAGATTCCAGGTTTTACCTCACAGCTTCTGCCACTCACTGATGAGAGGATGCCAGCTCCTGAAAAGATACCTCAAAGATAGGAGAATTTTCTTTCAAAACAACATAGGTAGCTTTTCTTTTTCCTAATAAAACCTCAACCTTTTCCAAACCAGAGATCTCCATGTGCATCCTGATTGCAATTCTAATTTTTGTATAATATTCCTCACCCCTTCTTTTTTTTCTACTTGGAGATTCAACATTTATTTCATTGTTAACAGTAGTTCCAAGGATGTGTACCCTGGCCTTTTGGGCCCTAGCTCTGGGGACTGTCAGCCTCTTCTACTTCCCTCTTCTTCCTCTGTTGGTTTTGTTTGTTTTGTAGCATCTTTATTGAGATACAATTTACATACCATACAACTTACCCACCCAAAATATGCAATTCAGTGTTTTTTCAGTATCTTCACAGAGTTCTCCAACTCTCACCACAATCAATTTTAGGACCTTTGCAGCACCCCCAAAAGAAACCCTTGTATGCACTAAGCAGTCACTCCCATTTTTGGCCACCTCCAAGGCACCTTAGCAGGTGCCTACTTTTTGTCTCTATCAGTCTTCCTCTCCTGGACATTTCTTGTCAATGCGATCAGCTGTGTCTTTTTGTTTTCAAGCTGGTGAGCCAGACTACTGATGTCCAAACTTTGATTGGAGGTCAGGTTGGCCCAGAAGGGGTCTGGACATGGTTAGCTCTGCTCCTGCCTGGATGGGCCCATGAGCTGGGATTTCCCAGGGCTGTGTCTGCAGGGCCAAGTGTCTGAGGCAGGGCACAGAGCGAGCTGGACCCAGATGAGTCATAGCCACCCCTGGGAGCTTTAAAAAAGGCTGTATGGAACTAGGCATTGTGGTATGGATCCATGGGAACTTAGGGAGGTCAGCGGTGGTCAGGGCAGCAGCTCTGTGGGGCCTCTGGACCCTGTAATCTTGAAAGACTTGGAATTTGAGCTCTCTTGTCTCTGTGCCTTGGATACTGTCCCCTAGAAGGGACCACACTTCTTGGATGCTATACCTAGCTTGAAATGTGTCCCACTGGAAATATCACCAATTAGACTTTGGGTGAAAAAAGCACTTTCCTAAGTTTCTGTGGAAGTTTCTTAGGTTTTGACATTAATTTTCATTCATTTCCATCTTAGGTTGAATTGTTTTAATCCAGGTACTTCTTAAATCATTAAATCTATTACAAGTAATGAAAGGGCTGAGGATTTAGCTCAGTGGTGGTATCACTGAGAAGCTGAGCTCTGAGGAAATGAGGGACTGGGTTTTCCCTTCCTTGGTTCTGGGTTCTTTGAGAGCTTGATGAAGGAACTCAGTCAAGACATAGACAGCTGGGTAGAAGTACAGGTAGAATTTACTGTAAAGATGATATAGAGAGAGTTACTCCTTCAAGTGAGAAGGCAGGCAGTGTCTCAAAGACATCTGCCCCAAGTGTGAGCTTGGATGCATTTTTATGCTCAGAAAATTACTCCTGGGATTTGGAGAACTATGATGACTATCACTGTTTTATTTTTATGACATACATGTTGACTGATATTTCTCTTAGGGATTACTTTGGAATGTCGACATTTTAAAAATGCCCTCCTTGTTCCTTTCTGGTTGTCAGGACTCCCTCAGGGGCCTTAATCACATAAGAATCTAAGTCAAGCCTTGACCCATGGAGGGAGGGTCTTTAAAGAATGCCCCCTTTCTGATATCATCAGGTGTAGGCCATGGCAGGCACCCAGGAATGCTGTGCCTTGTTTTAGAAATAGATGGCCACTTGGCCAGATAGCGGAAGGAATCCACATGCTGTGTAACCTTAATGTGTCACCGTGCTCTGTAGGATTGCTTTGGGTCTGAAACCTAACAAGTGAGTAACAAATAGATTATACATTGAAGTCTGTGTTTCTTAACTATAACTGGCAAAGCATGCTATTTTGGACATCCCCCCCCCATCGCTATGTCCCTCAGGTTGCTAATATTTAACTACCTCCTAACAGTGGAGCATTAGCATGGCATACCCAAGGTCCTGTGTTCAATCCCCAGCACCGCAAAAATAAAGAAAGGTAAGGAGAACCCCAGTCTGTGGCATTTGTTATGGCAAGTGCTGTGCTAGGGAAACCCTTTAGGAAAAAGGAGCAAAGTCATGTGGCTTTCAGCCAGGGCCTTTCTTCCCAGTGGTGTGCAAGGTAAGAAATAACTCCATGAATAATGTCACTCCTCTGCTGCACGCCCTGCTGCGGCTCCTGTTCACTCAAACTAACAGAGGCTGCACAGTAGCCAGCCCCTGAGACTAGCTGAGTGTAGAAAGTTGGTCCCCATAGAAAAGTTGCTGGTCTCCCTGGGCCTCCATTTCCTGTGGCCAAGAAGATGGTGTGGCTTCTTCATGCACCCAAAAGTTCTAACACATGGAAATTTGAAAGAAATGGGGCCCTGCAAATGGGTTTCTGCCCCCTGGGACCTTGAGGCGGTGGTGAGCCCTGTGCAGGGCTAGAGGGCAAAGTACTCTTCTCCCTACCTGCATCCTGAGGCCAGCCTTGCCTCCATCTTCCTTGGCCGGGACTCTTGGCACCTGCTGGCTATGGAATAGGTTCCTGGCAAGGTTTGTCCTGCCCTCCTCATCACCTTAAAAAAAAAAAAAAGCAAATGGTGCTTGGGATGTAGTCAATGAGCCCTGTGTGTAGGCAGGGTCCATCTCTCCCAAATACAGGGCACAGTTTGTACCAGGGCCCACAAGGTCTCCTGCCACTGGGCCTGGGCCCCCAGCCCTGATGCATTCTGCCTTGCTGGGCTCTGGCCTGTACTCTGTCTGTGATTTCCTATCTGCCCCCCTGCAACAGGACACCTGCCTTCTGCTGCTCCTTTGTGACAGAAGAGGGCCCACTGTCCTGGAACAGAGTAGTTTCTCAATAAATGCACATTAAATGGACAAACACACAAGAGTTCATTTATAAGACCTTTCTGGCTTAGTTCATCTCTAGTTGGGTTGAGCTCTTTCTTAAAAACTGAGCACTCTCTTGTTTTCTTTAGAAGCAATATTAAGGTTTCGTGTTTATGGTAGAGTGTTTGTTTAGCATATGCGAAGCCCTGAGTTCGATCCCCAGCACCAAAAACCCAATAAATGAGACGAGAGAGAGAGAGAGAGGAGGGGAGGGGAGAGGAGAGGAGAGAGACGAGAGAAGAGAGAAGAGAGAAGAGATTGATTTGATGTTTAGAAAATACCAAGGAGGAAAAGGGATGAGTCTTCTTGTAGTGCTGCAGATCAAACAGGGCCTCATGTTTGCTAAGCAAGAGCTACACCACTGAGCTACTCCCAAACCCCCAGTCTTCCTTTTAAAAACAACTTTATTATGGAAAAATACAAATGTATACACAAATAGAATAGTATAATGACACCTCCCATGACCTAGCTCACGGCCCCAATAAATCCCAGTTCCATCAATACCATTTTATTTTCCCCAGCCTCCACCCAACCCCTGACATCATATCATACTGTCTGTAAACACTTTAGTTAGTATCCAAAAAGTAACGTCTAGAAGGAAAGGCTGAGGAGGAGATGAGCTGCTGGGGCCCACATTCAGCCAGGCCTTGGTGGGGACAGTTCTCCGCGTAGGGTCACAGTAACTGCCCCTGGTTGCCTGACGTCCAAATGAGACCAACCCAGCTCCACCAAGGCACAGGTGTCCTGTAGTCATTTCCTTCCTGTGTTGGCCAGGGGCTTGGTCACCAGCTTCCAAACTCTGGGGTGTTTTCCCTTTTTCTATTTCCTGTCACTGTTTTGAAACCAAGAGGTAGAGAGCATCCTCAATCTGATAACCACACATTTACTATCAAAGTTGATGTCATATATTTATAAGGAAGTATAGGCTGAGATCATGAATATTGATAATTTGAGGAAAGCTAATGTTCTGCCAGGACTGAGAGAATCTGGGGGATCTTTATCTTGAGGTTATACACAAATTGCTTTCTGCTACACTGCTAATTGTTGGAACAGGGTTTTCTGTGGAGTACTATATGGATTATGGAGAGAAATTTAAATTGTATCATCTATATACATTATTGCTGAAATGGAATGCCAAGTCTTGTTCTTATTATTGATTATGGATTATTAAAGACTAGAAAAAAGTACATAGCTTTGAATGCACTGTGTTAATTTTTTTTCTTTCTGCTTCTGAAGCTCAAAATAAAAAAGATTTCTGAAAAACAAGTCAAGGTAAAACATGTCTTTAAAAATCAGAACTTTTTTCAACAATGAAAAAGCAAATAGCCAGTCATGGTGGCGCATGCCTGTAATCCCAACACTCGGGAGGCTGAGGTAGGAGGAGCAATGTGCATTCAAGGCCATCCTGCACTACATAGTGAGTTCAAGGCTAGCCTGAACAACATAGAGAGACCCTGTCTCAAAAAAAAAAAAAAAAAAAAAAGGGCAAACAGCACAATTTAAAGATGGACAAAACACTTGAATAGACATTTCTCTAAAGAAGATGTAGAAATAGCCAAGCAGTACACAAAAAGATGTTCAAGGGCTGGTGAGATGGCTCAGCGGCATAAACACCTGCCTGGCAAGTGGGAGGGCCCGAGTTCGACTCCCAGAACCACATATGAAAAAAGGGCCGGTGATATCGCTCAGTGGCATGGGTGCCTGCTGGCGCGCGAGGTCCTGAGGTCAGCCCCCCGGTACCCACAAAAAAAAAAAAAAAAAAAAAGAAAAAAAAGAAAAGATGTTCAATATCCTTAGTCATTAGGAAAATGCACATCAAAACCACAGTGAGGTCTGAGGTAGCTCAGTGACAGAGCTCTAGCATGGGGGAGCCCCTGGGTTCAATCTGGAGCACTGAAAACACACACACACACACACACACACACACACACACACACACTGAACAGTCACTTCATACCTGTTAGAATGTCTATTATCAAATAAAACCCAGAAGATAGAAAATAACAATTGGCAATGAGGGTATGGAGAAATTGGAAGCTCTGTGCTTTGCTAGAAGAAATGTAGATAATGTAGCCACTGTGAAAAACAGTTCCTCAAAAAGTGAAACAGAATTACCGTATGACTAAGCAGTTCTACTCCAAGGCACAGACCCCAAAGAATTGAAAATGGGGACTCAAAACAGGTACTTGTACACAAATGTCCATAGAAGCACTGTACACAATAGCCAAAGGGCAGAAATATCCTAAATGTCCATGGACAGATGAATAGATAAGTACAACAAGGTATATACTTGCAATGGGATATTATTCAGTCTTAAAAAGGAAGGAGAGTCAGATGATACACCACGGGTACTAAGTAAAATAAGCCTGATGCCTAGGCCAAAATACTGTCTGATTCCATTTATATGAAGGTTTTTTTTTTTTTTTTTTTTTTTTTTAATGTGGGTACCTGGAGTCGACCTCAGGACCTCGCACTTGCCAGGCAGGTGCTTACGCCGCTGAGCCATCTCACTGGCCTTATATGAGATATTGTGAATAGTCAAATGTACAGAGACAGGAAGCAGAACAGTGGTTATTATGGCCCATGGGGAAGGAGAAAAGGAGGGTATTATTTAATGGGTACAGAGATTCAATTTGGGATAATGAAAAAGTTCTGGGGATGGATGGTGGCGATGATTGGACAACAATGTGAATGTACTTTATGCCACAAAATTGTACTCTTAAGAATAGGTAGGGAAGGGGCCGGTGAGATGGCTCAGTGGCATAAGCGCCTGCCTGGCAAGCGCAAGGGCCCAAGTTCGACTCCCGGAACCCACACACGAAAAAAGGGCCGGTGATATCGCTCAGCAGCACGGGCGCCTGCTGGCGCGCGAGGTTGTGAGGTCGACCCCCCGGTACCCACAAAAAAAAAAAAAAAAAAAAAAAGAATAGTTAGGGAGGGCCGGTGAGATAGCTCAGCGGCATAAACGCCTGCCTGGCAAGCGCGAGGTCCTGAGTTCAATTCCTGGAACCCACATAAAGGGGAAAAAAAAGGGCCGGTGATATCGCTCAGTGGCACAAGCACTTGCTGGCAAGCGCAAGGTCCTGAGGTCGACTCCCGGTACCCACATTAAAAAAAAAAGGAGAAAGAAAATTTTAAGCTGGTTTCGATGACACACACATGTAGTCCCAGCATTTAGGAGGCTGAAGTGGGAGGATCATTTGAGCTCAGAAGTTTGAGATCAGCCTGGGCAACATAGCAAGACCATATCTTAAAAAAAAGAAAAAAAGAAAAAGAAAAAGGAGAGGGGAGAATTAAACCTAAAATAGAAGAAAAGAATAGAGGACTAAATCAATAAAATATGAAATAAACAACAGTAAAAATCAATAAAACCAGTTCTTTGAAAAGATCAATACAATTCATAACCCTCTAGTTAGATTAAGAAAAAGAAAGAAGACACAATCACCCACAATGTAGGAACGATGACTACAGATTCAAAACATTAAAAAAGAAAATATGGGAATATAATGAACAACTTTATGCCAATAAATTTTAAAACTTGTGTAAAATAAGTTATCTGAAATACACAAATTACCAGAATGGACTGATGAAATAAGAGAAACTCTAAGTAGCTCTACCTGTACTAAATAAAGAAATTGTATGTTAAAACATCCCACTAGGAACACATGGTTTCAGTGGTGAATTCTACCCAACATTTATGAATGTAATACTGCCGGTCTTACACAAATCTTTCAGAAAATAGAAGAGGGAATATTTCCCTATTCATCCTTTGTATTACCTGAAGTTAGTGTACTTTCCCATCTCTGGGACAAAATCCCTGACACCTGAAATTTAAAGGAAGAGAGAGATTTCAACACTTCTCTCTTTATTTTGGTTCATGTTTATCAGAGGATTCAATCCATGGTTGCAATCTCCAAGACAGAAAGGGTGGTGGCAGAAGAAAGCTGCTCAACCGAGCAGTCAGGAAGCAGATAGGGCAGGGAGGAGCCAGGGACAAGAATCTACTTTTCCAGGTCCTACCCCCAGTGACTCGCCTCCGACTGGGCTGCACCTCCTAACAACACATGAAGTCATCAATGGATTAATCCCCATCACCTGTCCAAAAGCCCCACTTCTTTTTTTTTTTTTTTTTAATGTGGGTACAGGGAGTCGAACTCAGGACCTTGTGCTTGCCAGGCAGGTGCTTATGCTGCTGAGCCATATCACTGGCCCAAAGCCCCACTTCTGAACACAAGATGTGTGGGGGGGTATTATAGAGGTATTCTTTTCAATTTTTACTTTTATTAGTACATGTTTGCAGTACATAATGACTACATTTATCATAGGTAGCTGGTACATGTATATGACATGTCTTAATGCTTTGTATGTCCCCTTTCTCTTCCCGCCCTCCCCCTTCCCTCCATCTTGTGATCTAAACCATGACATCCTCTAAGGTTACCATTACCTCAGTACCAAACCTGACAAACACAAGAAAAGAAACCTACCTCTCATGAAGCTCACTGTAAAAATTCTTTCAAAATATTATCAGTTGAATCCAGCAACATATAAAAGAGGATGATAAACCATGGGCAAGTGGGGTATATCCTAGTAATGTAAGATTGGCTTAGCATTCAAAAATCTAGGTTGAGCTAGGGTTGTAGCTCAGTGGTAGAGCACTTACCTAGCATGAACAAAGCCCTGGATGTGACCCCCAGCAATACAGTTTTTAAAAAATTAACATCATTCACCATACTAACACAATGAAAAAAAGTAAAAAAAAACACTAATTTGCCATAAAAAGAAGAAAACTGATGATACAACAAGTGGACGAACTCACGGGTGAAAATGAATGCACTCTATTTAAGCTTTACTTTAATAAACTTAACTTTTAAAAATCCTTTAACTGAGGTTAAAAATGTATGTATTGTATATCTATTCTTTGGTTCCTAAAATAACCATGGTTTATGTCAGAAAAAGGAATGAGGAATAGTGAATGTGGGGTATAATACCTATAAGAGTGCTATTTTTAAAGAATCTACTTATACACATCCTTATAAATAAATGCATACAGTATTTTATAAAGATCCATTATTACTTTTACCCTGTAAGCTTTTGTAGCGTTTGAATTGTTTATTATGGGCATCCATTTCTTAATAACAATAAAAACCTCTGATCTGCCATTGACCACTCCAAAAAAAAAAGTACAATAGGACCTAGGATTAGCCAGCACATTAATTGGAAATATTATAAGAAAATCAAAGTGCCCTCTGATACCTTTTTCTTTTTTCCTTTAGTGCTGGAGATCAAACCCAGCACCTTGAACATGCTAGGTAAAGCATTCTACCCCTAAGCTACACCCCTGACTCATTAGCCACTGAGCTACACCCTTACCAACCCCATCCTCAGTCATGGTAGCATCACCAAGTGCATCAGCAAGTCCCTGGGGACAGGGGACAGGGGGTGGGGCGGGGAGAGCAGCATTTGTCTAGGCCCTTACACCAATGGGCAGTGGGACCCCAGTCAGCTCTTTATTTCTCCCATTCTCACTTTCCTTACCTGCTAAACACATGGTAGGCACAGCTAAAATACAATGTATTTAACGATACCGGTTAAGTATTACAGATGTAATAAGTAAAGGCTGTGTGCTTCCCAAACAAGATATTGTATTTGTCCTCAGCTTCTTGGATACTATGTAGACATTCCAGTATATGGCCTAAAATCCAGTGCAATCTAAAATAACAATCAGACATTGAATTCTGTTAACTTCAAGAACAATAAAACAGAACTTATTTTAGTGAACAGATTTTAAGGAAAAGCTTACACATCTAAACTGCATAAATGGCAAGTTTAAAATCTTGGACTCTTTGTTTCAAGTGAGGTTTAATAAAGGAAAAATCCACGTGACTGCCAAGATTTGTTTGTTTCAGGTCTGTGCTGTGAACTCTACGATAATTACTACTTCAAAGGAAGAGAACGAATGTATCAAAAGTTCTGATCTTTTGACTTTTTAAAATCAAATTTGTTGAACTATAACTCACAGACATTAAAATTTAATTATTTTTAAGTGAACTAGTCAGTGTAACCACCATGGCCAGCAAAACCCAGACCATTCCCATCACCCTGGGAAGTTTCCTTGTACCTCGGTCTCATCAATCCCCTATTCGCAGCCTCAGACAAACACTGATCAAATTTCTGTCATGGGGGATTAGATTTATCTTTCAGAGTTTCATATAAATGGAATAATCCACTATATGCTACTTCTTGTCTAGTTCCGGTTCGCAATGATTTTGAGTTTTATCCATGTTTTGCATATATCAGACATTTATTCCTTTTGATTGCAAAAAAAAGGTATTCATCAAATTATTTTTAAAAATCATTACCTGTTTACTCATTATCTGCTAAAAACTCTTGGAAAAGTAATGAATGAGAGTCATGAAACAATCCTTCTATGTTCTTAAATAATTAAGCAACAAGTAAAGCAGTCATCTATTCCACTGACCAAGCCAGACACTTTGGGAACTATTTCTTGTTCCTCTTTCTGCCTCTATTTCAAATCCAGTAACCACATTGTGTCAATTTTAATCCGCTAATCTCTCTCATATCTATCTCATCAGCCACTATTTTAAGAAAATCTTTACTATTTCTCACCTGCACCCATTTTTCTTTCCTTCTGACCTCCCCCAACCCATTCTCCATCTTTAAACCATAATGATCTTACTGAAAGGAGCTAGCTGCAGTCATTCTCCACGTGCACATGTGTACACAACTTTCTCTACCTGTGGGCTTGGTGGTCATACGGTCAGCCAACTTTGGATTGAAAATATTTTTAAAATTTGGGTCTATGCTGAACATATGCAGAATTTGCCCTTGTTTTTATTCCCCAAACAATCGAGTATGGCAACTATTTACATAGCATTGACATTGTATTAGGTGTTATAAGTAATCTAGAGATGATTTAAAGAGTAGAGGAGGATATACCTAGGTTATATGCAAATACCACCCCATTTTAGACTTGAGACATGACTTTTGGTATCTGTGGGGAGAGGGTCCTGCAACCAAATCCTCCACTGACATCAAGGGTGCATATCTACTGTATATGTGTGTGAATATAAATGTGGACTTTTTCCTCACCATGAACATAAACTCGATACTCATTAAACACACATTTCCTGTTCCCTCTCCACCCAGCATTGGCAATCACCAAATCTACTTCCTGTCTCTATGAATTTGGCTATTCTGGTACTTTACATAAGTGGACTCGTACAATATTTGTCTTTCCATGTCTGGATTATTTCAAATAGCATAATGCTTTCAAGGTTAATCTGTTTTGTAACATGTTAGGGTTTTATTCCTTTAGAAGGCTAAATAATATGTCACTGCATGTATTACATTCTGTTTGCCCACTCATCTGTGGGTGATATATATATTTTTTTTTTTGTAGGTACCGGGGGTTGACCTCAGGACCTCGCGTGCCAGCAGGCGCCCGTGCCGCTGAGCGATATCACTGGCCCTTTTTTCGTATGTGGGTTACGGGAGTTGAACTCGGGCCATCGCGCTTGCCAGGCAGGCGATTACGCCGCTGAGCCATCTCACCGGCCCATGTGGGTGGTATTTGTGTTGCTTCTACCTCTTGGCTATTGTGGATAGCTATGACCATGACAGAGTCTGAGCTGTCCAGGCTGGGCTTGAATTTGCGATCCTCTTGCCTACGCCTCCCAGAGTTCTGGGATTATAGGCCTGTGCCACTCTTGCTTTCAATCCTTCTGGGTGTTCACTTAGTAGCAGGTTCACTGACTCATATGTTAAATTTTTAAGAAAGCATCACACTGCTTCCCATTGGCTGCCCTATTTTACATTCCCACCAGTAGTGTGCAGTTTCCGCAGTCTGACACAGTGAACAACAATGAATTGTTCTGGTTTAAACTCATGGGTGTGTGTGTTAAAATGGATCTCAGTGGCTAACTGTTCAGCTTGCGGCAGTTTAGGCTCTTTGTGCCTTGGTTTCCTCACCTCCCAAGTGGAGATAATGATAGTATTATAATTCTTAGGGTGGTTGTGAAGTTTAAATGAGAAAATATGTGTAAAAGACTTGGAACAGAGCCTGGTAAACATGAATGCTATAAAAACAAATCATGGTTGTTAGCTGCTCTCATCACTGTCATCATCACTGTCATTGAAAACCAGAGTGTCTGAAATCTCAAATCGCAGCCCGCACCCCTCACCTGGGTCTTCTTGGGCAGCACAGAGGGACAGTGGCCAGGAGCTGAGGCTGCATCAGACAAGCCCATGAGGATGAGAACATACATACATACCAAGCTGCAGATGGGCAGGGGGTAGAGCTCTGTGGAAGGGGCACATATTGTGGAGGAGTGGGTGTCCTTAGATGTCATATCACACAATTCATTCCCTTTATCTTAGGGAACAGGAAGGTGAGGCTCACAGAGGCTGTGGGACTCCACCAGCTCACACTTCCTGTGAAGGCATTGCCAGGACTTGGAGCTGCTCCCTTCTTTCACTCTAGGCCCTTCTTTCACACCTGCTTTCAGAGGCAGCAGTCAACAGGGTCTGTGCAAAGGTTCTGGTGGAATCAGGAAAGCCCGAGACGAGGCACAGGTGTCCCTGACTGCGACTGCGCCTGAGTTCATACACCGGGTTGTCCTCATCAGCCTCCCTGGTTGTCCTGTTTGTAAGTCATTCAGTGACTGGGATCCTGGGATGTGTACTCTTTCAAGATCCCAGAGAACAAAGCCATACACAAAGTGAATCTGATACATTTCCCGGTGCCTCCATCCTCAGGGTCATCACTATGCCTACCACCTTGTCCAAAGAGAAGCTTTGTGACCTCTTCCTGCGATACAGAGAGCCCTCACATTGTAAAGGTCCATGTCCACGGCACTATGGGTTTTTATTTTAAAACATGCATGGGCTGGGGGTGTTGCTCAGTGGTAGAGAAAATGCTTAGCATGTTCAAGATTCTGGGTTTGAGCCCCAGTACCCAGAAAAAATGTAAATAATAAAATATGCATTCTGTGCTGTGAGGGTAATTTTATAGCTCTCCCTTTCTACTGCATTTGCTATCCTTTCCAGATTCTTTGGAGGCCACAGGCTATGCAGGCTCTCTGTCTCCAGTCTGGCAGGTCCACAGGAAGTCTGCCAAGAAAGACTTGGCTTTCATCCGTATGGGAACTAGGGGGTCACTTCCTCTCATATTACGATTGTTAAGTTTGAATAGTACTGACTGCTGGCACGAGGTGGTCTCTCTAAAACTTGTTTTAATTATTAAAGATTTATTATGACCACTTTGGGTAAACAAGAAAAGTATGTCATCATTTCCCAGCCTTGCATAATTGCTTTCATTTCTACAGACTCTCCTTTAGCCTTTTCTCCTGTGAATGCCTGTTTTACATTGTTGTGATTATCATATATGGACAATTTGATGTCATTCTTCCCAGGCTTGTTTGCAAATATCTATTTCTGCAACTTGATAAAAGGATCTACAAAGTGCCTACACCTAGCCACATGTTCAGTGGGGAAAGACTGAGTGCCTTTCCTCTGAGAACTGAACAAGGGGCGGATGTCCAGCATCACCACTCCTAGTCACCATTGCACTGGCGATCCCAACAGTGCACGAAGCAAGAAAGAAAATTAAAAGGCACACAGATTGGAGAAGAAGAAATAAAACTATGTACTTTTATTTGCAGATGACATTATATTTTATTTAGAAAATCCAGTGAAATCTGCACAAAAGCTACTGAAACTGACAAGTAACATGTGGCCGTGGAAAATAAAGCAAGCATGATAGAAAAAAATAAATGAAACTCAAAAGTAAATTTAGCTATCTACTAGTGAAGGAACCATCGGAAATTAAAATCAGAAAGGTTTCCATTTACAGTAGTACCCTGTCTTAGTTACTTTTCTCTCATTGCTAAGACAAACTACCCCACACCCAAAGTTAAAAGGGGAAAGGTTTATTTAGCTCACAGTTTGTAGAGGTTTAGCTCACAGTTTGTAGAGGTTTCAGTCAAAAATTGGCTGGATTCAAGGCAGGATGGCATATGGCAGAGGGGCAACCATTCATGGCAGTGGAAGACAGCAAAAGCAACAAGCAAAGAAGAGAGGACAAGTCTCTTTTAGTCCGTTATATTATATGCAGGCTACCCACCCTAGGATGGGTGTAGCACTCACACCCTTAATCCCAGCACTGGACCATGAATCAATCACAAACTCTAGACTCACCTACCTCTGAAAAAGCCCCATCTAAAAGTGCATGAGGTTTTGGGAGAACATTTAGACACAAACCACAACATACCCCCAAAATGAACTATTTAGGCATAAATCCTACAAAGTATGTGCAGAGCTATATGCTAAAAACTGTGAAACTCTAATTAAAGAAATGTAAGAATTCCTAAATAAGTCTAGAGATCTTGTGTTAGTTAGCTTTCTGTTACTATAACAAATACCTGGGATAATAAGTTTTAAAGAGAAAAGGTTTATTTTGGCTCATAGTTTTGGGGATTCCAGTCCATGATCATCATCTAGCCCCACTGCTTTTTTTTTTTTTTTTTTTTTAACGGGGGCAGGGGGCTAAACAGTCTCACTATGTAATCTAGGCTGCCCTTGAACCCACTTTGTAGCCCAGATTGGCCTTAAAGTCATAATCCTCTTGCCTCGGCCTCCTGAGAGCCAGGATTACTAGTGTGCACCATCATGCCCAATGTCCTAGCTATTCTCTCAATGCTGGGGCAAAATATCCAACACTCACAAGTTAAAAGATGAGAGGTTTATTTTGGCTCATGGTCTGTAGAAGTTTCAGTCCATAGTTGATTCTTCCAAGGCAGGGTGGCATGGCAGAGGGGTATGGCAGAGGAGAAAGAGCTCATGGCATGACAGGCAGAAAGGAGAGAGGGATCAAGGAAGGAGGAGGGATACATTCCCTTCCAGGGCATGCCCTCAGTGACCCACTAATCCACTGATGAGTTTCATGCTGCCATGATCTAATCACCTTCCAAAAGCCCCACCTATGAGTGCATGAGGCTTTGAGGGGACATTATGATTAGGCATGTAATGGGCACCACACGATGGCAGAGAGTTGTGGTGGAACAAAACTGCTCATCTCCTGGCCAGGGAGGAAGAGGGGGAGGAAGTCCCACAGTCCCTTGCAAAGTCACACCCCCAGTGATGTAAAGGACCTCCCTCACTAGGTCCTACCTCCTAAAGGCTGCATCACCTCCCAACAGTGCCACACTGGGGACCCAGCCTTTACCATATGGACCTTCAGGGACACTCAAGATCCAAACTATAGCAGATCTATTGTGTTCATGAATTGGAATAGTCAATATTGTTAAGATGTCAGTTCTCCCCAAACTGATCTAGACATTAAACTCAATCCGGTCAAAATCCCAGCTAGTTTTATTACAGAAATTGACAAGCTAATTCTAAAATTCAGAGGGAAAGGCAAGGAACTAGCACAGACCAAAGAACTTTGATGAAGAATGTGGTTGAAGGACGCACACGCTCTGATTTCAAAACAAAGCTACAGTTATCCAGACAGTCATCTAGATGGTTCAGTCATCCTATCCAGGTGGTACTGGGGATAGATACATAGATCAGTGGACTGAATAGAAAGGCCACACACAACTCCACATAAGTGTGGTTAATTGATTTTGGATGAAGTGTAAAATTAGCTTAGCAGGGAATGGATTGTTTTGAGTTGAAAGTTCTTTTGAGATATCTGAAGGCCTTTTGGTAGAATAGAGGGTCTGAAATTCAGGGAGAGTTTTTTGGCCCCAGAGACCAGATTTTGGGGGTTATTGATTTAGAAATGTGTTGTAGTCAGGGTTTGCAAGGGAAACAATACAATACAGGACACATAATTTATACGATTATTTTGTAATGGTCACCCAGAGTCATATACAAAAGTGCGGGAAATCTGTCCGCACACTAAAGACCCAGAGAATCCAGCTGAGGGCCTGGATTCCACAGCAATATCCTGCATGAGTCCAGCTGAAGACCTAGAGCCCATGGCAATGCCCTCACGAGTCCAACTGGAGGCCCAGAGCCCACGACAATGTCTCATGCAAGTCTGTTTCATGGATCTGCACTGGAAGGCCCAAAGGTCAGTGGTGGAAGCTAGAAAGTCTGTGCCAGCAGGTGAGGGATCTGCACCAGAGCCAGGAAATGATGCTCAGGGTAAGGACCAGAGCTCCCCTAAAAAGTACCACAGCCATCCTCAGCAACAATGAGGTCCCAAGCTCCTCCGATGATGAGAACAGCCAAGTTTCTATCAGGAAAGCCAGCATGACAAGCTCCTCCAGGAGAACCAACAGCACCACCTCTTCCTTTCCAGTTCTCCTTTTTATGTTGTTGGCAACAGTCCTCAGGTGGGCCCTCCACACCCCGCACCACGCTGATTCAGTTCAGCTGGGTGTTACAAGTTGACCATCAGTTGTCATCCACCACAAGGTGGAAGTGAGTCATGACAGTTGTGGACATTTTTAGGGGAATGGGAAGATGGAGGGGAAAGTCAGTGAGGATGTGTTCTAACTCTGGAGGAGGAGTGAGACAGGAGGAAAGAGGGACTCAGATAGGACCCTTTCGTTTGCTTACTGGCAGCCATACATGCAGCAGGAGCCGGCCCGTGTGTCAAGCGATGCTCCCAAGCACAGGTTTAGCCAGGCCAGAGATGGGATCAGTAGATCGTGTGGAGGTAAAGAGGTAAGGAGAAGTGCGAGCTGCACATCAGTCTGTTGTCACCCTCTGCCCCTCTTGGAGAAAACTAGGGGTCATGGCAGCAGCCACATAGTTTTTCTTATTAGTGGATTTTTTTTTTTTTTTTTTTTTTTTTTTTTGTACCGGGAATTGAACTAAAGGTCTTGTGCTTGCCAGGCGGGTGCTCATGCCACTGAGCTATATCCCCAGCCCTTATTAGTGGATTTTGTCACACTGGACCAACCAGAGTGGCCAGTTCCCTAATACCTTGTAGCGATTTAACCTCAAGAGTTATGTTACTTCCAAGATGTGCAGGCCCTTTTATCCCCTAATCCAATGACAAGCCAAGTGAGGCAGAGACAGTTTCTGATGAATTAGTTTATTGCACTGCACACAAAAGCAGAATCAGCAGAAATAAGCAAAAGGAACATATAGAAATATAGGCAAAAAATAGGTTACAAAGTGCTAGTCATGAATCAAACACTGCATCCATGGAGAAAATGTTCCAAATGGTCTGAGACATCAGTCTCTTCAAGGTGGCACTCATACACACCTGGAATTCCATTGCCCTGCCAGTGATGAAGGCAAAGGACTGTTCGCTCAGACAGGGCATCTGGTGGCTGATGCCTTTTCAAAATGAAAAATGACACAGTGAGATGTGTCTCAAATGATGCCTTGGAGGGACTGGTATTGTCCCAGGAGGTGTACTATCTCAGCTCCCAGATGTCTGTTTTGGAGGGAAAGATCCCAGACACCAGACACCTCATTTGCTTATCTATGCACCGTTGTCAATATGGCCATCAGCCGGCCAGGTGTCAAGGTGACTATCAGCCAGCCACATGGCTCAGTTATATTCTTGTTATAATAGAAAGCTCAAAGCATAGTCACATTAATCATTATTAAAATATCAGTGTACTTAGATTCTCAAGAATTGTAACACGGCAAAAACACACATCTAACCTTTTAAAGGAACACCACCATGAGGGACACTTTTGAAGTGGCAAAGGTTGTCTGCCCTACATGCTTCACGAACATCACATTGCTTCACCACGCAACTCTCAGAAGTGGGAATTATCACCCTTGTTTTACAGATGGAGTAACTGAGGCCCAATTCCCACCATAGCGAGCTGGGGTTCCAGTCCCCGCCCTGCCCGCTTTTCTGCACTGTTGGACCCAGCGCTCAGGCCCATGGGCTTCAGACGGTGATACAGTACTAGAGATCCCAGGCAAAGACTCCAGAGGGCCTCGGAGAGTTTCTACCTTGTGCCTGCTTTTCCCGATAGCCTGCAAGGTGGACAGAGAGGCTGTGGGTATTCAGGTTGCACACCTGCTCAGGTGGATTGGAGGCCAGGTGCAGGCTCCACGCTTCTGGGCTACCTGAACCTGGCATGTGCTGGTCTGGTCTCCCTCTGGGAGGTGGATTTCAGTAGGGCCGATGTACCCGGGTCTCGGGTCATCCTCCCTCATTTCTGCAGCCTCTCTGCTGCTCAGAAACAAATGCCACCCGGTGTCCCCTGCAGAGTGGCCCACGGAGATGGGCTTCCAGTGCTGCATCACTGCTTCCCGCACCCTTTGGGGGCTGCCTCTAGCACCAATGTCCACCACTTTCCATGGACAGGTTTTGAAATGGCCAATGGCCAAGTCATCTATTAGTGGGGAAGGGAGTGGCTGGGCAAGACTAAGTATAGATTTGAATTTGGAAAAAAAATAGCTTGGTGTTAAAGCATTGAGGTACATTAATTTGAACAACTTCCTCTTTGAACTGAAAGAAACACAGTTCTTTCCAAGTTATTTTGACAGTATTAACCACTTCCAGACAAATGCGCACAAGGCCTTTAAATATATGTGAAAGGCCAGAATTAGTTTCCTTTTTTGCTTATAAAGAGCTTGAGACAGGAGGATCACAAGTTCGAGCTTGGTCTAGGCAACTTAGCAACTTAGTAAGAACCTGTCTCAAAATAAAAAACAATTAAGGGCTGGGGATGTAGCTCTGGATTTAAACCCAAGTACTGAGAAAAAAAGAAAAAAAAAAGAAGAAGAAGAAGAGAGAAATATTGATCCAATGTCATCCTTTCCAAGTCACATGATATTTTTGATCTTCTGTACCTTTTGTAACTTCCCCTGAATAAGAGGAAATATGATTGCCAGTTATATTTAATTTAGTTTAAATAAATCAAAGCACATATTTCTACTTCCTGCCTGTGTAATACTTGACTGTGGACAGCTTCAAAGAGTAGAATAACTATGTTCTTGAGTGATTGTGTTTCTGTTGTATTATATTATAAACAGTTCAAAGTTTTGTATTGTATAGACGTAAGCAGAATAACATTTAGATATTCTCGGGGAGTAACAGCGAGTGCTTTTGATTGTCTTGTGTTTCTTAGTAGATTAAATTTAGATATTTATAGAATATATATTTATGTAAAGCCTTTTTCTGTTTTCTCCAACATTGTTTCTGAACTTATTCTCTGGAATGTTTATCACAAATGCCAGGTAGGAGTTGGAAGAGGTCTCTTTCTCTTCCTTGTTTTAAACTGGCAGGTTATTATATGGAGTATGGTTGAAATACATGGTGAAAGTTTAAATTAAAAAAAAAAAAATTGGGGGAGGCTAGTGAGTTGTAAGGATGAATTTTAAAGATCTTAAAAGAATGGCCAAAATGTTAGAGGTCAAGTCATAGACAAAAAAGACTCTCTCTTACAAAGAAGAAACAAACAAAAGGACCAAGCCTCCTTTTCAATGAACAAAGAGAAACTAATAGTATACATAAAGCAAATTAGCATATATCTTAAAATATTTTTGAAATAACAGAACAGATAATTTGGGAAATTATTTGAACTTCTTCCTACTTCCTATTTATCTGTCTTCTATTTCTCTGCCTCCGTCTCTGTCTCTCTTTCTTCCCTTCTCCCTTTTTCTCTCTCTCTCTGAGAGAGAGAGAGAGAGTTTCTCATATAAGAGAAACCATCTGATATTTAAACTTCCATGTCTGGCTTATTTTACTTAACATTATATTATCAAGTGGTATCCAATTGCCTATGGATGCCTCAAGCTTATCCTTCTTTATGGCAGAGTAGTACTCCATTGTGTATAAATACCTTATTTTCTTTACCCATTCATATGTTGATGGATATGTATGCTGTTTTCAAGATCTAGTTAAATTATGCTGCTATAAACACGGGTATGTATATATCCCTGTATTATGATGACTTTAACTCTTTTGGGTAAATTTTTAAAAATGTATTATAGTAAAAGACACATTGCCTTAATCCTCCTCAAAATACTCCCCTTTACTTCACGCACACACACTTATCCTATTATTCTTGGCCCTTTCTTTTTTTAAATTTTTTTCTCTTTTTATTAGTATACGTTTATCCTCTTTCAAGTTTACAAGGTGTAAAAAATGTGAGTGCTGCTGCCAAGGGCCAGCCAGTAAAAAGGCAGGCTCGTGAAAATACTATGATGTGTTCTCCTCCACTTTATTCACTGGATCTGGGGTTCTGCAGTTTCTGGCTCTTTCTCAAAGTCAAAATGACCATCAAAGGTAAACATTTTGAATCAATTCAGAACATCTAGGCAGCCAGACAGCAAAACTAATGACACACAAAAAAGGGCTTCCAGAACTGCTTCAGAAAGTAGCAAGACCGGGCCGGTGAGACGGCTCAGCGGCTTAAGCACCTGCCTTGCAAGCGCGAAGGCCCGAGTTCGACTCCCGGATCCCACATACGAAAAAGGGACCGGTGATATCGCTCAGAGGCACGGGCGCCTGCTGGCGCGCGAGGTCCTGAGGTCGACCCCCCGGTAACCAAAAAAAAAAAAAAAAAAAAAAAAAAAGACCGACAAGGTGTGTTGAAAAGAAGAGGGAGTATTTTGATGGGGATTAATGGCAATGTGCCTTTTACTAGAATAAAATTTTTAAGAAGATATTTAGACATTCACTGTATTTTTTTAATCTCACTCTCATAAAGGGTAGTGGAAAGAAAAAAAATACTAAAATAAAACCAAAACGCTGATTTAGTGCTCGTTTTTCTTGCAGATGAATCAGGTTTAGGAAACTCAGCTAGATCAACAGCTGTTTTCTGCCATCCTCTCCCCAGACTGTGTTCTCAGAGCACTGGGTGGCAGTGGGGCTCCAGAATCGGGTATTCCGAGGGCTGAATGATTCCACCAAGGTGGTAAGGTCCCTGGATTCCTGGAGCAAGGTCGTTTGTTTTAGAAACAGTTCCCTGAGTCTCTGTGGGCTGCTCAGCCCTGTGTTCTCTCTGCCAGGAGGTCCAGTTCAGCCATCTGTGTGGTCTGCTGCTGGTTGCCACAGTGTGACAGAGGCTGGCATGTGGGAACAGAGAAAGGTTTGCACATGCGTGGCACTGTGGGGCTCTCTCCTGCTTGGACACTGGTATTTGACGGACATGTAGGAGCCACCTCAGCTAGGAAAGGCACATGTCAGGGTTCAGGGATCCAAGGCTGGACTCTAGTCAGCACCTAGGGTATACACAGGGAGGCCCAACTTGGGGCATGGGCCAGCCAGGGCCTGGGGTGTAGGACACATTTATGACACCCCTGGGCTGGATGTAGACCAGGGAGGAGTCCAGCAGGGCAGCCTTGCAGCCTGGGGAGTCCCACCAACAGGCTCAGCCAGCCTGTGTGTCACTAGTTTCTTAGGAGCACGGCTTGGGGGGACTCCAGAGCCTGCCATCTGACCTGACACACCTGGGGCGAAGGCTATAACTTCCAGGCACCTTGTGATCACATTATTGGCCCAAGCAGGGTTGGCTGTGTCCTTGTGCAGGGACAGGGTAGGATGGGGGCCTCACTGTGTCTACTGCTCCTCAGCTTCATGGGCAGCTCATGCCTTTGCTGACAGGAAGTTTGTCAGGAGGCTGCAGCCAGTGCAAGGCCGTGCTAATCTTTGGCCCATCTTTGCCCAGTTACTGTGAGAGTTCCAACTCCCTGTTTTTGCTTCTTTGGAAGTGCTGATAAGATGGGAACAAAATAAATCCAATGCAAAGCTACATGTTTCCTGGTTTAGGAAGCAAAAGCAAAATGTGATCTTGGAAGTGCTCCCAAACTTTTATTTTTTCCCCCACAGTGATTTTTCCTTCTTTTAATAAAATTATGGTAAAAAAAATATATATATATATGGTATTTACTACTTTAACTCTGTGTGTGTGTGTGTGTGTGTGTGTGTGTGCGCGCGCGTTTGTATTTAGTGTGAGAATGGATCCCAGGACCTCATGCATTGTAGGTGATCACTCTACCAATAAGCTGTACCCCTGTCCCTGACCATGTGTATCATTCAGTGGCATTAAGTAATTCCAGTTGCTGTGTAACCATCACCACTACCCATGCCAGGACTTTTCCATCTTCCCTAGCTGAAGCTCTGCACCATTGCACACTGTCTCCCCTTCCCCATGGTTTTCTCAGAAGTCTGCCCAAGGGCTGCATTTCAGTGCAGCCCCAGCTTCCTGAGGTGCCACCTCTGCAGGCACACCTGGGATCCCGGGGTGACCCAGGTGGCCTCGTGCTGCAGGGCTTACTTGCCTCTCCTTGTGTGGGCTGGGCAGGGATTCTCTGGTCACCCACCACCAACCTCTGAATGGACCGTGCTCTGTGGGCAGTTGTTCCCATTCCAAAGAAAAGCAATCTGTCAGTCATTTGCAGAGTGGTCACAGCTAATGTTGATTCAGCTCCTTCCAGTGTTCCAGGTGTTGTCCTCAAAGCCCATTGCATGCAGTTGTGGCCAGCGTGCCACCTTTCATCTTGTGCTTACTAGATGGATGCGGCAGTAAGCTGGTTTAACTTAACCCGTGCCCTTGGTTTGGAACCTCCGCCTTGGGTGGAGGTGAAGAAGGGATCTTCTGAGGCTGGGCACAGGGCTCAGGCTTTACTTCATTCTCTGTGGTCCCGACCTCCACAAGGGCCCATGAGGTACATAGGTATTTGATTTCCAGAAAACAGGAACAGAGAAGGCAACTCTAATGATGTGTTTCTATATCCTGATGCTCATGAGGTCAGAGTAAAGATTCTGCCACATTTAGCCACACATGGGCCTGGAGATCAGCAACACCTGTCACAGTGTGCACAGATGGTTGGAGAGGCAGGGATTGGAGTGGAGCTGTGGGCTGGAAATCCATTCTGGAGAGGGCCTGGCTGTGCAGAAGCCAGCACTGTACAAGGAACATACACTCTGGGGGCCACGTACTAGGAAAACACCAGCCTGAGGCTCTGGGGCTCCCGATCCAAACTGCCCCAGCCCTGCCAGCCTTCCTCACCCCTCTTGTCAGGGCTGGGATTCAGTCTGCTCATGCACTTGTATCACCAACGCGCAGAGTGTGCCTGGGCATGGCCTATCCACTTGGGGCAGAGTAGCTGCCTCATACTGCTTCTGGGTTAATTTCCTGGTGAATTGGGTCTCACATGTTTCAACCATGTGAGCAGCTTTAGCTTCAGGGGGAAAAAGAGTTCTGTGGAAGGTACAGAGGCTTGAGCTGTTCTTTGGAAAACCAGTGCCAGTGCCAGGCGATGTCCAGCCGGGGATGTACACTGTGACCTCCTGTCCCCACTGCCCCTCTGTTTATGCACTCTGCTTCATCAGTAGCTCATATCATCATGGTTTACAGTTTCCTCTGGGATGATCCCTGGGGAGTGGGGTGGTGAGAGGGTTCGCCATGGTGTGGGCATAGAACTGAGGCCAGATCCCACCACTGCCTGACCCAGTGGCTCAGGTCCTCAAAACCATTATTGCAATGTTAAATGAAAAAAAAAAAAAAGCAAAAAGATTTAATGACATATGAAAAGGATATGAAATTCCAGTTTCAGTGCCCATAAATAAAGCTTTTTTGGAACAGTAACACTATGCATTTCATAATGTGTAGGGCTGCTGTCTCTACAATGGTGGTTGAATTGTTATGACCAAGGTGTGGTAGCCTGTAGAGCTGAAAATGTTTACTGTCTGGCTCTTTCCAGCAGTTTGCTGAGCCCAGGCACAGAGCCTCCTGCCTTTCTCTGATGACAGATATTTAATGGTCGGTGGCATTTCATAGTTGCTCAAAACTTTGGCTTTATACAGAAGAGGAAAGGTGGATGCTGGGAGGGTCAGACCTTAGGGGTTTCTAGAAAGGGCTGTGGTCAGGTGCCACTAGAATGTCCTGTTTCTGGAGCTGACCTGGCTAGAAGCTGCTTAAGGATGACCTATATGGTCACTGGGTGTGTCGTTGCCTAGCGGGCAGCTGGGCCTCTGCCTGGTGCTTTCATGACACTCTTCTGAGGGAGAGTGGTTGAGAACCACAGCAACTTCAAAAGAGCCACCCACCAATGATCTGTCCTTGGGCTGGTGGCCCCTGTGTGTGTGGTGGTCAGACATGTGATGATGGCATCTGTTATGCACAGCACCGCCATTCCCCAGGGTGATAGTTCTATATTTGCTCTGGGAAATGAGCCCTCAAGATGACATGAGCAGCAGAGATGCCCCAAGCCAGTTGGTCAAAAAGCAGGCTTGGGGCCACCCATGGGGAATCTCAGGGGTTTCTTTGATGGTAAGGACAAGGACAGCGTGATATTTCTGCCTGCCCTTGGTGGCCAGGTGAGAGGTAAGGATGAGAATGTTCCTGGGGTAGGGGTGGAATTGCAAAAACAATTAGATTTTTATTTGATTGTCATGAAACACACAGAACACAATATTTACCATCTTCACCATTTTTAAGCCAGCAGTTGAGTGACATTAAGAATATTCACACTGTTGTGCAGCTATCACTGTCATCCATCTTCGGAAGTCTTCTCATCTTGCAAATCCAAAACTCTATACCCAATAAACAATGCCTCCCTGTCTACCCTCACCCCAACCCCTGGCAACTACTATTCTACTTCCTGTACTAATCTGTAAGTACGAAAACTCTAGGTACTGCCTAAAAGTGGATTCAAGTAGTATTTGCGGGGTGTGGAGGGATGTATTTCACCCATCATCTTGCCTTTGAGTTTATCCATGTTGTAGCATGTCAGCAATGTATTTCTTTTCAAAGCTCTTCCACTTTTTGGCTATTGTGAGTAATACTGGTATGAACACGGGTACACAAGTAACTCTTCATATCCCTGGTTTCAATTCTCATGGAGAGAACCCACAGTAAGGTTGCTGGGTTAAGGGCAATTGCTTCATTTTTTGAGGAAATGCTGAACTGTTTTCCACAGTGATGCACCATTGTGTACTCCCACTAACTCTGCACAGGGTTCCAATTTCTCCACACCCCCTGACAAAGCTTGTCATTTTTTGTTTTGTTGATAGTAGCTATGTTAACGGTTGAGAGGTGGTTTTGTTCTGTTTTGCTTTGTTTTCAATAAAGTATAATTTTCATGCAGTGAAACAGACCGATCTTATTCGCCATGAGAGGTATTTTCTCAGATGAAACACATCCCTCATGGATCTCTCATCCCATCGAGAGATGGGACACTTTCAGAGCTCTGGAAATGTCTCTCTTGCCCCTTCCCATCTGTCCATCCCTACCCCATCTCCAGACTGCGGTCACACGGAAGAGCTGTGCCCACCACTGCCCTCGATATCAATGGGCCCCACAGTGAGGACAGGGTTGGGCACGGGTTCAGTGGACCCGAGTCCTCTCCCTGAGTGGCTGCTGTCCCTGAGGTTCAGAGCAAGCAGAGGAGCTGTGTTTGCAGAAGCTCACAGGGCTGTATCCAGCTCCTGGCCTCTCCCGGAGCCTCCTGTGTTGCTTTTGGTGGTCTGAACACAGGATACACTGTGTCCTCCACTCGATGACAGTCGAGTGATATCAGGCCAGGTGCTTCCCGGAGGCCGGGCATGCAGCCCGCTGCCCAGCAGCGCTGGGGGAAGGTTTCTAAAGGGCGGGCCGGGCTCTGAGCTGACTCTGCGTCAGTGATGTTTACAATGCCTTTCCCCTGTTTAGAAGATGGGAGTTTCTATTCTGAGTCATGCCCCCTACTGTTCTCATCTCCCCCTCCCCTGCCCCCAGCTGTGAGAAACTGACGTGCAGGTAGCATCCTGTCACCCTCTCACCAGGGAACTGGAAGTGCTGCACATGGACAGCCATGCCATTTTCATGTGTAGCGGTTCCTGAAGAGCTGCTGTCCCCCATTGCAGGCTGAGGGGCTGGTGCTAGGGTGAGCTGAGCCCGACCTTTGCCATGGATTTCCCCAGCAACACCGAAGGCATCTGATTCCCTTCTCAGCTTCAGTTCTCCATGTAGCCTACAGCAAAGAATTGCTTCTGTCTGGTGCTGAGGAGGCTGGCCCCTCGCAGGCAGGACAGTAAGAAAAGACTCAAGTGGATAATAGCAGGAAAGGGGCCGAGTTCAGCCTGGGGCGGCAGAGGTGGGGTCCCTCTGAGGAAGGCAGGGTGGGATTAGGTGGATGACACAAGCTGAGGGGGCTGGGTCTTGGGGCAGTGAGAATGGGACCTGTCTCCGTGGTGATTCATGGGAAAGGCTGAGCTGCAGGCAGCTGTGCATGGGCCACAGGCAGCACAGGGAGGCTTCCAGGGAGGCCAGGCCAGCCCTACCCAGACTGCTCCCTAGTGGTCCAGGAAAGAGCTCCTGGGGACAGCAACATGGCCAGATCCTGGGGACAATGGCATAGCTCACTCCTTGGGACAATGAAGTGGCCAGCTCTGGGGACAATGATGTAGCTAGATCCTGAGGACAATGATATGGCTGCCCCAGGGGATAGCAACATAACCCAGAACCATGGTCATCTCCTTAAATCTGGGTGGCTCAGATTCCAGAGACTTCAATGACTTGGGCAGGAAGTGACTGAAGTCTCTACTGCCATTCTTGCCTCTCAAATCAGCTTTTCTAATCCTGATTTTGATAACCTGGCTGTTACATGGCTCCTTTTCTCCCAAGATGTGGGATCAAATTCAAGTCTGACACCTCACTGGGAGTGGGGTCGCTGGCTGCAAGGCCTCAGTAGGTCTTGCTGAATTTTGTCCCTGCTTGCTCTTGGGCTCAGAGTTCACATAGCCACCCTTGCCTCTTCACCCTGTCCCATACCTTGTCCCTTTGTAGCACCTCCCAGTGTGGCTCTGTGACTACTTAACACATTCCGCAGAGATCTGGTTTTCAGAGAGAGGGCCAGTGAATTGTGGGAGCTGAAGCAGGTGACAATGGGTTAGAATGCAGAAAACAAATGCTCTGCCAGGCTCTGTTTGGATCTTAAGCATCTTAATTATTAATTGTGGTAAAATAAACACAATGAGAAAGGTCTTCACCATTTTTTAATGTGCAGTTCACTAGTGTTAGGTATATTCCCATTATTCCGCAAACAACCAAGGAACTCAATCTTGTGCCAATGTTAATCATGTTTTAAAAAATAGAACAAAAATAATAGTTGGGCATGTTGGCACATGCCTGTCATCCCATCTACCTGGGAAGCTGAGGCAAGAGGATTGCTTGAGTCCAGGAGTTCGAGGCCAGCCTAGGCAGCGTAATGAAACCCTCATCTAAACCAAAACACAAAGCAAAACAAAAGCCATTATGGGCTGAGAGTGTCAGGGTATTTGCCTAGCATGTGCAAGGCCCTGGATTCAATCCCCAGCACCACCAAATAAATAAATAAATAAATAAATAAATAAATAAATAAATAAATAAGAAGTGAAAAGGAAAGAAAAGGGGGCCGGTGAGATGGCTCAGCGGCGTAAGCGCCTGCCTGGCAAGCACGAGGGCCCGAGTTCGACTCCCAGAACCCACATACGAAGAAAGGGCCGGTGATATCGCTCAGCGGCACGGGCGCCTGCTGGCGCGCGAGGTCCTGAGGTTGACCCCCCGGTACCCACAAAAAAAAAAAAAAAAAGAAAGAAAAAGAAAAGGAAGGAAAATAAACAGAGCAATGCTCTCTTTAAAAATCAGCAGCCAGAAGCTGATGTCGTTTTCTCTTGTCATCCCTCCTCACAGCTACCTCCCGCCCCTCCACACACATTCTGTGGCAGCTGTCAAGGCCCTGTCGCCCTGTGGGCCAGAGGCGAGGCCCAGGTAGATAGTGTTCAGTAGCTGGTTCTGCTTCCCAGTGGGCAGTAGCCCTGTGTGATGCTCTGTGCATGACAGAAGGGCCTTGGGCCTTGGCCTTTGAAGAGCCTCTCCAGGCTGTTTCCTTGACACTCTCCCCACCTGCCACTGGTGGAGCCCCCTGCGCCCCTTTTCTGGTCCTTAACACATCTCAGTTCTGATTTGTCATCACTGTGGGCTGTACGGTCAGTTGAGGCTTTTGAGTGTAGAAAATTTTGAGAGCTAGGATTATCAGTAATGTCAGTGCTTACATTTTGTTTTTTTCCATTCATTCTTGTGAAACAAGAGGGAGCAAATGCAGTAAAACAGTGGCTTTCCGTTTGTTTTGGTTTTTAGTAGTAACACTCTTTCTTTAAATAAAGTCTTTCCTGGCAATGGTACTGTAGGAAAAATAAGCACAGGTTCTCTGGTGGAGCGAGCCAGAGCACCTTCACCTCAGAGCCATGTCCCCAGATTCCTCCTCTGACCCATGACACCAACTTTACAAACTGCCTCGGTTTCTCACAGAGGTAACAGCAGTGTATAGGGTGGCATCCCCCTACAATGTGACCTCGAGGTGTCCCTTTGAGGTTAGCTCACAGACAAAAGTCCAGATTCAGATCCAAATGGCCAGGTTATGCTTTTTATCTGTTGTGACAAGAATCTTTTCCCATTTTTCTTCTCCAGATGATAATATGGTGACAGACAGCAAATGAGTAGGTTTTTTTCTTCTACCTAGCACGGAGATGTGGAAAGTACAAGGAAGTTATATATTGTCAAAAAATGTGTGCCCAACCAACCGACAACCCCCAGGATCATCCCCCCTCTGGTGGCACCAAATGATACCAGAAGTGATGTTTGGGCTAGATGGGACATGATGGTGTCACTGTGGCCAGTCCCTGGGCTGTGAGGAGGGTGATGTGTACCATGGTACCTATCACAGGGCCCAGCACAGTGGGGACATTTTGTGACTCTGTCGTTAATCTATTTGGAGGAAGAATGACTCTCCAAAGACATTGAATTGTGGTTATTCAAATACATGCAATCATCCCCCTTTATCCATATTTTTGATTCTGGCAGTTTTAGTCACCTAACATCAACCTCAGTTCAAACGTACCGCATAGAAAATTACATATTTGAAAAGTTTTTAATTGCAGGCCGATCTGGGTGGCAAAAGAAAATCTTGCTCCGTCCTCCACTGTTTCACACAGGAAGTGAATGTCCCTTTGTGCAGAGTAGCCACGCTGTGTATGCAACTTGCCTGTTCGTTACTTAGTGGCTGCCTCAGTGATCAGACAGACCTCAGAGTATTGCAGTGCTTGTGTCAAGTCACCCTCGGGAAGTGTTCTGAGCAGAGGGCCCAGAGGCAGAGACCCTAAGAGCAAAAAAGACAAGGTAAAGTATAAAGAAGACCCTGCCCAGATGAAGGCACCAAGGGAGCATGCGTCAAGGTTAAGAACTGGAAAGCAGATAAGGGAAAGGGAGTGGAGGAAGATCGGCCACTATTCCAAGAAGGCCAAGGCCAGGAAACCCAGCTTGCAGTAGCCCAGCACCATGTCACCAATGCCCACGTCATTCACCTCACTTCATCTCCTCACAGAGATACTGCATCCCCCTGCATCCTCACAGGAAGAAGGTTGAGGACATGCCAATAACATACTTTGAAAGAGAGAAAGATGACATTCATATTTCATTACAGTACATTGTTATAATTGCTGTTTTACTATTAGCTATTGTTGTTCATCTCTTACTGTGCTTAATTTATAAGTTACACTTTATCATAGGTATGTATCGAAAAAAGACATAGTCTATATAGGGTTTAGCACTATGTAAGTGTATGCATGCTGAAAAATTGGAGCTTGATTAAGCTACTTTTCAGTCTCTATTTGGGGTTGAGATCTGAATTCTGTTTAGTCTAGGATGCGCCTGTTCCTAATATCATTCAGTGTAATCGGGGAGATCTGGCTCGCTCTCTAACTTTCCTCTACCCACACTTGAGCCTCTTCCCTCATCTCCAAAGACTTGGATGCAAACCTAAGGCTGAGGGGCTGAGAAGAAAGCAGATGATGATGATGGTTTGCAGGTTTTGTGTACCAGGCACTCACCCTGCTGGGTTTTCCCCAAAGACGACGGTGTAGTTAGTTAATCCACTCAAGGTCACCTAGGATGCCTGAGTGACCTTTGGGGATGGAGGACCCAGGCCCCATGGTGAAGAGCTGTGGAGCTGCAGAGAACTAGAGACAAAGCTAAGCTTGTCGGCTTCCCTGACCATCGCTTGTCTCCCACCTCTGGACTCCTGCTCTGTCTCTGCAGCAAATGCCATGAAGAGATGTAAACTCACGCACAGCCCCTTGATCAGTTCATCCATACATGCCCACTGCAAGGGCCTTCACAGGACTGGGGTGCACTCCGCCCCTCACAAGTGTCTGGCTGCATTGTGCAAATACAGGGACTCTGTCATAGTGGCCTGGTAGAGATGCTGCTCCAGTTGAGTCATGGGGGGGGCGCTTTCATTTCCTTTTAAACGGATGCCAACATTTTTCTGTGTTTCCCCAAGTTCTTCCCCT
This sequence comes from Erethizon dorsatum, assembly GCA_028451465.1. NCBI lineage: Eukaryota > Metazoa > Chordata > Mammalia > Rodentia > Erethizontidae > Erethizon > Erethizon dorsatum. The sequence goes on along the minus strand of CM051830.1, from coordinate 98,749,163 downwards.
CTCTCCAATTCATACGTTAAAGTCCTAACCTTCTAGTACTGCAGAATGTGGCTATATTTGGAGGTAAAGTCTTTAACGAGTAATTTATTTAAAACAAGTCACATGAGTAAGTCTTAATGCTATGCCTGATGTCCTTATAGGAAGAGACTAGGACACAAGTGCACACAGAGGGAAGGTGCAGGCAGAAGATCGCCACTTACAAATCCATCTAGCCCTCGGGAGGAGCCACCCTTGCCCTCACCTTGGTCTCAGCCTTCTAGTCTCCAGAGCTGTAGGAAAACAAATGTTGTTTCAGCCACACGGTCTGGGGCACCTTGTATGGCAGCCCCAGGAAACTAATATACTCGCCCTATTTTGCACCTCTATCTCCCCATAGGAGAGCATGAGTCATTTATGAGCTCCATTAGCAGTGTGTCACTGTCATTGTTAACTTGAAACCCTCCAAAGACTTACTTGGTAGCATTGGCAAGTGGTCGTGAGTGAGCCCTGCATCCTGTTGTAAAATGGGCTTGTCCCTTATTGAAAAGCTACTTGTAGCCCTCTGTTTCCCAGCACCGATGGCAACAAGCCAACTTTATGTTCCAAAGAGGAAAAGGCGGATTGATTTAAAGACTCGGTCTTCATTAGGTGTCACCTTGATTTATGCAAAAATAATATTAAATAGTTGAATAACAATGGCTGGCTATTCACCTGTGTGTGGCCTGAAAGACTAATAAAATGCACACATTCATCTCCATTGTAATGACATCAATTTGTACCGGCCGTTCTTTCAAGTTAAGAAGCATGTTATGTTGTTCCAAATGTACCTTTCGTTGATGAGAGGTTGTGTTAAGTGGTTCCAAAAAAACGAGCCTGTATATTTTCTCTAGGGGACTTCTTGTATATTGTTTTAGCTCAAAACATCTCTTGCACACAATGACTAATCAAGGATTTTTAAAAAAATCAGGATTTATCCTGCCAGCACAGCTGGCGGACCTGCTGCCCTAAGATGTAGACTTTGTAGTGGCAGCCAGGGGCTTTCTTCTCCCTTAGTTTCAGGCCAGGCAGAAGGAGCTGTTCACCAGGCTTCAGGAGGAAACCTGACTTGAAGCCATTCCTGTTTGTCTTGCTGGAATTTAAAGATAATCTCTCAGCAGCCTTTACCCACTTGAGCTGAGAAGGCCGTAGAGCAGTCCCACAATCTGTACTGTGTGGAACTCCAGAGGAAACCTGCTCAAAAGAATGACTTCATGAGAAGGGAACTAATATTTGCTTTTATTCCCCCTTCCTAATTTCCCAAGAGAGGGCTAATCTTTAGAAACACAGAACCTCTGGAGGCCAATAAATTTGAGAGCAGGAGAAGCAAGATTGTTTCATTGTTGTGACTATGAAATAGAGTTTGTTTTTCTTGAGTTTCTTTTTCCCTTCAGGAAAACTCTGGGTTAAGAGCCCTGATAGATTATTCTTGCACCCCTGGTTCTGGCTTTCCCCCTATTGTTCAGTTGCCTTTTTAATCACTGTGATCTTTCAAGTTCAATGCCGTTCTTGTTTCATGTGCTTATTCTCGCACTGCCCAGAGGACGGGCGCTGGTCCACCCCACCCTCCTGCCTCTGCCCAGAGGTCCTGTGGGGAATTCGAGAATTCACTACTACCCTTTCATGTCACCAACTATATTGAGTAGTCCTGGAGCCAGGGCGTGGTGATGGCAGGGCAGTGGCATCACGGCCGCTTGGCTGGATTCTCTGATCTGGCCTGGCAGTGAGCAGCTGCGCATCCTCAGTGCATCCACAGCTTTGCCTTGCGCACGTGGGCGCCTCTATTGTGGGGCTCAGTGAGGACCTGAGGCACTGTGAGCCTCAGGCTTTCCCACAAAGGAAGCATTTGTTACACCACTAGATCTGATAACAGAAGCATGGAGGTCAAAGGCAGAAATGACAGGGTGCTTTGGGCTTGCACTTAAAGCAGGGATGGGAACCAGAAGCATCTTAAAGGGATCTGAAATGCTTTTCTATGCATGGTGGCAGCTAGACATGTGGGAATCTCAGGCTAGGGGAATTTCAGACAGAAGGGGTTTTTAGGCAAGGAAACAGGGTGAAGGGCTAGACTGGGGTAATGTGGGCCCCCTTTCCCAGGACAGCCACCCCTGCCCTAGTGGCTCCCAGGTGGAGCCATTATGTATCAATCCCTCAGCCTTTACGTTCAAGTGACCTTTGGGCTCGCTGAGGTGGTCTCCTTTCCTGAAGCAGAGGGTAATGTTTGAGTACCTTCTGGAGTTCAGCATCTGAATCTCTCTGCAACCTCCCAGCAGCAAAACGGGGCATTCAGAAGGGCTCAGGCCCTTCCGGTGATAAGGAGCCCAGAACCCCATAGTGGCTTTCGTGCCCAGTCTACCTGAGTATGTGTGTGTGTCTGTGTGTGTGTACCTGTGCATGTGCTTGTGTGTGATTGCCCCTCTCCAAGTTTCTGCAGATGGTTCCCAGTAGCCCCACCTGAGGTCAATTATTGCTCACTTATGGAACTGTGTGTGTGGTGAGTTAATTTTCCTGTGGCATTGGCATTCCCTCATGGAAACCCATCCTTGCTTTTGGTAGTAGTGGTTGCCAGTGAGGTTTCCTAAAAAGAGCAAGGTGTTCTGCTTTGGTCACAATGAGATCATCTCGTTGTCTCAGAGGAGAAGAAAATGTCCTGCCCAGCTGGTGTGTAGGGCACAGACCCACTGCAGCTATGACCGGGGCTCTCGGGGGTCCAGGAGGTTGAGGGATCGGGAGGAGAAGGAGAGAGGGAGAGGGAGAGAGAGTCAGACAGACAGACAGAGAGTCTGAAAAGTGCTTCCTTTAAGTGAAAAGGAGAAAGTTCTTGACTTAATAAGGAAAAAAATCAAATGTTCAGATTGCTAGTATGTATGGTAAAAATGAATCGTCTATAAATTTTAAAGAAGGAAAAAGAAATTCAGCTAATTTTGCAGTCACAGCTCAAACTATAAAAGTCAAGGCCATAATGCATAGTTGCTTAGTTAAGATGGAAATAGCATCAATCTGTGTATTCACAAATGTATGTATATCAAAAAGATAATAGTGTACGGTTCAGAGTTCGGCACTCCACTGAGTTTCAGGGATCCACTGGGGGTCTTGGGTCATATCCCTTTCAGGTAAGGGGGAATGACTGTGCGGACTATTGCTTCTTTAACATTGAGCTCACAGCCAACTGCACTATGGTACCCCTGCTGGGACAAAGCTCATCTGCTGTGCATTTTCTCCACAGGGCTCAGGAACCCTTGAGAACACAGCTCCTCAGGTTTTCACCTGTAGAGATGGCAGGTCGGTGGCAGAGGTCAGATGGGGCAGCAGGGTGCAGATGAGGCAGCTGCAGGTGTTCAGAGGATGTCCTGGCCTCGCAGCCAGGCCACAAGAGTAGCCAGCCAGGACTCTGCCAGCGGCACCCCTGAACGTGGGCGGTGGATGTAGGCCTCCAGCCAGCATGCTCAGGGCCCAGTTGCACCCTGCTGCACACAGCCTCTGCATCCTGGGGGGTGGGCTGGGATTGGCCTGGTGCACCTCCCATTGAGGATGTAGCCACTTCTCCTGTCTTCAGCAGGTTCTTTTTTTTTTTTTTTTTTTTTTGTGGGTACCGGGGGGTCGACCTCAGGACCTCGCGCACCAGCAGGCGCCCGTGCCGCTGAGCGATATCACCGGCCCTTTTTTCGTATGTGGGATCCGGGAGTCAAACTCGGGCCCTCGCGCTTGCCGGGCAGGCGCTTAAGCTGCTGAGCCATCTCACCGGCCCTTTCAGCAGGTTCTGATGACCCTGCAGAGCACAGGACCAGGTCCTGAAGGGGTGGCACACACTTCCCTTTCCCTTCTCAAGATACAGTGCGTCCAGGGATTTACAGCCACCCCACCAAGCCCTGCCCATGGTGGACCACGCCGGGGCCTTACTGTGACACTCTCAAGCTGTCTGGGGGGATCATTTTCCCTGTGTTGACCACATCTCCTCCCTGTTCTCCTGTCTCTTTGCCCCCAGCTCCCTTTCTGCCAGCTGGGCCAGGACCCAGAGTCTCAGAGAGAGGTTTCCATTGCTACCAGGCGACCCTTGCTCTGTCTCTGGCCTGCAGCCAAGTCACCCTTGTTATCAGTTGAACACAGATGAGAGCTCACACCCACTCTCATCCCTGCCACATGGGCTTCTCCTCTCCTCAGCCCATGGCCTGAGCAGGGGAAGCATTTACAGGAAGGGGGTTCCTCTCCAGGGAGCACCCTTCTACCTGCTTTATATTCCCCCTTCCTAGGGGATTGTTGACTTGCTGACCCCCTAACCTGGTGTCTTAAAGGGAGGACCATTCCTTCCCTGGATTCTTGGTTCCCTACCAATGTTCGGAGGCATAGCAATCCTTAACATTTTTGGTGGACCATGGACCCTATAAGTTGAAAGAGCCCTATGAACCACCCTAAAACTGTTGTCATCTCTTGGTGACATTCATAGACAGAGGAAATGCTAGGCCTTAGGTAGGGATTAGTGAAGATAAAGATGCATCTTCCCCATCCAAGTTCATGAGTGCCCTATCCATTATCCTTGGGGCTCTTGGGGAATCAAGGGCCCAGCGAAGAAGCCCTGAGACAGGGCTGCACATACGGCGGTGTGGTCTGGAGTCGTATGCAGCCATGGGGGAGAAGGATTTACAAAGCGTGGGCTCTGCAAACAGAGCCCATCCCCCACCACCACCCTCCTCTCCCAAGAGGACCTTGACCCAGCAGTGGAGCAGGCTGCCAAATGTGATGGCTTGGCTCTGGTTTTTCCCCAAAAAAAATTTCATGTTGAAATTTGATTGCTGCTGTGGCCATGGTAGGAGGTGTTTGGGTCATGACGGTGAAGCCCTCATGCCTTTATTCTTGCCTTTCTTGAGTGAATGAGTTTTCTCTCTCATGGGCCTGGATTGGTTACCATGAGGGTGGGTTGTTACAAAGTGAGGCTGCCCCTTGCTTCTTCTTGGTACCAGGATTCAAACTCGGGGCTTTGCACTTGCCAGGCAGGCGCTCTGCCGCTGAGCTATATCCCTGGCCCCCCTTGCTTCTTCTGTAGGCACCTGCTCACCCTTTTGTCCTCAGCAGAAGCCAAGCAGGTGCTGGTGTCCTGCTCTTAGCCTTCCCAGCCTCTGGAACTATGAGCCCAAATAAACGTCTATGTTTGATAACATATGCAGCTCAGGTATTCTGTCATAGCAACAGAAAAAACGGACTACGGGCTGGATTTTCACACTGGGGCAGGGCAGGGCAGAGCAGAGGTCAGCGGCAGAGATTTCAACTGACTGGGGAAGCTCAGTGTAGGGGTCAAAGAGTGGCTGCTGCCCCGTCGAACAAAGTGTACAAACAACACAACAGCAGGAAGGGCACCCCCAGATGGGGTACAGGCCAGTTGCACCCCTTCTCTGTGGGAGAAATGAGTCTGGCTAAAGTCAAGAACACCGTAGAGCTACCAGCTCTTTGTCTCTCATGGTTGGGTGCGAGGCTCCCCTGGTGGTGTGCATACTCATCAGACCCAGCAGGGCCCCCTTTAAGCTGAGAGGACAATGACAACCCTTAGTATTCATGGTCCCCTCCCAACGCTGCCTACAAGAGGAGTATTTTTTGTGGTTACTTTTTATTGCAGTAAAATATACATAGCATAAATTGTATCATTTCAACCACTCTTAAGGGCACAGTTCACTGGAATTGAGCACAATCACGTTTGTGCAACCATCACCACCTTCCATCTCAAGAACTTTGCCACCATCCCAAACTGAAGCTCTGTTTCCAGGAGACACTAGCTTCCTCTTCCCTCTTCCCCCAGCCCCTGGCAACCACCATTCCACTTTCTGTCTCTATGATTAGGATGACTCATAATACAAAGAGGAATATACATTTTTTGTATCTATTTTTATTTAGCGTAATGTTTTCAAGGTTCACCCATGTTATAGCCTGTATCAGAATTTTCTTCCCTTTTAAGGCTGAAAAATATTCCATTGTCTGTCTATATCACATTTTGTTTATTCTCTGCATGTTGAGGGACACTGGGTAGATTTGTCTTTGGCTGAATAATGCTGCTGAGAATGTGGGCCTGGGGAGGGGAGCTTTTAGAAGTTTGACAGTATCTTTGTTAATGTTAGCATTATATGTTTTTTCATACTCAAAAGAAGATTGGCAGTAGTCTGCAGTCATTTTATTACAAATGTTCTACTTCATTTGTATAATATCCCAGCCCAGGTGTAGGGCTGGGCACTGATTAGGTGTAGCCCTTGAGTACTCTCATGCCAGCGAACAGTTCTGCACAGTGCCAAGACCAGACCTTGGGAAGATGGGGGTGCCATGGGGGTCCCTAAATTATAGACCCTGCAAGAGTGGATAAAAGCAGCCAGACACTCTCTTTTCCTTTTCAAATTAATATTATTTGCAATCGACAACTCATAATTGTGTACATTTATGAGGTACAAGATGATGTTCTGGGGTATGTCTACAACATGGAATGATTCCATCAAGCTAACCAACACATCTGGCCCCTCACTTACCTCTCACTCTTTATGGTGGGACATTTTGAAATTTGTTCTCAGCTGTTTTGAAATCTATGCTCCGTCATTACTGAGGATAATCACTGGGCCGTGCAACAGAGCTCTTTTCTTAGGAGGGGAATGGGCACCCTTGATTGTGCAGAGTGGAAAGTGGAAGAATTAAATACTGCCACGCCCAAGCCCGATGTCTCCCCTGGTGTGGCTACCCTTGGAGGGACGTGGTCGGAGCAGAGGGAGGTGACAGCTGGCTTCTCCCCGGGCCTTGCTCTCCTGGGCCAGAGAGGGGCTGCAGGGTGGGTGAGGCATCACAGAGCCTGGGCTGGACGGTGAAGAGAAGGAAAGGAGCAGCCCTTTCCCCGTCTTCATCCTGGGGCAGCTGGCCAGGAAAGCCACCACTAGAATCCAAGGGCTTCTCTGAAGCTTTCCAGAATCCATTCCGTGTCTTCCGCACCTATGATCCCATCCCGTCCAGTGAGGGACGTCTGGGCTCTCTTTTCACCAGCGCCCGCTGCTCTCTAGTGGACAGAAGGGCGCGCGGCAGGCGGTGGGCGCTCTGGTCGCAGAAGTCCACTGTGAAGCCACTCCGCATGGTGTCGCAAAGCATGCGGTGCTTGGTGTGTTAGTCCGCGTCCTGTGTGGGGTGCTGTGAGTGTGTGAAATGAATCACATGTTGTTATAGACTGAACTGTGTCCCCTCCAAAGTTCACAGGTTGCTGTCCTAAACCGTAGGACTGTAGAATGTCCGATGTGACTGTATTTGGAAGCAAGGTTTTTTTTTGTTTTTGTTTTTTGGTTTTCTGGTACTGGGGATTGAACCAGATAGCACTTTACCACTGAGCTACATCTCCAGCCATTTTTATTTTTTGAGACAGGGTCTGGCTAAGATGCCCAGGCAGGATTTGAAGTTGGGGTCCTTCTGCTTCAGCCTTCTAAATTGCTGGGATTACAGTCTTGCTCTACCACACCTGGGTAGAAATAGGATCTTTTAGAAAGTAATTGAGAAGCCAGTGAGATAGCTCAGCGGCATAAGCGCCTGCCTTGCAAGCTTGAGGTCCTGAGTTCAACTCCCGGAACCCACACAAAGGAAAAAAAAAGGGCCGGTGATATCACTGAGAGGTACAAGTGCTTGCTGGCAAGCTGCAAGGTCCTGAGTTCAACTCCCAGTACCCGCATTAAAAAAAAAAAAAAAAAAGAAGGTAATTGAACTCAAACAATGTTCTTAAGGTGTGCCTTAATCCAGTATGGCTGGCGTCCTATAGAAAAGGCAAATTCCACAACATGTCCACATTTTCATTAGCCAAGGCACCTGGGGGACCGGCCTAGTGACCACAAGGCCTCAGCCCCCGAGCTTCCCCGACAAGGAACACAGGTGAAGGGAAGGAATCAGCCTTTTGAAAGGAAGGAGTTTCCAGCAAGGCTGAGGAAGGAGGGAGGAATATTCTTTTTGCTTTTGGTTTCTATTTCTCCTAATCCCCATCTAAGCATAGCAAGCATCCAGGAACCAGGGGAGTAAGACTGAAAGCCCATGGATAATGTGGTGATCCAGTGAGGTGAAGCAGTGTCCTCAGGGACCCAGCAGTGCCTTGGGGGGCGCAAACCCAGGTGGTGCTGGCTCTGTGTGTGTGGCAAGGTCGGGGAAAAGGGTACCCAAGGCGGGATGGGGACAGGAAGGTGACCCAAGGAGGAGCAGGGCAAGGACAACAGAAAGAGACATAAAGTATGCTAGAAAGACTTGCCTACAAAACTAATGGAAAAGATTGGGGGGTATAGCTCAGTAGTAGAGTGCCTGCCTAGCGTGAGCAAGGTCCCAAGTTCCATCCCCAACCCTGCACAAAAAAAGAAATACCTGGTAGAGCTATGGCCTAATTATCTCCAAACAAACAAAAAATTAAGAAATTGATAGAAAATGTATAATAACAACATACCTAAAGTTTTAAAATTTAAAACATTTTTTTAAAGCTAGTATGAGTTGAAAGAACTTAAGGAAGAATTCTTTAAATTCTTTTAATATACTTTTTTTGGTTTTTTGGTTGGTTGGTTTGTTTTTTCAGTCAAGGTCTTGCTATGCAATTCAGGTTGGCCTTGAACTCACTACATAGCCCAGTCTGGGCTTGAATTCACAGTGATCCTCCTGCCTCAGCCTCCCAGGTGCTGGGATTACACATGTGGACCACTATGCCAGGCTTCAAAATCATTTTAGAAATCAATATTAAAGTAGGAGAAAAACAGGAACAAATAAACAGAGGGTGAAAGCAAAGAAATTATTATTATTGCAGTGCTGAGGATCAAACACAGGGCCTCAAGTAGGTTAGGTAAGCAGTCTGCCACTGAGCTACATCCCCAGCTCAGGGAGAAAAAATGTAAAATCAAGAAGAAAAGATGAACACTATCGATCAGCAGCAACAGAAGAAAAGTTTCAATTTGATGATAAAGAATACTAACTTTAGCTGGACATGGTGGCTCACACCTGTAATCCCAGCAATCTGGGAAGCTGAGGCAGGAGGATTGCAAGTTTGAGCCTAGCCTGGGCAACTCAGTGATTTAGTGAGACCCTGTCTCAAAATAAAAAATAAAAAGTAAAGGGCTGAGGATGCAGCTGAGTACAAAGACCCTGAGTTCAATCTCCAGTACTGCAACACAAAACACTTTGAATCCCAATTAAATGAAATACTTCTCCCCATCCCTGAAAAAAAGAAAGAATTCCAAAAACAACAAATATTGGCAAAGATGTGGAAAGATCAGAGCCCTTGTACACCATAGGTGGAATGTATAAAGGTACAGTCTTTGTGGAAAACAGTATGATGGTTTCCTCAAGAATTAAACATATGGGGCCGGGGATATAGCTCAGCAGCACAAGCACCTGCCTGGCAAGCACAAGGTCCTGAGTTCAATTCCTGGTACCAAAAAGAAAAAAAAAAAAAAAAGAAAGGAATTAAACATAGAATTGTCATATGAACCAGCAATTTTGCCTCTGAGTGTATACCCAAAAGAATCAAAACAAATATTTGTACACTGCTGTTCATAGCAGCACTGTTTACAATAGCCAAGAGAAGGAAACAACCTAGGCAGCTACGCATGATTAGAAGAAGGAAATGTGGCATGTCAGTGGAATGGAATATTATTCAGCCTTTAAAAGGAAGGAAAACCAGACACATGCTACACCATGGATGAACCTTGAGTTTATTGTTCACAGTGAAATAAAACCAGCCACACAAAGACTGGCACTGTATGACTCCACTTATATGAGGTACCTTAAGTAGACAAATGCCAGGAGCTGAGGGACAGTTTCAGTTTTGCATGATGACAAAGTCTTGGAGATGGAGGATGGGGATGGTTGCACAACAATGAGAATATACTTAATGCCACTGAACAATACTCTCAAAAATTGTTAAAGTGATCTGGGCATGGTGGCACACACCTGTAATCCCAACACTTGGGAGGCTGAGGCAGGAGGATCGCTGCCAATTTGAGGCAGCCTGGGCTACATAGTGAGTTCAAGGCCAGCCCGAACTACATAGCAAGATCCTGTCTCAAAAAGACCAAAAAAACAAAACATTGTTAAAGTGGTAAATTGTGTGTTGATTGTATTTTATGACAATTCAAACTTTTAATTAAATATCTGTTCTTTTCATTACTACACCTATAAAATTGTACTTACTATTATAGGTGAATTTCACTGATAAAAATTCTGTGGAACTTGGTTTTCCATCTTGTGAAACAAATACTCATGTATATCCTCAATTTGGCCTGTTGTACTGCAAAATCTAAATTATTTACTCTCTGGCCCTTCCAGAAAACTGTTCCTGACCCCAGCCTGAGCCAGAGTCAGGAAGTGTTTGTGGGAGAAAGGACCACGCTTCATTCCCCTCCTCACGATCCACCCAGCTGCCTTGGGTCCCCTCAGCTGCTGCTCAGGGCAGACCCCTCTATCTGCCCGCTTCACCCCATGAACTCTTGCCCCATCCCCTTGGCTCCCCTGTCTGCAATCTCTCCTCGCCTACAGCGATTGAAGGCTCCAGGCCTTAGGAGGGGACCCTCAGCTCTGTCCTCACCTAGCCCTCTGTCCACGCCCAACCAGGCTCTGCCCTGGGAGCCCCCTTGTCTCCTGTCCATGTTCTCTGTGACCACTGAGCCCACAGCTCCAGGGTGCTAAGGGGCCTCCATCGTCGCCACCAGCAGCCCCACCCCATCACCACCTAGGCAGACAGACCACTGCTGTCCAGCTTCCTCCTGTGATCAGGGTTGAGTGGTGGCAGAGCCTCCTGGTCCTTCCACTTGTGATCCCAGCCACCTCCACGCTCCCATCTTTAGCCACGCCCCTGTACAACTTGTTCTCTAGCCTCATGGAATTCTGGTTTCTCAAGTCTGTTGCACAGACTAGGTTGCCTTTGACAAGAGAAAGAAGAACCTGGCTATGCGGTTTACATAGCAAGGGTACTCACATCTCGTGTAACGGGAGCCCCAGGGTAGATGCCCTGGCTCTCTGGATTCGTGACAGCATCAAGGGCCCAGTTGTTTTCCTGTCTCTTCCTGCATCCTCGGATACTTTCTTCATTGGGATGCTTGCAGAGTGACTGCTGTAGTTCCCAAGCATCACCTCCAGATGTGAAAGTGTCCCAGGAAGGAGTGTTTTTTAGAAGCCCCACTGTAGACTTCCCTATGCCTCCTGCAGGACTGAGTCACAGAACTGTGTCCATATCAGCTACTGGCAAGAGACAGGGATCACCCTTCCAACCCGAGGCCGCACTGGCAAGAGGATAGCTGAGCGAATGAGGGTTCTGAGGGCGGAGGACAACAGCACTCTCCCGCCCTGCCCTGCCCTTCCTCGCAGGCTGTCTGCTGAGAGCCCACTCGGCCTGCAAAGCCCAGCTCTCTCCTAGGCCAAGCTCCAGGTTCTCACAGCTGTGTCTGGCTCCACTGCAGCGTTTACTCCCTGCGGTTGGCTCTCTGCTACCTGAAGTCCCTCAGGAACAGAGACTGCATCTTGGCCTCCCCAAGGAAACATGTGGGAAGGGCCCGGGTAGGACACCTGGGTAGTGACGTTGTGTGTCCTGCATCCAGGAGAAAAGTCCAAGGAAAAATGGGGGCCCCTGCCACTGAAATGAACAGACAACTTTGTAACGGAAGCACGTCTTTGCTCTTCCAGGAGGCACAAACAGGCGCCGAGGGCAGAGGCTGGAACCGCTGTGTACCAGCACCGGCTCTCTCAGGGTGGAGCACCTGCCCGTCTGTCTGGACCGGCTGCCCCGTGGCTGGGCTCATGCCCCTTGCCAATGAATGAGATGATTCCCTAAGCTCCTGCTCTTTTTTTTTTTTTTTTTTTTTTGTGGGTACCCGGGGTCGACCTCAGGGCCTCGTGCGCCAGCAGGCGCCTGTGCCGCTGAGCGATATCACCGGCCCTTTTTTCGTATGTGGGTACCGGGAGTCAAACTCTGCACCTCATGCTTGCCAGGCAAGTGCTTATGCCACTGAGCCATCTCACCGGCCCCATAAGCTCCTGCTCTTGAGCACAGAAGACGACATAGCACTGCTTCTGGTTGGCCTTTGCCTTCCCTGCACCCTTTGTAGTTACTTCTCAATCCGAGTGTGCCAGAAGGACGAGCCTCTGATTCCACAGGGACCCCATGTAGTGACAGAGGCCACGTAGCTCCCAACCAAGGCAGAAGCATTGCCGAGGCTGGCACAGGAGTGTGGCCAGGCTCCCTCACCTCTGGAGAGGCTGCCCACAGCCTGAGGCCAATTCCCCAATCTTTTCCTGCAGGGAGATTTCCCAGCACCCATCATGAAGTAGGTCTTGCACACAAGAGTCACCGTGCAAGCTGCCAGGCCTCTGAGAATTAGAAGAGGAGTCATCTATTCGATGATGAGGATGAAAAGTAGCAGGGCCCGGGGCTGGCAATGATGGAGCTCTGTTAAGAGGGAAAGGCGTGCAAAGATGGGCCATGTGGAGTTTGTGTCCCCAGGCACAGAAAGCTGGAGTCAGAGAGGGTCCCGGTTGAAACTGGTGGGGCTGTGCTGTCTGCACAGGAGTTCATTCAGCCAGCACAAGGGAGCACCTCTCTGCGCACAAGCGCCTGTCAATAAAGGTTTTCAAGCTGTCGTTGACAAGTGTGGCTCCCGGGGAGGTGCTCGGACACACAGGATGCGGTGGAGCTGGAGGCTGCCGGGCATGAATCCTGTCTTTTCTATTTCCCTCCCAGAGCTAGTGGATTCCTAGAGATGATAAGCAACCTGCTTTGGAGCCACAGTTCATATGCAAACTGATCCTGCGCCTACACCCCAACCACTTCCTTTAATCCTACATCAAACCAATATTTCTCTGTCCTAAATCACCCAGGCCCCAGGAGCCAGAAAACTGGATGCCACCACCCTGGAAGCCCCAGCCCAGTGTTACTCTAACTAACATTGCTTAGGGGTTCCCGGCCCCACCTCTCTCTTTCTGAGATGGGCTCTGGCCTCCTCCCCTGGCTCCTTTCTGTGTCCCTGGTGCTTCTTCATTGGCCTTGTGGGCATGGCAAGTGTGCCCCTCCTCTCAGCAAATGTAAGTAATACATCCTTTTGTTCTTTTTTTTTTTTTTTTTTGTGGGTACTGGGGATCGACCTCAGGACCTCACGTGCCAGAAGGCGCCCATACCGCTGAGCGATATCACCAGCCCTTTTTTTGTATGTGGGTTCCAGGAGTCGAACTCGGACCTTGTGCTTGCCAGGCAGGAGCTTATGCCACTGAGCTATCTCACCAGCCCCATCCTTTTGTTCTTAAGCCTCTGAATTGTTTAATTCTTTCCCTTTTTTCCTTTGTGATACTGGGGATTGAACTCAGGACTTCGCCCATGCTAAACTAGTTCTCTACCACTGAGCTGCACCCCCAGTTCTTTTTATTGTCCTCAAGGTGCATTCATGGTATAGCACAGTGGTAGTGAACCCCTGGCATGTGTGCCACAGCGGGCTGTTCATATTATCAAAAGCTCTAAAAAGTTTGCCATCACTGTATAGCAGGTATCAGAGTTTCCTTTTCAAGGCTGAGTAATATTCCACACATATAGCACATTTTGTTTACCCATTCATTTGTTCCTGGACACTTAGATTGCTTCTACCTCTTGCCCATTATGTGTAGTACTGCAATGAACATGGGTGTGCAAATGTCTCTTGGAAACCATGCTTTCCATTTTTCTGGGTATACCCACAATTGGAGTTGGTGATCATCTGGTAATTTCACTTTTAGTTTTTGAGGAGTGGCCATACTATTTTCCACAGTGGCTGCACCATTTTGCATTCTCCCAGACATGCATTTATTTTTAAATTGGAAGATAATATTCAGAATTCAAAACAAGAGCCCTTCCTTCTTCATGCCCATGGCATCAGTGCAGGTGGGAGGCAGGTAGGTGGGCAGGCAGGTGTACCCTATGGATATAGAGAAGCTTTTCTGGTTAAAGCATTGGCATGACTCAAAAAGTTGGAATTTAAATGCAGCTGATTTTTAAAATTTGTGCAAAATATATCAAGCAAATGCTGAATTTTCACATATTCCCTGCTATAATATCCACAGCCACTACCACCTTTATCTGGCCACATCTTCATGGCTTCCTCCATTCCTTCAGGCCAGCTCTCTGGTCTTGGGTGCTCTCTGTCCCATTTGCTCAACTCTTCTTTCTGTGCCTCTAGAGGCCAAAGGTCCTTGGGGAGGCTCCTCTGGGCCACCAGGGCCGGGGAGGTTACTTAGTTACAAGCAGCCACCAGTTCCACCTCCAAGCAGAAATCCCACATGAGAAGGAGCAACACTTCAGAGGTTCCCCCAAACTCCACTCTCCAGGGGAGCCACACCTGCTGTTCAAGGAGCACAGCCCCAGCCTGGTGGGGGAGGGAAGGAGGGGAAGAGAGAGGGAAGAGGAGAAGCAGAGAGGAGGAGTGAGGGAGGTGGGAAGGATGGGGAGGAGAAAGTGAGGTATGGAGGAAAGAGAAAGAAAGGAGAAGGGCAGGAGAGGAGAATAAGGAGAAGGGAAGGAGAGAGGGAGGAGAGGAAGGAGAGGAGGGAGGTGGAGAAGGGGAGGAGACACTGGCCAGGTCAGACAGGCCTAGAGGGTTCTTTCTGGCTCTGTTTTAATGACATCCAAACATGTACCCTGTGTAGGGCCTTGGCTCTGACCTCACTGAACCCAGCCCTGCCCCAGCCAGGCCCCCAAGGTCCTGCTCTGTGCTCTGCCAGCGGTGCTCTCCTGGGTGTCTCCCACCCTTACCTGGTTACCTGTGCCCAGAGCACCAGGTCAACGTGTGTGCCCCGTCTTGTAATGGGGTGCAGAGCTGAGAAGGTGTGCAGGTCGGCACCTCATGGTAGGAATAGATGTGCTCGCGTGACCGCCGGCCTAAGGAGACCTGGACTGCTCGCACGGGGGTTCAGGAGAGACTGCAGCAGAGCCTTGGGAAAAGTACTTCTCTAGGGGTGGTGGGAGCACGATAACTTGAGAAAGTTCAGACGTCATAGAAAAGTCCAGGGAAGATCATAAAAATTACCAGAATTCCTCCGGACAGAGATTATCAGTGTTCGTGCTTTAGCATTTTGGGAAATAGGATTTGGCAAATAGGATTTGCATTTTGGATTTTGGCAAATAGCTATAGATGTATTTTTTAAATTGAAATAGTTTTGAGCCTTGTTTTGCTCACTTATTGTTTGGGGAGGGGCTAGAGATTTAACTTACAGCCCTGTGCATTTGAGTTGTACCCCCAGCCCCTATCGCTTGCTGTTATAAGGGAGTTTTGTATCATTCAGCGATCATCTAAGCTACGCTTCCAGTGGCCGCCTTCATTCCACCCGACACTGTAAGGCAGTTAATTGTTGGTCATTTATGCTTGTTCCTTTTTCCTTTCCTGAGATAGATAATATTGTAAGCATTATTGAAAAAGACCGTTGTATTTAGTTACTGAAGTTCCTTAAGGATAAATGCCTGGACAGAAGTCGTGGCTCCAACAGGGGGCTCTGGACCTCACTGCCAGGGACATGGGCAGCTGGGGACAGGCTGGCTACTCACACTCTTCACAAAGAGACTCTGTGGGCCGGGGGTGGGGCTCGGTGCCCAGCGTGCACGAGGCCCTGGCTTCCATTCCCAGTGTGAGCATGGCGGGGGCTGTGGAGTCGTTTGCCATTGTGGTTGCTAAAAATGGAACCTCACTTTAAAACAGGGTCGATTTGTTTGCTTGCTGTTGAGGCCACCTCTCTTCATATATTTCTTGCTTATTTGTACTTGTCTTTTATGAATTGTCTTTCCATACCACCTGCCTATTTTTCTACAGGAATGTTTCTTTTTTCTTTGTTACTATATTGTATAAAAGCCCTTCATATCCCTTATCGTATATGTTCCAAAGTGGTCTCACAGTTCGCCCTTTTTTTGAAATTAATTTTTTTGTATAATTAAATCTGTCTTTTTTTATCTTTATGGTGTCTCCTTTGCTCTTATGCTTAGAATTGCCTACCCTATCTGAAAGAAAGTAAACGTTTTCCTCTGTGTCCCTCTGTTTTGGTACATTTGGCTCTTTAACTTGGTGTTTCTTTTTTGTGTGTGTGTGTGTGTGGGTACCAGGGGTCGACCTCAGGACCTCGTGTGCCAGCAGGCGCCCATGTCGCTGAGCGATATCACCGGCCCTTTTTTCGTATGTGGGTTCCGGGAGTCGAACTCAGGCCCTCATGCTTGCCAGGCAGGCGCTTACGCCGCTGAGCCATCTCACCGGCCCATCTTGGTGTTTCTTAATTAAGGGTGTGCACTGAAAGTACTGGGAGAAGCCAAGCACAATGGTGCGAGCTTATAATCCCAGTACTTGGGATTATAAGTACTGGGAGGCAGGACTGGGCAACATAAAGCAAAACCAAAAGCAAGATAGAGCACAAACAAAATACTAGGGTGTTTTTTAAACTCTGAATATCCATGCCTCACTCTATCCAGATCTCTCCAGAGCCCTGGAGGGATGGGGCGGGGGTGGGGGTAAGGATAGAAGTCTGTGTATTTTGGTAAAATTGCCGCAGATGACTCAGAACCAAACCTGTGATTATGGACTTTTTCCTTCTGGAATATATGTGGCATAACAGAACAATATAAATATAATGTGTTTTTAAAATTGTTGCTTGCACAAAAATAATTTATTAACTGTGCTTCTTTCCCCACCCAATGAAATGACATTGAGCCCCACAATCTGCCAGGGTTTGGTTCCAGCACCTCCTCAGATGCCAAAATCCACAGTTGCTCAAGTCCCTTATATAAAATGGTACAGTATTTGCACAAAACATACACACATCCTCCGGTATACTTTAATCTCCAGGTTACTTATCATACCTACTGCCATGTAAATGCTCTATAAATAGGGATTATTCTGTATTGTTTAGGGATAATGGCAAGCAAGAGAAAATCCATACATTCTCAGTATAGATGCAGCCATCATGGGCCCCACTACATTTTTTTGACCCCTACTTAGTTGAATCTACAGATATCAAAGCTACAGATACACAGGGCTGGCTATATATTGAAACCAATTCTCCAGCTGCAGGTATAGCTTGGTGGTAGAGCACTTGCCTAGCATGAGCGAGAGCTTGGGTTCAATCCCAAGCACTGAAAAAAACTTATAAACTAACTCTCAATTACAACCCGGTAACATTTCCTTTTGCCTGCAAAGATTGTGTGTCTGTGCTGTGGCGTTGTTGGTTCCCAGGCCATTTGGAACCCTGGGACTCTGATCCTAAGCCCTGTGACCTTGGCCGGGACTTTGGTCCCAGTAGGGATTTGCTGCAGACCCTGTGTCCTCGGTGGGCTGGACTTGCCCCTTATATCTTACAAGCTGAGTCTTGTGACTTTGGAGGCCCAAGCCCTGACTCAGCCGGCACTGGACTGCCTAGCCACCCTCTAATGTCAGGCATAGGTCTGCCACCCCTGGGGCTGCCAAGAACCCTCCCCTGCTCTGAGTTCTTTGGGAGGAAGGACCTCAAGATAGACCTCTCCCCACACTCCAGCAGCTCTCGCAAAACATGTATCTGGAAGTGGCCCATTCCTGCAGGCAGGAAGCCAGACGCCCCACCACTCAATTCCGAACAGGAGCCAAGGCAGGAAGCCTCCCTGTGCCTGGGAGTTTGCAGACCATTTGCCCCTTCACAGTGAGGCTGAGGCTGCAGACTTGAGCAAGGCTGTTCATCAGCTCAGCGGACATGAAATCAAATCTGCTCATAGACCTAAGTGCATGTCCAGGCCTGGTCCTCCCCTGTCCCGCAGAGGTGATTTACCCAGGCATGAGAGGCGAGGTTTCAAACCTCACAGTAAAGCACAACTCACTTAAGGTGAGATGAGGAGTCTGAAAGCAGGTAAGTGAAACACCTGAGTGGCTGGACATGGGGACACAAAGCAGGCCATCGAGGAGTTTCTGGACCTCTCCCTTCCCAAGGGTGTCTTCCTGTCAGGTTGAAGCATTCTCTGGTCAGAGCAAACAACTTTGTCAGCCAGCAGCCACATGGTTTGTCCTGCTTCTCCTGCAGCTCAGCACGTCACCATGCCTCACTCGTGCCCCCTCCACTTCAGAGTTCTCTCTTGGGCCTCCAAAACCCACAGGGGCAATCTGAGTCCTTCTCTTACTTGGTTGATCATTCTGGAGCACCTGGCAGGTTGATTATCACACACACACACACACACACACACACACACACACACACACTCCCCCGAGAGAGTTCTCTCCTGATAGTAGTCCTCTCTTGTCTGGTTCCTGCCTCTCAGTTCTTTCCTGGTCATCTCTCCTTCCTCTCTAAGAAGATATCTGCCAGGGCTCTGACCTTGGTCCTTTCCTTATTTCATGCACCCACCCTCTCCACCCCTGGGGCTTTGCCTCCTGTATTAATCTATTCCCTGTTACTATAACAAAATACCTAAGGCTGAGTAGAATAAAAAAGTTTATTTAGCTCACAGCTTTGGAGGGTGAAAGTAGAAAGTTGGGTGATCCCATCCGTTCAGCTTCTGATGAGGACCCCACTCGCTGAGACACATCAGTGCTCATGGTATCGTGGTGGGAAAGGTCACATGGTGAGACAGGAAGCCAGACAGTGGGGAGGGGTTGTCTTGCTCTTTTGTAGCAATTACTCTTGAGGAAACTAACCAGGGTTCCACAAGAACTACCTTAATCTCTCAGAAAGCAGTGACCGTAGTGACCCAGGTACCTTGCACTAGGCCCCACTCAAATGGGTCCCCCCATCTAAGCACTGTTGC
Organism: Erethizon dorsatum; assembly: GCA_028451465.1. Classification (NCBI taxonomy): domain Eukaryota; kingdom Metazoa; phylum Chordata; class Mammalia; order Rodentia; family Erethizontidae; genus Erethizon; species Erethizon dorsatum. The sequence continues at coordinate 98,730,418 of CM051830.1, read as the reverse complement.
CCTGAGGACCACACCTCCAACGCAGGAACCCTTGGGGGGCAAACACATCCAAACCATGGCACCTCCTGTTGTTACGTGGGGCCCTCAGCATTGGTCTGGAGTCCCCCGCCCCTTGAGTCTCTGACCCTGCATACACACAGGCTCCTCCCACTCCTTGGGCCCACACTGACCCTGTTGTGCCTTTGTCCTGGGCCACTGCTCGCCTCCTGCCTTGGCAGGCCATCCACTTTCAGGTGGCCTGACTCCTTCTCACCACTCACCTCTCACCTCTTCCTGCTTTCCCACCAGAGTGGACGCCAAACTCAGGTTCCTCCACACCAGGACATGTTGACTGAGTAGGTTTCCAATAGTCACTTCTTCAACAGGTTTTTTTCCTGGGGTGTGATTTATATAGCCTAAAACATGCATCGCACTGATTTCTTTTAATTTTATTTTTTACAGAGGAAGGGTAAGCTACATAGTGGTGATGGGAGAGGGGATGGGCAAAGAGAGAGGTACGTAGAGAAGGAAAGAGCAAAGACAATGTTAAGAAAAGGGGATTGCAGAGCCGGGGATATAGCTCAGCGGCACAGCACCTGCCTGGCAAGTGCAAGGTGGTGAGTTTGATGCCCGGTACCAAAAAAAAAAGAAGGAGAAGAAAATGGGATTGCAAGATGGGAAATACTAAATGGTGGCACAGAAAGGAGGGAGAAGAGAAAAAGGGGAAAAGAGGAAAAAAATAAGAAGAGAAAGGGGAGGAATAAGGGAGGAGCCAGGAGGAGTATGTGAAGAGGAACATTGCTTTGATTGGGGGGTGGGGGGCAGGGTTTCACTATGTAGTTCAGGCTGACCTTGAACTCACTTGAACTTTGATTTTTAATGAATTTATAGAGCTATACCAGCATCACCTGAGTTCAGTTTTAAAAGTTTCCATCACCCCAGAAAGTTTTTTTCTACCTGTTTGCAATTCCCATTTCCTGCTCCACCCCTCACTCAGAGCAGCCGTCAACCTGCTTTCTCCATACAGACCTGCCCTTTCTGGACATTGGCCATGTACTTGTCATTAATTCACCTCAGAACACCAGCCCAACATAGTTAGGGGCTTGCTCTGGAGAGATGACATCAGCAAAAATTGTGGAATAAGGACCTGTCCAAATTCCTCCAGAAAATTGGTGAAACCTGGCAAAATCATGCTGGCAAAGTGATCATCACAGGCTAGGGGTGTAGCTCATAGAGTGCTTAGCTAGCATGCATCGGGCCCTGGGTTCAATCCCTAGCACAGGAAAAAACATCATCAACATCTTTTTCAAAACTCTATAAACTGGATCCAGTGAGATGGCTCAGCGGCATAAGTGCCTGCCTGGCAAGCGTGAGGTCCTGAGTTCGACTCCCAGTACCCACATACGAAAAAAGGGCCAGTGATATCGCTCAGCAGCACAAGTGCTTGCTGGCAAGTGCGAGGACTCCAGGTACCCATATAAAAAAAAAAAAACAAACAACTCTATAAACTAATGAAAGGCTCACAGATATCTGGGGAATATTTATTCAAGTAAAACAGCTGAGTCCCAGTAAGAACAGTGGACTTCGTGGCGTTTCAACCTGCTCTATTCTCATCATCCTCTCAGCTCTATGATGGCTTTGAAAACCAACAGCCCAGATGCATAAAACAAGCAGTTTGGAAGGTATAGTCTAGGCTGGAGTTCCTTCAAAGCCTCATTTCCAGAGATTTGTCCCGTCTGGTGGTGCCCTGAAGACTGCAAGCACAAGACTGTCTTTATCTGATCTGATTTGGAGCTTGACCAGTATAAATAGCCTTTTCCCCAGGAGTGTTTGTTGAGAACAGTCAGAGACAGCTATTGAGTATGGTAATTACCTGAGGTGGTGCACAGCAGTTGGGGAAATAATTCACTAACTCGAACACTTAAAAGGAAAATCTGGGAGCTGGGTGTGGTGGTGCATGCCTGTAATCCCATCACTTTGGGAAGTTGAGGCAGAAAGATTGCAAGTTCGAGCCCCACCTGAGCAATTCAGTGACTTAGTGAGACCCTGTTTCAAAATAAGAAATAGGGCTGATGAGATAGCTCAGCAGCATAAGCTCCTGCCTGGCAAGAGAGAGGTCCTGAGTTCAACTCCTAGTACCCGCATAAAGGAAAAAAAAGGGCCGGTGGTATCACTCAGCGGCACAAGTGCTTGCTGGCAAGCATGAGGTCCTGAGGTCGACTCCTGGTACCCACATAGACAAAAAGAAAAAAAAGAAAAAAAAGAAAAAAAAAATGTAGCTCAGTGTGAAGGTCCTGAGTTCAATCTTCAGTAGTGTGCACACACACACACACATACACACACACACAAAGTAAAGGAAAATATAAGAATGATTTCTTTCCAAATAGGGAATATTAATAAAGAGAAATTATTTTTAAAAGATCCAAAAGAAGTAAAGAAATTCTAGAGTGAAAACTACAATAACTGAAATAAAAAAATTCACTCGGGGAGTTCAACATCAAACTGGGTGAGTAGAAGGAAGAATCAGCAAACTGCAGATAGGTCATCTGCAATTACCTGAACAAAAAGAAAAGCACTGAGTCTGAGGTGTAGAAAGCAAAGAATGAAGAGCAGTGAGCACAGCTACAGAGCCCTGCAGGACAACCGTAAAGTACCAGCAAGTGCATGGTAGGAGTTCCAGAAGGCGGGGAGGGGAGAAAGGGACAAAAATATTTGAGGAAATAATGGCTAAGTTTGGTTAAAAAAAATAATCTAAAATCCAAGAAGCTCATCATAATCAAACTGTCAAAAGACAAGAGAACCTTATGAGCAGCAGGATAGAAGCAACTCAGCAGAAGGCTTAGTAAGATTAACCACCAATTTCTCACCCCAAACCGTGGCAGCCAGAAAGCAGTAGGATGACATACAGTACTGAAAGAAACAAAACGAAATTCTCCTTTAGAAAAATTTCATATCTGACAAAACTGTCCTGCAAAAGAGAAGGAAAGGGCCGGTGAGATGGCTCAGCGGCTTAAGCGCCTGCCCGGCAAGCGCGAGGGCCCGAGTTCGACTCCCGGATCCCACATACGAAAAAGGGGCTGGTGATATCGCTCAGAGGCACGGGTGCCTGCTGGCGCGCGAGGTCCTGAGGTCGACCCCCCGGTACCCACAAAAAAAAAAAAAAAAGAGAAGGAAAAATTTAGACATTCCCAGGTAAACAAAACTGAGAGAGATCATCACCAGCACATCTTCCCTACAACAAATATTAGAGGGCGTCCTTCAGGCTGAAGGTGAAGGACATGCGACAGTATTTCAACTCCATGTGAAGAAATAAGGAGCTCCAGGAAGGGTAACCTCGTAGGTAAGTATAAAGCACAGTATAAATATATTTTGTTTGCAATTATATTTTGCCTATCTGATTTAAAAAGCCAATTGTATAAATAGTAGTCACAGTAGTAGTAGTACTAGATTGATGAACACATAATGTAGAAAGATGAAAGATACGATTTGTGATAATAATAGCATGGATGGAGGAACGGCACCACATTGGAGCAACATTTTGCATATTTTTGAAATTAGGTTGGCATTACTCTAGATTATTGTGTTAATTTTAATCCCCAGAGCAACCACCAAAAAATAACTAGAAAATATACACAGAAAAACAAACGACAATTTCTTAGTCACTTAAAGAGAACTAAATGCAGCCGGGCACAGTGGTGCATGCCTGTAATCCCAGCTATTTGGGACACTGAAGTAGCTAGTTCAAGGCTAGCCTGGACAATTTAGCAAGATCCTGTCTCAAAAAAACAAAAAGGTTGATGATCTAGCTCAGTGGTAGAGCACACATAGGTTCAATTGAGGAATAGAAGAAGATATAAGACATGTACAAAATGAATAGCAAAATGGCAGATAATCCTATGTCACCAGTAATTGCATTGTTGAAATAGTCCAATTAAAGTAAAAAATTGAATGGTTTATCTTATATGAGAAACTCAAAGTATAAATAATTTTTTAAAACAAAGTAAAAGATGATAGGAAATAGGAAGATAGACTTTATGGAGATGGGAAGGAGATCGGAGGATGGGGAAAGTGGAAGAGAAGGGTAGGGAAGGGGAAATAAAAGGCATCAAGGTGCAATCAATATGTATATGTACGTGTATGCGTATCTGTATGTGTACATGTATATGTATATGTAACAGTGCCCCGTACTGAATGTATTTATTATGTATTGCAAACACGCACTAACGTTTTTTAAGTTAGAAATTGGAAGAGTGGATATAAAGATGATCCAACTATATGTTGTCCCAGGAAATATGTTTTATTTTTATTTTTATTTTTTTATTTTTTGGTACCGAGTATTGAACTCACAACCTCATGCTTGTCAGGCAAGCACTGTGCCACTGAGCTACATCCTCAGCCCTGAAATACATTTTAGACACAAATAAATTGAAAGTAAAAGGATGGGAAATGATATCCCCACAAACAGCATTGAAAAAAAAGAGCTGAAGTACTCTATACTAATGTTAGACAAAATAGATTTTAAGGCCAAAATTGATATTGGAAGCAAAGTAGGAGATTTCATAATGATGAGGGATCGATTTGTCAAGAAGATAAAACAGGGCCGGTGAGATGGCTCAGTGGCGTAAGCGCCTGCCTTGCAAGCGCGAGGGCCCGAGTTCGACTCCCGGATCCTACATACGAAAAAGGGGCCGGTGATATTGCTCAGCGGCATGGGTGCCTGTTGGCGCGCGAGGTCCTGAGGTCGACCCCCCGGTACCCACAAAAAAAAAAAAAAAGAAGATAAAACAATTACATATATATATATATATATATATATATATATATGGCAAAAAAACCCCAAATATATGACCTTCAAACACTAACCAATAAAAGAGAGAAATAACTCAATAATAAAGAGTTCAGAAGCCCACTTTCAGATCAAGAAGGAAACAGAAGAGTTGAGCACCACTCTAATATACTGAATATCTGTAAAACTGTCCACCCACTAGAGGAATATACTTCCTATTCAAGTGTACATAGAGCATCTCCAGTTTATAGACTTTATATTAGGCTATAAAACAAGTCTCAATAAATTTAAAAAGACTTAAATCATACAAAATATCATCTCCAAGTACAATGTAATGAAATCAATAACAGAAAGAAATCTGAGGAATTAAAAAATATGTAGAAGAGAAGCCAGGCTTGCTGTCACGTACTTGTAATCCTAGCGCTTGGGAGTCTGAAGCAGGAGGATGCCAGAACTGCATAGGGAGATCAAGGCCATCCTGGACTACATACTCTGTCTCAAAAAACAATAAAAACTGTGGATAGAACATCAGTATGAAATGAAAGGTATCTGATCTTTGAGGGCCAGGCTTATTGTCATAATAACTCTAAATAATGAAGAATGTCTTAGTGAACTAGCCTGTCATTACACATATGTTGATCCAATAAATATTTATTAAATAGTTACTATGCTAAGCATTGCAAGAGGAATTACAGAATTAGTGGTGAACAAGATGTCTTTGATTTCTGTTCTCACGTAGTTTTTGGTCCAGGGTTGAAAAGAAAGCCTTTGGTTCAATCTAGAACAGAATTTAGGATACAACCAAAGTTCTGATTCTACTAAACTTTGCAGACAGTATTGTACTCGGCTCTGCTTTCTCCATCCAACTTTACTGAAGTTGATATCTTTTTTTTTTTTTTTTTGTGGGTACCAGGGATCGACCTCAGGACCTCGCACGCCAATAGGCACCCGTGCCGCTGAGCGATATCACCGGCCCTATTTTCGTTTGTGGGTTCCGGGAGTCGAACTCGGGCCCTTGCACTTGCCAGGCAGGCACTTACGCCGCTAAGCCATCTCACCGGCCCCTGAAGTTGATATCTTAATAGATTTGTTTGCATTTGAAATTATCTAATTGAAAAATAAAGTTGTATGTATTGAACAAATACAGAAATTAAGCAACACATGCCTAAATAACAAGTAAGCCAAAAAAGAAATCAGGAAAGTAGTAACTATTTTGAGACGAATGGGGAAAAAACCCACAATATATCAAAACAGTTGGGATGTGGCTAGAGCAGTGCTTAAAGAGACTTTTTTTTTTTTGTGGGTACTGGGGGTCGACCTCAGGACCTCGCGCGCCAGCAGGCATCTGTGCCACTGAGCGATATCACCGGCCCTTTTTTCGTATGTGGGTACTGGGAGTCAAACTCAGGCCCTCGCACTTGCCAGGCAGGCACTTATGCCACTGAGCTATCTCACCAGCCCTGTTTCTGTATTTATTTATTTATTTATTTATTTATTTATTTATTTATTTATTTTTATGTGGGTACCGGGAGTTGAACTCAGGACCTCACGCTTGCCAGCAGGCGCTTGTGCCACTGAGCCATCTCACTGGCCCCCTGTTTCTTTTTTAATATTTATTTATTTTATTTATTTATTTTTGTGGGTACCGGGGGTCGACCTCAGGACCTCGCGCACCAGCAGGTGCCCGTGCCGCTGAGCGATATCACCGGCCCCTTTTTCCGTATGTGGGTTCCGGGAGTCGAACTCGGGCCCTTGCACTTGCCGGGCAGGCGCTTCCGCCGCTGAGCCATCTCACCGGCCCAAAGAGACGTTTAAAGCTATAAATCACCTATATTATGAAAGAAGAAAAATTTCAAATCAAAAGCCTAAGCTTTCACCTTAAGAAAATTAAGAAAGTGCAAAAGGAAGAGCAAGCTAAGCCTAATGCAAGCAGAAAGAAATAAATAGTACATGTTAGAGTAGAAATAAATGTAAAATATCATGCCTATACCTTGTACTCTGAATAACTACAACGAAGACAATACGCAATGTGTTAATTATTGTAACTGTCCTACTAACCTGTTTTGAAACTCTGTTTCATTGTTATTTTTATCTTTTTTCTCTTTAAAAATTAAAAATAAATAAATAAATAAATTTAAAAGGGGAATGGGAAAACAATAGAAAAATTAAGAAAACCAAACGTTGCGGGTAGGTATTTTGTTTTGTTTTGTTTGAGATAAGAGTTTCACTTTGTAGTCCAGCTCCATAGCCCAGGATGTCCTGAATTCTTGATCCTCCTGCCTCAGCCTCCCCCGTTCTGGGGAAAAGGTGTTCTAAGGAAAAAAAAAAAAAAAAAATCAAGCTAGTATTTGTGCTTGCTGGGGCAAAGATGTCCCCCACCCTCCTCCAAGCCCTGGTGTTCTAGGGAGGCAAAAGGGCCACATGGAGGCAGTGTCTGTCCTCAGGGACTGGGACAAGGGCCTCTGGCCCCAGAGCAAGCCAGAGCAACAGATTTCAAAACATTTTCAGCTCACAGAAGTCCCCCCCCACTCCCCCAGCGCCACTGAGATACTGTGTGTGCTGATGTAGGACAGTGGAGAGGAACTCTCTCAGTGTTTTGTCACATGTCAGATGTGACGACAGTATTGTGATGATATTAAGAAAGAGACAGAGATAGATATCCAGGGACTTCACATTAAGACATCACCAGCCTTTTTTGTTGTTGTTGTTGTTGCTGTTGTTTGTTTGTTTTTTAAGACAGGGCCTCGCTGTGTAGTTCAGGCTGGCCTTCAGCTCACTATATAGCCCAGGCTGGCCTCAAACTCTCAATGATCCTCCTGCCTCAGGCTCCCAAGTACTGTGATTACCGGCATGCACCACCTTGCCTGGCTTCCTTTTTTATTTTTTATTTTGAGATAGGGTCTCACTAAGTCACTAATTTGCCCATGCTATGTTTGAACGTGCAGTCCTCCTGCCTCAGCCTCCCATAGTGTTGGGATTACAGGTCTGTGCCACCACACCCAGCTTTATATTTTAATGTATCCTAAAATATTTAGGGAGAAAATGTGTCTGAGACATGCTAGAAAATGCTTCAAACAAAAGAAAAAAAAGTTAATGATTTTAACATTAATCTAACTGACATGTATGGTGTATGAGGTTCCAGCTAGTATTTTTCTCTCCTATTCATACAGTTAGCCTCCAAGTCTGTGGATTTCACATGCGTGAACTCAACCAACCCCAGATGGAAAATAGTTTCTTTAAATTACATCTGTACCGCGTATGTACAGACTTCTATTTCTTGTCATTGTCCCTTAAGTAGAGTATCTACTTACACAGCACTTACACTACATTAGTTATGATAAATAATCTAGAGTCATTTAAGGTGCACAAATACTATTTTATGTGAGGGACTTGAACATATTCAGATGTTGGTATCAGTGTGTGTGTGTGTGCATGCGCGGGGGTACTGGAACCAATACCCTGAGGACACCAAGGAATAAGTGTGTATATACATGTGTTTGTGTCCAAGTTGCCCATTAAAATGCTGGAAGTACATACTCCAAGGTGCACATTCACTTCTAAATCACCTTGTTCTCTTTGAACAGGAATGAGGAATATCACATCCTTATCGCTTTTGAAATGAAATATAATAAGATGTAGAGCAATTGTACATAATGACTGCTGTCATAAAATTGTACCCCAAAATGTGCATGCTTTTGGCCCAGCACAGGCAGCCTTCTACAGCGACCGTGCAGTTGTAGATGCAGACATTTGTGGTTCAGCTGTCATTGCCAGATATTGGAAACCGCCAGACATCCATCCCAAGGGAACTGGCTAAATTACTCGGATGGCTGTGCCACAGCTTAGTCACAGGGCAGCAGAGCTGGGGTGGGTGGCTGTGGGTGGCCTGGAGTGGGCTTTCAGGATGTAGTCTGGGCTCAGCTGAGCCCTTGGGAGCTGGGGCACCTGGGATCTGTAGGGCCTGCCTTGATGTGTTTCTGGGCCCTCAGAGGATACAGGGTCCCCATTCCCCACCCTTCTATCTCTGCTGTATTCTTCTCCCTCCTCATCTCCTCCTGCCCCTGGCCAGTTTTTCTCAAAATTCTCCAGGCCCAACTTGGCAGAGTTTGATTGGCACCCTGGGGTGCAGGCAGGCACTCAGATGGGTGGGGATCCACTTTGACTATTATGGCTGACCCCAGTTCCGCCTCCCTAGATGGGGACTCTGGGAGGACCAGTAAGTACAAAGCAGGAACAGAGCAAGTGTCAGGAACCTGCAGCTATGTCGCCTCTGTCTGCCCCTCACTCCTGCCTTTTCCTGGCCTCCTGGGGACTTCACCTCCCTCCCCAGCTTCCTTTCTCTCCTGGCACTCGTCCCCATCCCACGCTGTACCACGGGTTGTAGCAGTGACTTACTCAAGTATTGAGGTCAGTTGGTCTCTGTCACCTATTGAGGTCAGCTGGTCTTCGCTGCATAAAGACAGGTTCCCTGGGGACAGAGACTGTCTGTGCTGCCGCCCTTGAAGTATGTCCCTCATGGTGGACATTTGAGGGGCCAAGGGGTCACTAGTGGTTTTCTTTTTATTTTTTATGTCTTTCTTTTGGTTCTCAAATTTTCTATAAAGAAGGCATCTTATAGTAGAACTATGCTAAAATGTTACCTTATATGTAAATGTGTGTGAAACAACAGAAACTTTCATTCATAGCTAGCAGGGTGCAAAATGGTAAAGCTTCTTCGGAGGAGTTTAGTGGTTTTTAAACTAAACGTATTTCTACCATACAATGTAGTAATCGCACTTCTTGTTATTTAACCAAAGGAGTTGAAAATTTATGTCCACATACAATCTGCCCACGGATGTTTGTAACAGTTTTTTTCACAACTGCCAAAATTTGGAAGCAACCAAAGTGTTTTTCAGTGGACAAATAGATAAATAATCCTGGTCCATCCAACAAATGAAATACCATACAGCACTAAGAAGGAATGAGATATGAAGCCATGAAAAGTCATGGAGAGTTGGGAGTGGTGGCACACGCCTGTAATCTTACCTACTCAGGATGCTGAAGCAGGAGGATCACAAGTTTAAGCCCAGCCTGAGCAACTTATCAAAACCTTATCTCAAAATAAAGACTAAAAATGGCTGGTGACATAGCTCAGTGGTTGAATGTCTCCGGGTCAATTCCCACTACAAGGGGAAAAAAAAAAAAAAGGACATAGAAGAATCTTTCATGCATATTACTAAGTTAAAGAAGCAAAGGGCAGGAGATATAGCGTAGTGGCACAGCGCGACTGGCAAGTGTGAGGTCGTGAGTTCGATTCCTGGTACCAAAAAAAAAAAAAAAAAGCCTATCTAAAAAGGGTATACATTATATGATTCCAACTATATAACATTCCAGAAAAGGGAGAAAAACTAGGGAAACAGTAAAAAAAAAAAAAAAAAAAAATCATTAGTTACTAGGCAGAGTAGAGGGAGGGATGAATAGGCAGAGCCCAGAGGGATTTCAGGACAGTAAAAACATTCAGCATGGTGCTATAATGGTGGATTCAGGCCATTGTTATACATTTGTCAAAACCTACAGAATGTGCAACACCAAGAGTGAACCCTCACGTAGACTGGGGACCATGGGTGGCCACGATGTGTTGTGGTCACAAGTGCACCACCCCTTGGGAGACACTGATAATGGGGAGGGGTCTGCCTGTCAGAAGGCAGGAAGCACATGGGAAACCTGTCACTTTTTGCTTGATTTTGCTGTGAACCTAAAACTGCTCTAAAAAAATAAAGTCTATTAAAACATTTTTAAAAATAAAAGGAAAAGTGAGGCTCTGGGTGGCAGACGGAGACTGGGGGTGGCTCCTGGGCCCAGAGGGAGAAACCGGTTGACCTGAGCTGGGGGAGGGGCAGGCATCACCCAGATGGTCCTGCCCTGCCCTTGCTCTGTGGAAGCTTCTGGGAATGTGGGTGTGAGGCTGCCTCTGCTTGTCCCTGTGGCTGCTGGAGAGCCTTTCCAGCACAGCAGGGGCACTCGCAGATGTAGCCTTCTCTCCAGACCAGCAGGAGATCTGCCTGAAGTTGGGGTTAGCCTGTGAGAGGAAGGTCCAGGTGTGAGTTCTCTCTCCAAAAGTCCTTTGGGATCTGAAGCTTGGCAGTGCCCTTGGGAAGGAAGGGAGCAAAGGAGCAGGGCCCTCAAGCACAGACACCCCACTGGAGCATCAGGGGCCATGCTGTGGGAAGTGGGAAGGGGCTGAAGGGAGAGCCAGGCAGAGTGGGTACAGTCAGGTGGTGACCTGAATCAGTGTTCTCTCACCTCACTGGGGCTGTGAGGCTGCTTGAACTACTCATGGCATTCTCTGAGCTTTGCCATTTACATCTGAGAAAAGGGCTCAGAGAACCCTCCCAGAGTCCTAGGAGGTTGATGTCTACGTGAGAACCACACCTGGCTGGCAGGTGTTCCCACCCCCTGGAACACTTGGCTTCCTTTGCCCCTGACTCTACAATCACCTGGCCTCTCCTTGATGTTGGCACAGAGTCAAGGAGCCCATCCTGGTGCCCTGGGAGTTCCTGATGACAGTACAGTCCCTGTTTGGGCAAGGGTCTTGCTAAGAATGGAAAAGCTGGCTTAGCCTGGAGGTCAGGGGCCTCTGAGAAGCCCCTGGGGCAGCCAAGCCTTGGCCAGCAGAGAAGAGGCTGGGCCAGGCCGTCTGGGTGCAGGGGCAGCATCCACGGTGTAGGGCACCAGCCTGGTGTGTCGGGGCAGCATGCATTTCTCTTAGTGGAAATCCCTCTCTTTCAGCCACATTGTATTTGACTGGGGTGTGTTTTTCTTGGCTGTAAGGAATAGGATTAGTTGCATGCTTTGTAATTTTTGGTACTGAAGATATTTTTAACAAATGCAGTCAGTATCGTGGGAACATCCTGGAGTTGCTGGCATGTCTGTAGTCTAAAATCAACCCCATTCCCACCCCCAGCCTTCCTCTCTAAAGACGGAGTCGTTCAATGAGGTATCTATTTTTGTTCATTTAGGTTTGGAGTTGAAACATGGGTAAAATTGAGGAAATTGGTGTTCCCCTATGGTTAATTCTTCTTTTGATAACATGTGATATGTGACAGCAAAGTACAGGATTAAAAGGGCCAGAATTCACAGCACGTTCCAGGGAAAGTTGGGAGCCAGAAACCATTCCCAGGAAGAGGTGACCCCTCTCTCTCACCTGGCTGTTCACTGCACACTCCAAAGGGCAGCAGGCAAAAGAAAGGTGAAATGCACTTGGGAACATTCCCTTAGGAAGGTGTTAGTTTTCCACTGTTGCACAACCAACACTACAAACTTAGTGGCCTAAGATAACAAGTGCTACAGTTTGGATATGGAGTGTCACCCAAAGGCACACGTGTTGAAGTTTGGGTCCTCAGCCTGTGGTATTATTGGAAGTGGTGGGACTTTTCAGAGGTAGGGCCTGGTGGGAGGAAGTTAGGTTGTTGGGGATTATGCCTAGAAGGAATATTAGGATCCCAAACCCTGCTCTCCCTTTGTTTGATTCCTTGATCCCATGAGGTAAGCAATTTTCTGTACCACAAGTTCCTGCTATGATATACTGCTTCTACACAGGCCCAAAGTAAAAGGGCCAAGTGACCATGGACTGAAACCTCTGAAACTATAAGGCAAAATAATATACCCTTTCCTCCTTTTATTTTTTCTTTTATCTTTTTTGGCCATGCTGGAGATTATTCTATCATTGAGTGACATTCCCAGCTCCCTTCTTTTTACTTTTATTTTGAGACAGAGTCTCACTAATTTGCCCAGGCTGGCCTCCAACTTGTGACCCTCATGGCTCAGCCTCCAGGGTGGCTGGGATTATAGGCATGCACTACCATGCCTGACTTTTTCTTCCTTTTAATAATTTCAGTTATTTTGTCATAAAAACAAAAAGCTGATTAACACAATATGTTAATGATCTCGCCATTTCTGTGGGTGAAGGATTCATGAGCGAATAAGAATTTTTTTGCAAATAACTTTTAATGTTCTACACTAGAGAAATGATGACTGACAGTTAATTGTGTACTTCAAATAAGAGAGGATTTTGAATGTTAAATATTTCAGTTGATGGATATGCTGATTAACCTGATAAGAGCATTACACATTAGATAGATAGATGGGTAGATAGATAAGTATCATATTATATGTACAATAACTATATGTCAACATTTTAAAAAAATATTTTTCAAGAAATTGGGAATGGCTTAGTTGGAGCCCCTGTTCCCAGGTCTTTCAAGAGGCTGTAAAATGTCAGCCAGGATTGTGGTCTCATCCAAAGGCTTGGCTGGATGAGGATCCACTTCCAAGGTTACTCACGTGATTGTTGGCAGGACCCACTTTCTCTGAGATGTTGGGTCGAGGCCCCAGTTCCTGGCTGCCTGTTGGCAGAGGCTGCCCTTGGTTCCTCACCACCTGGGTCTCCCCAGTGTGCAACCTGGTACATCAGAGCCAGCAGGGGGAGAGTCTAAGGCGAACCTAAGCTCAGCATCACATCCTCAATGCTGCTGAATTCTGTTGGTTAGAAAGTTAATCAAGAGGTGGAGATCTTGCAAGGCTGTGCATATCTGGAGGTGGGATCATAAAGTCACCTTAGATGTTACTCATCCTGAACGCATGTAAAAATAGCCATGCTGTGGCTAAGGTGTGCATTTGCCTCACAGGAATATAAGTTGCACAATCCTTCCAAAAGGTGCTTTGGTTCCTGGTCCAGGAGGGGAGGACCAGGGTGAGTGCCTGACTTGAGACCTTTCACCAATCCTCTCAACTGCTCTGACCCTCAGTTTCCTCTTCTTTAGAATGGGGGCGATGGCAACCACTGTGCTGCCTTGTGACTTTTGGGGATTAGGTGTGGCCATGAGTATTAAAGAGCTGACTGTGACATCTCATTCATAGTAGCACTTAGAAACTCTTTCATGAGTGACTTTCCTGTTGACACTATGGGGACTGTTATGGTCCAAATGTTTGTACCCCGCCCCCACACACAAATTCATGGTGCTTTTTGTTTTTTGTTTATTGTTTTTTCTGGGTACCGGGGATCAAACTCAGGACCTCGCGCTTGCCAGGCAGGTGCTTGTGCCACTGAGCCATCTCACCGGCCTACAAATTCATGTTTAAATCTAAGCTCCAAGGTGATAATTTTAACAGGTAAGGTTTTTGAGAGGTGATTCGGAATTGAAGGCTCTGCTTTTATGAATAGGATTAGTGTTTTTAAAAGAGAGGCTCTGAGAGCTTGCCTGGCCTCCCTCACGAGGACTCAAGAAAGGAGGCACTATCATTGAATGGAGAGTGAGCTTCACTGGTCACTGAATCTCCTGCCACCTTGACCTTGGACTTTCTAGCCCCCATAACTGTGAGCAATATGTATTCATTGTTTATAACAGAATAGTCTCAGACATTTTGTTACAGCACCACGAACTAAGACAGGGGCAGAATCCTATTTGGAGACTTTGGTAGCAAGAAATGCATGAAGATCCCTTCCAAATATTTGGATTCCTGCAAAAGTGAAATCCATCCTAACCCCTGGGGAGTAGGGAGATCAGACCAGTTGCTTAAACTTGGGCCTCTTATTCTGTGGAATAAGGCACCTGCCAAGCTCTACAGGGCTAATGGCTGAGGCTGCAAGAGAAGGGACCATCCAGATGAGGAAGAAATTAAGACGTTTTTCTTGTTTCTATTATAAAAGAAAAATTTTTCCTAGCACTGAAAAAAAAAAGATATAAACCTTAAGGAGAAAATTTTATGTGATCATAAAAGTGATGCTGGCTAGTAGCAGGACCCTAAAGTGGGGAGCTAGAAACATTGCCATCCCACACTCAGAAAGGCTGGCCTGGGTGTGTCAGGGTCGCCAGGCAGGGGTGCACTCTCATCTGCCACAGCTGAGTCCACCCGGACTTCAGGGTGAACTTCAGGGTGGGGTGCCAGGCAGAACAGGGCTAGAAGTGCCCTATGGGTGACTCTGAAACACACCCTGCTTATGAAGCCCCCAAAATGCACAGTGTCCTATGGGTGAACTCAGACGTGGTGACATCGTATCATCAGCATTTTCCAGGTTACTCAGAGCTCTTCTCACTCAGAGCCCTTTGCCTACCATGCACAGCCGCCCTCTTCAGGCTGGTGCAAGCCCTTGCACACATTTCCCTCTGCATTTCCAGGCTCACATATTTATGTGACAATACAGTTTGGGGTTGCTTCTTTTTATATAAATAGCATCACACCACACATGGCATGTCGTGGCTTCTAGTGTTCCGCTCTGACCCATCTTGGAGTCTTCCCATGACCAAGCATGTGGCTGGCCCACATTCTTTGCCTTGTTTCATTATGTTCCAAACTGTAGACACACCATTTTTCCTTGGCTTTCCCCCATGTGTAGGCATTCGTATTGCATCCAGAGGGATAGTCTTACACACAGTGCTGCCACGGTTGCCTTTGTTTCCTTCCTTGTGCACACATGGAAGTGCTACTGTAGGGAAAGTCAAGAGGCGGGTGGCAGGTCCCAAGGTTGCCTGTGTACAGTTTGCATCAGTAATGGCTCCTCATTATGCTCTTAACTGTGGTGTGTCTGAGTACACTTTTCCCATCATCCTTGCTATTATTCAATATTTGCAAACTTTCTAATGAGCAAAAACAGGCAGAGAATCCTCTGGCAGTGGGCAGAGGTGTTCCACTCTACTGTCTTCCACTCGTGGGCCAGACAAAGGCCCATGGGGGTGGCACTGATATCCAGTGGGGCCTGTTTTGTTCCTCATGTTGTTTGCCAGAAACTGAAGGGATGAGTTTTGCAAAAAAGAAAGAATTTATTCACAAGGCAGCCAAACATGAAGAGGTGGGAGCCACTTCCCTGCAGATAGCACTTAGGGGTATTCATGCGGCAAATAAGCAAGATAGTCACAGTGTGGGGAAAGGCGGCTGGCAGGTAAGGAAAAGGGAAGAACTCCCTGGTCTGCACGTGCACAGTCACACTGCATGGTCTCCACAGGATAAGCATATTCTGAGGGTGGAATTTGGGGTGCTGTGGCAACAAAGTATCACCTGCAGGCCACTTGCACAGGCCCAAGTGAAGGATGGGTGGTTCCAACTGGTTTGAGCTATCTCCAAGTTCCCAAAAAACAATTTAGGCTGCCTTTGCCATAGCTACCCATGTGTCAGAGGCATTGTCTTCAGCAAAGCTGCTCAGTTACATGACACTCCAAAATGTTTTTGGTGGTGGTGCTGGGGATATGAACTCAGAGCCTCCCACATGTTAGGCAAGCACTTTACAACTGAGCTACATCTGTACCACAGAAGTGGTGAACAAGCAAGTATCTAAATGTAAGCGAAGCTAGAGGGTTTACTCCCCAGCAGTCACAGGGACCCAGAAGAGTCCTTTCCCGGGTTTTTCCATGTGTTTCTTCCACACAGTATAATTTCTGAGCTTAGTGGATAGTGGGAGGCTTGCAGTGAAAGTGAGCAAGAGAACCGAGGCCACAGTAAGAAATAGCTAAGCTGAAAAGCAGTCAAGGAGCTGCAAGGCTTCTTTTCACTGCACGGAGTAAAATGTAAGAAATGAGAAATGATTGAAAGATGGAATTTGCCGGAACCCACATACGAAAAAAGGTCCAGTGATATTGCTCAGCAGCACGAGCGCCTACGGGCGCACGAGGTCCTGAGGTCGACCCCCGGTACCCACAAAAAAAAAAAAAAAAAGAAAGAAAGAAAGATGGAATTTGTAATTAAAAGGGGAGCACATAGTAAGGATTTGGAAAACCACAGCCTGACTCCATAAAAGAATGAAATAGCAGCATGTTTAGGAAAGAAATGCAAGGGTGTGGCTAGGCCATGTTTGCTAAGAAGCTTAACATGGATAGAAGGAAGCCAAGTGCCAGTCACCAAGTCAATGGGAGAAAGCCATCAAAAGCATTTCAGGGATCTCCGAGGCTGCCCCCTTCCCCAGCTCAGAGAGCTAGCTCTTTGCAGGCAGAGTGGTTAGAGTGGTTTGGGGGGGACACACAGAGGCCCCATCCATCCACTGGAGGATTGTGCTCCTCACATTCTGGTGGCACACTCCTGGGCTGTCCCAGCTGTGACTCCTGTGGCCCCCAGTGCAGCTCAGGCCAATGCTTCGAGGGAGGATGCTGGTGGTGGTACGTGGAGGGGTCCATATAGTGCTAGGCTCGCAGAATGCAAGAGCTTTTGAGGATAGAAGAAATAAAGGTAGATCGAAAGGAGAGAACGAAATTATAATTTATAGAAAGAAATTATAATTTAAATTATACAATTTAAAATTGTAATTTTAAGAAAACTACAGCTTCAATACACAAGCGACGTTTCCCAAAGTTACATGTTCTTTTCACTGCAGGCCTGGTTTTCCCAAGACTTCTTACTCCTAAATCCCTAGGGGTCTTCAAGATACAATAAGTCCATAAACTTGGCCTGTGGTTTTCTTCCGATACTATAAGTCCACAAATTCAAAGGCCTTCCACTCTCAAAGAAACAGTACAATTAATTGGGTACCATATTTCCAAACTTCACCCACGTATAGTTTGTGTTTTACCTTTGTTGATAAAGCCAGTTTGCTTGAGCTCACCAGCAAGCAACTTGACCTTACGGAAACAGACACTTCGTAAATGATAAATAACTGGGGAGAAAAGACCCCAGATCATCCATCTTGAGGATACCCCAAGACCACACAAACACCCAAACCCCAGACCATACATTCTTACCCCCAGGCACCTGTGCTCCTTTCTGACTGTGTACTTCTTTGATTCTACTAATAAATCTGCCTATGTGTCTCACTAATGAGTTCTGCAATTCCTCGTTGTGACAAGAAGCTACAGGGGTAAGTTTGGTCCCCAAGTCCTCTTTAGGGGGTGCTATTTGAACCCCATTTAATGACACTATGAGGCGCAGCATGTTCCATCTAGATTTCCAAGGGTTTCGTAAACAGCCTGAGGGCCCAGAGATCTCTTACTGAGCCAGAGGCACTGCGCGTCCCCACTGCGGCCATGCCTGATAGAGCATGGGACTGAGGCTGCCCTGGAGACCCCAGAACTGCGGGGCCACAAGCATGCAACACCAGCCTAGGAGAGCTACAGCCACCATGGGGCTGCAGGGTGGGCCAAGGCCTATGAAACCATAAGGGCGGGGCTGTCCAAGGCCTTGGGGATCCAATCTCTATTCCGGGGTCCAGGAAGCAGGACATAAAGTCAACAAGGATGATTTTGAAGTTAAATATTTACTGTTGTTCAATCTGTTGGCTTTGGACTTCTTGCAGCCAGGTACCCCTCCTGTGTCTCCCTTTTGGAATGGGAATGTCTGTCCCGTGCCTGTCTCACCATTGCGTTTTGGAAGCACATCGCTTGTTTGATTTCACAAGCTCACAACTGAAGGAGAATTTGCCTGAGGATAATCATACCTTGAGTCTCCCCTATATCTGATTTAGATGAGACTTTGGACTCTGGAGTTGCCACTGGAATGAGTTAAGACTTTGGGGGACTTTGGGGATGGGATTATTATGGAAGGCAGGTTCTTGGGTCCGGAAGAGATAGGAACCAGATCTCGAGTACTACAAGCATAGGCAAGATTTTTACTGGGACTTCTGCTTGACCAAGAAGGGAGTTGCAGCTCTGGCAAAGAGCAAGTCAGGCTAGCAGCTCTCTGAACCAAAGAAAGAGGGTAGCTAATATAGGAAAAGTTCCCTCCCAAAACTCCCATCCAGGTCCTTGATGCACACAAGGAACTCTTAGAAAGCGCTGGCTCCTGACTGGTCAGCGTCTGCGCCAGTTGAGGCAGCTCTTTATTCAGCTTTGACTATGGGGTGAGGCAAGGCTTCAGGAGACTGAGACTTGCCTGGATCTGTGTTAGTAGGATGTATTTGTAATTGTGGTATTTTTAACTCCAGGGCTGCATATGAGCCCTGGGTCCCCATTTATGTCCTCGTCTGGTTCTGCTGTGAAAGTACAAAACAGGCACAAGCCCTGCAGGGCCCCTTCCCAGCATTGATCTTTGTGTCCTCTTTTGGGTGGTCCCTGACTACCTCCAGATGAATGTATTTTTTATGTGCAAAGGACATGAGTTTGGGGGTACCAGGGGTGAAATACTATGGGTTGAATGTCCCCTCCAAAACTCATGTTGAAATTTATTTGCTGTTGTTACAGTATTAAGAAGTGGAGTCTTCAAGAGATGATTAGGCCATGAGGGCTCTGTCCTCCTCATGATTGCTGTTATCTCAGATAAGGGTTTGCCTCCTCTTGTTCTTGTTGCAACCCACCCCCCACACACACACTCACACACACAGATGCATTCCCTTTGTTCTGCAACCAGGTGATGCCTTCCACTGTGAGAGGGTGTAGCAAAAATATCCTCACCGGATGCCTGCACCACAGTCTTGAAATTTCAGCCTCCAGAACTGTGAGCCAATACATCTCTGTTCATTCTAAATTTCCAAGTCTGTGGGATTCTGTTACAAGAGCACAAAGTAGACCAAGACAGCATCCTCACCCTTCGCCAGCCCTGACACTGATTAACATAGGATCTTCTGCCAGGTAGGAAATCTGTCGACTGTTCAGGAGGTTCAGGCCTATGTTCCCAGAACCCCTGGCTGGAGACAGCATGCTGAGGCCCTGACCACCAGAAGTGTTTGCAGAACACCTGGGCATAGCTGGGGGTCTTGAGTCCAACCATCCTCTGAGGGTCCGATCTACCTATTGTGGATTGCTTGGGTCCTCCCAAAATCCCTATGTTGAAAACTAATCCCTAATGTGATGGTATGAGGAGGTGGGGACCTTGGGAGATGATTAGTTCATGAGGGCAAAGCATTCTTGAATGGCATTTTTTAAAAGGACCCCACAGAGCTCTCTCTGTTCTCTGTCAAGTAAGGATTCACTGAGAAGTCAGCCCCCTGCAGCTAGAACAGGCCCGCTCACCAGCATCGGACCATGTTGTCACCCTGCTCTCCCACTTCCGGCCTCCATGACTGTGAGAAGTGAATTTCTACTGTTTTAGGTTCCTGGTTAATGGCATTTTGATACATCAGCTCAAATGGACTAAGATGTGGCCCCTGTCTAGGCCCAGTTGGGTTGAATACCTGGTCAGGGACACTCAGGTCTGACAGTCTGTGTTCTCAGAGTGTTCTAGGGTATTGGATGTCCTGCCTGAACAGCTAGTCTCTAAGACAGGTTGGGGATCCCCTTTGTGCCACAGAGCCTTGCAGAGGTTTTCTAGAAAATACCTGCGGTATTTCCCCTCATCCATGAGGGGTACGTTTCTAGATGTTCCAAGGTTCCTGCAGTTGTGGGTTGTATGAAACCCCATGCAGACCATGGCTTTTTTAAAATATACATACCCATGATAAAGTATGTATAATAATCAGGCACAATGAAAGATTAACAACAGCTAATAGTAAAATAAAACAATTGGAGCTGAGGGCATAGCTCAGTGGTAGAGTGTGTGTTCAACATGTGGGAGGCCCTGGGTTCCATCTCCCACAGAGAAAAGGAAAGGGAGGGAGGAGGGAGGGAGGGAAGGGGAGAGAGAGAGAGAGAATGATAATAACATACTGTAATAAAAGTTATTTAAAGTTTATACTGTTATACTGTAAATGGTTAATGTTTTGGGGCTGAGGTTGATGGTAGGTGACTGAAATCATGGAAAATGAAATGCAAATAAGAGGAACTAAGTCATTTGGGCTGTGTGCACATCCACCCATTCTTGCTGTTCTCCAGGTCCATCCCCAGTTTCCATTCCAGAGAACTCTCTCCACAAGCCTGGTGAGTACAGCCCTGGCCAGGTCCCCAGCCTACTTCTACTCAGGTTCTGCCACCAGGAGGCAGTGTGGTCTGCAAGAGGCCACTGTCCCTGGAGCTGTCAGTTCCGGTCATTGCCCTATATCCACTGAGTAGACCCTCTCCAAGGCCCTGGAGGACACTTAGAACAATTCGATTTTCCGTTGTTGCAATCACCTAAGAGACTGAGGAACTTCTGGGTACCTACTGACAGAGAAGTGGCCAGAACAAGCCTAGGCACCATTTCCAAGCCTACCGACAGAGACTGCCAGAGCTGGCTGCCTACGAGTCACCCAGAGGAAATGTTAAAAAAAAGAAATTAAAAAAAAAGCCAGATGCACGTCTGTAATCCCAGCTACTTGGAAGGCTGAGGCAAGAGGATTGCGAGTTCAAGACCAGCCTGGGCAACTTGGTGAGACCTTGTTTCAAAATAAAATTTTAAAAAAGGTCTGGGGATATACCTCAGTGGTACATCACTTGCTTTGCATGTGCAAGGTCCTAGGTTCAATCCTCAGTACCAAAACAAACAAACACAATCAAAAATCCCTGAAAGGTAGAGAGAAGGCAGACTGTCTGGGGGCTGTGTACCTGAGGAATAGCATGGCGGTGAGCTGTGTGGGCTTTTTGTCTCTTATATCTCACCCCTGGAGCTGAAGATGCCAGCAACTTGGAAATGCCAACAGATACAGACAAAAACAGTGCTAACAAAAATCTGCACTGTGTAACCAAAGGACCAGGAAGGAGAGGCTTAGCAAGATAAGACTCATAGGCCATGACCACCCTGCTCCAGCCAGCGCCACTGAAAACATCCATCCATGCCAGCAGTGGTGGAGTGGGGGTCTACATGCTCACTCTTGTGAAGCTGTAGCAAGGTGTCAGGGAGGCCATGTGGGGAGCTGAGCCTGCCACCCCCACTGCTGGATAACAAGCACTCCATGGTGACACAGTGCGGCAGAAAGCACATGGGGAACCTGGACTCCCCCCCTGCAATGGTGTGGCAGTGGTCTGTCCTCCCAGGGTTCATGTGTAGGGGGCTTGGTCCCAGTATGGCAGTGTGGGAGGTAATGGAACCCTTAAGCAGGAAAGCCTGGAGTGGGGTCCTTAGGTCACTGGGAGCACTGTTTTCAGAAGGGTCTCATGTGGTTCTCGTGAGACCCCAGATAAAAGGGCAAAACTGCCCCTGTCTCACTCTGGCTTCATGTCTTTCCACGTGAGCTCTCCTTCTCATACGTGCTATGATGTCATCCACCAAGATGTGACGCAGCCAAGGAGGCCCTCATCAGGACCAGCACCATGCTGTTTGCATTTTTAGTCTCCCAAACTGTGAGCCAAATAAATTTCTTTTCTTTATAAAGTTAGCTTGCCTCAGGTATTTGTTATAGTATCAAAAAACATAATATATACTCCCAGCTCCCAGTAATGAACCCCTTGCTGAGGACTTCTTGGAGGAGGCAGAGCAAGAGGCAAGACTTTCACCACGACTGACGGCACTGAGGCCACTAGCACACAGTGTCATGGAGGCTATGTGGGGAGTCAGCACCCAACCCAAAGGAAAGAGGAAAAGACCTCCCCTTGGGTATAAATGGAGACTGATCAGGATCCTGGACTCTACCCCTACCTTGTAATAAACAAGTTTCCAGAGCAGCATCAGAAACACACACACACACACACACACACACACACACACACACACACACTTTTTAAAAAGGAGCACGAAGAAACTTTCTGAGGTAATAACGTGCTTATTTCCTTGACCGTGGTAATGGTGTCATCCCTGGGTATCCTCTAGGGTTTGGTTCCAGGACCCCTCAAGGATGCCCAAATCCACAGATGCTCGAATCCTTTGTATAAAATGGTGCAGTAGCATATTTGCACGTGCATCCTCCTATACTCTTTAAATTATCTCTAGATGACTTATAATACCTAATACAATGTAGCTGCTAGGTAAATCCTTGTTATACTCTATTGTTTAGGGATAATTAGAAGGGAAAAGTTAGTACATATTCAGAACTGAAGCATTTTTTTACAAATCTATAGTTGATTAAATCCATGCTGTGGAACTTGCAGACAAATGTCTAAACTCACTTTAAGTATATGCAATTTTTTGTATAACAATTATACCTCAACAAGGATATTTTTTAAAAACCAAACCAGAAAATTTAGATAAGATCCAGAGTATCATAACATGAAAATTTGCAGTACTATACTATACTATACTTATCCCATCATTCTTGCCACTTTCTGAAATGGTTCTGGAAATCCTTTTTCATACACAGGGTATGACAAAAAATGTGGTGAATGCTCCTGCCAGGTGCCATCCAACAGAAAGGCAGGCTTGTAAAACATGACAGGACGTCTTCATCCACTTTAGCCACTGGATTTGGGACCATGTAACTTGTGGTTCTTCCCCAAAGTCAAAATGACCATAAAAGGTAAATGTTTTGAGTTGATTCAGGACATCGAGACAGCCATGACAGTGCAACTAAAGAGACTCATGACAGAGGAATTCCAGAACTGCTTCAGAAAGTGGCAAGAATGATAGTAAGTGTTCAAAATGAGGGGGAGTAGTTTGAGGAAGATTAATGGCAAGGAGTTTTTTTTACTATATTTTAAAAAATGTAAACCCACACCAAATTTTTCAATCACACCTCGTACATTTATACTTAGTGTATATTCCTTGTACTTATATTTTGAAAATGTACTGTAAAACAGTATGCCATGTTACACCAGTAGCAGCTGTATATGTCTCACCTCTTGATTACATCAAGAACTCACATCAAGTAATGGACACAGACCATCCAGGTTTGTGTGAGTACATCAGGATATGCACACAGCAAAATCAACTCACAACACATTTCTCAGAATTTATCGTGTTGTTAAGCAACACATGAACTTATTACAAATAGGAGCAGGTAAATGGGAATAAGAGGTAAGACTTCTAGAATTCATTTAAACTGATAAAGTGACAATACCAGTAGCTTGTGGTAAAGTGATAATGATGCAGAATGTCCATAGGAAAACCTACACAGGGGCTGCCCTAAAAAACACTATCACTAAATCAAAATGGAATTTTAAAAACTGCCCAACCCATAGGAAGGCAGAAAAAAGAAAATAGAAACAAACAAACAAAAAAGCAGAACAAACAGAAAACCAAACAAGATAAAATGGCAGAATTATACCCTAATATCTATAATTACATTAAATGTAAATTGTCCAGGTTCACTAATTAAAAGACAGAGCTTCGCAAAATGGATTTTAAAATATGCCTCAACTATGTGATACCTACAAGAAATTCACTTCAAGATGTTTTGCACAAACATTAATCAAAGGCAAGCAGGAGTGGCTATATTAGCACTTCAGGGCAAAGAAAATTGCCAGAAAAAGAGACTGACATTATATAATATTAAAAGGGTCGACCCACCAGGAATATATGGAAATCCTAAATGTGCATACATCAAACCAAGGGAACTGAAATACATAAAGCAAAAGTGATAGAACTAAAAAAAGAAATAGACAAATTCAAAATTGTTGTAGACTTCAACACTCCTCTCTCAATAATTGATAGAACAACTAGACAGAAAATCAGCGAGGAAACAGAACACAACCACACTATTGACCAACAAGACCTAACTGGCATTTATTGAACACTTTATCCCCACATCAGCAGAATACGCATTCTTTCTTACTGCCCATAACATATACCACTATATCTATACACCATACCCTGGACCATAAAACAAACCTCAATAATTTTATAAAAATTGAAATCACACACAGAGTAGGTTATCAAACCACAATGAATTCAAAGTAGAAATCAATATCAGGAAGATAACAGAAAAATCTTTAAATACTTGTAAATTAAATATCATACTTACATAGAATCTGTGGGTAAACTGGACATGGTGGTACATGCCTGTAATCCTAGCATTCTGGGAGGCTGAGACAGGAGGATCACAAGTTCAAGCCCAGCATGGGCAATTTAGTGACTTAGAGAGGCTCTGTCTCAAAATTAAAGGGGGTGGGTGGGATGTAGCTTAGTGCAAAGACCCTGGGTTCAATCCCCAGTACTGGAAAAAAAAAAAAAAAAAAAGAAAACAAAGGAAAAGAAATAAAGAAAAAGAAAACTTTGGTTAAGAGAAATCTCAAGGGAAATTTTAAAAATACATTGAACTGAATAATGATGAAATAGAATATGTCAAAACTTATGGACACAGAAAAAGCAGTACGTGGAAAGAAAATATGTAGCATTAAACACATACATAAGAAAAGAGGAAGGGGCCGGTGAGAGAGCTCAGGGGCACAAGCGCTTGCTGTCAAGTGCAACATCCTGAGGTCGACTCCCGGTACCACATTAAAAAAAAAAAAAAAAAGAAAAGAGGAAAAGTCTCAAATTATCTAAGCTCAAACCTCAAGATGGTAGGAAAAGAAGAAGGTAACTTTGTGTAAGCTGAAGGAAGAAAATAAAGATAAGGGCCGGTGAGATAGCTCAGCGGCATAAGAGCCTGCCTGGCAAGTGCAAGGTCCTGAGTTCGACTCCCGGTACTCACATATGAAAAAAGGGCCGGTGATACCGCTCAGCAGCACGGGCACCTTCTGGCGCACGAGGTCCTGAGTTTGATCCCCGGTACCCACAAAAAAAAAAAGAAAAAGAAAATAAAGATAAGCGCACACATCAATGAAATTGGCAATGAAAACAAAGACAATCAATGACAAAAGTGCTGGTTCTTAGAAAAAATCAATAATATTGACCAGGCTTTAGTAGCACTGACCAGAAAGAAAACACAAATTACTGCTATCAGGAATGAAGTGGGATCTCACTATGACCTTAATCTGTACACGTAAACTTGACAACTTAGATTAAATAAACAAATTCTTTGGAAAATACAAAGTACCACAGTTTACCCAGTATTAAAAAGATAATTTGAAGAGCTTTATCAAGGGAATTTAATTCTTCATCATAAAACTCCAAAAAGAGAAATCTCCAGGCTCCTTGAGTTCAAATGGGGAACTCTACCAAATCTTTTAAAAGTAAGAATTCACCACTTCTCTTCTAGAAATAAAAGGAACACGTCCTAATGTGTTTGAGGCAGCTAAAATTGCATTGATACCCAAACCAAATAAACATGGCACAAAAATAGAAAGTCATAGACCAATACCCCAAAATTTAACACAATAGAATTCTGCAATATGTAAAAATAAGTATGTATTTTCATGCATGTAACACCATGACTAGGTGGTGTTATTCCTGGCGTGAAGGCCACTAAACATTTCAAAAAGCAGTTAGCATAACTGCTAATTAGCAGGTGAAAGAAGAATAATCACATATCATATCAACTGATGCAGCAAAAGCAGTTGATAGAGTTCAATATCCAATCATGATAAAAATTGTAAAAATAGAAATAAAGGAGAAGCTTTGTCAACTGGATAAAGAACATCTGCAAAATATTTATAGTTTATATAATTCTTAATTGTGAAAACTAAGTGCTTTTCCTCCAAGACTGGGAACAAGACAAGGAGACCTGCTCTTACCTCTCTTGTTCAACAGAATGATGAATGTTCTAGAGAGTGCAATGAGGCAAGAAAAGGCACACAGAGAGGAAAGAAAGAAAGAAGACTGTCTTGCGAGTAGTGGGAAAAAAACCAAAAAACTCTCCAACTTAGATTCGCTTTCTCCTACTACACACTCAGGAGACAGATTGATTCCAAACCCGAAAGGTCTGGGGACATCTTCCCAACAGCAAGTAACCAGTCCTGCAGCAGACACCAGCCAAGTGTCTTCTAATCTAGTTCGCTTCTGACGCTATCTATCTGGAGATAGCATCAGATCCCACAGGCTGAGGGCTCAGTCCCCGAGACAGTCCGCCCACACGCATACCTCAGATGCCAGTTGCAAAACCTGAGTTGTTTCTCCTGTACTTCTGACCTGCTGGCTAGGAATCAGGGTTCTCACAACCCCTGCCTCTGGTTAAGTCAATGTGCTTGAGCAGGCCACAGAAGTCAGGGAAACACTACGCTTATCAGTCTATTATTCAGGATAATATGGAGGGCACTGATGTGGAGGTGCAGAGGGCGAGGTATCGGGAAGGGGAGTGGAGCTTCCATGCCCTCTGGACAGGGACCTTGCAGAAACCTCCCTGTGTTCAGCTATCCGGAAGCTCTCTGAACCTCATCCTTCTGGGTTTTTATGGTCATCTAATGCTAATAAACTGGGTAATGAATTCCAGCATGTCTTTGTGGCCTCTCTGGGCAGCATTCCTTCCTCTTGAGTAGGGGACAGAACTTCTGAAATGAGGGTCTTATCATCTAGAAATTCTAGTTTCTATGGCCTGCCTTGGGAGAAAAAAGGCAAGCGGAAAGAGAGGAGAGGGAAAGAGAGAGAAAGAGGGAGAGAGAGAGAAAAAGAAGAGGGAGATGGAGAGAGGAGAGAGAGAGAGACAGAGAAAGAGACAGAGAGAGATTGACTGA
The DNA here is from genome assembly GCA_028451465.1 of Erethizon dorsatum. Lineage (NCBI taxonomy): Eukaryota > Metazoa > Chordata > Mammalia > Rodentia > Erethizontidae > Erethizon > Erethizon dorsatum. Next base: position 98,703,424 of record CM051830.1, on the reverse strand, counting down.
TTGACTTTGTTTTCTGAGGCCTAAAGCACCCCAACATTATTCTAGCCACTTAGGAAATAACAAAGCCTATGTGAGTAATAAGCAAGGAACTATGGATGAAAGTCAAAATATATATCATATCACACGCTGTTTGCAGGTCACGTGATTATTTACATAGAAAAGCCCGAGGAAGGCTGGGTGTGGTGGTGCACACCTGTAGTCCAGCTACTGAGGAGGCTGAAACAGGAAGACCACAAGTTCAAGGGCAGCCTGTGCAACTTAGTGACTTGCAAGACTTTACCGCAAAATAATAAGTGAGTTTGTCAAGGTTGCAGGATATAAGATAAACTTTTGAAACTCAGTTATGTTTCTATATGCCAACAAACACATGGACACTAAAATTTAAAAAGCAATATCATTCAAAAAATGAAATATGTAGCTATAAATCTAAAAAACAGATACAGAATTTGAATACTGAAAACTACAATACTGAAGGGAAAAAAATGAATTTTTTATTGAAACAACGACCTAAATGAATCTCCAGAGAATTACGCTGAGTGAAAAAAGCCAGTCCCCAAGATTCCACACTATATGATTCCATTTCTATTTATATAACATTGTTGAAATTTTTAAAATATAGAAATAGAGAATGGAATGGCTGTTACTGGAGGTTAAAAGGGGAGGGGGTGGAGGCAGGAGAGAAGAGGGGCATGACCCTAAAAGGGCAGCCACAGGGAGGCTGTGTTGATGGAAGTGTCCTGGACCTTGACTGTCCCAGTGTCAGCATCTGGGTTGTGATGTCCTACAGTTTTGGAAGATGTCACTATTTGGAAAAACTGGGCAAAGGATACAAGGGACCTCTCTGTGCTGTTTCTTACAACTGCACATGACTCTACCATTATCCCAAAATAAAAAGTTCAATGAAAACTATTTTTAAAGTACACAAAGGGCAGTAATGTGTAATATGGTTCAGGCAGAACAAATCTGAATCATGTGAGTCTGTCTAGCAAGAAACCAGCATCTGTATTTAAAAAAAAAATTACAAAGTACATGGCCACCCTCAGGGAGCTCCATTAGGAAGACGTCCAAAAGCAGAACCCAGACATTGCACTGTAAAAGCCTTTTTTTTTTTTTTTTTTTTTGAGACAGGGTCTTGCTTTGTAGTTCACGCTGGCCTTGGACTCGCTGTGTAGCCCAGACTGGCCTCGAACTCACAGCAATCCTCCTGCCTCAGCCTCCCGAGTGCTGAGATTACAAGCGTGCTCCACCACCCTGGCTTGTAAAAGTTTTTGAGGTTTAAAACACTTTGAGGAGCAGTCTGTGGATCTGTATTCCTCTGCACTCAGTCCTTGCTTCTCCCTCCTGTTCCTCTGTCCTCATGGCCCTCTCTGGGCCCAGTACACAGGCCCCCTGCAATCTGCGAGCTCCACATCCCTCTTTGTGAAGCTCACCCTTCTTCCTCAGGCTCCTCTCCTGGGACCCACCTGGGGGCCCCACAGAGCCCTCATGACACATGGCAAGTGAGCTCTCTTGTCCTCTATAAGGAGCTTCAGGGTCATGGGCAGCTGCTGAGCTCCCTCCTCCTGTGACAAGGGCATGCTAGTGCAGCAGCCCATTTATCTTCTGCCCTCCATCCTCTCCTTGCTCTCTGGTTATCATTGCCAAATAAATGAATTGCAGCACAGCTCTGTGTGTTTCCACACACCTGGGGTGGGGCTGGCCCTTGGCCAGCAGGAACCTGCTGGGGAGGCTAGGAGATACTTCTAGGAGTCCCAAGGCTGCACCCCCTTCCACAGGCCACACCCTGTGAACCCCCTGGAGCTGGGCGACTTGGGTGTGCATGGGAGGGGACCCCCAGGCAGAGGTGAGGGGTCACAGCTGTAGTGCAGCCTTGGAGTCTGTAATTTGTTGCTTAATTTGTGGTCGCAGCCAGTGAGTGTGGAAACCGCAGCTTGAATGGAGCCAGTTGCTGGAATTGCTTCACGGCTGTGTCCTCATTTGGCACCTCCCTATCCATCCCTGCCTTGCTTGCCTGCCTCTCTTTCCTTCCTTTTAGGGTCACTGCCCTTGATCTCTTCTTAACTGGTCCCTCAGATCTGGCCAGTCTATCTGCAGCCTCCCAGGTGACATGGTCCCCCCTCCCTCCCTAGGGATCTACCGCCACTAATTATTCCTTAAATCACAGATGTGATTGTGCCATTCCCCATCCAAATCACCCTGGTCTCTTGCCAAAAATGTGTATAGGGTCCCTTAACTTTCTCAGCCAAGCCCAAGGTCTCCCCCTGCCTGGTACTAGCTCTTCTGCCCTGCTGCCCCTGTCCACCACCTTGCCCTCCCCTCATCTAGGCTCCTGTCATGATTTGGATGTTTCCACAAAATCAGGTTGAAGTGTAATCTCCAATGTGAGGTATTAAGAGGTGGGACCTTTAAGATCCTTTCATGGATTAATGAATTAATGAATGAATGGTTTATCTTGAGAGTAAGTCTGCTATAAAAGTCAATTTGGCCCTGCCCATTGGATAGGCCTCTATTGCCTTGCACCAACTTGGGACTCTGCAGAGAACCCCCACCTACAAGAAGGTCCTCACCAGACACAGTCTCTTGACCTTGGATGCCACACAACTCAAGATTATCCACACCGAATACCTGGCCCTCTATGCAGACAGGGTCAGGAAAAATCTACAGGGTGGGGCGTAGGTGGAGCTCAGTGGTAGAGAGCTTGTCTAGCATGCCTGAGGCCCTGGGTTCCATCCCTAACACAACACACACACACCCCTCACAGGACTCACAGGACCCCAAATGGTCGGGGGGGTGCTGACAGCCTGAAGCTCTGCATCTCCCTCTGCTTGCCAGTGTTCCAGGAGGTTCCACCACCCCACGAAGACACCAGGACTCGGGATCCAAACGGTGCGTTTCATTAAGGACCCAGCTGTGGGTGGCCTCTAGTGTACTAATGACCTGAGCTTTCCACTTGGTGGACTGCGCTCCATGTGAGAACACTCATTTAAGTAGGACCAACCCCAGGCTGGGCAAGGGCCTTCCCCCTCACCCAGGGCCCCATCTGTGTCTGTAAAACCACCTCCTGCTTACAGCCAAGCTGGTGGGGACACACAGGTGGTTAGCAGGATTGGTCCAATAGTGGGATCTGTCTGTCTGTCTTATGTCCTGTCATAGGGCCATCCTCAGGGGAACACAAACATCTGCTCTTCATGGATTGCTGAGTGCTCTTCTTTCTGCAAATTGGCTCCTGACTGCCATACCCATGGCCTGTGAACAGTGGGTAGCCAGAGGAAGAGGAGGTAATGGAGAGTCCAGACAGCAGTGCGGAGACAAAAGGCAACATGTGGCTGCTCCTGCGAACCTGCAGGTTGCAGACTGGGGGACAGAGAGTGCTGTGGAGGCTGGAAGGACACCCGGGACAACACACACCAGGGGCCATGGCCAAGGGCATCAGCCTGAGAGCCTGGCAATGGGTTGGGACAGCCTTCGGTATTTAGCCTCCATGAGCAGAGAATCACCAGAACTGGTCCAGGAACAGCAAGCTGAGGACAGGGCTCTACACAGGAGATGTCCTAGCCTAGCAGGGTGGGCCTATCCCAGGTTCCTGGCCCCCAAGTCCACCATTCTGGGGAGTACAACATGTCCAGTAAGCACAATACATCCTGGGAAGCAGGCAAATCCTGCTTTGGAGGCAGAAGTGGCTGATGCTACTCCATCAACTCCCCACAGGGCCACAACCTCCTCTCTTGCTGGCCAGAGATCCTTGACGGTCATGGCTCTATTCAGGCATCTTCTGGAATGTATAGAAAAGGGAAGTCCACTGTGCTCCTGAAACCCTTCCCCTCAATTTCCAGTTTTTAACATTTTGCTTTATTTCCTCTCTCATGCCCTCTCTGTACAAATCTGTACAGTACTTCTAGTACTGCTGCTGTGTTCACAGTCATTAATCCTGGACTGCCTGGGACTCTCGTCACCCTTTACCCTAAAGTCTTCACCATGTTTCTCCTAAGCAAGGGTGCTCAGCTCAAGTATTAATTTCAAGAAATCAATGCTGCAAACATATACAAAAAAAAAAAAAGGAAGGGAATCAAGAGATGGATGGAGTGGGCAGGGAGGGAAGGGAAAGGGGATTTAAAAAAAGGAATTGAGATGTGTTATGTACATGTACCAATTCCCCACAAGGAATGCAAACATTATGTACTACATACATGTAATAATTTCAAAAGAAGAAATTAGTATTGACACAACACTCATAAATTATATAGTCCAGATAGTACTATCCCTTTATCTATAAGGGACACATTCTAAGACCCACAGTGGATGCCTGAAACTTCAGATAACACCAAATCCTACATAGATACCTTTTTCTTATACATATATGCCCATGATAAAGTTTAATTTATAAATTAGACATAGTAAGAGATTAACAACAACACCTAATAATAAAATAGAACATTTATAATAATGTGCTATAATGAAAGTTATTTAAAACTTACAAATTATTTATTTTTTGAATTTTCCATTTAATATTTTCAGACCACAGTTGATGACAAGTAACTGGTGGGTGCTCCTATACTCAAATTTCACCAGTTGTACCAATAATGTAGTTCCTAGCCATTTCCCCCATCGGACTTTCACCCTGTGTTTCACCCTCATGTATCCAGAAGTGGCCAACAGTGGCATCTGGGCACACAGGCCACCTGTCTGCAGCATGTCCCTGACCCGGCCCTGCCTGACCATTTCTTCTAATTAGACACAGCACAGCTGCACATTATGAGTGATATGAGCCTTTCTCAGAGCCCACGCTGTTTCTGGGCTCAGGTGGCATCTGCCAGGTGTCTCCACCTGTGTCATTAATAAGCGAGCCATGGGAGAAGCTCGCAGGCTGAGTAAATACCTTTCCCAACAACCTTTCACCCCAAGGCTTCCTAGCACCTGTTGTTGATTCTTGCCCAAGTCAGTTATTACTACAGTGCTTGCAAGATAATGATTTTCCAACTCCATCGTTTCTTCTGCATTTAGTAACTGGCATTCTACCATAATGCCATGGCTGGCAATCTCCCTGTCCTGTTTATTTATTTATTACCAGTATGGGTTGGTGGGTTTTTCCTACACGCAGCAAGTTCTATTCCGTTACTGCTGTTGATGATTTGATGCTGGCAGACTGAGTCCCGTGTCCTTTGGACGTGTCCTTAGCATTTCTGAGCACCTCCTTGCTTCCTGGCGCTGCTGGATGCTCTGGGCTCAGCTTATGCTCTCACTGCCGCTGCCCTGAAGTTGGCCACGATTCCAAGGAGTTGGCTTGTGCCAGAGCAGAATGTTTCCTTGGTACAAAATCTAGGTGTGACCTGTGCTCATTTTTACCAAGGTGTCACCCAGGTACTAGGAAAAAATTTTTACATGTATAATTATTATAGTAATATCTATAAATATACAATTAATAAGGCATAATTATATATTAAATATAATTAAATTATGATACACTAATGTATTCATGTCAATTATATTAATATACAAATGATCATATAGTTACATTACTAATATATGATTATATTGTCATTTTAACTATATTTGTCATTAATTCTAATTGTATGTAATTAATATATAATAATAATCTTACTATTATGTCTACTTCTACCCCAGTACTGCTGGTTCTTCCTGTCCTCAACTGTAACTGCTTCTCTTACAAGATTCCAAACTGCTAAGCACATCATGTCACCTGTCATCTAGTTATCCCTCGAACTCACAAGACCATCCTGGAACTGCTGTACCCACACCGCTACAAACAGCAAACCTGCTGAGCTTGGTTTGCCCAGAGTTCTTGTCTTGAGAGTGAGTCTATAGTCAAAATATTGTGCTCAAAGCACATGCCTGTAATCCCTGTACTCTGGAGGCTGAGGCAGGAGGATCAAGGCAAGTTAGAGGCCAGCCTGGGCTATGTAATGAGTTCAAGGACAGCCTGAAGCACACAGCAAGACCCTGTCTCAAAAATAAAAAAACTTTATGTGGAAAATGTATATATATATATATATATATATATATATATAATAAGTAAATGAATAAATGTGTTTTAAAGTAAAAAATTTAAAAACGAAAGAAAAACACACACATAAACAAAAGAAAAATAAAATCATACACCCCCCACAAATGTACTAAGTTAAATTTAATCTAAAAAAAAGCAAAGCTACTTGGACTCATTCTTTGTTTCTTCTATGTGGTATGTCAGCCATGTGAAACATGGTTAGGTTTGGTTTCTGTTCACTTTCAGTTCTATTGCTCCCCCTGCATTGTTTCTTGATTTAATTTTATTTATGACTATGGGAAACACAGACAGGATCCAAACTCAGAGCTATGCAAAAGGTCATGCTGCTGACCCTCCCACCTTGCCCTCTTCCATCCCTGTGGGCCATGTCCTTTCATTCATTTCTGGTTATCTCCCCTGGTTTTTTGAGCCAACGTCAGAATATATATACACATGGTTACATGTTGCATTGTGGCATTTCAATAAAAGACCACATATACAATGGTAGTTTCATTACATTACATCTCCTAGTGACATCATAGCCATCTTAATCTTTGTCAGTATCCTTGTTGATGTTGGCACAAAAATATAATTGCCCAATGACACTTTTCTCAGAACTTATCCTGTTGTTAAACAATGCATGGCTGTATCTTATTTTGGTTCCTCATGACAGAGCATTATACCACCCAAGATCTTTTTGTGTTTTTTAAAAATTCATATGACATGTTACTTGGAACTGTTCCTCCTGATCCAGGAGCTCCTTCTGTTCTCCTCCTTGCATGGCCATGTGATGCTCCCCTGGTGGCCACTGCTCCATGCCTCAAAGTGTTTTCAATACTTGCAATGACCAGTCTTACCACCATGAATACACTTGCCTATGTACATCTCTATGTTGTTAGAGGTGCGTCCTCAAGGCAAATTCTTACAGGCAGGATTACAGGTCCAAGGGTGAAGCAGGGGCAATCTCAGTCAGGACAGCCCAACCCCCTCTTACAGACCCCTCTTAGGGACTGAGCCATCGGACAGCCCCAGCATACAAGGACCCTGTCCACATAGCCTCTGAACAGGAGCTGTTCATCTGCAGGTGAGAAGTCTTGGGTCGATTTGCACTTTCCTCCTTGTAAACTTGAGCATCTCCTTACATGTTTAATGCCCTTTTTTGTGACAAGGTCTTGCTATGTGGCCCAGGTTGGCCTTGAACTCCTGGGCTCATGCTATCCTCTTGCCTCAGCCTGCTGAGTATCTGGGACTAAAGGCATGCACCACATGCATGGTTCAATGCCATTTTTATATCATGTATCTTACATTATCAATTGGTGTCTTTGGCCCATTTACCTGTCATTTTTTCCTCTTTATTGTTAAAGAGGAAAGATATATAAGATATATTGTTTATATCTTATATATATGAGATATATATATAAACACACATATATATAAGATATATTGTTTATATCTTATTAGTCATTTTCCCATCACTGGGACAAAATATCCAACACGTACAACTTAGAAGAGGAGAGATTTATTTTGGCTCACAGTTTCATAGGGTTCAGTCCATGGTTATTTGGCTCCGAGGCAGAAATGTCATGGTAGAAGGGCATGGCAGAGGAAAGCTGCTCAATCTGTGGCAGCCAGGAAGCAGAGAGAGAAGGGAATAAGAACATACCCTTACATGTTATGCTCCCAACAACCTCTTCTGACCAGACCCCATCTCCTAAAAAACATAGTCAGCTCTGAACTCATCAGTGGATTAATCAACCAATGATTATAGTGTTCCATGACCCAGTCACCTTCCAAAAGTTCTACTTCTGAACATGTGAGCCTTTGCGGGGACATTTTAGATCTAAATCATAACCTATGTTTATTTAATTTTAGATCTTTTCTTGTGTGTGGCGTTCTGAATCCTCATTAAAAAGCCTCTCTCCACAAGCAGGTTGCAAAAGACTTCACGTGTATTTTCCTCTAGTACTTGTATGATTTCATTTTACATTCAGATCATGTAAGGTGTGGAACATGCATCTAATATTATCTTTTTCTAAATGGTTTTTCAGTTGTCCCACTGTCATTTATCTCTAAAAACCCATCTTCTCCCCTGGTGAGCTGGGTCATATATTGATCCTTCACAGAAACTTGGGTCTATTTCCAAACTTTCTACATTGCCATGGTGTGACTGTCCCCTCAGAAACTCTGTTGAAACTTAATCCCCAAATTCATATGTTAATGGTATTTGACTAGGATTAGGGTGGAGCCCCATGGTGGCATTAGTGGTTTGACAAGAAGAGTGAGAGAGACCTGAGCTAGCACGTTTGCTCTGCCCTGCTGTAAGATGTCCTGCACCGTGTTATGATGCAACGAGATGGCCTTTGCCAAATCCTGGCTCCATGCTTGTGGACTTTCCAGCCTCTGAAGGGTGAATAAATTCCTAGTCTTTATAAATTACCTAGGCATAAGTTACCAGGCATTTTGTTATAGCAACAGAAGATGGACTAAAAAATTGGGTGTGGTGGCACATGCCTGTAATCCCAGCACTTGAGAGGCTGAGGCAAGAGGATTGTGAGTCGGAGCCCAGCCCACGCTATACCACAAGTTCAAGGCCAGCTTGAACTACATAGTAAGATCTTGTCTCAATGATAAAAAAAAAAAAAAAAAGAAAAGAAAGAGAACTAGACAAAGACATATACTAATGCTACACAGTAGAAGTAGAATAGAAGCTATACATATAATTTTTAATTTACTACGAGCCACATTATGTTAGCTTTCTGTTACTGTAACAAATCACCTAAGATAATCAACTTATGAATAGAAAAAAGTATGTTGGGGGGTGTTGGTGGTGGTAGTAGTTTTTGCTGTTTTATTTGTTTTTTTTTTTTTTTTTTTGTGGGTACCGGGGGGTCGACCTCAGGACCTCGTGCGCCAGCAGGCACCCGTGCCGCTGAGCGATATCACCGGCCCCTTTTTCGTATGTGGGTTCCGGGAGTCGAACTTGGGCCCTCGCGCTTGCCGGGCAGGCGCTTAAGCTGCTGAGCCATCTCACCGGCCCTAGTTTTTGCTGTTTTAGAGGTTCCCGTCCATGATAAGTTAGATCGTTGGTTTGGCAAGGAAACACCCCATGGCAGCAGCACATGGCAGAGCAAAATTGCTCACCTCATCATGATTAGGCACCAAAACAGAGAAAAAGGAAGAGGCTTGGGCCCTGCCATCTTCTTAAAGTGCACACCCCCGTGACCTAAGAAGCTCCCCACAGGTCCCACCTCTTATAGATTAATAAATAGCACTGCACTGGGGACCAAGCCTTTAGTAGTCTTGAAAGATCCAAACCATTGCCCACAGTTTAAAAAACAGATGAAATTAAGTTTCATACTTTCAAACCTATATCCAAAATATTATCATTTCACCATGTCGTCGAGGTACACAAATGACTAATGAGGTAATACACACACTTTGTTCCCAGGGTTAGACGTGGGTTATATATGTATAGTTCATTTCCCCCAGGCCAGAGATGTGTCAGGTGTTCCACAGCCACCATGGGCTGAGGGCCTTTCTGTCCCTCCAGACCATTATTTGGTGTGGCACTGCCTCGTGGCAACTACTGAGCCTGTGGAGTGTGATTGTGCCCTGCTGAATCCTTGTCCTCCCTTGGCAGAGGCTAATTTTGCTGCAGGCTGGTCCCCCTCTCCCCAGAGAAGGTTCTCATTCTCCAGAAGGAACTGTCTTATTGAAGCACTAGCAGTGCTGGCACTTCAGCAAGAAAGCACAAGAAATTTCCATTTCTTTGGAAATTTGATCTAGGAAAATTGGTCTTTCTCTCATTTTGCTAAGAGAAGTCTGTTCATCCATCAGAGACTCCTCTGAAATGACTTATTTGAATAGTGAATTTTCCTCTGCTTCTCAAACCCCCAACCGGCTTCTTAGTAACTTATTTAGAAATGTTTCAAAAGGTAAAAATAAAAAGGGAAATAAGGGCCAGCCTTCTTGGGCTGCTGGGATGTAAATTCCGAATCAAAGGACTGTTTTTCTGTTTAAGATGTGTGTGTTAGCTTTACCATTCCAGGCTTCGAATTAAGTCGATTTTAATTGTTTTGACATGGACCTTCCCTTTTTCTGCTTATCTCATCTCACTCTTTTCGAAGTGGCTAATCCTTCAGTGTTTGGTCTGAAGTTTGAGCTCTGGGAATGAGCATGGCCCTCGGGAACGAATGAGCTCAGAATTCCCTGGTCTCAGCAAATCCTCTTGGTCTCACCACTGGGATGGGGCGACCACAAGCTGCTGGCCTCCTCTGCGCAGAAGCCAGGCGAGGTTGGAAAGGATGAAATAAACACAGTCCCCACCTTCCCCACTGATGTAGGGTGGTTTGCCGACAGTCGACAGTCGTTACTCAGCTCCAAACAGAACAGAAGCTTGGGCAGGGCTGCTGATCTGCCTAAAAAGCTGGTTTTTGTTGTAAGGCCACCTTCTCCCTGCTGAGCCACCGCCCGAGGGTGGAGCTGCGTCCCCAAGCCTTTAGCTCTTTTTCCTCTCTTCAGCCTCCTGTGGCAGTTTATTTTTTTAAACTTTTTCCAATAGGTAACAAATATCTCAGTTTTCAGAGTTGCAGAAACATAAAAGTGTTCATGTGTGGAGACTGCTGCCTGACCTTCCTGCCTACCCACACAACACCCTCCCTGTCCTCCTGGATGGAGCAGCACCCTGTCCTTCCAGGGCGTTTTATGCAAGTATAAACACATTTATGTGTGTATGAATATATATTAAAACATTAATCACCCCCCTTTTTTCTGGTGCTGGAGATGGAACCCAGGTCCTCACAAATGCAAGACAAGCACTCTATCACTGAGCCAATCCCCAGCCACCCTGAAGTCTCCTTTGTGATCAATAGCCCTCCACTGTGAGGTCTTTTTTTTTATGTGGCTACCAGGAGTTGAACTCAGGACCTCGCGCTTGTCGGGCAGGCACTTATGCCGCTGAGCTAAATCACCGGCCCCTGTAAGGTCTTTATAGGACCCAGCATTAAGGAAATGAAAAACAAAAATCAAGAGACACCAGTCAGCTTCCCCTGCACTTTGTCTAATCCTAGAGTTCCATTCATTGGAGGGAGAAACTGAGGCATAAGCAGGGAATGAGGTATGCAGAATGCCATGCACCAATGGTGTCGGCAGCAATGGTGCCAGCAGCAATGGTGCCGGTGGAGCGGCCTCCCAGGAGGCCAGACTGGTTGATCAGGCAGCAGGACCGGCCAGCCATCAGAAGACAGAGTACAAGCCCTAACAAAGGCTCTGGGGAGGGAAAGGGCTTGGCCCCAGCTAGAAGCCATGAAAGGCCTGTGATTGGGAGGAAAGAGATGGGAAATACCATGGGGAGATGGTTGCACCAGGAGACCCTGAGTGAGAATTTGAGATGTCCCTCAGCAGATTGTCTCCCCACCTCTGGATTGGACCCAGCTCATTGACCAAAGGCAGTGTGGCTGCTTTGGGCTGGGGTTATACCAGCTCGACCTGTCCAGAGTGATTTCTTAAGGATCTCCTTGGATCGTGCTTTACAGGGAGGTGGGGTGGTCTGCACAGGAAAAGCACTGAGGTCACTGGAGACTCTCTGTCGGCCCCTGGGGTGTGATGCTGGCCAAACACAACATGGGCACCCCCTCCCCTGGTTCAGTAGGGACAGTGCCAGGCCCCACCACCACCACGGAATGTGCCCTCTCACTCAGCACCTCTCCTGGAGCCCGAGATGGCTCCATTCAGCTCTGAATGGCCTTCTGGAGCCCTGGCCAACCCAAACACCCTTGTTTGTGTGGGGTTTTCTTTCCCAGCCAGAGCAGTGCTGCAGAGTGGGTGGGGCTGCAGCAAGCCCATTCCTCTAGGCCTTTCCTCCATCCCTGAGTCCTGTCACCCACCCACCGACCCTGCAGCCCAAACATATCCTCCAATGGGCTCGGCACTCAACTACACGGCCCCTCCCAGATCTACACACACCTGGCTCAGAGGCATGCTGAGGTCACAGGGCAAGGGACGCATGATTTCCCTCCTGATCCAGCCAGCCATACTGGCACCTCCCCTTCCCCACCACACCTGGTGCTGCCCAGGTGACCACACACCTCGGATAGCCCTTCCTCCTCTGCGCTGCTGCGGATGGCCCAGGCACGTGTCGGGAGTACCCCACTGACTGCTCTAGTCCCCCGTTGCTGTCCAGAGACAGATACAGATTATCCGCTCTGCAGAACAGCGTGATCAAAATTAACCTCCCCCTCCCAGAAAAAGATGAGATTTTGCAGATTTTATTTTTCCAAGGTGGCTACAATGTCTTCCATCCCACATGCTGTTCTGGAGGCCTGCTACTTCCTCTGGAATCCAAGTGATCTTGTGCTCTCTTAATTAATTAATTAATTAATTATTTTATGTGGATACCAGGAGTCGAACTCAGGACCTCGCGCTTGCCAGGCAGGCGCTTATGCCACTGAGCTAACTCACCGGCCCCTATGCTCTCTTATAAACCACAGGATTCAACAACAGTGCTGCTGCTCGGCTCCTCAGGTTGGGACAGTCAAGACAATGCAGGATCTGCCATGTCTGCTGGGGCACCTGCCCTCAGAGTCTTGAAGACCTCGCGCCTTCATGATACCAGGCTAGCTCACCTACAGCACCTGCAGTGATAGTTTCCAGGCTAGGCCACCTCCAGAGATGATATGAAGAAGCCCTGAAAATTCATAGAAAGAAAGATGTCCGCTCAGCTGCTCCAGCTCCAGCCACTGTCTGCCTGAAATTGCATGAACTTCTCAGTTGAGCCTTCCTGAGTTTCTGACCCACAGAAAACATAATAGATATACAATGCTTAAATTGGCGCTCTAAATCACTAAGTTCTGAGTTTTATGCAGCCATCAGTAACTATCTAATAACAAAACGGATTACAGAAATACACAGCCGCTGACATGGTGACCCACACCTGTGATCCTAGCACTCAGGAGGCTGAGGCAGGAGGATTGCTGTGAGTTCAAGGCCACCCTGAACTGCAAAACCCTGTCTCAAAAAAAAGACAAAGAAAGAAAGCCAATTGGTTTTCATCAGAGGTCCCATGGCAACTCCTTAAGGAAAGTCAAAGTGTTTCAACAAATATTGCCAAAACTTTTAGATAAACTGGGGGTTAGGGAATGGCCTTTGACCTCTACCTAACATAATACACAGAAGTAATTCATGAGGGTGTAGAGATGTACCTCAGTGGTAAGGCACTTGCCTAGTGTGTATAAGGCCTTAGGTTCCATCTCCAGCACCACACAGTCTCACGAAGAATTAATTGATTATGAATCATAGCCCTAAACATAACACAAAATCTTCTAGAAGAAACAGAAAAGAATATATTCATGATCTTACAGTAAGTAGGCAAAGATTTATTTAGAGAAAACACAAAGGCATGAAATATAAAATTTAGAAATCAACAAATTGAAATTTATCAAGTATCTTTTTCTCAAAAGACACATTTAAAAACAAAAATCAAGCCTTTGGGAGAAAATATTTGCAGTGAACACATCTGACATTGAACTTGTACCAGGAATACTATAAATAATTTCTGTAAATTAATAATAAAAACTGTTAATGGACAAAATTTTGAATAGACATTTCATAAAAGAAGATACACAAATAACCAATAAGTGCTAAAGTGATGCTCAGCATTATTAGTCATCCGAGAAACACAAATTAAAATGGGGTGAGGTACCCTGGTACACTCATTAGAATAAACAGCTAAAATAAAAGACTGACACTAATAAGTGTTGGGGAGGACACAGAACAACTGGGACTCTCATATATTCCTGGCATGAAGAAAAAAATGGTAAAACCACTCTGGAGCAGTGCAGTAGTTTCTTACAAAATTAAACACACATCTCTGATGTGATCCAGCCATTCTACTCTTAAAATGTGCACCCAGAAGAAAAGGAAATAGAGGTCCAAACAAAGATTTGTACACACATGTTCATAACTGCTGTATTTGTAACAGTCTCAAGCCAAAAACAACCAAATGACTATTAATCATGGCACAGCTATACAATGGCATAGCTATACAAATCATGGCATAGCTGTACAAGGGATATTTACATAGCAATAAAAATTAATGAATTATTGATACACCTAAATGATGAATCTCAAGATAATTGTGCTTAGTTGAAGAAGTCAGTTTTGTTTTTGTTTGTGTGAGGGGTTGTTTCGTTTTGTTTTGTTTGTACTGCTGGAGATTAAACCCAGCAATGTAAACCAAAGGGGAGTGGGACCCATGGATATCACCACTCTGAGAACCTGGGGCCCCTAAGAGATCACCCACTTTTTTTGGAGAACATCCAGATTCTTTTCTGAGGGATGGGAATCAAACCCAGTGCCTTGCAAATTCTAGGCAAGCACTCTTACCACTGAGCCACATCCCCAGCCCAAGAAGTCAGATTTTTTAAAGTACGTGGAGTTATCAGGCATGATGGCTGATGCCTGCTATCCCAGCATTCTGGGAGGCTGAGGCAGAAGGATGTCAAATTCAAGCCCTGCCTGGGCAACTTAGTAAGATTCTGCCTCAAAATTATAAAAAAAAAAGAAAAGAAAAGAAAAGAATTTAAAGGGTTGGGGATATAGCTCAGTGCAGAGGACCTGAGTTCAGTACACACACACACACACACACACACACACACACACACACAGAGTACGTGGAGTATAATTTCTTTTATTTGATGTTCAAAGATAGGCAAAATTTGATCTAAGATAGTGGTGATGGAATGCAGATCAGTGATTGCTTGGCCTGGGATGGGGTTGGAGGTGGTAACGGAATGACTGGGAAGGGACAAGGAAACTTTCCAGGGTAATGAAAACACAGTCTTGATTTGGTTTTTGGATACATGAGTCTATTCATTTGTCAAAATTCATTGAATTGGGCACCTTAGATTTGAGTATTTTATTTCAAGTAAATTTTACCTCAATATATCATGTAAAACATAAAGGGAAATTAGTCCCCAACCTGTGGCAAGTGGGTTAAAATAACAATGGTAGCTATTCTAATTCCTTTGCCTTTCCATATAAAATAGTCTTGACTACTTGAATATCTACAAAACACTGCTGGGATTTTTATATTTTGATATATAGGAATTTGACAGAGATATATCAACTGGGGGATAATTAAGATTTCACAAAGTTGAATTTTCCAATCCATGAACGTGGTATGTTGTCTTTCCATTAACTTTGATCCACCTGCATTTTGTTCTTCTCAGCATATAATTCTTGCTCATGTTTTGGTAGATTTATAAGTATATCACTTTTTTTTTGAGAGATTGTAAATCACACCACATTTTAAATGTTGATTTCCATGGCTAGTAGACAAAAATACAATTGATTTTTGTATGTTTAACATATATTCTTCAGCTTTGCTGAAGTGAGAATGAACAGCCTACCTGGCTAATAGTAAATAGAATTATATGATATTAGCAGAAAGATAGACACCTAGATCAATTAAATGGTGTAAAAAAATAGATCCATATAAATATTCCCAGGTGATTTTTAATAAAAGTTCAAAAGTAACTTTCTGTGTTTGTACATGATTTGAGCATGCCCCAAGGGTTGGAGGCTTGGCCCCCCATGCAGTGGTATTAAGAGATGGAAGGACCTTTAAGAGGTGGGGCATAGTGTGGGACGTAATTAAGTCATTGAGGGTGCTGCCCTCAGAAGGGATTGATGTAGCTTTCATGGGACCCTAGTTAGTTCTTGAGAAGAGGCTGCTACAAAAAAGTGGGCCTGATTGCTCCCTGTGCTTGTTTCTTGTCTCACCATGTGATGTCCCAATCACACACTCTTCCACCATGATGCTACCTGCCACAGTGTCCTCACCAGAGGTCAAATCAATGAAGTCACCTTACTGTGAACTGTCAACACCTAAAACTATGAGCTAAATAAAACTCTTTTCTTTATAAAGTTGCCAGCCTTAGGTATTTCATTACAGTAACAGAAATGTACTAATACACAACTCAATGAAGGAAAGATACAATAAATGATGATGAAGCAACTAGAGATCCAATGGCAAACAAAACCAAAAACTTCTATTTTAATCTCATACCATCTAAAAAAATTAACATACAATGGAATCATAGATTTAAATTTTAAAACTGTAAAACTTCTAGGAAAAAAAAAAAAAAGAGAGAGAAAATCCCCAGGTTCTAGAGCTGGACAATAAGTTTTTAGACTTGACCACAAAAGCATAAGACATAAAAAGAAAAAGTGATGAACTGGAATTCATTAAAATTAAAAACTTTTGCTCTGTGAAAAAGTTTCTCTGTTAAAAGTTTGCTCTGTTAGGGCCAGTGAGATAGCTCAGCAGCATAAGCGCCTGCTTGGCAAGCGTGAAGTCCTGAGTTCAACTCCCAGTACCCACATAAAGGAAGAAAAGGGCCAGTGATATCACTCAGTGGCACAAGTGCTTGCTGGCAAGCGCGAGGTCCTGATGTCGACTCCTGGTACCCACATTAAAAAAAAAAAAAAAGTTTGCTCTGTTAAAGGATAAAAAGAAAAACTAACAACTGGGAGAAAATATTTGCAAGCCACATATCCAAAAAAAGGGCCAATATCTAGGACATACAATTCTCAAGATTAAACAGTTTTAAAAAAATAACTGTAACCCCACTACTCTGGGAGGTTGAGTCAGGATCACAAATTTGAGCCCCTGCCTGGACCCTGGATAGGAGACCCTGTCTCAAAATAAAGCATAAAAAGGGCCAGGATATAGCTCAATGGTAGAGAGCCCCTGAGTTTAACCCCAGTAACCAAAAAAAAAAAAAAAAAAAAACAACTCCAGATAGAACATGGATTTGATCCCCAGTACAAACAAATAAATAAATAATACAGTTAGAACAAAAGCAAAAGGCCTGAGCACACACTTCACCCAAGAAGATAAAAGAGGGTACAAAGATGACAAATAAGCACATAGAAAACACTTATTTAGGTGTTAAGGAAATACAAATTAAAACACCACCAAATACCACTATACATCTATTAGAATGGGGGAAAAAAAAGGGAAATTGTTAAATGCTGGGGAGGATGTAGAGAAACTGGATCACTTACACACAATTGGTGGCAATGTCAAATGTCACAGCCATTCTAAAAACAATTTGTCAGTTTCCGAAAACTCTAAACACACAACTGTCATACACCCAGCAATCGCAGTCCACAGCAATTATCTCAGAGAAATGAAAACGTGTCCATGGCCAGGGAGGTAGCTCAGTGGTACAGTACCTGCTTAGCACGCTCAAGTCCTGGATTCAATTCTCAGCACCAAAAACAAAGCGAAACAAACAAACAAAAAAACTGTACATAAATATTAACGGGACCTTTATTTGTAATAGCTAGCAGCTGGAAATGACCCAGATGCCCTTTAATGGGTGAAGGATTAAACAATTGTGATCATCCACACTGTGGAAAGCTACTCATCAGTAAAAAGGAACTATTGACACAGAATTATGCTAAGTAACAAAAGCTAATACCAAAAGGTAATATACTGGATGATTCCATTCAGGTAACATTCATAAAATGGCAAGATTACTGAAATCGAGGTTGTCAGAGATTGAGGGTAGGGTGGGAGGGACAAGGAAGGGAAGTGGGCATGGGTAGAAGAGGGCAAGGAAGGCATCCTTCTGGTTATGAAAGATCCTGTGTCTCACCTGTATCAGTGACAACATCTGGGTTGTGGTACTGTGATGTTATAGGACAGGTTTTCAAGATGGCACCATCAGAGAAAACTGGCAGTAGGATCCATGGGCTTTCTTTGTATTATTTCTTACAGTTCCATCTCAAAATAAGGTTTAATTTTTATATTATATAAACCTCGATGACTGGCTTAATCAAATACAGACACACAAGGAGGCAAGTAAGACTAGAAGTTGGACCAAGTGTGGCAGAGGCAAGGAGTTGGAGTTAAATCGCTGTGCTCCGGGATAGAAAGACAACACATAATGCTAAAAGCGTCTGCCACCAAGCCGTCTTCCCCTGAAAATGTTACAGTCCCTCTGTACTTCCCAGCCTGCAGCACAATGCCGAGCACAGAACTGACAGTTAATGGGACACTGCACATAGAGATAGATGATAGATAATACAATAGACTAAATGTTTTATGATGGATTTTTTAAAAATCCTAGTGAGAGCTAATATCCACAGCGCCCTTTCTCTGTGTGACATCATGCTAAGCATGGCACCACTTGTCCTACTAGAACATTACTGTGCCAAGGAGTCAGGGTCAGCTGGTGTCCCACATTACACATGAGAAGACCAAGCTCAGGCCTGGGGCTGAGCAGGTGACTCAAGGACCCTTGGCACCATTCCCTTAACACGTGTGCCAAGGACCCCACTGGCGGAGTGACCTGGACATTCTCAGACATAGAGGTTGTTCCCAGGGGACAGGATGGGGGAAAGAGCGAAGGGAGTTTTTAAGCATGTGGGCACACACCTGTGCCTGGCGCAGGGCCCTGAGCCCCTCTGCTCCAAGCCCCATGGAAGCTTTACCCTACAGCACAGACTGCTGCCTTTCTATGCTGCTGATCATTACTGGGGAGAGGGTCTCATTAGGAGGTTACAGATATGGAACTGTTGGTTTCCCTTTTTTAATTTAAAAAAATGTTTAGGACATGGATCTTGCTATGTAGCACAGGTTGGATTCAAACATGAGATCCTCCTTCCTCAGCTTCCTGGATACCTGGATCATAAGCAGGCACCACCATGTCGGCTCAGAACTGATAGTTTCTAAAGTCCTCAGTAGTGTTTGCACCTGAGGCATCTTATTTTCCATTTTGCTGCCTTTCCTCTTTGCTCAGTATAGAGTCCTTCAAATGTCAACAGAAAGTAGTTCATTTATTTGAAGAGCATTTGAACCAAGTGAATTTTCAAAATGCATGGCATTGTCATAGCAATGAAAGTCTCAGTGTCAAGTCCAGTGCCAGCTGACATGATGATGGGATGAGTCATTAGATGATGGACAGAGCCAGGCAGCAGTTCTGGGCAGGGCAGTGCCCAGCAGCACTTCTGCACACAGCTAGATAGAATTGGTCTGGTGTTAGCCTTTAATTTTAATGTAGAACACAGCTGTCCAGCATGTGCATCTTTTTTTGTTTCCTGGAGAGTGGCTGGGAGCCTGCCACCCCTCTTTGTGGCTGAAAGTCCCATGCACCAGTTAGAATTTAGCCTCATTTTTTTTTTATCTGGACCAGGGATGCTAGTGGGGCTGATGGCAAGGAATGTGTAAAATTAGTGCTGCCTCCACGTAAGTTAAGAAGAAGAATGAGCCTTTGCACTGCCCCTATGCAGTGACCAAGACAGGTCCCCCTCCAGAGCCCCATGTACCCCGCTGGGGGATTCTAGAACAAAACACCTGGTGGCCCCTATTATCTTTCCTCCTGGCAGAAAAGGTCCTGCTCAGAGTCCAGCACATAGGTGGCTCCTCTAAATCAGTGGTTAAAAAAATAAATAAATAAATCAGTGGTTGTCCCCTATGGACAGAGAAAACGACAGCTCCATTCAAGTCCCTTCCCCAACTGACCAGTTCTGGGCTTGGTTGGAACTATCTTCTGACAGTTCCACGCAGGTAGTACTTGATCTGGGTGTTTCCCTTCTCCTTGTTTCTTCTTCTTCTCCTCCTCCTCCTCCTCCTCCTCCTCCTCCTCCTCCTCCTCCGTCTCCTCCTCCTCCTTCTCCTCCTCCTCCTTCTTCCTCTTCCTCCTCCTCTTCCTCTTCTTCCTCTTCTTCCTCCTCCTCCTCCTTCTCCTTCTCCTTCTTCTTCCAGTACTGGGGAATGAAACCCAGGGCTTCAAACATGCTAGGCAAGCACTCCTTGTTGCTTCTTGGTCCCTATTCGCCCTCATGTGCAAGCTGTTTCTTATTTCATTGTACTTTATCCTGGAGAGCTGGAAGGGTCCTCAGCCTTGGCCCATCTGGGCCAAGTCCTGCAGCAGACAAGCAAGACTCACCCAGATCCCGTGGGTCACTCAGCACTGGGGCAGCACAAACCATTGTCCTTCTCCAGCCACCCTAGTCATTTCCTCCCCCTCATTCAGCATACTGGCCCTGCCTGGGGTAGCCCTGCTCCTCTCTTCTGCTGTGGGCTCCTACTTACCCCTAAGAGCCCTCTCTTTCTAGCTTTTCTCCTCATAAATCTTCCACTGGCATGGCCCTGATCACCAGGACCAGGTGGTACAAGGCTAGTACCCTCCACGGACCAAGCTCAAGGGGACCAGGATCTATTTAGATCATCACCCAGGACCCTGCCCAGAGCCTGGAAAGAAGTGGGTCTCAGGAATCCCAGCCCCTATCTTTGTTCAGCTCCTCTTTGGAGAAATGTCAAATCAAATTATTTGCCCATTTTTAAATCAGATTTTGTTTTTGTTATTGTTGTTGTTGACAGTGTCTCTCTTTGATCCTCTAATAACTCAAGAAGCAGATGCAGTCAAGCCAGTCCCCCAAGACACAGGTGGGGAGACCGACCTGGACCTCTGCCCCACACCGAAAGAGGACTGTCATGGTATCCAGTCTGAGAATCACGTACCACGACCCTGGGCAGGAGGTCTGGGTGCCTTCCAGGCTGCCCTGGCAGTGAGGCCCAAACCTGGCTGATGGCATGCTGGCCCTGCTCCCGGTGGCACAGAAGCTGGGAAACCAGCCTAATGATGCCTTCACCCTGGACCCTACTGATGCACGTCAGCCGTGGGTCTGCTTTCCTGGGGCTGATTGTGTATAGCACGTGCCCAGAGGCCCTCTGCCTTGCTCTCGGCAGGCCTCTTGGGTCTTTCTCTCAGTCTGCACAACCCAACACCTCTCTCCTGGCCTGGGACATGTTAATCTCTCAGTGTGAAGCCCCAAGGAAGGAGTGTCCCAGCCACCACTTCTGATATATGGGGCGCTATCCTATCTGTGCTGCCAGGAGATGCAGCAGTTTTGCAGACAGGAGACATGAGTCCTGCCCACACTGCACCCTTCACCTGCAGCCCACGGTTGCCTGGGAAGTTCTGGAGGCAGGACCAGTTCAGCTTATCAGCAGTGTCTTGCTAAGGAGGCCACAGACAGGCGCTCAGCAGATGAGAATGTTGGGCCCCACCCCAGAGAAAGCCACAGGTGTGGGTGGTTGTAAAGCACTTTGGCTGCAAAAATGGGCCTGTTGACAGAAGCACCAGGGAAAGGGCAAGCCATTGAGTCCTTTCTCCTACTTGGTCTCATCTGGGCCACAGGTCTGGGGCTCTCAGGTGCATCCTCACAATGCTTCTTGTGTCTAATTCCACTAAGCCACCCAAGGTGATGTTAGCCAGAAGTATCAGGGACAGTGGCTGAGCCCCAGGTCTGCCATGTGCTATTCTAAGCCACTGGTGAGACTGAAGGGCCCCTCCTTTCCTGCCAAAGTGGCCCTGGGCCAGGGGGTTCCATCTCCTGCTGCTCCCCTATTTAGAGGGAACCTCTTTACAGACAGCCTTTAGAACAGGGCCCGTACCAACTTCAGCCCAGGATATGAGAGCTGGAGACCTCAGACACATGTGAAGGCTGGCCCTGGCTGGCCATCGATCTTAGATGTTCAGCCTCAAGAGTCTCCCCCAGTCAAGAGGAAGGAATTTGGAGGCATCCTGGTCTCCCACTCAGCTGGTTCATGGCTCCAGCCCAAGGTGGGACAGGAAATGTTTGCTAGAAAATGAGCCTCCCTAGACCCTCCAGGTGGGAGCAGGAGGCCCTCCACCCAGGCCAGCCGCACTCTGCCAATGTCCTGGCATCTAAGGCTGGCTGCCTCTTGGCCCCCACCCCTCACCTCCACTGGGCCTCGGCTGTGTTTACTGTACAGGTGTCTGCAGATGGCTGTGCTCCACAGACAGAGGCGACCCCAGTGACATTCAGCCAGAGGGAGGCGTTGGAAGGAGGCAATGATGGGGACTGAGCTGAGACCGCCAGCCAAGTTCCTGGGCTCCTAAGGACGTGGCTACACCTGAGACCTTGGAAACCAGATGAACACTGCCCTGAGGGCTCTCAGACAGCCACCTTTCCCAAGGGAAGTGCCTGGGGAGTGCTGTGCGCTGCATTTGCACGCAGAGCTGCTGATCCATCACCCCCACCCTGGGTGGTGCTGGGCACCTGCAGCCAGCATACATGGGGTGGGGTGTTAGGACAGGCCAGAGCCTGTGCCTACTGCCAAGGGTGCCAGAGTCACTGTGAAATCTGGCTCTTGTCACCCAGGAGATGGGGCCCAGAGCCCCCCATTGCGTCCTGTTTATTCCAGAGGGATTTTCAGATCTGTCTCCGACCTGTCTCTGACCTGACACTCACAAGCCAGGTGAGGGAGGTGAAATGCAGTGGGGACGGGATCCAGCCCTAAGAACCCCACCACAGAAAGAGGTGGTAGAGGAGGGGTGGGATGATGCTTCATCGCTGCTGGCTGCTCCATGATCTAGGTCACTGGTGCTCTGGCCCCGCGCTCTGCCTATGACAGGTGCGTGTTCCCGTGGGATTTTTTTAAACACCTCATTGCCTCTGGGAGAATCTCCATGTTGGCGCCATTTCCTATCTCCAAATTCATCTTCTGTTCTTCCACCTTTGGCTTGTCTTAAGATCACAGAATTGCAGCAAGGACAGAGTGCCTCAGAGATGCCAGGATGCCACAGGGAAGGCCCTGGACAGCCAGCAGCGGGTCCCCCCAGGGTGGAATGGTGGGACAGAGCATCAGGCAGCTCCTCCTCACAGCATCACCTGCATTCAAGGTCCTTTCCCAGAGCTGCTCTCTGCCTCCTCTCCCAGGCACGGGAGCCAGGCTCTGCAGCTCATCAGACGTGGCTGGAGGCCCATGCCACCCCCACCCCCAGGGGCCCTGGCTGCTCTGGGTGCCCAGGCTGGCTCCCTGCCGTGGAGCACAGGCACCCTTTGTAGCATTCGCTCCAGCTGCCCAGTGAATCTGGGGCTTGGTATGGATCAAGTCCCCCTTAGGGCCCTGCTCTGTCCACCCCTGTAACACACAGGTGGCTTTAAACAGGGCCAGGCGGCACCCTCTTGGCAGAGGCAGCTGCAGTGGATTCTGTGCTCTTTTAATCAGCCTGTCTTCAGTGATGAGGACTTGTTTTGAGTGGAGACCTGCTTACATTTTTCTAACATGCAAATCAAAAAAGTATTCTCCGAAGCCTGTCACCGTACACACATTTCCCTTGTCCGTGGAAACAGCCACTGCTTTTGGGAGCAGGGAGGAGGTCCCAGAGCTCCTGAGTCCCCGAGCATGCCCCTCAACTGGGGTGAGCATAGCGAGGCCTGTCTACAGGCCGACAGAGGTTTTAGGACTTGGAATCTGTAGTCTGCAGCCCCCCATAACCTGGTTTTCCTGGCTAGCCTTTCCATACACCCTGTAACTCTGGACCTAGGCTGTCTGCATACACTTCCATGCTGCTCAGTGTGAACTAAAACCACTAAGATTCCCTGGGTGCTGGACGGGGATGAGTGCCAGGAGCCCCGAAGGAGTTAGGGAGCCAATCATGAGTAAGTGGCCACCTGGGGTGCATCCTGCAGAGAGGGGCTGGGACCAACACACACTGGGCTCTGGGGCTCTGGTTCTAGTCTCGGCTGTTTGGTCTCAGACAGATCCCCAGCACACTGTGACCTGAGCTTCTTGCCCTGTGTTTGCAGCACAAAAATGTCCTCTTCCCAGCATGAGTCAGGGCTGCCTGAGGTACTGGCAGCCATACCTGGAGGACCTATAGGAGGCCCCACGGGTCTAACCTGCTGCACCCAGCTCAACCTCTGTTCTCATCCTTGACTTCAGATGGAGTGAACATTCTGGAATTTTGTCACTGGTAACCCTTGCCCCACCTGACATCTGTGTATCAGCTGGAGCGAACTGCCCCACCTGGCACTTGTGTCACCAGCCTCCCAAGTAAGAATGGGAAATGCCTTGTCTTGCATCACCATCACTGTAGTTTACACTGAGGCCATCGGCCCATAAGCTCCTTCCCTTGACTGGCCCTGCAGCACCAGAGAAAACCCCACTCATTCCATGATCTGTGCTGAGGGGGAGACACAGCATGGTTTAAATGTGGCCAATTGAGAATTTCTTACCCACAAAACGTTGGTTTTTGCATTTTTTTTTTTTTAATGAAAAGTGTCAAGCTATTTGTAGCCCAAGTTGGTTGAACAGATTTTTCTTGGTGTAGCTTTTTTTTTTTTTTTTCACTCATTAACTTCTTTTCCTTATGAATTAAAGAATAGCATTTTTTCCCACACAGGAGTGTTTTATTTACTTCTCTCTGTACTACAGCCAGCACTTGCTCTTCTTGATGGGTAAAGCAGAAGGAAACACCCACTCAGGAAAGTGTTTACCTTCAAGCCACACATTTGAACAAGTGGTGTGTGTCTAGGTCCCTACCAGCCGCTCCTGCTACCCTCCTGACATCAGACAAGGCCCCAAGGCTCGAGCTTTTGTTTTTTCTTTTTTTTTTTTTTTTTTTTTTTTTTGTGGGTACCGGGGGGACGACCTCAGGACCTCGCGCGCCAACAGGCACCCGTGCCGCTGAGCGATATCACCGGCCCCTTTTTCGTATGTGGGATCCGGGAGTCGAACTCGGGCCTTCGCGCTTGCAAGGCAGGCGCTTACGCCGCTGAGCCATCTCACCGGCCCCGAGGCTCGAGCTTTTGGATGGGCACAAGTCTGTGTTTCAGCTGGGCCATGAGCCCCTGGCTGTTTTGCTCCAAGGTAAGAGCCTTTTCGTGAAGCTCACACCACTCACCTGGCAACTCTGAAGACTCATCCTGTAAATCTGCTGGCGGATGCCTTCGTGGCCTATTTTCCTGACTTTGGAAATGTCCCCTGTGGCTACACTACTTGTTGAACTATGGGTGCTGCCACCCAGCACAGCTCCCAACCAACCAGAGTGCAGCCTCCATTTGTCTGCAGAGGAGTTTGAAGCTTTCCTCTGGACTCACAGTCATAGGTGACCAGAGTCCCAGGGGAAGGGAACAGACCGCAGCTCCCCCTCCCAGGCCAAGAGACTCAGGCCAGCCCCAGGCACTGAACATGAGATGCTGGCCCAGGGCTGCCCTGGACTACCTCCTTCCATAGAGTGGCTCCTAGTTTTATTTATAACACCAGCTCTATACTGGTTCTCTTTTAAGTTCTACTCTAACCCATTAGCATTTCTGTAAGTTTAAAAAATATTTATCTTTAAAAAAATGTTTAAAAAATACTTATCTTACAAAAAAGATCTTATTTACACAGTATGCCTCATGATTTTGTCTCGTACCTCCAGAATTGTTTTTAAACCGTTAGCCAGGTATGGAGGCACATCCTTGTAATCCCAGCACTCTGATAGGCTCAGGCAAGAGGATTACTAATTCAAGCCCAGCCTGGGCAACTCGGCAATTTAGCAACTTAGTAAGACCCTGTCTCAAAATTTTAAAAAATATAAAATGAAAGGGCCGGAGATGTACCTCAGTGTGAAGGCCTTGTGTTCAATCCCCAGTGCTGAAAACAATTAGTATTATTCTTGCACACACGTGTCTCTCACCCATTACCCAAGTTATGCCCTTGGCCTGCCATATACTTCCCTCAAGCCCAAGTTCAACCTCCTGACACAGGGTTGCCCAGAGCTGCTCTCCCATTAGAGTCCCAGGGAAGATTCCTATCTCCACCTTTGTCCCCACCAGGTCAGTACTATGAGTCAGTATGTGTTAAATATCCCAGTGTCACTTCCTTTTTTTTTTTTCTTATGTGGGTACCGGGAACCGAACTCAGGACCTCGAGCTTGCCAGGCAGGTACTTATGCCACTGAGCTATATCACCGGCCCACCCAGTGTCACTTTTGACTGACCAAATGAACCAATTTGCAAAGCTCTTGGCCTCTGAGACAGGATTTTCTCGTCTCCTCTAGACTCCTGAGTATAATACTCTGAAGTCCTGCCTAGCTGGCACTTTGAGCATGTCCATCCCCTGCCTCCAACCACCCCCATTCCTTTATCAGATTTCCAAACTCCCCATAACTCAGCGGCAAAGTAAGGCCAGAGCTGACAGGCAGCCGTTTATCATGGTCATTATCTATTCCGGTTCATACGAATACTCCTATTTCACTACAATATTAGCATGTTTACGAGGTGTAGCTACCAGTTCCAAGAAGCATCCTGTACATAATGTGTGACCTATACAAAAAAAAAGTCTAGCATTCCAAACACTTCTGGCCCTGAGGTTTGGGGCCGTGGAAGCTCTCCACTCTGTCACCGTTCTGGACCTGGATGAGGATCATGGTAGACAGAATGGGCCGTTGGCAGAGCAAGGGCTGTGGAACAAAGATGCGGCTTATGTGACTTCTTCACCTCCTGAGCAGACAGCTCTGTGCAGGGTGCTGGTGATGCAGAGGACACAGGAGCCCCAGCAGCACCACACTCCACCCAGGGAGCCCACAGGCCAGTGGAGAGACCAAGGCGGGGTGGGGGTAGGGGGGTGGGGAGGGTTCCTGGCTGTGGGGGAGAGGAGATACTGCCTGGACTCAGTACAGGGGGCCATCTCCTTCCAAGAGGCCCTGAGTCTGGGGAGATGGTGACCCCACAAGCCCATAGTCCCTTTCTGAGGGACTGAAGGTTTCATATGTGCCACATGGGAACCCTCTGGAGAGGTCCAGGCCAAGGGCACCTGAGAATGGGATGACACAGAAGATGGGAAGGTCTCATGTTCTGCGCCACTGAACCCCACCCACTTGTTGAAGGTCTGGTGCCTCAGCTTTCCCACCTGTAAACAGGGCACAGACCCTGGCCCAGCCTTCACAGTGTGCTCCTGCTCTGCAACCCTCTCCCCATGGTGACAGCAGGTCAGCCTAGAGCACATCCCACAGCCTTGAGGCTGCAGAGCGCAGGATGCTGAACTGAGGTGGCGGGGTGTAGGGCAGGGTTCAGGTAGGAGCAATCCTGCCCGCATCTCAGCACCTTTACTCCACAAACAACCCCATTTTACAGCCCAGAAATAAAAGCTGGACAACTGTCCATGGTCATGTGCTTTGCGGCTTGTCCAGATACATGCTTCTAGCGCTCAGCACCAGCAGGCTGCAGGAGGGGCGCTGGGACATTGGACTTCTGCCCCGTGACCAGTGCCAGAGCAAGACTCCCTGGCCAGCGCCTCCCAGGTTCACAGTGATGGCGTGAATAGAGGTATATGCTGACCTCTGAGGCGTGCGGGGGCTGGTGTGAAGCCACCGTGCAAAGCCTGGGTACCGGTTTTCCAGAATGCCACACGGATGGACAGACAGAGGCCCAGGCTTGGCCAAGGGTCACAGCGAGAGTAGAGGAAAGGCAGAGTCCGGCCCTGGGCTAGGGGACAGGAAAGCGGGGGATAGGGGTTAGAGGAACAGAGCAATGAGAACAGCCATGCAGGGCCGAACAACGCGGGCATCGCCTGCTTACCACCGGCACAGCCCGCCCTGCGACAGGAGGCCAGGGTGGCACCCCCGGGCAGCGGGCTCGGGGCCGTAGGGGGGCGCCTCAGTCCCCGCCCCACCAGCCGCTCCGGGTCGCGCGTGGGCGCGGCGGGCACCGATTGGCTGGCGGGCACGCGGGCGGGGCGGGCGGTGGCGGCGCGGAGGGGCGGGTCACCCCGCAGCCGGGCCTCGGCCTCAGCCGCTCACCGCCGCGCCCCGCCCGCGCGTCCGCCGCCACCGCACGTCCCCCGCCGGCGGCCACCATGAGCACAGGCCTGCGGTACAAGAGCAAGCTGGCAACCCCAGGTGAGCCCGGCGCCCGCCCGCGTGGCCGCGCGCGCCTTTGTCCCCGCCGCCCGCCAGCCTCTCACCGTGTCTTTCCGTCTCTCCCCCGCCCTCTGGCCTGGACCCGCTTGGACCCTACCGCGACCCCGACCCCGACTCCGCAGAAGACAAGCAGGTACGTGCACTCTGCCTTCAGCTTGTCTCGAGGCCGGTCGGCTGTCATCTATTGTGGCATCAATGCCGCCGGGGTCCAGGCGCGACCCCGCCCCCGCCAGCCATCATCCAGCCCAGTAGCGATAATCGATAATCATTGTCTGTCGCGGGGCAGTGCCGCCACGCCTGGAGCTGCGGGGAGCAAGGGGTGGGCGCCAAGCCTGGCCCTCTGACCCTCACAGCAGGGCCCTGGGCCTCTCCCAAGGATGGGAGGATGGGCGATCTTCCTCTCCCACTAGTCCAGCGCTAGCATCTCCTTAACGACCTGGCCTGTAGGCCATGTGTTGGGGTCCTGGTGAGTGAGGGTGGAGTGTCTCTGGGTCCACCAGAAGGTCTTCCTCTCTAAGCAGCAGGAGCCTCTGGTCTCCCCACTTCACACCCTGTACCTTTATCCCTACACACTAGGGCTAGGCTGTGGCCCAGACTGGGAGCCTGGGTCTGAGTCATCCCAGCACCTAGCATGGGTCCTCAACCCTAGTAGGTACGGATAGGCTTGTGATCTTCCAAAGGGACTGACCTGGTCCCCACCCTTTGAGAATACAAGACCCAACAGAAAGTTGGCCTGGGCACCTCTTGTAGAAACCTGGGTTAAACCAATCTGTGAGAGTTAGGAGTGGAATGGGGGTAGGTAACCAGGTGGGCTGCGAGGTATATTACTCTGCTGCTGGCTGGCCTCTCTGGCTTGAGCTCAGCCATGTTTAGGGAGGAAATATGGGCTCAGTTCTTGCAGCAGAGAGGCCTTCGCACTGCCTGTCATTGATGGAGGTTGTTCACACATGACATAGATGCAGGGCAGGACCTGGGCTTTGGGTGCATGTAGCAGGCGGGGCAGGAGCTGCTGGCAGGTGGAGTGAGCTGGAGAGTCACTGGCTGCCCAGTGCCAATTTCCTGGCAGGGATGTGCTCTGCCCAGGGACTGATGAGGCTCATTGGGAGGGGCTCCCCGGAGATCCTGGGTAGAAAGCTGTCTCCGCATCACAGCAGGTCAGACAAAGCCTGAGATGTAGGGACATACACAGCCAGGCTGTTGTTTAAGGGAGAGGGAAAGAGTCGAGGCTGCTCAGACTGCACGCAGGCTCCTCCTGGGCCTTTGGGTACTCCAAGCTTGGCCTCGGGGCACTCTGAGTCACTAAGCTTGGTACCTGCTGCTCAGCCCCAGCCAGTTGTCTTGCCCATTGCTGCCAGGATGGGACACCCCCCTCCTGCTGAGGTGTGACCCCCTTCAGGCCTGTGTCTGTGCATCCTTTGAGGTCAGCTAGGAGACAGCCTCCTCCCCTCTTCTCCCCCTAGGCGCAGAGGGAAGCACCATGAAGGCAGAGGAAGGGAGCCCCAGGAACAGGGCCTGGGGGCCAGGTTTTGAGTGGGCCCTGGTGGGTCTGGAGGGACCCAGAAGCATATAAGGCTCAGTGACCACTGAGCCTTGGCCCATTCAGGCCTCCTCCTTACTCTACACAAGGGGAGTGGAGAAGCAGTGGGGGCTCTGCCAGCCCTCTTTGTCCCCTGCCTCCTTTAGGCAGTGATGCGGCTCTGTTGGCTCTGGCTGCTGCTTCCTGAGCTGACTGGGGTGATTCCAAGAATGGAAATGCCTCGAGAGTTACAGTCACCAGGAGGTGGGCGAAGCTGTGTCAAGAGGAAGTGCTGAGGAATATTTGTTGTGCCTCAGGGACCAGAGATAGGAGGTGGCAGGGTCCCTCCCACAGAATGCACAGGTTCTACTTGTGCCCAGTTGGATGTTCAGACAGGCAGGTTGGGAGATGGGAGTAAGACTCTTGCTGTCCTGATCAGGACCTTCTTGGAGGCTGTGCCTTCCCAATGGGGAAACTGAGGCAGTCAGAATGACAAACTCTGTTAAACACCAGGGTGTAGATTATCAGGGCTCCCTCTCAGCCTGAGGCCCTCTCAGCCAGGGCTGTCCATCCTCCTGGACATGCCGTGGGCCCAAGAAGACAGCTTCTCTGTGTGAGGGCTAGGTTGTATTTGAAGTAGACCCTGGGGTGGAGATTGAGTGAGACTCAGCCCAGAGGCTTCCTACAGGTCCAGACTACAGAGAGAGCCTGTGCTGAGGCTTTCTGAGAGCCAGACTGGGGAGTGGGTTGAGAGAGCGAGGGGCCCTATGGCTGCCCCGCTGCCTTGGAAAGAAAGGCTCTCCTGTTCCCAACTATGGGCCTGCCGTCCTCCCAGGTGCCAGTGGCTTCAGACTCCCCAGCAAGACCAGGGCCTTAGTGGAGGGGGTGCTCCACCGGTGTGCCAAGAAGGGAGGGCCTGCCTGGGGGAGGAGTGGGGCCAGGTCGGGGAAGAGACCTTCCAGTGCTCTGTGCACACTGGCCAGACGCACTTCCAGTCATCTTGGAGCCGATCCAGGTTCCCTTTCCTGGCCCCTGGGGCGGGCTTGTTCTGATTTTCATGAGGTCCTAGAGGTGGGGGATAAGGAAGGGTTTTTTGGCCCTCAGAGGGCAGTTTCCCGGTTCAGCAGACTCCTGCGGTTCCTGGGGTGGCCACGCAGAGGTGAGCGTTAGCTGGCCTGAGCAATCCAATGTCTCGTTCGTCCAGTACTGTTCTGTGGGTCAGAGCAGGCAGGGAAGCTCTGAGGGGAAGGGAGGGTCCACGGAGACTTGTGGGGGTTGGACCCTACTCCATCTCCTACATCGCCTCTGAGGGCAGGGGCCATCTGGAGGCTATGGCGGCCGCGCGTTGTGGGCGGAGGTTTTGCCAAGCAGCAGGCTGGCCAGGAATTCTAAGTTTTAGAGAGAAAGGGATAGTCCCATACTCTGGCCTCCTGCGCCCCCTCTCTCTCTTCGCTCACACTAAGCCTCTGCGGAGGTGGGGGCAGGTCCAGGTGAGGGGGGTGGGTTCTGTCCTCCACTCGTTTCCTGGAGGTCTGGGGACGCCTAGCGGAGAAAGAATCCCCGCCAGCTACACACAGGCGCGCGCGCGCACACACGGCGAGGGGGCGTAGGTCGGCCCCAAACAGGGACAGGAGCCCGGGAGGAGGGGGTGTCCGTGGGTAGCTTGGTGTACCGTGACACCGCCGGGAGGTTTTCGGGCCGAGTCTGTACGGAGAGCATGGGTGTTGAATGCGGCCGGTTCATGCGCAGTTGCGCGTGGGTTGGAGCGTCCCCTGGAGCCCTCTGGCGGGCGGAAACCGCACAGCGTGTCTGGGGCGGGACACGCGGCCTCCATGGGCACCCCGCCCCCGCCCGCGTGCGGACCAAGCTTGTGGCCCGCACATCTCGCTGTCCAGACGCCTGGACTCAGGCCGCGGGTGCCACCACCGGGCTCCGGGTCCACGCGGCGCCGCAGCCCCTCCCCGTGGCTCTGCTGGGCCCTGCCCTCCGCAGCAGTTTTCTATTGGTTCCGCCTGTGCCCCAATTTCTAGGCGACTGTCTCCCGGAGACGGCGGGCGGGACTGCCTCCGCCGCCCCCTGCCGCGAGCGCTAGCTAAGCCCCGCCTCTGTCCGGGTGCGGCGGAGGGGCGCTGCTGGGTCTACGTCGCCGCCACAGCTGGGGCGGGCCGGCAGAGGCGGGGGGATGGCTCGGATAGCCTTTGGGGCCGGCGGTCCCCCAGGTAGGCGACGTACCCACTCCGGGCTTCAGCTCCCGCGTCAGCAAAACTGGGTCGAGAGCAGGGTTTAAAAGCAGTACCGCGCGTCAGTCTTTCGCGAACGCCAGGCTCGGGTTGGCCTGCCCCGGTCTGGGGGTCTGAACGTGGCCTGCAGGGTCTCAAGGGTCGCCGCAATGGACTCGCTGGCAGCGCCCCAGGACCGCCTGGTGGAGCAGCTGCTGTCGCCGCGGACCCAGGCCCAGAGGCGGCTCAAGGTGTGTGTGTGTGTGTGTGGAGAGGGTGGAACGTGGGTCAGTGTGTGCACGCCTGCCTGGCCAGGACCCGCGGGATCGGGGACGTGGCAGGGGCCGCAGGGCCAAAGACCTTTGAGGGTGGGCACCGGGACCCTGCGGTGGGGGCGGCTGAGCACCACTGTCTATAAATAGCCACTGCTCACTGCTGCTGCAGCTGCCACCCCCAGGGCTGGATTGGGGCCAGGTGGGCCTCCCACCCTGAGTACTCTGGGGAGGGGTGAGTGTTGAGGCCTAGGCTCCTCCTGCCTGTGGAGGCTTCTGAGTGTCTTAGGGGTCTCAGTCCTGGTGCCTTCTGCTCAGAAGGGAGGACATGGCCTATGCCTGGTGCGGCCTACCATCTCTCTATGCCCACCCCCCCACACACACACAGTTTTGGGTCCCTGAAAGCCCCTGGCTGAGGCTGGCACAGAGCTGCCTACTCCTGCCACCCCCTCACCTGTTTTCCCACCTCCAGGCTTTTGTCTACAAGCCCTCACCCCATTTTTGCCAATTAAATGCCATACCCTTGGGGGATACCATCTGCTGCCTCCTCCTCCAGAGCCAGGTAGGGGATAGGGCATTGGGCTGCTGCAGTGGAAGCCTAGTATGCCCCTGACCTGCCTCACTGCCACCCCCAGGATATCGACAAGCAGTACGTGGGCTTCGCCACACTGCCCAACCAGGTACATAGAAAATCGGTGAAGAAGGGCTTTGACTTCACGCTCATGGTGGCTGGTGAGTGGGCCAGGCTGTTGGGTGGAGTGGCTGGGGCCACTGACCAGCCAAGTTCAGTTGAGGGGGGCCCAGACCTAACCCGGCCCCTTCGCTGTACTTGTGGCTAGGTGAGTCGGGCCTGGGAAAGTCCACACTGGTCCACAGCCTCTTCCTGACCGATCTGTACAAAGACAGAAAGCTGCTGAGTGCTGAGGGTAAGTGTGCCCTACATGTCCTGGCACCAATCCACCAACTCCTACCATGCGACCCCTTAAAGGGGAATCTTCCAGGTTCAGCCTCCACTCTTTTCATGCTGTGGACCCCTATTCAGGGTCCAGAAGAAGTGGTCTAGATCACAGGCTATCTAGGGCCAAGGCACTGGGATGGATGAGGACGAGGGTCCTGGCTGTGGGGCTTGGACAGGCTTTCAAAGCAATGCCTTCCTCCTGTCCCCCGCAGAACGCATCAACCAGACGGTAGAGATCCTGAAGCACACAGTGGACATTGAAGAGAAGGGAGTCAAGTTGAAGCTCACCATTGTGGATACACCAGGCTTTGGGGATGCTGTCAACAACTCTGAATGGTGAGAAAAGCCTGGCTGGAAAATGGGTCCCTGCCCTAGCCAACCCCTGCCTCCCTGGTCCAGCAGGCAGCCTCACAGCTGGCCTCATGATCCTCCCACCCCCAGCTGGAAGCCCATCAGCGATTATGTAGATCAGCAGTTTGAGCAGTATTTCCGTGATGAGAGTGGCCTCAACCGCAAGAACATCCAGGACAACCGGGTGCATTGCTGCCTATACTTTATCTCCCCATTTGGGCATGGGTATGTGACTCTTCACCCCTGCTGAGCATACCTGTAGCTGTGCTTGTCACTGTGCCACCACCTCCCCTCACCATGCCCATCCCACCCCCGGCTGTTCTCTGCAGGCTGCGGCCGGTGGATGTGGGCTTCATGAAGGCTCTGCATGAGAAGGTGAACATTGTGCCACTCATTGCCAAAGCTGACTGCCTGGTCCCCAGCGAGACCCGGAAGCTGAAGGAGCGGGTGAGCCTGCTGTGGCAGAGGAGCCTGGCCAGAGACTCTGGGGTGGAGGGTACCAGGGGTGCCTCGCCAGCCCCAAATTTGACAGCCCTTGCCCTGCCACTGCAGATCCGGGAGGAGATTGACAAGTTTGGGATCCATGTGTACCAGTTCCCAGAATGTGACTCGGATGAGGATGAGGACTTTAAGCAGCAGGACCGGGAACTGAAGGTGAACTGAAGCCAGGTTGAGGAAGGGTAGAGGTGGTCAGGGACAGAACTGGAGGCCACAGGGACCCATTCACACGGGGCTTGAAAGGCTCAGCACCCAGGTCTGACCTCATAAGGACAAAAGTTGTCCTGATGGTAAAAGACCTGTACCCCATCAGCAAAGACCACAGGATAAAGGTGACCCAAATCCCTGCCTGGCCTATGTGGGTCATTTGGGCCTCACCTACATGCTTAGTGGGTCATGGAGCCATTGCCTGGGTCACCTTGATGTGCTTTCCATGGGTCATCAGCGAGTCTAGTAGCCACATGGCTGTGGCATGCCCTGGCTTCCAGAATCCTGAGCTACAGAGGGTGGTGACTTAGGGTGTTCCAGCAGCTACAGTAGTAATGACAGACCCAAGCCAGGCACAGGCACCACCGGGCATGATCTCAGCTCTTGAGAGAGAGGGGAGAAAGCTAGGTGGTTCTTGATAGGGAGAAGGGGTCTAGAGGGGAGTGACCTAGTGGGCACAGCCTGACAGAGGTCCTGAGGGTATGAGCTGTGCAGGATCTGGCTTCAGTGGGCAGCAGAGAGGCCAGAAGACAAGTGATGCTAGGGTCTCTGGGGAGGGGATGTTGGTGATAGTGATTCTGGAAAGGAGGCCTGGTGCTGCCCCCCAAACCCTCTCCAGTCATTGTGGGCACTCACCCAACTGGGCCTCTGCTCCCCTCCCCTCAGGAGAGCGCTCCCTTTGCTGTTATTGGCAGCAACACGGTGGTGGAAGCCAAAGGGCAGCGAGTCCGGGGGCGACTGTACCCCTGGGGGATTGTGGAAGGTGAGTTGAGGCCTGGGGCACTAGGAATGGGGTGGGAGGGCTCCCCTGGGTAGCGCCCACCCACTGCACACTCCTGCCCCACAGTGGAGAATCAGGCACACTGCGACTTCGTGAAGCTTCGCAACATGCTCATCCGCACTCACATGCACGACCTCAAGGATGTGACTTGCGACGTGCACTACGAGAACTACCGTGCGCACTGCATCCAGCAGATGACCAGGTGGGCTGTCCGCATGCCCACACGGAAACCCATCCTGGCCCTGGCCACTTACAGGATTGGCCACATCTTTCCCACCCAGACTGAACTTTATTCCAATCCCCAAATTGGTTTTACAGCACCTAATCTCCCAAAATCAGACCTGGGGCCTTAGGCCTGGCAGGAGTCCCTCAGCATGCCCCAGCCCATCACTTTGAGCCTCCCAGCAGCGCCGTCCCTCCCATCTCTCTCCTACAGTAAACTGACCCAGGACAGCCGCATGGAGAGCCCCATTCCCATCTTACCACTGCCCACCCCAGACGCTGAGACTGAGAAGCTCATCAGGATGAAGGACGAGGAGGTTGGTGGGAGGTGGGGGTGGAGTCAGGGCTGGGTGTGATGGGGCAGGGCCAGGGCTGGGTGTGACCTCAAGGGAGGGGGCGGGGCCAGGCCTCTCTGGTGCCTTTCTCACCCCATTACTATTGTCCCCAACCCCAGTTAAGGCGAATGCAAGAGATGCTGCAGAAGATGAAGCAGCAAATGCAGGACCAGTGACCCTGCTGCTCCAGCCCCAGTTGCCACGGATAGACCACCCACCTCTGGCCTCTCCCACCCCTGGACCCCAGACTGGCCTGGACTCCGCCGTGGATTCATTTGGATCTCAGAGGGGCCTGGACCCAACCCTAAACCTAGAGTGGCCCTGACGGAACTGTTCCCAACCCAGAGACACGGAGCCAGGGCCCCCCTCCCCATGACCCTAATTTATTCTTAGCATCAGTCTCTCCAGGTTATTTTTATCTATTCCCTAGGGGCCTGGACAATAGTGCTCCCCCCAAAAATCAGCCCACTCTGCCTTGGGGAATCAGGAGCCAAGTTGGACACAATTTCCTAGATTTCCCTTCCAGAGAAGGTCAGAGCACCCAGGCTCCAAGTCCTGCTCAGGCAAGGGGATAAACCAAGGTAGAGGAGGGGAAAGGGGCTGGGCCTATTTCCCCACCCCTGTGCCCCAGAGCAAATTTAGGAGCCCCCTTGTGCCACTTTCTGTGAGTCACCCAGTGTATGCTGACACCCTACTTTGTGCAAGGTGGACTGGGTCCTCCCTTACCCAGTCACCCAAGCTGGGGACAAGAGCAGGCAGGGTTGAGCTGCTGAAGCAGCTGGAAAGGCTCGGGACTAGAAGGCTGCTGTTGAGGGTGGGACCAGCCCTTGAAGCAGTCTATCCCCTTCCTCACAACCTCCAGCAAACCTAGAGGGCCCCAGGGATAGGGGGTGGTGGGCCATCCCCTGGCAACCCTCATGCCCAGGCGGCTGTTCCCTGCCCATAACTCAAGGTGCCCTCTCCAGCAGCACTATGGTGCTGAGATCTCAACCCTTCAGCCGCCTCCATTTCTCCACCTGCATGACCCCCCTACACAAACACCCCGTGCTCCGTTTTGTTAAGTTGTGAATGCCTCGTCCTGTCCTGGCGACAGGAGAACAATGTTGGTGAACGTCGCTGCGGGTGTTTGAGTGTTTGTCGCGCCCCTGGTAGCGGGTGGGGGCCGGAAGCCCAGGCGGCTGGCGGGCCCTGGTGATAGCGCCCTATCTGCGGCTGCAGCGCTGGTCCGAGTGGCCTCCGGGTTATTTCTGGCCCGGTAGTAGCACTGTGGTCTGTGCGGCAGCTCGCGGGGCCTGTAAGGAGCCGGCTGGCTCTCTGGCCAACGCCTCCCGCTCCAGAGCAAGCCGGGCCACCGACCTCTCGCCATGGGCTCCTGTGATTCTGGGGTCAGGTCTGCTGGTTCCTGGGCACTC
This sequence comes from Erethizon dorsatum, assembly GCA_028451465.1. Taxonomy (NCBI): domain Eukaryota; kingdom Metazoa; phylum Chordata; class Mammalia; order Rodentia; family Erethizontidae; genus Erethizon; species Erethizon dorsatum. The sequence goes on along the minus strand of CM051830.1, from coordinate 98,666,924 downwards.
CCAGGTTAGGAGGGGTGCTGGTCATCTTGGCTGTAATAGGGAAAGGGTTAGACAAAATTGGGGAATTTCAGCCAGCGCATGGGGTGGTTGGGTGGAGAGGCCAGGGGCTGACAGGGCTACGGGCCTCAGGAACTACACAGAGCCGAGCCCAGCGGGACACTAAGGGACACCGCCTGGGTGCCCCTCACCCCCTCATTTCAGCCCTTCTCTTCTAGGGCCGCGCGGGCCGCTGAGCCTACTGCTGCTACTGCTGGCGCCGCCGAGTTGTGCAGCTGTGGGCTGCCCCGCGCCGTGTAGCTGCGCAGGGACGCAGGTGGACTGCGGGCGCCGCGGGCTCACGTTGGCCTCGCTGCCCGCAGTCTTCCCGCCTGACACTACAGACCTGGTGCTGACTGGCAACAACCTAACGGCGCTGCCGCCGGGGCTGCTGGACACGCTGCCCGTGCTGCGCGCCGTGCACCTAGGCGCTAACCCCTGGCGCTGCGACTGCCGCCTAGTGCCGCTGCGCGCCTGGCTGGCCGGCCGCCCGGAACGCGCTCCTTACCGCGACCTGCGCTGCGTCTCACCCCCTACGCTGCGCGGCCGCTTGCTGCCCTACCTAGCCGAGGAGGAGCTGCGCGCCGCCTGCGCGCCCGGCCGACTCTGCAGGGGGTTGCTGGCAACACAGCTCGTGCTTCTCGGCCTCGGGGTGCTACACGCCCTGCTCCTAGCATTGCTGCTGTGCCGCCTGCAGAGGCTGCGCGCCCGCGCCCGCGCCCGCGCCCGCGCCGCACACCAGTTACCCCTGACCGCCCCGCTGGTGGACAAGCCCGCCGAGGCAGGCGCGTCCTAAGAGGAGTGGACTGGCGCTGATGATCATAGGTCTGCAAATTCAACAAAACCCTGCCCGAGAAGCCCTCACCCTTTCTTGGACCGGCGTTGGCCTCTGCCCAGACTCCCAGACTCTCCAAGACCCGAAGGCCCGAATCCACGTAGGTCAGAGTGAGGCGACCTACACCCTCTACGCTTGGGGAGGTGGAGGCGCCTAGCAACTGCGGCCCAACACTTAGGCGCCTCCCCTGTCCAACTCCGTGCTGAATAAACCCTTCTACTCTGGCCTGTCTCTGCACCAGCGACCTTGGATCCCATTCACTAAACCCCAGAAAAGGCCCCAGGGAGGGTGTGCAAGAGACACAGTCACATCTTCACACTGAGCTAAACTGGCCTGGGGCAAGCAAGAGTCAGTGGGTAAACTCCCCTGCCCTCCTGTCATGGTCACTATGGGTAGTGTGGACAGAGAGGACGTGCACAGCAATGTGAACAGGCAGACAGGGTGCTCAGAGGATTCTTGTAGGCAGTGAGGGACCACAAGCATGTGCTGAGGACAGCTCAGGGCTTGAGGTGACCCCATCAGTCCCCTGCTGTGTGGAGAGCTTTCAGAGCAGTTGGGACCCAGGTGGAGTCTGGAATCCATGTGGGACTCCCCGGGTAATCTGAGTGTGGAGTCAGCCTCTATGGATATGGATATGGAGGCCTGGAAGGTGGGGTCGGTGGAAATCCATTGCAGGTGTGAATGGGTGCCAACTCCTCCGGCCCTTAGTGAGCTAGGCCTGCCCAACAGTCTGGGCCCCTCCAAGTACACCAAATTTTCCTATCCCCATTCCCAAATCTACAGCAGTAGCTCCAACTCCCAGCCCCTTCTGCCAGGACACTGAGAACACTGTCCCCGCCCACACCGTCCCGCAGCTGCTGCCTCCCCAGGCTCCTGAACTGCACCACACTGGCCCTGCCTCCCAGCTAGACCTGTGCACAAGCTGTTCCTTCTGCCTGGCACATGGTGCCCTTCTCACCACTGCTCCTTGTTTATCCTCTGCCTCCCTAGCAAATCCTCCCTACTGCTGCATCTCTCCGGAAAGCTTCCCTAATTGCCCAGACCAGCAAGGGAGCTTCTCAGGACCCTCTAGTCCCCAGTCTGCTCCCCTAGTCCTGCCCCTGGCGCTGAGCAATTAGGTCCTCAGATTCTTCCCTGCTAACAAGGGGCACAAAGTGCCCCTCTCACGCCTTCCTCACTATTGGAGGCAGCTTAGGGATACTTAGGACAGGGTCCCTCTCCCATCGTTGGTGTGGTCCCACCCAGCTGGCCCCGTGAACAATGAAGGCTGTTCTCTGAGGGCCCCCAACAGGACTGGACGAGGAGCCTCAGGGCTGGGCACAGGAAGGCCCTGGGTGCCCACTGACCGCCACTGACCAGGTCGGGAGGCTGCCCCTGACACAGCTTTTGTCCTGGTCTTTGTTGGACAAGATGGATGACCCTCTGGTAGGGCTGATGCTATCTCAAGGCTGCTGGTCAGAAGTGAGGCACTAGTCACCCCCTCCTTTGTGGACAGGTGCGGGGCATCCGGCTCATTGTGGGCTGTTGTAGCTGACTGTCCGGTTGTCCATCCGGCCTTATCACCACATCAGAGACAGTGGCCCTCTTTGTACAAATGAACTGCCCACCTCCCCCCCAGGAGTGGTTTTCACCCCCTCCCAACCTCTGACGGAGGTCAGAGGTAGCAGACAAGGTACACAAGCAACTCCCTAAACCCTATCTGAACATGATGCAGGGGGGAGCATTTCCTCTGCTTTCCAGTGGAGGAAACCAATCCCGGAGAAGGATCCCTACTGGGCCCCAGAGCTCTCTCTGTGGCTGCATGGAGAGCAAAGCTGAGACAAGTCCCTGGGGCCCCCATACTCCTCTTCACTGAAGCCCTTGGGGAAAATGTAGGGCCTAGGAAAAAGTGGGCCAGGGTTCCAGGTGACCCCAAGCTGGGAAGGAGGTGCCCCCACCTCGGGCTATGGGATGAGGCCCCAGCAGGAGCTATGGGAGGGAGCCCAGACCCATTGCCCTCTGTTCACAAGGCTTAAGGGCTCCAGGGCAAGTGCCTGGTGGAGAGTGTGGGCATGGAGGCCCAGAGGGGCAGGAGCTTCAGAGCCACTGGGACTTTTCTGATGAGAGAACAAGGCTGAAACCACAGTATGTAGACATAAGGAAGAATTCCTGCGTACTGAACAACGGGGCAGCTGAACCCCAGGCTCCCCATGGTGTAGACTGGCTGGTGCCAGGGTATGGACCATGGGGGTGGAGACACAGCCTGTCTCACTAACTGACCTCCTCCAGTGGACTAGGAGCCCCCAATCCCAACTCCTGACCCCGCACTGACCTTCCCATGTGCTGAGCCTGGGGCCTCAACCTCCAAAGAGTTCAGGGAAGTGGATGGTCCCAGCCCAGTGCCCCTGAGTGGCCCTACCAGGGGAGGGGAGCTGCATGCCCTCCTCCTAGCCCTCTGCCCCAGCATGTCTGCCCACTGACCAGCTGCTGCCCTCTGTGGCCTCAGACTCCTTTCAGACCAGCACAAACCAGGGAGCCCCTCTCAAGCCCCACCCAGACCTCCACACTTCCAGGCCTTAAGGAAGCCCTGCAGCCCAAGGATGCAAAGGGACTGCAGCACACTGCCCAGGAAGCCTCCCTGGGCTCCTTACATGGAGGCCTAGACCTCAGTGCACCCTGTCTCACCAGCCAGGCATTCCACACCTTCCCTAAGGCCACACTCCTGCCCTGATGCCCTCCTTCCTGTGACTGTCTTGCCTCTTCAAGGCCCCGTTTGAGCCCCATTCTTCCTTCTTGAGGAGTTTCCCAGCCTTCCATGATTTAACACAAGACCCTGTGGCTAGGTCTGTTTCCACATCTGGTGTCTGCGCACAGCCAGACAGCAAGAGATTGACCAAAGAGTGGAAAAAGTGGAGCCCCAGCAAGGGCAGACAGCAGTCCCAGACTAGTCCTGACCTCCACTCCGGCGCTGCGACCCCGGAGAAGCACCAGAGGGCGCTCGCGGCTTGCAGAAAACGCCAGCGAAGAGGAGCGCTCGGGCCGAGATTGTCGCTGGGGGTGCACACGGCCAGGGTCTTCAGAGAAATAGAAACGGGGAGAGGGGAGAACGTGTCCACGCTACGGAGGACGGCACCTAAAGAGGCGGGCAGGTAGCCACATCGTGGAGGTAGCGAGGGGGCGTCCGCGCGGCCCTCTCCCCTTCCCTTCCCTCCCCTCGCGGGCGCAGTGACAACTTGTCAACCGCGAAGATAAGGGACTTCTTCGGCCGAGCGCAGGGGCGGGGCCGGCCCAGGTGCACCCTCCCCCCTCCTGCTGAAGTTTGCTCCGTAAACACTCATTGGGCCCCTGCTGTGTGCACCGCGGCGAGGGCGGGGCGGGCAACAGTGAGGGTAGCCCAGGACACAGCTTCTGCTCCGACTCCTCCGGGCCACCTTAGGGAGGAGGCTTGCGTCGGAGTGCTCCCTTGGGCCCGCCCCAGCCTGGGGACGACTCTGAGCTGGGCTGACCTGCCTGGGGCCTCGCATGGAGGAGGCCTGGGAAGGTGTGGGGGGCCCAAGTCCAGGCCACGTGGGGAGGGGGATCGCACCCGCCGCCCAGACAGAGCAACAACATTGGGGTGGGTGGCGGAGCCCTGGGGGCCCATAGCTCACTGCACCGTCTGCGCCCACCCCCGACGTTTCCGATGGAAGACAGGCGGCTGGTGATAAATCACCAACTCCCACCCCCCACCCACCAGGGCCAACCGATGGCGAAAAGGGGCTGCAGAGGCAGTGTGTGACAGAGACAAGGCCTGAGACAGAGACAGGAGACAAGCGCAGAGAGGGAGACACCCAGTTGACACCCACCAAGTCCTTACTGGGGTGTCTGATCTCCCCTCCCAGGTACCCCCTCCACAAAGCCCATCTGGAAACCAGCTGAGAGCCACCCCCACCCGGGCTGACCCCAACAGGGAGGTGGAGGAGGAGGGAGCCAGTCTTTGCAGCATAACTCCAGCTCCCCTGGGAGGCCCATAAATCAGCAGGGGGCACTCGGGAAGCACTCCCCCAGGCAAGTGAGGGTCTTCAGGGTCACTGAACCTGGTGACTAGGCCTGGCCTTGGCTGTGTCCTTCCCTCTTTAAACAGCCCTTGGGAGCGCCCCCCACCAACTCTTTTTCACTGGCACAGTCAGCTGGCCTACAGCCATCTACACCCAGGGCTGTCCACGCTGTGGATGCGCACACTCATTGCCCTCTTCTCTCTCCAACAGGAACTGCCTACAAGGGAGTGATGTGTCCCCATGAAGAGAACCCCTTGGGACTGGTTTGTTCCTGGTTCCTGAGGAACTTGGAGTCAACAGGTTCTTCCCAGTGAAGCCCTTACTAGGGGTTCACTCTGCCAAAGGGAAATGCTATCCATACCTCCTTCCATCCTGCCTTCCTGTCACCTCCCCCAAGGTGCTGAGGGCTGGCTGGACAAAAGGTGCTGAGAGATGAGCCAGGTGGGCCCCCCAGGTGTAATCACACACACACACACACACACACACAGGGCAGGTGTGACATCAGTACCTAGTGGGAAAGGCTTGAAAGAGCCCTAGGGATGGTTCCCAGATCTGCAGGGTATACTCAACACCCCCAGTGCCAGGACCCCTAATCTCAGCAGGGCGGGCCCCAGCAATCCCTGTCTAGGATTTGTCCTGCAGGCAACCCCTCAGATCCCACGTGGTGGAGTTAAGACCACTTATACACAAGGAGACACAATCCCTTGTGCTTGTCTTAAGGAGTGGTAGAGCTGGAGAGAAGGGTGTGGGGCATTTTCTTTTCTAGAAAGACTTCAGAGTTCTTGGAATTGTGTTTGAGAGAGGCACAGAGTGTCCTGTGGGCTGCCCTGGACCTGGTCACATGGAGGATACCCTTGAGTCTTGAAACAAACCCTCAAGTCAAGCACTAGAGGTATCTCAGGGAAAGGTACAGCAAGGGCAGAGGCAGAAAGGAGGGCTGGGAATTCAGGCCCCCTTGGCCCCAAATCCTCACCCAGGAGAAGGCCCCTGCCCCTCCTTGCCTCCGGCCCTCCTCATGGAGCTAGCTTCCTCCTCCTCCCACTGGGGTTGTCTCCACTTGGATGTCTGCAGGAGCTCACCTAGCTCTGTTTAAGTGGTCAGACCGATCAAGCGGCTCTGGGCTTGGCAGGTTCACATGTGGCCAGGGAAGAGGGTGCTAGGACACCCTCAGCAGGAGCCAGCCTCCCCCCCACCAGGTTCAGCTCATAGAGGGCCCCAGGGTCAGCCCCACAAGGTCACTACACCCCGAGTGGGTAAAGGAACCTTCAGAGGAACTAGAAGGGGACCCTGCCTGCTCTGTTTGATGGACTGCTGGGATGTGTGACACGGACTGTGGGGAAACAGGCTCCCCATCACAGTGCTTTTCTTCCATGGCTGGTGTGGATACAGCTGGTATGCCCATCCCTAAGAAGGCCATGGTTGGGAACTAGGGGGTCCAATGAGATAAGGATGGGAGTCCCTGGGCAGCACTGGCCTATGGTGCAGCCCAAGGCCTCTGACCTAGGCTGTTCAGTGCCAATTATATCCCCAGGGACACTCCATCTGGGGTGTCCCACATGGAGGATGGACCAAAGGTGGAGCTCTGTCCAAGAGTCTGCGTGGAAATCTATTTTGATGTAATTTGTATGGGGGAGGTGCTTTTCTCTATGCTTTTTTTTTTTTTTTGTGGGTACCGGGGGTCGACCTCAGGACCTCGCGCACCAGCAGGCGCCCGTGCCGCTGAGCGATATCACCGGCCCCTTTTTCGTATGTGGGTTCCGGGAGTCCAACTCGGGCCCTCACGCTTGCCGGGCAGGCGCTTAAGCCGCTGAGCCATCTCACCGGCCCTCTCTATGCTTTTTTTAAAATTTAAAGATGCTGTTGAAAAATTCCAGCCAGTCTTTGCAGATGCCAAGGAAGAGGCTTTTGTCTGAGCAAGGCTAGGGGTGGAGCCCTATACAGCATGCCCATCTGTACCCTCTTGCCCACTAAGGGTACTCTTTATGAACCGTGTCACCCTCTTACAGGAAGGTAGGTAGCAGTGTGACCTAGGAAAGAACCAGCAACGCAGGCTGGAGAAGACAGAAGCCATGGATGTGGCCACCCTGAAGGAGGGCAGCATTGTTTTTTTTTTGTTGTTTTGTTTTTCTGGTACTGAAGATCAAACCTAGGCCCTCGTATAGGCTAGGCAAGCAAGCATTCTACTACTGATCTATAACCCCATCCCTTTTTTAAAATTTTAAGACAGGGTCTTGCTAAGTTGCCCAGGCTGGCCTTGGATTTATAATCTTCCTGCCCCAGCCTCCCAAGTAGCTGGGATTACAGGTGTGTGCCACCACACCCAGCTTCCAGCAACATTCCATCGACCGGAGAAGTGGGGACAGACCTGTCTGTGGGAGCCCAAGGTCTTTCCTGACACTAAATACCTTACTTGGGCACCCCTTGCCCTGGGATCTCCAGTGGGGGCTATTTTGCGGGTCTCTACAGTTCCTTGGTCTCAGGTTCATGGTCTATAGATCCCTTTTCTTAGTGTTTCTGGTCTCAGGAGTCCCTGCTGAGCCAGTCTGTCCTCTACAGGTGCCTGTTTTGTGGTCCTAGTCTGGGGGTCAGTGATCCTCATCTTCCCTTTTGGGGAGTGGCATGGTTGTACCATGGCTTTCTCTGGAACGTCAGTCCATCTCTTCTCTGGTCTGGGGATCCACTGCTGCCAAAAGCATCCCAGAGGACCCCACCCCTAAGCCTCTTACAGCAAACTAGGAGGAAGATTGGCCAGAATATGGGGCATAACCCCATGTCCCCTGTGGAGGAGTGTTGTCACTAAGGCTCACCAGCACACACTCGGCCTCGACTCACCAACCTGAGTCCTGGCTATACTTCAGTGCTGCAGTGGGTCCTCCCCAAATCCTCCCCCAGAGTCCTCCTACTCCTCCCAGAGCCCCTCTCCCTGAGTCCTCCTGAGTGCTCCCTGAGGCTTCCTGGAGTTCTTCTGCAGTCCTCCCAGCTTCTCTGGCATGGGCTGCCACACTTGAATTGGTTCCCCAGGAAAGAGGATGGAGTTCTGGTGGCACCACCAGAGCTGCAAGCTTTGAACTGTCCCTTGTCCTGTTGGGCAAGATGGGCAGCGGGTGTAGCAGTCTGTGAAGAGACCAGGCTACCTTATAGCCCTGCTTCCTGAACATTGGTGTCTGGTGGTGTTCAGTGGCTGACTGGTAGGGCTTGCCTGCCTGGCTCCCCACCAGGCCTGTGGGATAGAACTGGTCATGCATGCCTCAAAGCAGGCGAGACCCCAAACAGGGCTGAGGGTCACCTATCCCTTGTTCCTGCACATCCTTGTCTCCTGACACTCCCCTCTGTCCTCCTCAGGCATGGTAGTCTCCATGCAGGACTCCACCTCTGCCACGGCATCCTCATGCAGTGTCCCCAGGTGCCTTTTGGGACCCTCATAAACTGTCTGGGTTGGGTGGAGACACTGCATACATACGAATGCACGTGCATACATAAACATGCATCCCAAAGGTCTCCTTCCCTGGGAGAGATCACACCTCCAGGGTGGATGGACCAGCAACCAGCCACACAGGCTCTAAGTAGCAAGCCTCTCGAGTGTCCGCCAGTGTGCTGGGCCACTGTCTGTGTGCGTGTAAGTACCACACTGTGTATATGTGTATGGGGGTATCAGAGAGGTGCATCTCCCCATGTGTGTTTGTTTGTGTCTCCACTCCCCTTGAGCCTGTGTCTGTGTCCATGTACCCACCATAGACGTGTTGGTACCCCAAGCCCATCCTGTGAGTGTCTGTGCGCCCTCACCCCCATGCACATGCCCATGTTCTCGCACCTCCTGTATTCGCGTGTCCTGCTGCCCCAACACCCCCAGCCCCTGCGACAGCCTGCCCCTTCCCTCAATGCTATGTGTACACAGACTCTTGTTTTCTCTGCCTTGCGGGCCAGGGGTGTGCTCATAAATCGTGCAGTCGATGACACATTTATCCCGAGGGCGGCTGGCGGTGTGAATTTATGGCTGCACCTCCTGGCTGTGGCAGGACAGGAGCTGGGACACCTCATAGGCAGGCACCTCTAAGCCACTCCACTGCACTGTCATGGTGCTACAGTGGCAGGGGCTGGGCCAGGAGGGGTTCAGGAATGTGCCCCAAGGCTTTGTCTTGCTCAGAAACTGCAATTTTAGGGTGTTCAGGGCCTATGGACAGCCAGGAGGCCAGGCCAACTGTGCCTGGACAAGGGCTGGGGGCACCATGGCTGAATACTTGCCCAAGGCAGAGAGGCCCAGAGGCAGGGCTAATGTGGACCAGTCTCCCTGTCTTGTCCACAGTGCTCCTCAGTCTTCCCACCTGTGAAATGGGGAAATAGTTTCAATGTGCCAAGAGGAGGAGATGGGTGTTGGGCTGCTTTCCTCAGGTGCTGAGCCACACACACCCTGCTGCCAGGCCTGCTGGGAGCACTGTGGATTAGGGGAGGACTGTAAGAAAGTGAGGCTTGAGGGCAGCTGGGGCTGTGCACAGGGAGAAGGAGCCATGCTGATAGAGTCAGGGCAGGAGGGCTCCTCAGCACATCTGCCCTCCTCTGCCTTGTAATGCAGAAACTAAGGCCCAGGAAGGTACAGAGGCCCATGGCCATATAGGGCAGGAGTACAGGGAGCCTAGAGACTAAGACTTCCTGCTTCCACCCTCATGCAAAATAGGGGTCCTAGGCTTGACCCCCTCCTTGGGTGGCATCTTCTGTTCTGCATAGCCTGGGTTTGGGGGTGCTGCCAAGAGTTCCAGGGTTGGATAGGGAGATGATGGAGCAGTCAGGCCCTGTTAGGGCCAGAGCTGGGGGGCGGGGCCTGGCTCCCTCCCCTCTGTCTGTCTGTCCATCTGTGTGAAGGGTCGGGTCTCCAGGGGACCCTCTGTTGGCTCTCAGGCTCCCCCCAATCTCTGGTCCCCGGCGCCCCCCCCCCCGCCTGCTGTCAGGATGAGCGATGGCCATACCCCTCCCTGGGCCCACTGCCCCAGGCCCGGTTCCCGCTCATTAGCCACTGACACTGTTTGCTTTCCCGCCAGGGACGCCCACCCCCGTCACAGGCCATTTCTCCCGGCACCCCCCACCCCTCAAGGGCCTGCCCGGGGGTCCAGGGTGATGGCTGTGGGGGATGCCAATGCAGGGCAGGACCTGCATGTGGCTCCTAGAACATCATCCACATGCCCTGAGGGAATGGACTACGGGCACCCCATGGCCTTGCAGGCCCCTGCCCAAATTGCACAGCCAGGCTGTAGCAAGAGTGAGACCACTACACTGCCATAGAACGCTGGCTTACCTACATGGTAGTGCCCATGCAACTGTGAAGGGGTCCACAGCAGGAGGGGCTCTGGTGGTAGGCACCAGGCTCCCAGTTTCCATCTCCATCTCCCTTATCACTACCTCTAACTCTGGGCTTCTGCCCCCAGGCCATCCCATAAATGACCACTGAGTCACCAGCTCCACACAGAAGGCATATCCCCCACCCAGAGCCCATCTGTCCCCTGCCAAAGACCCTGCATACTACCTAGGGGTACAGGTCCCAGAGCCACAGGCACTCCTCCCTTAGGCACTCCGCCTAGTGTGGCCACAGCTGGGCGGCATCAGGGCCCGCAGGCCAGTGGCAGCCAGTCCTTCACTTAAAAATGTGTTTGTGATTTCGGCGGCGGGGGCAGATAACGGTGACGAATGGCCCGCCTGCCCCACGGGGCCCCCAGCCCATCTGGTTTGACTTTGGCCTGTCTGCCTGTGCCCTTGGGCCCCTACCTCTGTCCTGAGGAGTATACCCAGTGTGAGGCTGGGGCCGGTGTGGGCAACCCCAGTATACCTGTAAACCTCTGCACTCGTCCCATCCCCTCCATCAAGTCTGTCCCCTCATTATCATGGGCCTCCCTTGGCTGTGCCAACCTGGGGTGCCAGCTCTGAGCACTGGCTGGAGTTAGGGTGAGTGGGCACAGGCCTTGCATCCCCCACCATCAAATGTGAAGTAGTAAGCACCCACCTCGGTCAGAGGAGCTGAGGTGAAGGTGATGGAGTGGGCCTGGGCGGAGGGAAGGCAGGACAGCTGGGTGGGGCCTGGCCCTGACTGGCAGCCCATGTGGTCATTGTCAGGCAGAATTTCTGACAGGGCTCTGGACCCTCCGCTAGCCTCTGCAGCCTCCAGACCATCGATTATCCAGCGGGAGGGGTGGCTTCTGGGTCTGGCCCCAGGCTCAGCTGTGGGGTCAGTGAGGTCAAGCCTGAGTGTACCCCCCCTCCCCTAACCCCTCCCTTCCTCTCCTCTTGGGGCTTCCCAAGGTAGGCAGAAAGGTCTGGGGTCTACCTCTAGACATGGGGTGGCCCCATGCCATCTAGACCTCGGATCCTGGCCACAATGCTATAGCAAGCACTCTGGCCGGGGTCTGAAACCCTGCACCCTAAGAAGGAAGACTCATGGCCAACCCCTTGGGATATGTACAGACATCAGAAGACCTCAGGAAGACTCATGACCAGCCCCAGGGACAGGGGCTCATGCATTCCTCTAAAACATTCCTGAGCCCTGCCTGACCAGGTAACAGGCAGGAGTCAGACCAGCCTTCAGCAGGCTAAGGGGAAATAGGGGTGCTTGGAGGTCCTCAGACCCATCACACGGGTTTGGAGGGGGCCCTGAGAGGAAGGGGCAGGGCCTAGATGCCTGAGAAAGCAGAGTTCCAGCGGGTGTGGGAGTCACCTTCATAAGTCCCCTCCATTGCTCCTGCCCCCCACTCCGTGGGGACAGCTGTAAGGTGAGGGGAGGGGCAGCTCAGTGTCAGGACCCCCGCCCCTTCCCCCCAAAGCAGGAAAATCCCTCTGCCTCAGTATCACATTGTTGAGAATTAACTTTGTTGAAATAAAAATTGGTCTTGGTATTAACTTGGCCTCCAGGATTTTCTCCAGCATCCCAGAGACTAGAGAGGGGTCAAACACCTATTCCCAGAGCCAGCTGCCAGCTTGGGTTTCAAGGGTGCCAACGACCTCCTAATCCTTGGGACACAGTGCCTGGTTCCTCAGGGTCAACAGAGGTGTTCCAGCCTCTGCCTTATCTGACCCCAGGCCTGAAGGGACAGTGTGAACCCTCACCCCCTGCTTCTTCCCCCGTATCTCCATGTCCCTTGGCAGCCATAGCTGATGAGCCACAGGAGACTCCCCCTCCACCCCGAGGACCTTGCCATAGCTTCAGCTTCACAACTTCTCTCGACCTCAGTTTCCCCATCTATATAATGGGAGACATGCTCCCAAGATCCTGAGCAGACAGGGCAGATGATAGACATTCAGAGGCAGCTAGGGATGGATGTGTACAGACATCAGAGAAATGTCAACTGCTAGCATATCGATGCCCCTTCCAAGAGGCAAACACCCCAATGTGTGGCTATGTCCAGAATATTCTGGAGGGTGGGACTACGTGGGCCCCACCCAGGTCTCCACAGAGGACACCACACAGGCACACAGCCCTCATACTTCAGCACAGACTCACTAGCCACTGACAGAAATTGGTATCCCTGACTCGGCCAGTGGGGTGAGGGCAGAAGCCTCCCCAAGTCCACCTTCCTGGGCTACCAAGAAGGACTGCAGCCACCAAAGTTACATAAAGTTGTCCCTTAGTTCCAAGGGGTATTGTGCCCAAGACCACCAACCTCCCTAGGTTACCAAACTCCAAGGATCCCCCAGTTCCTTATTAAAAAATGATGTAATATTTGCATAGAACCTACACACATTTTCCCATATACCTTAAATCATCTCTAGATTACTTACAATACCACTACAATGTAACTGCTGTATAAATAGTTGTATTGTTTAGGGAATAATAAGAAAAAGAGTCCATGTGTTTAGTACATAAAACAATTTTTAAAAAATATTTGCACTCTGCAGTTGTTTGAACCCACGGCTCCGGAACCCACTGGTATAGAGGCTGACTAATGCCCAGGCACAGATCTATGTGCAGCTGCCCTTAAGAACTGCTTGCGGTCTCATTCCCAATGTGGCCCCTTGGTCGGGGGGAGGTGTCACTGGGGCGGAGGGTCTGCAGGGAGACTGTACCATGAACACAAGCATGAGGACCTGAGGGTGCGGGTGGCCTCAGCCAGACTGTGGGCAGCCAGCCCACCTCCTAGTAGCCAATGGGTGGTGACACTTCCCTGCTGGTGGTCCTCTCGAAGCCTCATCTGACCGTCCCCAGCAGTGTATCTTTGGGGGGTGAGGTGCAGCCTGGGAATGAGCTAGGATGGGGGCCTGGGAATGAAGGCAGTGGCCCCCAGGGATGCTCGAGCGGGCCCAGCTGTTGCAGCCTGGCTCTAATTCCCGCTCTGCACTGAGTCTGGTCCCTGGGGCCGAGGCTGGTGGTCTGCCCAGGAGGCAGGGGGGCGTGGGGGCTGTTCTTTCCTCCAGGCAGTGGTCTCTGGGGGAGCAGGGGTAGGAGGGAGCTACCTGCATGCTGAGAGGCAGAACTGACCATCAGGCAGGGTTCTCATGCCCTCCCCCAACACTCATGTGCAGCAAGCCCCACAACCTGCTCCGAACACCTGAATCTTCAGGATCTCCCTATCCCACCTTCACCTGGCACCCAGGCCAACTCCTGGGCGAGTACTCAAGAAAGGGGACACAGATGCTTTTCTGCCCCTTGTCTGCACCCCAGCACCTCCCTCCCTTGTACACCACGAGCCTGGTGTTGAATTTTGCTAGGTCTAGTCCTTCTATCCATAAAGCCTCTCTATCAGAACCATTCTAAAACTCCTACTCATCCTTCAAGACCCCCTGCAATATCCCTGTCCTTAGGAAGATACGCTGAACACTGGGTCCCGAATCAACCTGGTGTTCTTGTCTTTTCAAGACTCCTTACTAGTGTCCTTCATTTGGTATAAGGCTGGATCCTAGAGTGTAGTACATAGTTCCTGTTCAATGAGCAAAGAGCTCACTCATTAAAGAGACCTTGCTCCCCCATGCCTCAGTCTCATCTGTCTGTCTTTGGATGAAGATACCCCATGGTCCTATGAGAGCAAGTCTACTCTAGGTAGAGTCTGAGGCTGCTGAATGTTCTGAGCAGGGTGGAGGGACTGTGAAGAGACTGGTGTGCTGTGAGGGAGCACGGGTCTCCCCCATAGCCAGGGAGTGGGGCCTAGCAGGCCACCTCTCAAACCCTTGGCTGACTTCGGCAGAAGCAGAGGCGTGGGCAGAGTGGCTGGTGGGGTGGGGGCCAGAGGGGGAATCTTCTTACCTCTAAATCCTTCCCGCTCGCCTGCTGGCCTCTAGGGAAGCCCTGCGATGCAGGAACTTGATATTTTAAGACTTAAAGCAAATGTTTCTGGGGCCCAAGCTGCAGAGGCGCCCGCCCAGATCTCGTGGGGGCAGGGCCAGTACAGAGGAGAGGACCCCTTCCCATGCCCGCCCCTGAGCCACCCTACCCCTCCCTGGGTTGCAGTCCCTGATGACAGAAGATGGGGTGGAGCCCCCTTGAAGACTGAGGACAGGAGGCCTGGCATGGCCTCCTCACTCTGCTGGTCCCTCTTCCTTGGGTCTCTGGCACCAGATAAGGTCCATCATAACCCCTGAGCCCCTCAGGACTGGCCGTGCCTGATCCAGAGCCCAGAGATGCTACTGCATACTCTGCCCTGCCACCATCAGGGTGGGCATGCTCAGGTGCCAGTTTTGAGCCACTAGCAGAAGTCACCTGGAGCTGAGGGCTGAAAATCTGAAGCTTCCCACCTGACAGGGTAGCAGATCTGGGATCGATTGGCAATGTCTGCCTGGGGTACAGGAGTGAGAGTGGGAACTGATGTGCTGAGCCTGCTCCATGGAGGCAGAAGAGCAACGAGAGGAGGTTTCTTCACTTTAAAACCAGAAAAGTCTCTGTATCACCTGGGTGACAGAGGGCCCTGGAGCTCAGCTCCAAGGCCTCCATCCTGGACTCCCTGGTATCATCTTCCTTCTGGGGTTCTTGAGAGCTGGAGCACCATGGGTGGAGGGCCAGGTGGGTGGGCAGACGGTTCAGGGCAAGGGGACTGGGGCTGTGTAGGGGCAGTTAGGGATTAAGGCCTAATCTCTAAAATATGTTTCAGGGCGGGGCCAGCACAGGCCCAGTTGGGAATGTGAGGGGCGGAGAGATGCTCTGGGCATTCTTCCAGGGTGGGCCATCTTAATGACCCCAGCCAACTCGGTCTCCCATCCTCAAAGCACCTGGCACTGAGTCTCTGGTATGGTCTCAACTGACAGCATTGGGCCACACATACCATCATCCCTGAGCTGCAAGCCTCCTCAGAGGTTATCTTAACCATTTTACAGATGAGGAAACTGAGGACCAGAGGACAGCCTTTCCAGGGCCACACAGAGTCTACAGCCAGCTTCACTTGTGAAATCTTTTCCCCAGCAATACCCTAACTCTGCCCCACCCCTGAGGCCTGCTGGAGGGATGGCGCTCTGGACAGATGGGCTGGAGTTAGAATGGACCCCAGTGAGAACCTTAGTTCAGTCACATTCTGCCTCTGGGTGCTGCCTCTCCAGCCTGAGCCCCAGCTTACCCACTGGACCTTGGCAAGTGTCATCCATCACCTGATCTTGGTTCCTCACCAGCCCTACTGCTCTAGTAAACTCCTATCCATCTTCAAAACCTTATAGGGTCTGAATTGTGACCCCTGGAATGCTGAGTCCAGAGTCAGGCCCAGACCAGCTGCTAATCGGCCATTCTCTGCCAGAGGAATTCCTCACCTCGCTGTCCCCCACAGGTCCCCCACATCACAGGATAGGCCACCCTCATAGACAGGCCTGGGCTTACAGTCTGGATAGATACACTGTGTCTCTGTGACTCCATTTCCCCAGCTCTGAAATGCCTATTGCAAATATTGGGCGGTGTCTGAGCTGCCCAGAGGGAGGGTATCTGCGGGAGAGCTGGGACGATACCACGTGGACCTCTGTGGCTCCATTTTCCTCTCCAGGGCCCAGATGCTACCCACAGACCCCTGGGCCAGCAGGCCACCAAAGCTCTCCCCTCCTGCCAGGCCCCTGCTGTCTGTGGGCAAACCCCTGACTGAGGGATGGCCCTGTCAGGCCAGGAGACCTGAAGCCTACAGGGCAGCCCCACCCTGGACACCAGGCTGCTCAGTGCCAGCATAGCCGCAGTAGCCCAGCCTTCCAACCATTGCATAGTGCTCCAGCCACAATGCCCATCACTGTCTCATGCCACATTTTTGCCACATTCTTTGGGCATAAGTTTCTCCACATATATCTTAGAAAAGGGCAGCATGTGATTGGAAGAGAGGCAAGAAGATGGTATCCTAGGTACTTAGGGCGGCTGAGGGTGGGATGGGGAGAAGGGATCAGCCAAGGTGGGAAGAAGGCAGCAAGACCTCCCCTCGGTCCTGTCCAGAGGCCCAGAAATACTAGTGCCTCACAAGGAGCAAGCAGAAGTGCCTGTATTTGCACTGAGGCAGAGCAATGCCACCATCTGCTGTCCCTGCTCCCCTTCACACAGACCCTGTACCCAGGTCTTTCCCAGAAAAACCTAGTGGCCGAGAACCAAGGCTGATCACCAGGAATCTGCTCCCACCCACAGCAGCCATGTGGACCCTCTTACCACAGAAGCCCCACATGGTTGCACCTGGTCCCCTCCCAGCCTGCAGCCCTGCCAGAGAGGAGGAGACAGCTCAGAGCCAGGCCTCCTCCTCCATGCTCAGGCAACCCCTGGCTGCTCAGGGTTGGTCTCACCCACCTGTCTGCAGATGAGGGTTGCAGTCATGGACACCAAGGTGGTAGAGAGGACAGGCTGAGTGACAACCTGGAGCCTAGGCCCAGTGCCTGCCTTCAGTCACACACTGTCTGACTCCCGCCTCCTGAAATTCCCAGGACCCCAGCCCTTCTTGGGCACCCAGGCCCCAAACCAGAAAAACAGGACGAAGAGCAAACAAGCCCCACCACCGCATCCAGTGTGGACAGGGCTGTGGAGCTGCAATCGCCCCTCTTAGTGTCCTAGGGGCCAGGGTGGCAGGGGTATCAGCACACCCAATACGCCCCATTCTGCCCCTCAGCCCACATCCTGACATTCCAGGCACTTTCTGCTTGTTCTTCACCCCAGTGGCCTTTCCAGCCACCAACCTGCAAAGCAAGCCCTGCAGAATGGGCTGTCCCCAGTGGAATGGCTCCCTCTGAAGACAGTTTCTTATTGGTAGGGGCATGCAGGTAGGGCCAGAAGGCCACAGCAGGCTAGCCAGATATGACCGATTTCCCCAAAGTTCTCTTCAGACTGAGTCCCACGTTTTCCTCCTAGAGCCCAGCTTCCGCGATTCTGTCATGTGGTGAGCAGTGACGGGCACGCTGTCGTACTGTGCAAACACTTGCTTCTTCAAACAAGCACTTCAGTGGAGTCCAGGAGCAGCTGCACGTCTCAGACTCATCAGCCTGCACTCTCCCCTCAGCCTGCTCTTGTACCCCCTTTCCCTCCCTAAAGGTCAGGCCAGATCTCCTCCTCTCCCGCAGCCACACCACCCCCATCCCCCACCCTAGGGCCCTTGCACATGACTACAGCTAGAAACTAGGAAGGATCTAGCACTCCTAGTTCTGCTTGGAGGTTTTCAGTAAATTTGCAGATTCTTAGCCTAGTAGTTTCCTTTCTACAGAAAAGAGTAGGAGAAAAGGCTGTGCCATAGGGGACCTGAAGGAAGCTGGAGAGAACCATGTCAAGGGCAGGCCAGCAGGGGGATGCAACATGTGATTGGAGACAAGCCAGGAAGGGCCCAGGGCCCAGGATTCAGCCTGAAGGGTCTGGGGAGTGTGGCTGAGAGTGTGTGGGAGCTGGGCCTCCTCCCCAGACCAAGCCGGATCTGCCACCCTCAGAGCAATGGCCCCAGTGAGTGACAAGGACCTCAAAGGGACCTCCCCTAAGAGTCAATTGGGAGCTCAAGGCTGGGATAGAAGTGAGGTCTAGAGAGGACTCCAAAGGACACAGGTCAAGCTCTGTCCATTGGCTTGTTGGTAGCTCAGAGTGACCAGGAGAAGGGGGTGTAGAGAGGGACAAGGAAAAGCACATAGGGCAAAATGAGGCTTGAGAATGAAGGGGACAGAAGAAACCTCCAGAGCAAGGGACAGAAGGACACTGGACAAAAACAGATCATTCCTTGAATATACTCAGTGACCCTACATGGAGGGCCTGCCCCCATATGAGACTGCAGGGCTGAGGCTGCGGAAGCCAGAGGTGGCTAGAGTGGCAGGACCAAACCTGTGCATGAGGCTCAGTCACACTGGGGTGCTGGGGTGCCGGGCTGACCTGGCCTTTCTGGGGCCCTCCAATGTGGAGCATGGGAGAGGGCAGCATTGAAGGCTGCCTTGAGCAGGATAGGCCAGGCACTCAGCTGTCCTGTGAGGACACACCGCTCCACCCTCAGGCCATGCCACCGGACACTCACATGACCCACGCCTGGCTGCCTGCCCGCCGGTCCCCCTGCCAACCACGCTGACCTTCTTCCCACCAGCACCTGCTAGGGGCTGACAGAGGTCTCTATTCCCAGCCAGGCGCCTGCTTGGGTTATATTTAGGCCAGAGTTGGGAGGGTGTGTGTGCTGGGATGCTGATCCCCTCTGGGTGCCTGGAGCAGGGGCAGTTAGGGCTGGGACATCTGCCCAGACCCAGCCTGGTGGCTCAGGCCAAGTGTGAGGCCTGGGTTGCTGCTGGCAGGGCCTCTCCCTTAGTTCCTTGTCTTCTGCTGGGAGGCCTGCACTTGGCTGTGGTTCATATGGGGAACTGAGGCTGGACCAGGCATCTGCACTTCAGGTCACAGGAGGATGAAAGCAACAGCAGTGGAAACTGCAACCAGCCCAGTCTGAGGGGGAGGCCCTGGAGCTCTGGGTGGGGTGGGGGCACCCAGGCCAGCCTTTCAGCTCCAGAGGCTCAGACACACCATGAGGTCATTCCCTGCTGGGAGCTCCCAGGGCCCTGCCTAAGGGGATGCTGAGCCCCAGGTCCTTCCTGCCCAGCCAGGGATGGAGCCCTCTTCCCTCCTGCTGCCCCGACAGGATGTTCCCAGGGAGGAAATGGCCCCTCAGAATCCACATCACCCCTGCTAGAGTCCAGAGCCACTTCCTGTTCTGGTTCTGCCTTCTATTCTGCCAGCCTGGGTGAGAACCCAGACTTCCTGCCCCCCAAATCATGAGAGACAGAGGTGTCACAACTTCATGCAGCCTGGCCAGTACAATTGGAACTCAGCAGACTCCAGGGCCTGAGCGCCTCCCCTGGGACCCACCACTCTCACCCCCAAAGCCTTGAGCAGTCCTCTGTCCTCTGTCCCCAGTCTTCCTCAGTGCCACGGACACACCCTGTTCTGATATCACCTGCTGCTCCCAATACCTGCCCATCTCAGTGCGGGGCTGTGGGACTCAGCCATCATGGTCCAGCTCAGAAGCTGATAGCTACATCAGAGGATCCCCCTGGCAATAGCCTCACAGGGCTGGCCTTGGACAACTGGGCTATCCTGGACCTGATGGGTCCTGCAGGCAGAGGTCATCACCCTGCTCTGTGGACAGCCCCGTCTTCAAAGAAGGTCATTACTCAGCTCAGCCCTCATCCACCAGGCTTCCTGCCCCTGCTGACCTGGGATCTGGTTAAGTCTCTGGGTCACCCCCTGGCCCGCCCCCAGCAGCAGGAAATACATCACTAGGGAATCGTGGAGCTGCAGACTGGAACTAGAAGAGCTGAGGGCAGGGCTGGGGGCTCTGGACGGAAGTGGCCGCCCTAGGCCACTCTGAGGTTCAGGAAGTAGGGGTCTCAGAAGCTTCCTCTCAGCCAGACATGCTCTTGGTGGGGCTGGGCAGCCAGAGGGTCAGAGGCCTGGCTGCAGCTGCCCCTTCCTCACCAGCCAGTCACCAGTTGGATGACCCATCCTACTATAGGCCTTAGGCTGGGCAGCTGGGTGTCCCTCAGGCCCCCCAACAAGTGACAGGACCACAGGCTCTGAGCTTAGTCTGGAGGATGGCCACTGTGGGGGCCATAGGAGCCGTGAGATGGGTGTGACAGGGCTCAGCATACAGCGGGGCCCACCATAGCCTAGGCCTGCATTCCCTCCTACCAGATCTCCCTGGGCCTCATTCTGCCCATCTATATCCCTGCCCTGTTGTGGTTCACACCGTGACCCTCCTGGTAGGCCCACCTGACCCCAGACTGAGCTAGGGACCCAGCCCCTCCAGGGCCTTCCTCCTGCCTCAGGTTCCCCAAAACCTGTCCCCCATCAGACTCAC
This sequence comes from Erethizon dorsatum, assembly GCA_028451465.1. Lineage (NCBI taxonomy): Eukaryota > Metazoa > Chordata > Mammalia > Rodentia > Erethizontidae > Erethizon > Erethizon dorsatum. Next base: position 98,646,819 of record CM051830.1, on the reverse strand, counting down.
AGCACTAAGTAGCAGGCTCAGGCTTTGCTGGAGCCCCAAGCCCACAAATATAGGTACAGTTAGGTAAATGCTTCAGAGGACCCCAGCTGTACCCAGATTTCAGAGGGCAAAGAGAAGGTTCTTACCCTCAGTTGACCTGTGAGAGCTGCAGGGGATGTGAAGGACCCCACCTCATGTATATTGTCCCCTTAGCTCATCCCTCCATCTGCAGTGGGGGTCTATACTATGATCCCCACAACTCAGATGGAAAGATGGAGTCCCAGGGGACAGTCTTAGCAAGGACCAGAGGGTCTTGGGTGTCTTGGGCCAGAAAAGTCTCCGGGTGGGCACAGGCTAGCCCCTTAGCTCAGTAGTGTGTGTCTGAGCCTGGCCAGCCCCATCCCTGGCCCACACATGATGAGCGGTTGTCCATCAGCACAGCCAGCCCCTCTGGCCATCCATCACCAGCTGGCGGCCACAGGAGGAATGGCCTGTTTGTTTTGCCAGCTCCGTGTTGCTCCCTGGGGCAGGGGCCAGAGGAAATGGCCATTTTCTGCCTGGGAGGGCAGTTGGATGCAGGGGTAGGCAGGGCGCCAGGGGCAGGGCCAGGCTAGAACGTAGTGGGACTCCAGGCTCATCTAGGCTTTGTGTAGATGCCTGCAGCCTTGCCTTATTCTCTGCCTCAGTCTCCCCTCTAGCACCAAGACAAAGGATATTGGGATTTTCTAATTATTCCTATGGTGGCTGTCTCCAGCCAGGTCATTCACCCCTGCCCTTTGCCCCTGATTAGGGTGGGCTCAGGTGTCAGCTGCTACCAGGTGGGGGGTCGTCCCATCTGAAATCCAAGATGCTTGATCCTGGCTGTCCATACTGGCCATGGGGAGCAACTCTGGGGCTAGGTCCAGGCAAGAGACTGTTATGGGGGAGAGGAGTGCCAGGAGATTGGGAAAAACCTGGGCACTGATTTGGAGACATCCAGTCTCGAGATCAGAGCTGGGGACACTTGCGAGCCATATTAAAAGAGGCAGGACATGTAGAATGGAAGAAGTAACATCTTGTATCAGGAGGCTAGAGGCTAGTATCCAGCCCCTGGAGCACCAACACAGTAATACTTGCTCCCTCATGAAAGTGCAACTTGCATTACAGGTAAAATTGTGTATCTGTGTACAAGGTATGCACGACTATAATTTGCTGACACTGTACTAGGTACTCAATAATCATTCTATTATTCTTCCTTACAATACCTGTGAGGCTCCAGTGGGCTGCAAGAGGCTTTTGTTTTTCTTAGATGGGATCTCACTGTGTTTCCCAGGCTGCTCTCAAACTGCTAGGCTCAAGCATCTCCTTGTCTCAGCCTCCTGAATAGCTGGGACTATAGGCACACACAGCCAGGCCCAGCTAGGATATGTCTTTTACTGCTGCAGGCTTATACCTCTACCCTTCCTCCCTGACCCATCATATGGTCACTCCTGCACTGCTAAAGAGGGGCGTGAGAACCAGAGTCCACAGCATCTAGGTTGGACTTGGGGCAGATGCTGGCACAGAGACCAGACCTGCCATGTGTCAGAAGGGCCTCCTTCCCGGGAGGCAAAGCCAGAAGCCCAGCGCAGGAGTCAGGAAAATGCTCTGCAGCTCAGTGTCCCACTGCCCTCAGAAAGAAGGGTCTTCTGTCTCCCCTATGGGGAGCAACAACTGCCTCCCAGAACTTTCTTCCCTTAGACCCTGGCTGCTTCCCCAGCCCAGGACAGCTCTGTAGATGTTATTATGGAATTGCCCTATTTTACCTCCCCAAACTGAAAGCTACTCTGCCTTGAATTAAGACTGACTGTCAAACCCGGGTGTGGTGGTGCAAGCCTATAATCCCAGCACTTGGGAGGTTAAGGGAGGAGGATTGCTGCAAGTTCAAGGCCAGCCTGCGTTCAAGGTTTTGCTGAACTACACAGGGAAACCCTGTCTCAAAAAAAAGACTGTCGAAAGCACTGACAGGGCTGGGGATATAGCTCAGTGGTACAGTGCCTGCTTGGCAAGCACAAGGTCCTGAGTTTGATTCCCGGTACCAAAAAAAAAAAAAAAAAAAAAAAGCACTGACAACAAAAGCAGAGACAGACAAAAGGATTTATATCAAACTGAAAAGTTTCTGTATAGCAAAGGAGACAATCAAGAGAACAAAGAGACAATTTACAGAATGGCAGAAAATATTTGCCAACTCTATATCTGATGAAGGGTTAATAATACCTAGATATAGAAGCAATTCAAATGCTGGGCATGGAGGTAATCCCAGCACTCTGGGAAGCTGAGGCAGAAGGATCACAAATTTGAGCCCAGGCTGGGCAACATAGTAACTTAGCAAGACCATATTTCAAAATTTAAAATAAAATAAAATAAAATAAAAGGCTGGAGATGTAGCTCAGTGTGAAGAACCTGGGTTCAATCCCCAGTATCACCAAAAAGGGGGGGGGAGAACTTAAATAAACAAAACAATCCCACTGAAAAATAGGCAAAAGACCTACACAGACATTTCCCAAAAGAAGACATATAAATGGCAAACAAGTATATAAAAATGCTCAACATTCACTCATCAGGGAAGTGCAAATCAAAACCACAGTGATATAACCTCATTCCTGTTAGAACAGCCATTATCAAAAAGAAAAAAGATAACAATTGTTGTCAAGGATGTGGAAGAGAGAGAACCTCTGCACTCTTTTGTTAGGAATGTATATTAGTGTAGCCAGTATGGAAAACAGTATGGTGATTCCTTTAAAAATTAAAAATAAGAAGGGCCGGTGGGCCGGTGAGATGGCTCAGCGGCGTAAGCGCCTGACTTGCAAGCGCGAGGGCCCGAGTTCGACTCCCGGAACCCACATACGAAAAAGGGGCCAGTGATATCGCTCAGTGGCACGGGTGCCTGTTGGCGCGCGAGGTCCTGAGGTCGTCCCCCTGGTACCCACAAAAAAAAAAAAAAAAAAAAGAAGGGCCGGTGATATAGCTCAGTGGCATAAGCGCCTGGCAAGCGCGAGGTCCTGAGTTCGACTGCCAGTACCCACATATAAAAAAAAAATTAAAAATAGGGAAGCAGAGGCAGGAGGGTCTAAATTCAAGTCCATCCTGAGAAATTTAGGGAGTTAGGGAGACTCTGTCTCAAAATAAAAATTTTTAAAAAGGACTGGGGTTGTAGCTCAGTCCGAATGCCCTGGGTTCAACCTCCAGTACTGCAAAACACAACAAACAACAAAAAAGAAAACTAGGGTAATTCACAGATGTTGATCAAAGGATGCATAATTACCTTTAAATGGGAGGAATAAGTTTGATCTATTATTTAGCATGAAGACTATAATTAATGACAATATTCCACATTCTTGAAAAATGCCAACAGAGTGTATGTTAAGTGTTCTCACCACAAAAATATTACCTATGAGGTAGGTAATGAAATGCATCTGTTCATTAGCTAGATTTAACCATTCCACAAGGTATATATACATACCATGTGCAGAGTTTCCAGTACATGGTGCTATGCATGCTAAATACATACAATCTTATCTGACAATTAAAAAATAGATTTGAACATTCTAAAAGTAAAATTTTAAAAGACTCTGGTTGGTCATCACAGATGTTAGGAAAGTATGTGATTGCAAAAAGCTACAGTGAGGTAGGAGTGACAGAGTCACCCTGCCTTGGTACAGAGCTGAGTGGGAGGAGCTTGCAGCAAGGGTGACATTTGCAGCCACAGGGAGAAGTCCCCTGGGGGGCACTGAAGGGGCAGTGGAGACAGGAGGGCTAAAGGGGCCCATGCTGCCTTCACCCAAGTGCAGGGCTAGCCTCCCTGTCCCCAGAGGCATGGCCCAGGACCCAGCTTCTGAGGGCTGGTGAGGCGCCACGTGGTACCCCCTTGATGGCATTTGAGGACACTCACCAAGATGTCTTGTTTCTTCCTTGCTGCTCCACACACAGGAGCCAGACTACCTTCCCTGGCCCCAGACACTATGGTGCCTAAGCCTGGCCTGGAAGGGAGAGGTGCCCTGGGATGATGTCACCCTGGCAGCTCCAAACAGCAGGCAAGAGCTGCAGAGGAGAGCCTAGATCCTGCAGGTGCAAGGATATGCAGCCCCAAGACTGATTTATCAGGGCACACAGCCAGGATGGAGGGGCATGTGGCCAGGGGCTTCACCCACATGGAGCCAGGACCCAGGGAAATGGGCAATACAGGGAGTCTGCAGGACCACCAGGCTGGCCTGGCTAAGCAGGTGAGTCTGGCTCCTGCCCTACCTGCTTTGTGCCCACAGTGTCAGGGGCACTGCCTCAGTTTCTCCAGGCTGGGACTGACCTCCCGCCCGCCCCAGCCCACTGTGTCCTGGCAAATACCCTGGAGGGAGGGGCTGGCCTGGCCTTGGGGTACCAGTGAAAGCTCACATCCTTATGTCTGTCTGTCTGCTCGGCACAGCTGATGTCACACACCCATTTAGCAAGATGGGGCAGCCAAAGCTTCCATGCCACCCACGGCCCTCCTGTCCCTGTTGCCTGGCCATGAGGCCAACTCCACCCTTCCCAACTCAGCCTCTGTTTCCCCACCTCTGGGAGGCCCTTTAGTGAGTACAGACCAAGGCCAGGGTGAAGCTTTCTTTCTAATCCCAGTACTGGACTGGCTGGGCAATGCAGAGGGGTCCAGACCTCACCAGGAGTCCCTCCCTCCTCACTGCAACCCTCCTTGCCCCCACATTACCTCAGAGCCTTCAACAGCTTAGTGGGGACCCAAGTAGGAGGCTCCAGTAGTGGTGAAATGGACCCAGCCCCCAGCCTGCCCAGGTGGCCTCCATATATACACATGCAGGCCAGACCCTCAGGCCACTGACATCTTCCCACCAAGGCCGAAGCAGCTGAGGGAGGAGGGGTGGGTGGCAGAGCCAACTCAGCCCAGGGACCAGTCCAGGGATGGACTCAGGGAGAAGGCCCAGCAGGCAGGGACTCTTGGCTTGGGCCTCTGGACTGTTGGGCAGTCCCCCTCCCGCAGCTGTCTCGAGCTCCCATCTCTCCCACCGGCCCCCAGGACTCCTATTTCACTGAGGAGATTAAGACCACCTGGCAAGAGCCCCCTCCCTCCCACCCGCCCTCTCTCAGCCTTCCCTCCTTACCTCATAGGCCCCTGGATGTGCCCTCCTGCCCCTACTGTCTTTCCCACCCCCCACGTTCCCACGAAGCCCCCATACCCTGCCCTGATGTGGGCCCTGCAACACCACTGCCATTCTGATGGCTACCTCAGGTCATCTCCCCCAAAGGCCACTAGCCGGCCCATTCCTCTTTGGAGCCCCCAACCTCTGAAACCCTCACCCTTTGCACACCAAGCCCTGCCTGCTGTGCCTCAGCCAGGCACTATTGACAAGCTTCAGTCCCTGCAGTGGTTCCCAGTCATCTCCAGCCCAGGCCTCCTGCCATCTTTGCCAGGTGTAAGGAGGGAACTGGGCCAGCCACTGCTATTGTAGACTGAGGATTCTGAGCACAGGCCCCTGCTCCAGTCCCCAGCCAGAGGTCCTGGCCTCAGCCGATGGCCCAGTCCATCCTGCCACAGGGCGGCCAGCAGGACTGGTGCAGACAGACCCAGGAGGAATCTGAGCTCTGGAAACCACAATGCTGAGCCCGCCTGTTTGTTTGCTTTTGAGAAATTCCAACCTGGTGCAGCAAAGCTTTGGAGGAGGGAAGGGATTTGTCAGGGCTGGGGTGGGGCTGGGGCCATGTTCTTGGACCTGGGGAAATTGAGGCTGTGTTGGGGCACATGGGCAAATGAAGAAACCAGACAGAGGGTATTTACTGGGATTCCTGGGGAGCAGAGCTGGGACACCCCCAAAATAAGCCCCAGGCCAGGCTTGAAGACTCCACAGGAGCAGTGGAGGCAATAGCCACCTTCCTCACAGCACTGGGGGACCAGCTGGGACTTGAGGGTGGCCCCTGAGGCCCAGGAGCAACAATGGTGACATCAGCTGAGGAGCTATGGTGAGAACCAACATGAGCTTGCTCTGTCCATTTTTTCCACTTCTTAGATGAAAACACTGAGGCTTGGAGGGGCCGGCGTGTGTCCCCAGACACAGAGCACCACAGGGTGAGTCATCACCCTGCCACATCACCACCCTTGGCTCCTCCCTGGTCCACAGGGCCCAAAGGACAAGGCCCCTGTCTCACGGAGTTCTGTTCTGTGAAATGTTATTCCCAACTCCCCACTCTCTTCTGCCTTCCCACCAGCTCGACCACTAGGAAGCAGGAGAGCAGACAGGGCCACCAGGGAGCGTGGGTGCCTCCATCGCTCTTCCCAGGCCTCTGTCCCCATCTGCCCTGGGGGGGGGTTTGCTCTCCTCAGGTCCCCAAGAGATACCCCATGCTGGAGCTTTTCCCATCAGGCTGCTTTGTCCTCATGCCAATTCTGCTATGACAGCAGTGTCCCTGCCACCTGCCCCAGGCTGGACAATTCAACTGCCTTCAGCCCCAGGTCTATGAGGGCTTCCTGGAGAAGCCACGGGGGCTTGGTTGGCCTCCAAGGGCAGGGGAGAGAGCACATAGGCTCTGAATGCCAGACCAGGGGGCACCTGGGCCTGGGCCTAGGTTAATGGAGACAGTCTAGTAGCCCCACAGGCTCTGACAAGAAGCAGAGTAGACCAAGAGGAGCATAGGCATGGGAGGGGGCACGTAAGGTTCCACTGCACTTGGGCTGGATTTCCAGTTTCTCCAAACAGTCACATTCTGCTGTTATAGTGAATGAGTGGACAACTTGAATTAATTGAACACTTAATGAAAGTCCAAGTTTGATATGATGTTTCCATTGTTATAAATTACTTAGGCAACTTTAAGGGGAGAGACAATACATCCAATGATTACAGGCCTTCATGTCCTTGCTAGGACCCATTGACAAACGTGCTGATGTCACTGGCTTAGCTGTCATTCTTTTGCCTCTGGCTCTGTCCTGTTTCTTACTTCTCAGAGTTTCCCAGGGCCCATTTTACCATTAAGCCAGACTTAGGGCTGGGGGCTCAGTGTGGTAACTGGCCTCCCAGGTGGTCTCACCCCAAAGGCTCCTCTTTGAATAAGACCCATATAGGAGACCCTTCTTGCATCCAGTGTCTAGGACCTCAGCCCAACCAATCATACCTTCTCCTGAGGACCATCATCTGAGCATCTCACCTTCAGGAAGTAACCTGACATGAATGACCCAAAACATTTTGTTCTTACTTCAACGAGGTTCTATGTGGGCCTCGTCCAAGTCAAGCCAACCAGAGGTCCACTGATTACTGAAATGAGTTTTGGTGTCATTGAAGACAAGCTACAGTGGCCACTGTGGGTGACAAATATGCACACGTGTGCACATTTGTATTTGTATATGTGTGGTATGTATACACTCTTCTGTGTGGGAGTGTGTGTACAGTATATGCATGTGCCCATGCTCACACGTGTTTGTGACTATGCACATGTCTGTGTCTCTGTCCAGTGTACATGTATGCAGGCATGGCCACGGTCACAAGTATTATGGCTTGCTCACATATGTGAGCATATGCCCACACTTCCAAGTATACATATTGAGTATGTGTATGGTATGTTCACATATGACCACTCAAGCCCATGCTATCAAGTATGTGGATGACTGAGTATGGGAAGTCTTATCCAATTGGAGTCCCCTGCAGACCAGAGGAATCTGAGGGTACTGTCAACAAGGGCCCATCTCCTAGCCACTCATCCTCAGATGACACATTTCCAAGGGTTTTGGCAGCATACCTCTTCCCCTGGACATTGTGGCTCCCTCTGCTATGACACAGACAGGAAAGGAGATGGCTAGCAGGGGCTGGTTTTCTCAGCTGTCTGCTTCACAGGCAGAGATCTGGCCACTTCTCCGGCCTGAGTATAGGCCATCTGGGTGTCTGCCTCACCTCTGCCTGATAGCACCTGGGGTGGAGGGGCTAGTGTGGCCAGAAGATAGACAGCCAGCTCCCCATGTGGCTGGGTCCTCCCGCCAAGTGGGCAGCTAAATCAACAGGCTCAGAAATTGGAGAGGGGCCCAAGGCCTGGCTGTCTATCAGTCTGTCTGTTTGTTTGTTTGTTCTGGAGTTGTGGGAACTTCCAGGCTTCAGGGGGCCCTGGTGCCCCCAAAAGGTCGGGGTGGGAGGCAGAGGTGCTATCACCCATCTGGCCTGACATCCTTCTCCCTAGTTCTCCCCTCTGTCCTCCTGGGCACTTGGCCCAGTGGGAGGAGGAGCTAGGACCTGGGCAGACAGCTGTGTAGACCCTGGCCCATCACCTCTCAGTTCAGAGCTGGGGTCTCAGGGGTCAGTGCCTCTCTGTCCTCTCTTCTTTTCTACCCACACTTATTATCTCAGTTCCTCTCTTAAATCTCAGTTTCCCCTTGTGTTCATCCTGTAGTCATCAGTCCCCAGGATCCAGGCATTTGGACTCTGAGATGAGTCAGGCTCTGCTCTGGGACAAGGTGGTTCTAGGGCCCAGGAAGAGTCCCAGGTGGTATGGTGGGAGGGGTGTGGGAATCAGCCGCCCCCTCATCTGACCACACCTCATCTCATCCCCACTGGGCACCCTGGCCAAGCCACCAGGCTAGGCACATGAGGCTGTTCCTGACTCCCTAGTCTTTGCCAAGACCTTGGTCAGGTCTATCTGCTGTGGCTTACTGGAACACTTCCTCCCAGCCTATGGTCCCCTCTTGTGAACCCCACTGTAGGTCTGGGGCTCCTGGACAGCCTATCTGTCATACCCAATGGTGTGCAGTGTCCAGACAGACAGTACCCTCCCCTAGCAGTTCTGGTTAAAGATCCAATACCAAGGAACACAGGGGCGGACGTGGCAGGGACTTCCACTGCCAGAGAGGAGAGAAGCCAAGGGAGCCAATGATCAAGGAGCAGTAGAGGTCACCTGAGCTACAGGTAGGCAGGAGTGGAGTCTCAGGGAGTCTCTGGCTGGGGAAGAAGGGTTGCCTACTTCTCTAACTTCGCCAGGCACTGTCCCCAGTGAAGGCACAAGAGCCCCCCCAACACACACACACACACATACACGATTACTGCTCCTGCTCTTCCCACATTTCCTCCCTTGCTCCAGGTCTGACCCTAGTTCTGGTGTCAGTTCCAGGCACACTGGAAGTCCCACAGCTCCCCACTTCTGGCCCCAAACCTCCAGAAAGTCTGCAAACCACCATGTGTGTGCATGCGGTGCTGGCTAGTGGCACCTCTTGCAGGCAGGCGCCTACAGAATATGCCCCTACAGCAAGCCACCTACACCTGTTCCTTCCCCAGTACCCGTAAAGTACCGGTGACTACAGACCAAAGAGGGAAAAGAGGCCACAGCAAAGTGACTCCTAGACCGTGTGGAGGCATGGCTCCCACCCACCTGCCTCCAGGGCTAGTGTCTCCGCTCATTTCTGCCTTTGACGGTCACCTGGAATATCTCACTCGTTCACAAATCAGGTCAATCATCTTTGTGGAATGGAGGGGTAATGGAGTACACCTTGGGGGCCTGGGTCGCTGTTCTAGTGCCCACGCCGGTGGGCTAGGAACTGAGCAGTGAGAACAGAGGGGGAGAGAGGACAGAGCCTACCTCAAAGGCTGCCTCTCCCATCTCCCTCAAAGGTTGAGCCCCAGCTGCCCACTGGTCCTGCCGAGACTCCAAGACTCCATGCCCCATCCTAGGCTGGGGCCTGGGGTAGAATTGCTGACAGCAGCAGAGAGGCTGGGCTCAGGCTGCTCCCAGAGTGGCGACAGGCTTTCTTCGGAGACTCTGAGGCCGAGTCCAGGCAGGCGCTGGAGGCAATTCCTGAAACGAATTAACAGGGTCACGTGAAGCCCAGCCCCTCTCTGTGCTTCCCTTTGTTACCTGGGGACAAGACAGGAAGGATTCAGGCTGGTTCTGCCTCTCCTCGCTCTGATTTCTGGAGAAAGGGTCCCTAATCCCCTACCCTAACTCCCAGGTGTCTCTCCCAGGGCCCCTGGCTTGGATACCAAGTAGGATCGTATTCAACTTCAAGCTGCCTGGGACTAACGCTGGGGAGCGCTGGCACTGCGCACCTAGTCTGGGGAGCCGGAAAGTTCAAAGATTGGTGGGTGGGTTGTGAGCCAGCTAGAGACACACGTGAGTGCGCGGGTCCTTCCAGGGCCGGGAACAGTGTGGCACTGAGTGAATTCTGAGCGGTGGGCACGGCACCCTGTTTTTACAATGGCCAGGAAGTGAGGAGTGGGGTCAGTGGGTGTGAGGGCTCCTGTCCCGCGGCTCCCCGGGGAAACCACGTGTGCCCAGGGGAGGCGGAGCTGGGCAGCAGCAGAACAGCCAAGATTCTCCAGGGGCCGCCTCCTGCACACTGAGGAGATAACTTCGGAAATTAGGCTTGCTTCACTTCCTACTCTGAAGATGTCCAGCCAGGGGGTGAGCGAGTTGGGGCACCGGACTCCAGACAAAGTGCTAGGGCGCAGCCGAGCACCCACGATGGACCCTGCGCAGGGCCCAGAGGGCAAAGCAAAATCTCTCGGTGTCCTTGGCCCATCCCACCCTTCCAGCCTCCTGCATTCATCCAAGCTTCTGGTGTCCACCCCTGACCTGTGGCTGCCAAAGTCAAAGCCGAGCCTCGGTTTTTAGGGCCTGTAAAATGGCCTCATCGGGGACCCTACTTCACCGCTCCCCGCTTGGAGAAATGCGGGTCATGTCCTCGCTGTACACGGTATGTAGAGGAGAGAACCGAGCAACCCAGGCCCCAGCCGTGCACAACGCCTTGAGAAGTCAGTCCCCGTGCAGCTCACGACTCCCTGGTCAGCGGAGAGCCGGCTCCCAGCCAGGCCTCCTACCTCACGGCAATGGAGGCGCGGCCGGCAGGGGGAGCGAGGCGGAAGGGAGCCGCGGCCGGTCCAGGTGAGTTGGGACGCACACTTCTTGCGGACGAGGTGCCGTGTTTGTTCTCATGTGGAACTGGCGTGTGCGGGGCGTAAGACCACCGGCTGGATGTACATCTTCCGGGCTGCGGACAGCCACTGGGAGTGGGGTGGTGGCGAGCAGAGAGGAGCGCAGGCTGCCGGGTTGCCGGGTGGCGACGGAGCGCCGCGGAAAAGCTCTCAGACAAGGTGGTGCGGCGCCCGAGGGAGGGAAGGAGCGTCCGAGGGGCCCTGCCCGGCGCTTGGGGGAGACTGAGGCTCAGCCGTGGATTGGAAGCTCGGAGGCATCGAGCTTCCAGGGCTTCAGGCCCCTTTGGGTACTTCAACCGAGGGTTTCCGAAGGGTCCCGGTGTTGAGCTGCGGGTTTGGAGGTTCCGCGACCGAGTGAGTGAGTATCCGCGGCAGGTATAGTGGATCAGCCACCGAGACAGTTGCTGGAGTGGGACCCCCCCCCCTCCCCAGCGCTCCTTTCCTCCCCAGGCTTTCCCCCACTCTGCGCTCAGTGTTCTGGCCAGGGTGCTGATGAAGCTGGTCCTGCAAGTCGCGCCCCTGCACAAAAGGGTTAATGGGTGGTTAGGAGGACTGCTCCCCCACCACCTCCAGTGGGGAGATCTGGGGACTTCAGGACAGCGCCCTAAGGGGCTGACCTGGAGTTTCTGGGATGCCACTGGGCTTTTCACTTTCACTTCTCCCTCTCAGTGTTGGCCTTCACAGGGCTTACATCTGGCTTCTGCCTCTGCAGCGCACACACTGGGACCACTCCCTCAGGTGCACCGGATGCAAACCTGGGCACCCCACATTCTGGGGTCCTGGGCACTCGGGATAAGACCACACCACATACAGGAGCCCTACCCCATATCCACACACAGGGACACCCCCCCCCCCAGCCTGCAAGGCCCATAGCCTCTCTGCCCAAAGACTTCTGGTGCTGGCCAAGCCTCCTGTCTCACTACCATGACCTGTACCCATCAATGCCCTTCCCACCTGTCTATAGCGGGCTCTCCCCTCCATCAGGGGAGCAACTCCTAGGGTCCTGGAGGCAGTGGGCTAGTCCTGCTCAGGGAAGAGGGAAGTGTAACTACACTCCTCTCCTTCCCCCTCCACCCCCTAAAAGACAGTCGCTGAGTGACACAGGTCACTGTTAACGTTAGGGTCTTGAATGGCCATTCAGGGACTGAAGAATGCCCTGGTGACAGCTTCTGTTTCCTGACCTAGTCTACAAGGCTCCAGCTGCAGGCCAGGAGCAGGCTGGGAGCCCACTGGACACACAGGAATACACACCACAGCCCAGACACACAGCACCACCTGCACACTCACCTCTGCTCTCCTGGCCTCATGCTCCTTCTTGGACTTCTGCCTAGAGAGAGTCCCTTCTGCTAAAGCCCAGTCCCCTAGTCCCCGGTTCTCCTGCCCTCCTGGCTCCCAGCTAGAACCATCTATACCCTGGGCTCTGAGGCCCTGGGATTATAATAGCACTGGGAGAGGCTGCCTTCCCCACCTCCCCCATGCCAAGCAAGCACAGCCAGAGGCCTACAAGGTTGCTGGTAGAAAGGCCTTGGAAATAGAGGCCTTGACTCCCAGTGATGGGTGAGGGAGGCTTCTGGGAGGAAGAGAGGTTACAGACTTGACACCCAGCTGGCCAGACCCTGAAAAAGAAGGACATGGACGTACTGAATGGGTCAGAGAAGGCCCCAGAGATAGTAGACACAGGCCAAGTCAGGCCTTGGCATCAAGATGCCTGAGCCTACAGGCCCTGGGGCCGAAGGCCTAGTTGGGCAGCTGGGCCTTCCCTGGTGGGCAGGCTGGCTGAGGGGTGGCAAGCGGGCAGCACCAGACCATGTGGCCTGAACTTCTCCGACGTGTCCTCCTCTCCCTAGCTGGCCAGGCCCCGCCCCCAGCCCTCCCTGCACCCGGCCGGTGCGCGGGGAGGTCGGAGGAGCGGGCACTGCCCACCCTCCGGATGTAAAAGCGTCCTGGCCAGAGGCGGGCGGTGCGCGCGGGAGCGCGTGACGCTTGGGCTCCCGGGCTTCTTGCGGCCTGGGCGTCGTCCCCCGGCTCGGGTCCCCAGCTACGACAGCGAGGTGACCTAAGGGGTCTGTGGGGCATTTGTCGGGCTGGGTCCTGTCCCACCGCGCGAAGGAACAGAGGAATCCACGGCCCCGGGGCTATCTGTCCGTGGCTGGCTGCTTGCGAACCTGAGCTGCTCTCTCCTCACCCAGGTGCAGGGGCAGCCGGGGAGGAGGTGGAGGCGGGAGGGGCCAGGGTAGGGGCCAGGCTGGGCCCAGGCTGCCCCTCAGAGCTGCATCAGCTCCCTGCCACCTCAGGTTGTGGCTGGGTGCTCCCAGTAAATCGGCCTCTCCGCTGTAGAAGCCAACGTCGGTTTAGCCAAACCTAGGGAGGCCAGGGCAGGGCAGGAGCAGTGAGATGTTCAAGGGGCGTCGGTCACTGAGGGCTCTGGAAGCGGGAGGTGCAGAGGTGCGGGACAGAGAGCCTGAAAAGTAGAAGGGCCCCTAACTTCCAGGGTGCTCTGCCCTTTTGGGCCCCAGGACTGATACTGGTCCCAGTGGGGGGCCCATGACAGCATAATCCCTTGGGCCTGGGGCCGAGGCTTTGAGTGGCACCGCAGGCCCCCGCCCCCGGGCTCCGTGGGCTGGGCTGGGCGCGGTGCGGCGGGGCGCACGCAGTCGGAGGCGGCGCCGGCCAGGCCGCCGGGCGCCTATGGACGCGCGGAGCCCGCTGTCTCCCCGGGCCAGTGCGTTCAGCATCGCCTCTCTGGTTGCAGTGGAGGCCTCGAAGGGCACCGCCCACCGGGGCCCCGGGTCCTCCGACCAGGCGAAGCTTCGCCGGCTACCGAGATCCCCGGCCGGGATGCACTTCAGCACAGTCACCAGGGACATGGAAGGTGAGCCTTCTAGCCGCGTCAACATCGGCCTGCGTCAGCCCCCTGTCCCGGCTGCCTGAAGCCTCACCGCGAATAGGAGCTCCTGGCGGGAAGGGTTCCATGGTCGCAGCTGGGACTCTGGGGCAGGGAGGAAGGCCTGGCATTTCCCCCAAAGCCTGTCCACCCACCAGCCCACCCACTAGCCCACCCACTAGCCTTGGAGACTAGCACGAAGCTAGACACAGGCCCAGAAGAGGGAGACTGGAGGCAAGGGAGAGAACAGAGGTGGCCGTGAGCTTGGAGAGGTGGGAGGAGAGATGGTGAGAAAGACGGTCGGAGTGTCAGGCAACACAGAAAAAAGAGGAAGAACAAAAACCAAATCAACCAGCCAAACAAAAAATGGTGAGGGGCGGCCAAGAGGAAAAGAAATTGAGAAAATGAGAGAAAACCCGATAAGGTAGGAAAGAAAAAAAAAAAAAAAAGAAAGACACGAAAAAGAAGTAGCAAGAACGAGAAAGAGAAAACGAAGGAAAAATTGAAGACAGAGTAATTTTTTTTAAAAAGAACAAAAGAGACTCCAGTTTATTTTTATTTAAAAAAGAAGAAAACAACGTAAATAAGAGAACATGTGGAAATAAAAGAAAAAAAGGAAAGGGAAAGAAAGACAAAGACTGATGACAAAGTGGAAAGAAAGGACAGGGACATAGGAAAAAGAGGAAGAGACAAAAAGTTAAACAGAACTAAGGAGAAACTAAGGAGATACTGGAAGAGAGAGAGATGATTAGGAAAATGTTTAATGAGGGAGACAAAGGTAAAGAAAAAAATTGGGAAAAGAAAGTCTGGGAGCGAGAAAAGAGCCACAACGCGGGAGGGCGGCAGAGCAGGGGCTGCCGACGGGCCCGGCGCTCCGGGGAGCCGGTCCGGGCGGTCGGGGGGCCCGGGCCCAGCGAGCCTCGGCGGGCGGGCTGGGGGCCGAGGAGGGGGGAAACAGGGGGGAGGGGCGAGGGGCGGGGGAGGGGATCGAGGCCATTGTCTCGGCGCGGGCGGGGGGGGGCGCGGGGCGGGGCGGGGAGAGGCGGGGCACCTCCTCGGGGCCGGCCCGCGGTGTGGGGCGGCGCGGGCCGGGGCGCAAGCAGCGCAGCGCCTGCCACTTGGCCCGCGGCGCGGGGCAGCGCTCACCTCGGTGGCGGGGGCGGCGGCGGCGGCGGCGGCCCTCGGGTCATGATCTCCGCGGTGTCCAGCCCGTGGCTCACGCAGCTCTCGCACTTCTGCGACGTTGCAGCCTTCACGGCCAGCAGCCTGAGCAGCCTGGGGGCTGCGGGGGGCTTCCCGGGCGCCGCGTCGCCGGGCGCCGACCCGTACGGCCCTCGAGAGCCCCCGCCGCCGCGCTACGACCCGTGCGCCGCCGCCGTCCCTGGGGCCCCCGGCCCGCCGCCGCCGCCGCCGCCGCCGCACGCCTACCCGTTCGCTCCGGCTGCCGGGGCCGCCACCAGCGCCGCCGCCGAGCCCGAGGGCTCCGGGGCCAGCTGTGCGGCCGCCGCCAAGGCGCCGGTGAAGAAAAACGCGAAGGTGGCCAGCGTGAGCGTGCAGCTGGAGATGAAGGCACTGTGGGACGAGTTCAATCAGCTGGGCACCGAGATGATCGTCACCAAGGCCGGCAGGTCAGGGCGCCCCCTCCCCGCGCCGCGACCCTCCCCACGTGCTGCCACTTGGGCAGCGCGCCTTGGTCGGATGCGCGAGCGTGGGATCCAGAAGCCGGGTGGGGGGCGCGGCCCGGCCACCTGCGGGTCCTCTCGGCCTTGCCTGCACCTTCGCTCTCCGCGGTCCCGGCTCCAGCGACAGCCTCGGTGAGCACCGGGCGGGAGGGGACAGCGCGGGCGGCGGAGAGAAGACCCAGAACAGGCCCGCCGGACCTGCAGCCCCAGGACGCGGCAAGGGGAAGCAACCACCTCCTCGGAGCGCACTGATCTGGGGCAAGCAGTCGCGACCGAGGTGCTCGGCCGCTCAGCTGGTTTCCCGTAGGTCCCACCTCAAAGAAAAATCCTGTTTGAGTTCCCGAGTTCATTCTACGCGGGGAAGATAAAGAGCAGAAGCTAAGCAATTGTCTGAACGATTTTAGGAGAGAATTAAGATTCAATGGGCATAGTTAAGTGGAATTTGCTACCCAGTTTTCTCAGGCCTAAATTTCGAGTGGTTGTGGGCCCTGGCCCTACGTAAGCCGGCCGCGGTCTTCCAATTGGCCTGTATTTGCTTTAAGGGCCGAGAGAAGGGGAACAAGTTTTGCAGATGCACCCGATTTGACCAGCAGACAAAGGCGGGTGCTGGGCTGTGTCTAATGTACACACCAGCTCTATGTCCGCGCAGCCAAGGGGAGCTTAGAGCCTGTTTGCAAAGCTTTCTCGCAGTTTCTGTTTCCCTGCCACGCAGTCCTCCTTGGGGAACCTGGGGCCTGTCTTGTCTCCTGTTCCGTGCGTGCATTTCTTCAAGGCTGTCTTTGGTGTCCTTAGGTCCACGGGCCCTCCTGAAGACAGAGGCTGAGCCTCTGGCACAGGCCCACCCAGCAAGGCCCTGTCGTCGGCCAGGTTTTCCCTTAGGAGCGTTATTCGGCAGCACCCTCCGGCCTGCAGAGGCTCTGGTGGGGGTGGCAGGAGCCCTGTACTGGGAGACTGGCTTCTGGCATGTGTTTTCTGCCTACTGCTGGCAGGGAGTTGCTTGTGAAGGGAGACAGTGGCAAGGGCAAGAAGGGTTCAAGCCTTGTGCTTTCCTCCAGGGCCCAATGGCTGGTACTGCGGTGCCATCAGATGAGGGCAGGCTGCAGTGAGTAGCCCATCCAGGAGCTGCAGAATATCCTTTTAAGAGCCCTGGTTGATGAGCGAGAGTCCGTGGTCCAGAGGAGAGGAGACTGTGGAACTGTTAAAGCATAAGCCAAGTCTGCCCTAGGCAGCCGCACATTGGAGTTATGTGCCTAGGGGGAAAGGGGTACTTGCCAGTGTAGAGGCTCCAAACATCAGGCCAGAACCTGGGAGTCGGGGATCGTGGGCTTCTGAGGTGTCAGCCTTGCTGGAGGGATTGGGGAACTGGCGCAGACCCAGCCTGAAGGGCAACTGGGGACTCCTCAGAATTACTCGGACTACCTGGTTTCACTTTGTTGGAGCCGGGAGCCTCTTAGATCAAGCTAGGGAGGCTCTGCTAAGAGTCGGGAAACCTGGGGACCGGCATCTTAGGGATCCTGCGGCTAGGTCTGAGAAGACAAGGAACTGGCAGGGCAAGGCAGGTCTACAAAAAGACAGGTGGCAGAAGATTGGGGATCCAAGGCACAGTGCTGCGCTAGCCATTTCAGTGCTTTAGAAAAGGACCAGGGGCCTGCCCTGCTGCACCAATCACCCACAGCCAGGCAGGGGCCTACTTGGGTTAGAGCAGTGGGTGGAACACAGCAGCCAGAAGAAATACCAAGAGGAAAGGCCCTGTGAGGGGCTGCCAGTCCTGGACAAGTCACAGGAGGGTACCCTGCCCTCCTCCCCCTGACTGGAGGCTCTGGCACCCCCAGGCGAATGTTCCCCACGTTCCAAGTGAAGCTGTTCGGCATGGACCCCATGGCCGACTACATGCTGCTCATGGACTTTGTGCCAGTGGACGACAAACGCTACCGGTAAGCAAGCCCCCGGGACCACCGTAAGTGTGGGACCCTAGGAAGCAGCAGGTCCCTGCTGGGCTACTAACTCCACGGCCTGAAGCTCTTAACAAGCAGGTCTGTCCAGGCACCTGAGCAGGCTGCCCCATTTACCTTCTCAACTTGGTCCTTCTCTGCCTCCTTTGGACCCCAGACTCACACCCCTCCTTATTCTCCAGATTCTGCCTCAGGAAGCCCAACAGCTAGGAATCTCCCTGCCTTCAGTCCCAAGGCAGTTCGATACACAGCCCCAGATTTTCTCGGGTCTCCCTCTCCCTTGAGCCAATCATAAGTGCCCTACCCCCATCTCCAGGGACTGCTAGGTCCAGAGTTGGGCCGGAAAGGTGGGGTGGCCGGGAGAAATTATGCAGGGCGGGCCTTGGCTGCCTGGACAATTAATAGCAATTAATAAAGCCAGTGCAGACCGCCTTGCGCCCGAGGCTGCGAGTGAGACCAAATGTAGGCTCTTGTCACGTCGGCACGCTGGGACGAGCAGACCCGCATACAGCGAAATGAGAGGAGGGGAGCACGGCCTCCTCTCAGCGTCCCAGTAGGGTTGAGGTTTTGTATCGCTTTGTGTATTGGGAGCTAATGGGAGTTTTCTAGTTATTCCATAAGCCCTTTGTTAAAGCTCCCAGCCCACATGTGACATGGGAGGGTTGTTGTCACTGGCAAGGAAACTCTCTAGAGGCACTTTTGGGGTTCACCCAGCACATGAAACAAGGCCCTTTTCATTCACCCCCAATGTGGCATGATCACCTTCCTGGTGCTGCCCTAGGTACGCCTTCCACAGCTCCTCCTGGCTGGTGGCCGGCAAGGCAGACCCTGCCACTCCGGGCCGTGTGCACTACCACCCAGACTCGCCGGCCAAGGGTGCACAGTGGATGAAGCAAATAGTGTCCTTTGACAAGCTCAAGCTGACCAACAACTTGCTGGATGACAACGGCCACGTGAGCAACACCTTCTCCCAGGCTCCTGGGCTGTCCCTATTGCAGGCTTTCAGAAGTGCTCACCAGGCAGGGGACTTGGGCAGCACCAGGACAGGCTTTGGAGAATCCACTTTTGGTCAGAGAGCGGGGCTCGAGCCTGTGAGAGGGAGTCACCCTGTTTTTCTTCGCCCCTCTCTGGATCTTATGCTGGAAGCTTTTTAATTGGAAAGGATGGGCCCGCGCATAGGGGTTGGGGCAGGAGGCCTTGTGGAATCCAGGCCAGTGTGGCTGCTTTCCTACAGGAGTGAGCTCCGCCTCTCATCCACCACGCCCTGCAGGCCCTAGGGCAATTGTTAGGGACCTGAGAAAACATTACCTAAGCCTCCATCATTTGCCACTGGGGGCGTCTTTCCCAGAGGACCCAAGTGGGTTACATGGTCCTGCCTTATCTCATGAGTTAAGGGTTTTGCCCCAGTTTACTGAAGGAAGTTCATTGCCTACTCAGACCTCCACCAGATTCCTGGCTCAGGCTGGGATCCTGGCCCAGCCCCCACCACTGGAGCTGATCCCCCACTCCACTCTGTGTTCCAGATCATTCTCAACTCCATGCACAGATACCAGCCCCGCTTCCACGTTGTCTATGTGGATCCACGAAAAGACAGCGAGAAGTATGCAGAGGAGAACTTCAAAACCTTTGTGTTCGAGGAAACTCGCTTCACCGCAGTTACTGCCTACCAGAACCACCGGGTGAGGGCCTGCAGGGAGGTCCTGGGAACCAACTGGTTCCACCCTTCTGGGAATGGGGTACAACTGTTCGTTTGCTGCCTAGGGGGGCACAGACAGTTCAGTGCTGTAGGCTGTGGGTGTCCTAGTGAAGCACAGTACAACTAGGGGAGACCCTCCCATCCAGCTGCCACACTCCCTCCCACCAGGCTGGTCCAGCCTCCTATCAGCTTGACCTCTGTAGCGGCAACTGTCACTGCTGCTTGAAAGTTTGTTTTCCAAACCATTCCGGAAACTCCCCATCAGGGGCCTGATCCGAGATTTACCCAGATTCCTAGGGCGCTCACTCAGTTTCCCATCTGTGGGGGGGGGGGGCTGGTGGTGGCGGTGACCACATCCAAACTAGAGGCACAGGTTTTCATCATTTATTTGGAGTGGCAAAGAGTTAGTTCCCCAGTAAGAGAGGAGGTACCATATGGGGAAGAGGGCAGCTGTGGGCCAGTTCTAGTCTCAGCCTAGCCTCTCCTAACACTCCCTCATTCTCCGCCGAGGCCAAGTGCCCACGGGCTGCAGGGCTCCAGGCTAGCTCATGCCCGCTTCCCTGCAGATAACGCAGCTGAAGATTGCCAGCAACCCTTTCGCCAAAGGCTTCCGGGACTGTGACCCTGAGGACTGGTGAGTGTTCTCCAAAGAGCGAGTACCCTCGCTCCTGGCTAGCGCGCCACCTTGACCCGCTCCCCTCCCGTAGGCCGCGGAACCACCGGCCTGGCGCGCTGCCACTCATGAGCGCCTTTGCGCGCTCGCGGAACCCCGTGGCCTCCCCCACGCAGCCCAACGGCGGAGAGAAAGGTAGGGCCAGTGTCGTGGGCTCCAGGCCGCGACCCCACGCGAGCTCTGTCCTGGTTCGGCGGCCGCGCCGGGCCTCGCCTGCCCCCCGCCCAGGGCGCTCACGGCCTTCGCGCCGGTTGCACAACGGCCGTGGCGGCGGGCAAGCGCGCACTCGCCCGTCCGACGGCTGCGCCCCGCCTGCCGGCCCCGCCCGCTGCTGCCGGTAGTGGAGGGGCGCGGGCCCCTGGGGAGGGCTGGGGGCCGGCGGCTCAGGGACTCCGTCAGGTTAGCCGAGTAGGGGAGCCCCCATCCCACCCCGATCGCTTCTTCGCTCGCGGGGCCTTTTTCGAGTCTCCTAGGCGGTCCGGGGCGGCCACACTCACTCCTCTGCTCCTCTCGCAGACGCGGCCGAGACCCGGAGAGAATTCGAACGCGAAGGGGGCGGGTCAGCCATGCTGGGGGACCCCGCACATCCGCCGCAGCTGCTGGCTCGGGTGCTGAGCCCCGCGCTGCCCGGGGCCGGCGGCGCGGGCAGCCTCCTTCCCCTGCCCGGCGCGCCCGGAGGCCGGCCCAGCCCCCCGCACCCGGAGCTGCGCCTGGAGGCGCCTGGCGCGTCGGAGCCACTACACCACCACCCCTACAAGTACCCGGCCACCGCCTACGACCACTACCTCGGGGCCAAGAGCCGGCCGGCGCCCTACCCGCTGCCCGGCCTCCGCGGCCACGGCTACCACCCGCACGCGCACGCACATACGCACCACCACCACCCCGCCGTGAGCCCTGCCGCCGCCGCCGCCGCCGCTGCCGCCGCTGCCGCCGCCGCCGCCAACATGTACTCGTCGGCTGGGGCCGCGCCGCCCGGCTCCTACGACTACTGCCCCAGATAATGCGGGCCGCGCGCTCCGCGAAGCCCGAGGGCCTTCAGAGGACTCGTTCACCAGCCCCGGGGGCCACCACGGGCCTCCCCTACCCCCGGCCTCAAAGCCATTGGGGTTCTGCAGCCCCAGGACTATCGCAGTATCCGATTCCTCCAGCCCCCAGGAGAACGCGGGACCTTCCCCAGCTCCGAGGGCCACGAGGGCCCCGCCCGCCAGTGCCAAAGAGCCCGGTCTGGGGCGGAAGGAAATGGTATTTATTGTTCTCCCAAAGACCGCGTCGCCTCCGCCCTGCCGGCACTTGCAGTGTAGACGACCCGAGAGCCCCGCCTGCAGGCGGTGTAGATACGTGTAGATACATATGTAGATACTGTAGATACTGCGCCGGCGCCGACTTGATAAATGGTTTCGCCTCTTTTGGAAGCTGCCTGTGTGTCCATTTATTTGCACCCCTCCTAGCTGTAGTTCCTGCAGGCTGTGGATCACATGTTTTTTTCCCAAGGCTTTGGAGTGGAGCAGTCCCCCTAGCCCGTCTGGACAGGGCTGTCCTTTCCTGAAGTACCCTCAGTGGACCTGCTTCATCCCACCGCCCAGAGCTAGCAGGACCCACACCAGTTGTGAGCTATTTTTATTTAAATCATTCATTCCTGCAACTGTCCCTCCATTAAGACTTGGGCCGAACCGGCCCTGTTTTCAGGGCTCGTCCTATATGTTTTTCCAAAGAAGCTGAGAATAATGGTCTTAACTGTTCACTCCCCACCCTGGGAAGAGGGGAAAGCCCTTGACCCGGATGGGGTCCTGCGGAGAGGAAAACAAGCAGCTCTGCTCTTATAGCGTTTCCCTGGCCTGTCCCCAGCCCAGGCCTGCATTTTCCCCTGTTTGTTGACTTTATTCGCTATGAATGTCCCCATGGAGTGACCTGGACAGGGGGCCACAATGACAGTGGTCATGAGTCATCTTGAAACCCGTCTGTGAAGCATTTTTCCCAGGCCAGGTGGCTGAGGGACCTCTCCCCATTAACTCAACACCAGGGATGGGGCCAGAGGAACCCTTTGATCCCTCCCTTCCTGAGTCCAAGCAGGAAAGGCTGACAGCCGGTTAACGTCAAGGCTAGCTTGGACACAAGATGAACGGGAAATGTGCATGGCCAGGTTCTATCCTTGGCCTTCTGTGCCTGTCTCGGTGTGTTTGTGGCAGTTGGCTGCCTAGCTTCTCCCTCCCATGTGGCAGTGGCATCCTGGGGACCACCTCTCCATGAGCACACGCAGGCATTTCCAGATGTCACCCTATACTGGACCTCTCCTTGGCTGTGTTTGCCCTGGTACAGCAAAGTGATAGGGTAGTAATTGGAAGGCAAGAACTATTCCCATAAGGCCAGTCTAGAAAGGGAGGGATGGCCAATCCACTCAAAGCCTCCAAGGGCATCTAGCAGTAGGGCATGACAGTATCTGCAGTGGCTGCCCAAGTGGCCAGCCGAACCTGAGGACACAGCTTTAGGGAGGCACTGTAGATAACCCTTCTCAAGTTCTCCTCACCACCATGCCCCCAACTGTAGAGCTCCCTTTGGGTTACCTGCTTGTGATAGTGGGCTCCTGCTTGGGGCAGCCAATTACCCATTTGCACTAAAATCCCCCACCTCATCCAGTGGGAAACCAGTGTCACCACTTGTAGGCAGGAGTGGCAAGCTGGGGTTTGCCTTGCAGAGGGCATTGGCCACATCTCAGCCCTCTCCCCCAATGGAATACAGCCCCTCCACACTGCAACACCAGAGTGTCCCCAGGAATACAGGGAAGAGCTGTCATTAGACCTCAACTTTGGTTTTGTTCAAAGCTAAAGTGAAGAGAAGCTATCCCTTGAATGAGTAACAGTGCCAGTGTTTGTAAACAGGAGTGGAACATACCACAAAGTGCAGAGACCCTGGATAGGCAGCTTGCTGGCCTTGTAGAGACAGAGGTCCCTGCTGCCATTGTGACATCCAGTCCTGATGGAGAAGTACTCTGCTGTCCAACTGGCCTGCCACTAGTCACATGTGGCTGCATACATTTTAATGACTTAAAATGAAATTAAATATTCAAGATGCCAGGTGTGGTGGCACATGCCTATAATCCTAGCTACTCAGAAGGCTGACCCTCCAGGAGTTTCACTTTTTTTTCTTCAGTCAGCTTTTATTGGTGTCTTTTAGATATACATAACGATCACATTCATCATAGAGAATCTGTGCCTGTACATGATATAACTTGACTCTTCTTTCTCCCACTCCCCTACCCTCCCTTCAACCCCTCTCACCCCCATTTGCAATTTGTTTCCATTTTTTTCCTTCTTTTCTCACTTTTTTTTTTTTTTTTTCTTCTCTTCCCTTCAGGAGTTTCACTTATTCAAGGCTGGCCTGGTCAGCTTAGCAAAACCTTGTCTCAAAATTAAAAAAAAAAAAGGAATAGAGTTAGATAGCTCAGTGGTAGAGGCTTGCCTATCATGCAGGAAACTCTCGGTTCAATCCACAGCACTTCCCCCCAAAATGAAAATTCAGGTCTTGAGTATTGCTGCAAGTGTGCAGTGGCTCAGGTACTATAAAGGTCACCATACTAACTGCAGTTGAGGGCGCACTCTGCACTGGGTAACAACCCCCATGCCTGTGGGTGAGTTTGTCTGCAAATTCTTGTAAATAGCAGTATGCGCTCCCTGGTGTGTGTGTGGCTCTCACCATCTCCTCTGCATTCATCCTTTACCCAGTGCTCAGTGAGCACCCACAGGTGCTGTCTGCCTACTGCCCTTGTGGAGCTGACAGCCCTTGACTGCCCTGTGAGATGGCTTTCCAGCAGTTTCCATTCTTTGCTGATCTGAATATTTATGTTCCCCCCAAAATTCAGAGCCTGCAATCATCACCTCCAGAACGGTGTGAGAGAAATTTCCATTGTTTATAAGGCACCTGGCTGGTGGTAATCTGTTATAGCAGCCTGAATAACTGAAAGAGATGGTTTTTCCCTTCTTTGAACAGGACTGCCTTGCCTTCTGTAAGCTGCTATAATACTCGGGGCTGGGGGATCTTATCTCACAAGCACCCCAGCTGCTAGACTACCCCTAGCATCTTCCTCAGGTCCCTCAGCTAGCCCAGGGGCTACATTCCTGCACCCTTCCCTGTCTCATGGGCACCTGGATGGGTAGGATGAAACTTGGACCAGCAATTACCTCAGAGAGTCCAGACTCTTATTCATCCTTCAAAACGCTGCAGAAAAAAAGTGACACCCAACTCGAGAAATAAACTCTTGACTGAGAGAGGATGAGATCAGGCCCAGAGCCACATGCAGCCTGCCAGGGACCCCCACTGGCATCTGCTCAACAGTGGCATCTTTGTCTAAGGGTGGATGGGAACACTGCTTTACCTGCAAGGTCTAGTTAAACATTGTCCCCCCAGGTAAGTGTTTGGGGTGCAGAGGTAGGAGTGCTCTGAGATTCAGCTGCAGGACGAAGGAAGTCTGCTTGGGGGCGCCTCAAGCTCCAGAGGAAGAGGAGACCCTGGCCACTGTGGGGTTCCAGCCCTGGCCCTGAGACCACCCTCCAGCTGGGGAGGTCTGGGCAGTGTGTGGAGTCCCTGTGATGACAGCTGTGTGAAGATGAGAGAGCAAGTTCCAGGTGTGCTGCAGATCAAAGCAGCCCTGGGGAGACAGAGTGAGCAGGTTTGACCAATGATGGCTGGCAGTGATGGCTGAAGGACATCTAGGATGCAGTGGTGATGTGGGTGGTGGCAGTGCAGCCTACCTGGAGTGGCCCGAGTTCTAGAGGCTGTGTGCCTCAGTTTCCCCTTCATGCTGTGATTCTGACAATGAAGCTGGCTATGAACAGTGAAGATTCATGTGAGCCTCTGGGACACTGGGGTATGGGTGTTTTACGTTTCCTGTCCACCTCTATGAGCCGGGTTTATCCAATGCATCTGCACCATTCTTCCCCTCCTCCTTCACCCCTCAAGCCACCTCTTCATCTTGCCGTGGGCCCAGCCACAGAGCAGGTGGGCACATGGCCCCAGGGCCTGCTGTGGTGGCATCCAGCCCTAGTGAGGCCGGATGAGACATTTCTCCTGGTGCTACCTCACACATTTTCTGTGTTTTAAAAAATACAAATCGTGCCTTTGATTCAGTTCCCTTTCCTGCTTGTTGTGTTACCTCAAACCAGATGGGCTCATGAGATGAAGTCTGGAGACTCGGTGTCTCTGTAGCGGCTGCCAGGTCTGCGTGTGGGAAACAGCAGAACCAAAGGCATTCTGGCTAGGAGCAGCCCATGTGGGGGGTACCTTAAGTTTGAATAGCAGTAATTAAATTATCTTCTTAATTATAAGGAGGGATGCCATTGTCGACATCCTTTATCAGCTTTCAATTGCATAAGTAAAGCACTTAATCCCCCCTCCCAGCAGCCCTTATCCCCTTTCTTTGCCCTGGGCTAGCCTAGAACCTGCTCCTGCTGCTCCCAAGCCCATGGGGGTACAGAGGGTGGGGGTGCATCACCCTGTTTCTCAGATGCACAGGTTTTTGTTTTGTTTTGTTTTGTTTTGCTTTGTTTGTCATGCTGGGGCTCATACCCCAGGCCTTGTGTGTGTTAGGTGAGAGCTGTAGTTTGTTTGTTTGTTTTGTTTTCTATTTTTTTTATTTTTATTTTTTTGCATTTTAATAGCTCTAAAGTTCAGACACATCTTAATCAAGGGAAGGGGGATTTTAATCTAACTGGAAAGCTCTTGGTTGTTTGTGAATTAATGATACAATCTATTTACAGTTGATGGGTGCCAGAGTTGAGGACCGTGGCCCCCTTTCAGCCATATATTTGTGTGTGCTGGCCTTGGGCAGAGCAGTTCGGAGGAGGTCTTGCAAGTGTCTCAGCTTCACTGTTTTCAGCCTCCAAACTGGCCCTGCCTTTCCAGGGTGTGACTGCTCATGTCATCTCCCCATTTTCACCATCTCCTCTCTATTCCTCCCTGCCATTTCTAGCCTCATCTCCAGCCCCCAGCCTTCTAAACCTACCTTTTATCCCTGATGGGTTTTCTAGTTTTTTCCCCAGGATAGTTTCTCTCGTGATATCATTAAACACCAGAGCTCACCAAATCTCCCCAGCTGTAAGGGCCTGCAGTGTGGCTCCCTCGAAGTCTGTGCATCCCCCAAGGGTAAGGTGGGGACCTTCACTGCTAGCCTGTCTCGGGAGCTGCTGGACAGTCATTTTCTAGCCCTCCTTTGTAGCCTGGTAGACTTGGGGTCAGAGGCCCCCTTGCCTGTTGTCCCGGAGGACTATCCCTGACTAGCCAGCTCCTGCTACGTCTGCAGGTGAGGCTGCAGCTGAGGCTGGCCGGATATTGGAAGCCAGGCAGAGCAGTGTCCACCAGCCAGTATCATTGTTCATCTGCAGATTTGGAGCTGTGTGAATCTGGCTGTTGAGCTGAAGCAAAAATATAGAAGCAACCACTTCCATGCAAATAGTTGCCCTTCTGATAACAATGAGTAGTCTTAAGGGACTGAGACGAACAAGCAGCTTCATTGAGACACAGCTGACCATTTGGAAAGGGCTGCCTGCCTGGCAGCTCGTGGGACACCTGCAGGGCCTGAACTTTGGGGCAGAGGGTCTGCTGCAGGCTGAGGCCTCAGATCCCATCTCAGCAGCAGAGACACTGAGGGAGGATACCACCAGAAGGAGGCTACGGTGGGACACGGGGCTTCAGGGAGCACCACTGCAAAGTGAAGGATGAATAGGTCATACACTCACCCGGGCTGCTAACACCTACATCCCGGCACTGTCATCACCCAACTGAAAAGGAAGTCCTGCTTTGTGAGAGCTGCCACTGCCATTATCTAGCACCCCAGATGCCTTTCAGGGTGGTTCTTCATGCTCAGCTTGGTGGTCCTCCTTTGCTCTACTGGTCAAGCCCTCCCTCCCTCTGGGTGGCTGGCCCTCAGGGGTGGCATGTATAGGCAGAGCCCAGGGCTACAATCAGCACCCATTTCTGGAAAGCTGAATGCCTGGATCAAGGTCCAGGAAGCTTATTATACAGCAGACCCTTCAGCTGCCTCCGAGATTCTACAGGCACCACGTTAGTCCTGCCTGAGGCCACACACAGTCCTCCCCCTCTCACAG
Organism: Erethizon dorsatum; assembly: GCA_028451465.1. NCBI lineage: Eukaryota > Metazoa > Chordata > Mammalia > Rodentia > Erethizontidae > Erethizon > Erethizon dorsatum. Next base: position 98,619,934 of record CM051830.1, on the reverse strand, counting down.
GGGCTACAGCATAAAGCCTGAAGGCAGCCAGGTACCCTGACACAGATGCCACCAGGAAAGGAATGGATTTGGGTGGCCAGGACAGAGACAACATGGCCTTCTTGCTTGGGCAGTGAGGCTGATCTGCTTCTCAGAATCCAGCTCAGCTGTCTTTCCCTCTGGGAGCAATTTCAGGTGTTTCCCAGACACGTGGCTCAATTCTGATAAGAATTTAAATGTCTAGAAAACAGAGATCCTATCACATATATATCTAGAGAAAAATTTATGATGAATAAAAAACCTGGATTAAGCTACACTAAGATAGCATCTTACATCCATTAACGTGATTATTATTTTTAAAAAATAGAAAATAACAACTTTGATGTGGATGTGGAGAAATTGAAACCCTTGTGCGTCACTGTTCGTGGGAATGTAAGATAGAGCAGCGTTGTGGAAAACAATAGGGTGGTTCCTCAAAAACTTGCAAATAGAATTACCATGCAATCCAGCAATGCCATTTCTGCACATGTACCCTGAACGATTGAAAGCAGGGACTCAAACAGATGTTGCACACCATGTTCACAGTATTATTCACATTAACCCAAGTGTCCTTTGACAAATGAGTTGATAATCAAAATGTGGTCTATCCAGACAATGGAATATTATCCAGCCTTAGAAAGAAAGGAAATTCTAACACCTGCTACAACATGTTTGAACCCTGACATTATGTTCAGTGAAATAACCCAGTAATAAAAGGACAAATACTGTATGAGTCCACTTACAACAGGCACCTAGAGCAGGCAAATCCATAGATACAGAAAGAAGAATGTGGGTGCCAGAGGTGAGGGAGAGGGGACCAGGGACTGTTTAATGGGTAGTTTCAGTTTTGCAAGATGACACATTCTGGAGATGGGTAGTAGCAATGGCTGCATAACAATGTAAATGCCTCTGAACTGTACATTTAAAAATGGCTCAAGTGGCAAATTTGTTTTTTAATGTATATTTAACAATTTAACAAACCTTGGATTATGCATAATCCAAGCCACTTGCAAAAGCCATTTTATGTTCATCTTAGATTGACCAATTCCATTCCTATCTCAAAACCAGTAGTTTTTAGCAGGAGTGATCTTATCCCCAGGGATGTTTGCCAATGTCTGAAGACGTGTTTGTTGTCATTCAGGGTGGGGGTTGCTCCTGGCACCTGGTGGATAGAGGCCAGGGCTGCTACCTTATGATGGACGGGGCAACCTCTCAACACACAGCCATTGAGCCCAGAGGCGGCAAGGGCATAGGAATCTTCCCAGATCGCTGCACACTGTCTGGACCAGGAAACTGCAGCCCTCCGAGCCTAGGAGCCCTGGAGACCTGCCTGGCACTTAGCTGACCCTTCTGGTGGGAGCTGTCCTCTGGTGCTTTTCCACTGGCCCAAGGGTGCTCCAGGCCCTCCCCGTAGTCCCAGAGCTTGCTGCCAAGGACCCAGCCTTTCCAGTGAGATGGCCCAGCCTGGAGCAATTAATTCAGTGACCGAGGAGAGCTGGCTGTAGTGGAGTAGCCTCGAGGGGCTTAAGAAGGCTAGCAACAAACTCAAGGTGGGAGAGAGGGTGGTTGGTGCTATCCCTTTAAAATGGCCTTCACCAAGTTCCTCTCCCCTGGGCAGGTCATGCCAGCTCCAGAGCAGAAGGTGTACACAGGACAGGCATGCATGGGAGTATTTGTTGGCACCTCTGAAAAGTCCTGGTGTCTTCCCTGTGATGGGCAGAGCTGTGGGTCCAGGCCCACCCCAGCTCCCAGATCCCCCCTTGGCCCTGGTACCAGGCCTGGCTTTTCATCTCCTCTGAGACAGTCTCTTTGACCTTCCTACCTGCAGTGTGGTGTTCTATAGTTTACTTAGGGGCCTGACTCTTTAGGAGGAGGACAGTAAAGCCACTTGCTCTGGGATGGCCCAGATCACTCTGGCTTGGGGGAGAAAAAGGTACAGAGCCACAGGGTCTGGAACAAAACTCAGAACATTTCACACAGTACCAGATGATGAGTGACAGCTTAGGCTCTGAAAGAGCATTTCCACAGGGAGGTACAGATGACACCCACAGGATGGCCAGGGATGGAGGAGCTCAGCAGAGGCAGGATCCAGAGTCACCCTGCTCAGACATGGGGTCACTCTGGGAGAGGTAGCTGCTTCTCAGGAACAGCCCTGGGCTGGATGTCAGCACCACAGCTGGTCAGTTTGGCTGGGCAAGGCTTGGGGCCAGCATGCCTGCCAAGAGGACAGAGGCACAAGGATGCATGCCTGATGTCCACAGCAGCCTCCACCCAAACCAGGACAGCCCTAGAGTATTTCAGCAGGTGGGTGGTGATATGTGTCCCTGGAGGAAGACACAGTAATGCAAGGCAGGAGCTGCTGATGCACATGATCACGGGAGTCAGTGTATGGCTCTGAGCAAAAGAAGCCAGGCCCAGGAAGCACTGCACTGCAGGACCCCATTTACATGCTGTGCAGAACACAGTGAAGCCACCGTGACCAAAGGTCAGCCAGTGCCAAGGGCCACAGGGATGGCAAGGACCCGATGATGATGGGGCGGGAGCATTTTGCTGGTAGTCACAATTCACATATCCTTACACTCAAGAGGATTAATTTTATTGAAAGTTCTCTTATGTGTAAAGAACAACTTGCTGGGCCCTTTCTTCCTCTCTTTGGTTTTGCTCCCATCCTGGTGTGTCTCTTTTTCCTTCTCCTCCTCTCTTGCTGTCATTTGAATATGGTTTGTCCCCTCTAAAAGTCATGCTGAAATCTGATCGACATCATGACGGTTTTGGGAGGTGGGTCCTTTAAGAAGTGATTAGGCCGCTAAGCATGATTAATGCCTTGCTTGCTGGTGGGTTGGGCCTGCTCTCTGGGGAGCAGGTTGATTATGAAGCTGTCTCTGCTCACTCCTGCTTGCCCTTCTGCTTGCCACCATGAGTTGAAGCAGCACTGGTCCCTTCCCAGATGTGGGTGCCTAATCTTGGACTTCCCAGCTTCCAGAACCATGAGCCAAAATAAAGCTCTTTCCTCTATAAATTACCCAGTCTCCAGTACTCTGTTATAGCTACAGAAAAACAGACTAAGACATCTCCATTCTGCACTCTCTTGGCTCCTTTAATCGAGCTGCACAGTGTTCTCCTAAGCATAGCTTTAGGATCTGCTTTTTGTTTTCTTTTGCTTTTGCCAGGGCCTCACACATGCTAGACAAGCACTTTGCCACTAGGCTACACCCCCAGGTCCAAGAACTGTTGTTCTTAACTAGGAAAATAGTGTTTTCCTGTGCCTTATTTCTAAAAGTAGGTAAGGTAAGTAGATCAGGGGACCTGATCTGACTTCTTCCCTTTGGGTTCCTGGGTCACTGGTTACTGTTGCTGAGGCTGGCCCAGGGTGGTGCTGGCCTGGACATCTGCCACGTGTGGATAGTCTTCCTCCTGGGCATATCCTGTCCTGCCCACCCTTCCATGTGGTTTAGGCACATGACCGTTGTCTCATCGTATCTACCGAAAGAGATGCATCTCAAGAACACTTTGTCCACTGTCGTCAGGTGGGGCTGTCCCTGTGCTCTGAATGAGAGAATAAAAGCCCACTGTCCAGAAGCACAACACCCCTCAGGGACACGAGGCACTGTCAAGGGAAGAAGGCAGCCGTGTGGACCTAGGGCTCCCCCTGGCATCCCCAGGTGAGCATATTTCAATGCCCTGGGGACTTAGGATTGGGGAGGTGACTATCAGCAAGGCCTTTATTTAATGCTGATGCTGGGGGATGGGTATATGGAATAATGGTTCTGCTTCATTTTCATTTATGTTTGAGATTTCCAAAATCAAAAAGAAAACTAATGTTCAATAAATGTTCAAGATATACATTGTATGTTAAATAGTAAATAACTTTTATAGCCATACGCTAATTCAGCTGAGAATTCAAATTCAAATTTTATGGATATAACAGAATAAACTTCTCATATTTCTTTTTTCTTTTTTCCTCCCTGACATTTCAACATTGATTACAAAATCATTAAAAATGCTAGTAAAGGACTGACATGTGACTCAGTGGTACAGCAGTTGCTTAGCATGTGCAAGACCCTGGGTTTGATCCCCTGTACTGCTAACAAAACAAACAAATAAAAACCCTTATAAATATTAAACAAAAACCAACAAGATTAACAGATCTGATCTGAAAATGCCTTAAGCACCTTATGAAAGACATACCACAATTTGAGAATGGTTTACTAAAACTGATTTTAAAAGTACTACTATGTTTCTAGGCTTCATTTTTTCCTGTCTTTCTCAGGTGTGTTCCCAGCACCCTGCCGGCTGTTAGCGTTCTGCGTGGTCTCACAGGAAGGGCATCGGCTGGGCCTCCGGCCAGGGAGCGCCACAGGAGGAGCTAAGTGTTGTCGTTCAGTGCCACTGACCCACCCCAGCCTTATGGCCCCCCCCAAAAAAATCTTTTTAGGCCAAATATATGTAATATAAAACTGATCATGTCAATCATTTTAAAATATCAATTAAGTGAAATTAAACACATTTATCATGGTGTGCGATCATTACTATTATCTATGTCCAGAACTCTTCCTCATCTTGTGAAGCCGGAACTCTGCACCTATTAAATAACTCCCTATTCCCACTCATTCACCCCCATCAGCTATCGTTCTACTGTGTGTGCGTGTGCGCATGTGTGTGTGTGTGTGTGTGTGTGTGCACGTGCATGCATGCTGGGGATTGAATCCGGGCCTCATGCAGCCTGGGTGGATGCTCCACTACTGACCAACATCCCCAGCCTATGTCTATGAAAATATGACAACTCTTGGTATCTCCTGTAAGTGGAATCATACAATATTTGTCTTTTTGCGACAGGTTTATTCCACTGAACATGATGTCCTTGAGGTTCATCCATATTGTCACATATGTCACAATTTTCTTCTTCTTCTCCTCCTCCTCCCCCTCCTCCTCCCCCCTTCCCTCTCCTCCCCCTCTTCCTCCTCCTGCTCTTCCTTCTTCTTTTTTTGGCAGTATAGGGATTGAACCCAGGACCTTCACACTAAACTACATCCCCAGCCCTTTTAAAATTATTATTATTTTTTTTTAATTTTGAGACAGGGGCTCACTAATTTGCCCAGGTGGGACTTGAGTTTACTGTCCTCCTGCCTCAGGCTCCCCGGGTGCTAGAATTACAGGTATACACTACCACACCTGGCTAATTTCCTTCCCCTGTTTGCCAGCATCAGATTTATTTATTTATTTTTTAGCCTTTATCAAGTTAATTATCATAAACAGAGATTAACAGCCAGACTAGCAGACCAAAAAACATATAAAACACAAAAAACAATTATATTAAATTAAGGTACTTTTAGATACATTGGCCATGCTGGATTACAATAACCCTTTTTTCCCTCTTTTTTCTTTCCTATTGTCTGTCTTTTATTTTGCACTTTATTTATATATTTGGTTTCTCATATACGAGAAACCATGTGATATTTAAGTGTGTGTGTCTGATTTATTTCACTTAATATTGTGGTCTCAAGATGCATCCATTTTCCTACAAATGACTCAATTTTGTCTTTCTTTATGGCAGAGTAGTACTTGACTGTGTGTAATTACCACATTTTCTTTACTCTTTCATCTGCTGATGGACATAGAGGCTGCTTCCAAGATTTAGCTATTATGAACTGTGGCGCTATAAACTAACTTCCTTTCTTTCTGAGGTTGAGTAATGTCTTGCTCTGTGTATGTGCACTCCATTTCTCTTCTGTACTCGCCTGTGGATGTTCACTTGAACGGCTTCCGTCTCTTGGCTACCCTGCACAAGGCTGCCATGAACATGGGTGCGTAACTATCTTACTGAGACTGCTTTCAACTTACTTTCTCTCTCTTTCTTTCCACAGGTCTCACTATATAGCCTAGGCTGGCCTTGAATTCACAATCCTCCTGCTTCAGCTTCCCAATTGCTGGGATTTCAGATAGGCACCACTGGCCTGGCTTCTATTTTTAATTTTTTGAGAAGTCAGGATACTTTCTCACAGTAATGGCACTATTTTAAATTCCAGTTAATAGTGCACAAGGCAACACTTGCTGTTTTCTTCTTTTATAATAGCCATTTTTACGGGTATGGGGGTATCTCATTGCAGTTTGTTTGTTGGAGACAGGGTCTTGCTGAATTGCTCAGGCCTGCCTTGAGAACCTGCAATCCTTCTGCCTCAGCCTCCTGAGTCCCAGGATTACAGGCCTATGTCACTGCACCAACTTTTATTGTAGTTTTGATTTGTATTCCCTCATGATTAGTGATGTTGTGCTTATTGGGTATTTGTTTATCTTCTCTGGAGATATGTCTATTCAAATTCTTTGCCACTAGCTTTTTGTTTGGTGGTACTAGGGTCTGAACCCAGGGGTTCTCTAATATTGAGTTATATCCCCACCCCTTTTTATTTTTTAAATTTTGAGACAAGGTCTTGCTAACCCACACAGGAGAAACTCAAATTTGTGATCTTCCTGCCTTAGCCTCCAGAGTAACTGGGATTACAGGTGTGTGCCACCACACCCAGCTTCATTTTTATATTGAAAGTTTTTGTTTGTTTGTTTGGTTGGTTTGGTCTTTCTGAGACAGGCTCTTGCTATGTAGTTTAGGCTGTCCACGAACTCACTATGTAACCCAGGCTGCCCTTGAACTCATGGCAATCCTCCTGCCTCAGCCTTCCATGTACTGGGATTACAGGTATGTGCCACCGTGGCTGGCAACACTGAATCTTTTGTTGAGTTTTTGGGAGTTCTCTATACATTCTGGATACTAGTCCGTTACTATACACATGATTTGGGAATATTGTCTCCCACTCCATGGGTTGCTTTTTCACTCTGTTCATGGCATCTTTTGATACATAAATTTTTAAATTTTCATGAAGTCCAATTTTGTCTATTTTTGTTTTGTTACCTGTAGCCTTTGGTGTCATATTCAATAAATCATTGTGAAACATAATGGCATGGCATAAAGCTTTTCCCCTATGTTTTCTTCCAAGAGTTTTACAGTTTTAGATCTTACATTTAGGTCTTTGATCTATTTTGAGTTAATTTTTGTGTATGGTATTAGGTAAGGACGGGTTTCATTCTTTTGCATGTGAATATTCAATTTTCCCAGCACATGTTGTTAAAAAGACTATTCTTTTCTCATTGAATGATCTTGGCACTCTTGTCAAAAAAATCATATATGTGAGGGATTCTATTCCATTCCATTGGTCTCTGTCTATGTTTATCTCAGCACCACACTGTTCTGAATACTGTAGCTTTATAATAAGTTTTATTTTTTATTTTTTATTTTTTTATGTGGGTACTGGGAGTCGACTTCAGGACCTTGTGCTTCCTAGCAAGCTCTTGTGCCGCTGAGTGATATCACTGGCCCGTTTTTTCTTTTATGTGGGTACTGGGAGTCGAACTCAGGACCTCGCGCTTGCCAGGCAGGCGCTTATGCTGCTGAGCTATCTTACCGGCCATAATAAGTTTTAAAATCAGGAAGTGTAAGTCCTCCAACTTAATTCTTTTTCAATATTATTTATGCTATTGGGGGTCCCTTAAGATTTCATATGAATTTTAGGATGGGCTTGTCTCGCTTGGTAAAAGATATCACTGGGATTTTTTTTTTTTTTTTTTTTTTTTTGTGGGTACCAGGGGTCAACCTCAGGACCTTGCGTGCCAGCAGGCACCCGTGCCGCTGAACGATATCACTGGCCCTTTTTTCGTATGTGGGTACCAGGAATCGAACTCAGGACCTCACGCTTGCCAGGCAGGCTCTTACGCCACTGAGCCATCCCACCAGCCCATCACTGGGATTTTTAAATGAAGATTACATTGAATTTGTAGATTGCTTTGGGTAATATTGACATTTTAACAATAATAAATTTTCAATCCATGAGCATGGGATAAGTTTCCATTTATTTATGTCTTTAATTTCCTTTAGCAATGTTTTGTAGGGTTTTGTTTGTTTGTTTTTGGCAGTACTGGGGATTGAACCGAGAAGCACTCTACCACTGAGCTACATCCCCAGCCCTTTTTGAGACAGGGTCTCACAAAATCGCTAAATTGGCTGGGCTTCATCTTGAAATCCTCCTGCCTTAGTCTCCCAGCATCACACAGTTACAGGTGGGTACCATCATGCTTGGCTATATTGTTCTTTTTGATGGTGAGTCTCTTTTTATAACAAACTTCTTGTTATATTGAAGAACGCTGCTGCTGATGGTGCAAGAGCCCATTCACACAGGTCCGAGCTCCTTCCCCCATTTCTGGGGTCTTGGTTGTCTGTACACATTTTTTCTGGCTACACAAAGGGAAACAAAGAAGAGCCTTATTTTGTAAAAGCTGCAAAAACCTTGACCGTCCTCAATCAAGAGGTAGGATCTATCTTCCTCTGACTGCAGGGTTAATCATATCATAAAGGGCTCTGGGCTCCTCCTGGCTTGCTGGATGTGCTCTTTGAGATCCTTTGTAGGATGTCTGACTCCTCTGAAGTATCTGCACTGAAAGTGCACACAAAAGTACTTGTGTTAATGTTCTCCAAGTTACCCAGCATTCTAGTGGCCACCGCCAAGGTGCCTAGCACAAGTGAAGAGGCCAGGGTGGAAGTAGACCCTCAGCCATGGTAGCTGTCGTGTGGAACAGATACAAACCATGTAGCTGTGCTCCTCCCAATTTTTTCTTTTTTCTTCTCCCTCCCTCCCTCCCTTCCATCTCTTTCTTTTTTTCTAGTACTGGCAACTGAACTCAGGGCCTTTGCACTGAGATATAGCTCAGCCAGTGCCCCACCTTTAATTTTAAAACAGGCTGTCACTAAATCCCTAAAATGCCCAAGCTGGGCTTGAATTTGTGATCCTCCTGCCTCAGCCTTACAGAGTAGTGGAATTATAGGCATATACCTCGGCAGGCTCCTCTCAAATTTTCTGACCCATAGCCTCCAGGTGCACAGAATTAGTGTGTTATATGGCTAAGACTTGGGTAGTTTATTAATGCATAACAGGTAACTGCAACAGGATAAAACTAAGTGACCCAATTTTTTAACATTCCGCATCTATAAAAAGTCAAAGCAGAGCTGGGTACAGTGGTACATGACTATAATCCAAGCTACTCAGGAAGCCAAGGCAGGAAGATTGTAAATTCAAGCCCAGCCTGGGCAATTTAGCAATGCCTTATCTCAAAGTTTAAAACAAAAAAACCAAAACTGGGAGTGTAGCTCAGTGCAAGGCCCTGGGTTCAATCCTCTGTACAAGAAAACACACGCACACACGCACACACACACAAGCATCTTCAGCTACATATGCCCTATGTTAATACTCCATCTTTCTCATATACCCAGCAAGGTTTTCCTGAGTGTCAGTGATGATTCCTAGTCTCACTTGTCAACAGGTTGTGGTGATGTCAATCTGAAGCCTGCGTCCGTGGAGCTCCAGCCATGCTCAGGCATCTTAGAATGCATCTGTGGCTTGGCAACAGCAGCCATCTCCACCTATGACACAGAAGCAGCTCTCCTTTAAGGCAGGGCCAACAGGAATGTGCTTGTAGGTCAGGTGTGTTAGTAAATGTTTCTGGTCCTGATGCTGAAGCACAAGGCGGTTATAGTCGGCCTGCAGAGTGTGCACGTAGGCGATGGTGGATAAGCTGCTGCTCCTCGAGGCCTGGCAGGGGTGGAAGGTGAAAGCAGCCCCTTGAAAGGCCACAAATGCCTGCTGCTGTTCTTTTCCATTTGGCACATGCTTTGGCACATCCTGCTTCCTTCATGGTCCACAGTCCCCCTCTCCCAACCTGATGCTTGGATTCTGCATGGACTCTGGGAGCAGAGGCTTGGAACCTCTTTCACAGAGCTGGCCAGCCTTGCTGGTGGACTGTCTGCCCTGCTCAGCACCAGGTGCCTGGCTGTTCCCATATGTCCCTCCTGCCCCACTGCCTCCCTTCTGCCTGGCTTCTCATGGCCTCCCTAACAGGCCTCCTTGTGGCTGGCATGTGGGCTGAGGCACTGACTTGGGGAAGCTGACAAAGTGAGAGGGGAGTCTCAGAAGGGCACCCCCCAGCCCCAGGCAGGTGCAGAAACCTCCCCCAGGAAGGGGATGTGGAAACCAGCGTGCGGGCTGAGATCCCACTGCAGAGGCAGCACCTCCAGGCCGGGAGAAGGCGTATGCTTCCAGAGCTGAGGAGCTGGTGGGGCTGGTGTCTTGGCTCGGCAGCTTGCCAGCGCAGGGCACAGGTGCACAGCAAGTTCAGATTTAATATTGTCATCGGTGCCAGCTTGCTGTCTGCCATGCTAGGGTTCTGCATGAAGGTATAGCTAGTTGAGAATCAAGCGTTTCTAAAGAACCCCCCGGAGGGATGTTTTCCCTTTGTACAAACAGTCCTTTTGTGCAGAGGGAGCGCTGCAGTTTCTTGGCAGACACAGGTAGGAAACACCTGAGTGAGCATCACTCCCTGAGGAGTGTGGAGACACGCACCGCACGTCAGCACAGCCAGTCCAGGCCACAGTGATGGCCTCCCTGGGCACGTTGTTCCAGGCATCCTTCCTCAGATCTCAGGGCATCAGCTGACTTATTAGTGTCTGAGGGCCTGAGGAGTCACCTATTGCTGGATGCAGAGTGGAGTTTACCTGTTTTCTTGGAGCTTATGACTGTGATCCTGTCTGAGACATTCAGGGAGCAAAGGGAAAGGCATCCCAGGCCGCCATCCAAGAGAGTGAGATAGACAAGGCAGTGCTGAGTAAGTGCCACCCACCTGTGGGGGACGATGATGGCTGTACCTATGCCTCATAGCTGTGGGGCCAGTAAGGGTAGCACACAGTGGCGCTGTCAAAATGGGAGGCCCTTGGTTCTGGCAGCAGCTTTCTCTGGAGGCGAAGCTTACCAGGTGGACACACCAAGATGTGTGTCCTGTGTCCTGGCAGAGCTGTTCACCTGCTATTCCTATGATCACAGATGATCCCCCTGCACCTCAGGCAGTGATCCCCCAGTGATCCCCCTGCGCCTCAGGCAGTGGCTAGGAATTCTGGATACCCCAGGTAGAATCCACAGGCTCTGAAGCCATGTCCAAATCACACCCTGGGCCACTGAAGTTACTGAATGAAATACCCCCAAGCCACCCTAGCTGGCTGTGGAGTCACTGCCATTAATCATATCAAGGGTGCCAATAAAGGGTGCCTGGGACAGGGCCTGCGACAGACCCCCAGAGCTGACAGCTCTGTCCTATAGCCACTGGATCTGGATTCCAACAGAAGAAGAGCTCAGCACTGCTGCCACCCTGACTACAGCCCTCTGAGGCCCTCAGCAGAGGACAGATACATCATGCCTATGTCCTTGACCAATGGAAACACTCTGCCCGTAATATTATGGCAGAATACACCTCCCAGAGTTGGCACTGAGCACATGAAACACCTGTTGCAATTTCCAAACATGAGGTTTATTTTTGTTTTGTTTTGTTTTTATTGTGAGCGGCACCCCCAAAATGTGGAAGAATGTTATGGAAGACCACTTGGAGAGGATGAACAACTGGCTTCTCTCTTAGTGACATGCTAGATGCACTGGAAAATGTCACCGCAGGCACAATGGCATGTGATGTGAGTGAGGCTGGGGTCCCACATGCTGTCTCAAGGCACCACCATTCCTCAGGCCTGTCCTGGGGATACTGCACACTGAAGTTCGGGGACCACCTCTGGGCCATACATCCTTGCTGCTTAATTCCTTCACTATTCTTCCTGCCAGCTGATAGGAACTGGCTGTTTGCTTGGCAGATGACACTGATAGCCATGGTATTGAAGCCTCATTGTTGAGCCATTTCAGATTATGCAATATTAAAATGATCTGAAGGAAATAAGCACCTAAGTTCAAGAACTAAAGAAGCTGCTTGGTTAAGAGCTAAAGTAACCAGGAAAGGCATTTAGTAACTGGGGAGAAAACCGGAGTGCTGAATTTGCAAAGCTACCCAAATCCTGTAGACCTCATGGCGGAGTGTGAAGAGGAACCACCGGGCCTGAGAGGGTCTACCCAGGGTGCACAGGTGTGGACACAGTTTGTAGGGCCCACAATGGCCATCAGCTCTCAGTGAGCAGAAGGGCTTGTGGCACCTGTTAGCAGATGTGTGCTGGCTGCCACCTCCAGGTGTGTGACAGGAAGGGAAAGGAAGTGGCCTGGCTGGGCCTTGCTCTACAGCTGCTGGACTTCTAGGAAGGACTTGCTAACTGACCAGGGTGTGGGAATACCTCCAAGGAAGGGCAAGCCATTTTCACGGTGGCAAAATGGTAGCTAGAGAAATCCCACCACAGGGATGGCACTGTACAGGCTGTTGCCTCGAAGCGTCATCTGTATTTACAGCTGCTCCCTATCATTTGCATTACTGCTGAGCTCCATCTCCTGTTATACCAGAGTGGAATTAGAGTCCCATAGTAGCATGAACCCTGTGAACTACACAGGACAGGAAAGTAGGTTGCACTCTCCTTATAAGAATCTAATTCCAGAATCATCCCTCTGCACTCTGCCCTTAACTTAGAAACTGTGAGGAAGGCCAAGGCCATAGGTCAGTGATGGTTTCCAAAGCATGCACGAGATCCTGAGATCCATCCTCAGCACTGAAGGAAAAAAAAAAAAAAAAAAAAAAACACCCTAGAGCTAAAGACCTGATACCTGGGTGCCAGGTCCAGGTCTGTGTCCCTGCCAACACAACCTCTTGACCATCTGATTGTCCAGGTAAGATGCTGGTGGCCCATGAACTGCACCTCTCCTTGGACATTCTGGAAGAGAGCATTTCTGCATTTAGCAAACTGCATGGGCTCACAGCACCCTTGTCCCTGTGTCTGCAATGCACACCTCGTGGCTGTTGGTGCTAGTCCATTCTTTTTGTTTGGTTTTGCAGGGCTGGGGATTAAACCCATGGCCTTGTACCTGCTAGGTAGTACTCTACAACTGAGCTATACCTCTAGGTTCAGCTGTAGATTGTTTTTGTGCCTACAGTGGTGATGCCAAAGACAACATGGACATAAATGGGGGTAGAGTGGGGTGGGAGCCTCCACCTATGGGGTCTTGTTCTGATTCCAGAGGCTCTCAAGGAGCAAGGCCCACTGCCCAGTGCCCAGAGTCCTGGGGGTTGGAGCCAAGGCAGGGCCTGAAAGGCTGCCTCCTCACCTGGTGCTTACCTCACCTCTACAAGGCCACCTTCCCCGAGTGCCCGCGGAGGATGAGGAGAATGAGGATGGCTGGGAGCACCCACCACCCTGTGTGTTCACAGCTTTGCTTCAGTGAGGACTCACAGGGCAGAGTTCTCTGCTGTTGAGCATCAGAAAGATCAAGCCTGTGCTGCCGTCATCCTCTGGCCTGGCCACCAGGTCAGGCCACTTTGCTCTAGGCACCCTGGTATGGCCCTGGATGCTTTGTGGAGGTAGAGGTGGTCCACATTCTGAGCCAGGCACTCAGTGCTGCTGGCAGCAGTGGCTGCTGCCCCAGAAGCACAGTCTGTCTTGGAACCTGAGACTGTGCTGTGGCCTGACCTCTTCAACAAGCCTGCACACCCTCCATCGTCTCTATATCCTCAACGACCAGGTGCAGGCCGCCTATACATACTGCTGTGGTGGGGACATCAGAAATTAACAACTGTGACAGCTTTGACCAGCATGCATGGCACGGCTCCTCCAGCAGCTTCCTCTGGTGACTGATGAGGTTCAGGTTGCTGCCACCTAAACCCAGCCACTCGTCCTCCTGTATACTCAGTGACTGCGATGTGTTCAACATCCCAGTGGCTCAAGGAGAACTGACATGGTTTCCTGAGACGCTGGTGGGAGGTCTCACACTTGGATGTGGGCCTGCCTTCCCCGGCCAACACTAACACTTCTTGGGACAGTGTGGTAGGCCCCTGGGGGAGGCTGGGAGGAGGATGAGCAGTATATACTGTTGGCAGGGTAGCAGGGACTCTCCTCAAGGGACTGAACTTTGCCCAACAGGAGGGCTCTGGGCCTGTGATTGAAGCCGTGTCCTGACCAGGTCAGACTTCTGCTCTCTAGATCTAGAATGCCTCTGCTAATGAGATCAAGTCAACTTTGATAGGTGGCATGGCAAGTCCATCTCTGGGGAACCCAGGACACTGGTCTGGCCATAGGTCTCTGCCAGTTAGACTCTTCTGAGGGTGGCTCTGATTCTATTGCCCATTACAGAAACAATTCACACCTTGTCTTTGACAATTAAGACTCATCCCCTCTGGATGAGTCTACCCTTCTGCAGCCCTCCTCAGTGAGGTCCACCACGCACCCCTCCCTATGATGGCTGAAGTCTGACGCTGAGCATGTGCCAGCTTTTTCCCCTATATAAGCAACCTCCTAGGCCTTAGTGGGTCAGTCTGGGCACTGCTTCCCCTTACGCTGTGGCATAAATCCTAACAAGCGTCTTCTGGGTGGAATATTCTTGCCTATTTGTGAATTCCATCTCAAGTAGGGCAGGCTGAGCTGGTAACATCGAAGGCTGCTGGCAATAAGAGCCACCAGCAGAGGGGCTAATAACACTGAAGGGACTGGCATCAGAAAAGGACAGAGAGCAAGGAAGAATAGCTGGGAGCCACCTTCTCCTGAGGCCGGAAGTGTTCCCGAGGCTGGTGGTGGCTGCCAGCTCTGAGCAGCAAGGAGAGCTGTTAACATCAAAAGAGCGGACAGCACTGGCATTCAAGGAATCCTCCTGCCTTAGGCCTCCAAGTAGCTGGGACTACAGGCACACATCACCGCACCTGGTTCCCACTGTAACTCTGGCCTACAGAGAAGAGCAGTCACAGAGCTCTTTAAGGATGCTGGTCTCCCTCAGCAACTTTATCCCTCTTCAAGGGAGCTAATAGTGTGTCCTCTGGACCCCCCTACTGTGGGACATAGGCCTTGCATGACAAATCTCCAATGTGCCAATCCCACAGCCTCTGGATCCCTTCCTTGTCTGCATACCAAGGCCATCATGCACTTGAAAGGGGTGTGGCCACCTTTTGGGTCCATGTCTCAGCCAACTCACCACCAACCCAACTGTCAGTGCCCTCTCAAGGCCCCCTGTGGGCCTGTTTCAATTACTGACCTGACCCGTTTGATATTCCAGCCACCCGGACCCTGTCTCCTTTGTTCCTGCTCCTAAATGTGTTCTCTAGGTCTCTGTGGGTACAAACTGGAGACACCAAGCCCTTTGGTTGCAGTGCGGCGTCCTTAGCACAGCATGTACTTTGTGCCTCCTCCTCTGGGGGTGCTGGGCATGAAGTGGTGTCCTGAGCATGGCACTGCCTTGCAGGGCAGCACCTTGGGGACTCCAGCTCTTCAGCTAGAGAGGGCCAGACTCAAAAGGGGCTGGGCTCTTCTGGCATTAAGGACAAAGTGCAGAGATCTTTGCTTCTTTGGGATCTGCCTGTAGGCCCCACCCACACATCCGGAGTGCTGTTCCTTCCCGATCAGTACTAAAGCATGTTCGTTGGGCCGGCCGTGTGCAGGGGGCAGTGGAGGCTTGTTCCTACTTTTCATGCTGTTGCTGCTTTGTGCATTTGCAAGGCTGAGCTTGTGTCTTCAGTTACTGTGAAGGGCTTTGCCTGTCTCAGTGTCTCTATGCCTCTGCTAGGGTCACCTGGAGATGGCCCTGCCCCCATCACCTAACCCTCTGTGGTAGATAATTGTGGTATCAACTTGAATGGATTAAGAAATGCATAGCAGATTAGTGGAGCACAGTTCTGAATGTGTCTGGATGACTGACTGGTAAGCCAAAAACTCAACAGGGAAGACTAACCCTGGATGTGGGTGGCGCCAACCAATAGGCTTGTAGCTTGGATAGAACAAAAAGGGAAAGAAGTCTTCCCTTTTGCTTTTTTGGAGGAGCTCATCTTTGCCTTCACCTTTGGACGTTCATCTCCAGTTCCTTCAGGTTTCCACCACAGACTCTTCAGCTTTCTGGTGCAGACCCTTTGGCTTTCAGTATGCCCTCGCACCTGACTCTGCAGTGAGCTCCAGGCCTTTGACTTTTTTTTTTTTTTTTTGTGGGTACTGGGGGTCGAACTCAGGACCTCGCGCTTGCCAGGCAGGCGCTTATGCCACTGAACCATCTCACCAGCCCGAGGCATTTGACTTTTGACTGGATCCTTGGCTCTCCAGAATGCAGATGGCCCTTTTGCATCTTCCACCCCTGACTCTACAGGCAGCCACTGTGAGCCTATTTGTAAATTCTTCATATATTGTATATATACCATATATATCACATATATTATGTATCATACATAAAAATATTTAATATAATATATTTATATATACTTATATATAAATATAAAACACATTTATCATATATAATAAATACATAATATTAAATCTGTCCCTGTAGTGAACCCTAACTGATAGACCCTCTCTAGGACTGACACCCCTTCCCCATCCTGCGTCTGGCCGTGCTTTGGACACCATGAACTCCTGCCTCAACTACCTTGGCCATCCAGCATCAGCCTCTTTCCTGCTATCCTTCTTCTGCTATCCTTGCCCAGTCCTAGTCTCAGTCCTGGATGTCAGGAGTTCCTGCCCATCTCTGGTGTAAAGAGCTATGTAGACATCAGCAGAAGGCTACAGTCAGGGTCTTTGGCCTCCAAAGGCCTTGGAACCCACTCAGGGTCATTCACTCAATAGCAAGGCCCAGCAGGGGCCCTCTCCAGGGGGACCTGAGGGCTCTGACTCTTAAGTAGAGGGACTAGTAGAAGAGGTTGCAATGGAAAATTTATTATACAATATACTCAGACTGGCAGCACTGCCAGGCCCAAGCCATGCCTCTCCACAGGCCACAGGTGCCAGATATCTTGCTGGTTGCTGTCATATAGATACCATAGTTCACAAAAGCAACAGTAAGCCTCATGAAAAAAGTGATGAGTCTATGGTCCTTGGGCCACACCTGCTGGTCTTTAGGGGCCCTTGATGGTCAGTGTCCACTCGACTGGGCCAAGGTGGGAGTGAGATGCACACCTCTTGTCTTCTGAGTCTCTAGAGGAGGGAGTGACTGAGTCATGTGCG
This sequence comes from Erethizon dorsatum, assembly GCA_028451465.1. Taxonomy (NCBI): domain Eukaryota; kingdom Metazoa; phylum Chordata; class Mammalia; order Rodentia; family Erethizontidae; genus Erethizon; species Erethizon dorsatum. Next base: position 98,602,938 of record CM051830.1, on the reverse strand, counting down.
CTGATACAGTGACCAGACGCTGATGCGCTGATCCTTGGATCCAGCAGCCAGCAAGCCATTGGTGGCAAAGGCCACACAGTGGACAGAAGCACTGTGGAAAGCCAGCACTGCCAGTGGCTTCATTGTCCGCCAGTGAAACACACGGATGCGATGGTCCCAGCCTGCAGTGGCCAGGATCTTGCGGTCTGGCCGGATTGTAACATCAGAGAGGCCAGGATTGGTGAGTTGGTGAGTGCTGCACACCTGCAAGAGGGAAGATGACAGGGGGTGGTGTTAGGTGCTCTTGGGTTGAGCCAATGGTGCTCAGCCATGGGCACCCTGCCCTACCCTGCAGTGGGATCCATGAGAGAGCTCAGGCTCCCTGATGGTCACACACTCACTCCCATCCAGCTGACCTCCTCTACCTCCTCCCACGGAGCACTTCTGCTCTCCATGGACCACTTGGCCATGACACCAAGGACTCTAGCTCTCCCTCAGCTCAAGCCCTCTGGCTGAGCTGCTCTGCTGGGCCTGTTCTGACAAACTCCTTCCTTTATTAGGGAGCGGCTCTGGGTCCTTTGCTGTGGGGAATACACAGCACCTTCACATCTAGTGAGAGGCACTGATTCTAGCTTGGCAGCAGCATGGAGTTGCAAATTCTCCCGGAGGAACCTTGGTCAACACCCACGCCTCAGGGAGGATCAGAAACGCAAACCCCACCTTCAGCAACACTAAGCAGTTAAGGAAATCCTGTGATGGGAAGGGGCTAAAGAGCTATTAAGAGTGGGAAGCAGCAGGGTGTGGGTAGGAGCTGTGGTCTGAATATGTCTCCCAGAAGTTCATGGTTGGGAACTTAATCTCCAAATCCAAATGCTGATGGCATTTGGAGGTGGGCCTTGGGAGGTCATTAGGGTTAGATGAGGTCATGAGGATGGAGGCCTTGTGGTAGTGGTATCAGTGGTTTATAAGAAGAGAAAGAGACCTGAGCTAGCATATTTGCTCTGAGACTACGGGATGCCCTCCACCATGTTATGAGGTAGCACTAAGGCCCTTGCCAGATGCCAACTCCATGCTCTTGAACTTTCCAGCCCCCAAAACTGTGCACCACATAAACTTCTATTCTTTATACTATACTCAGTATACTATACTCAGGCACTTTGTTACAGCAATAGAAAATGAACTAACGCCCAGGACAAGGGCAAGACAACACCAGAGGTAAAAGGGCTGCACAGTAGGCTCCTAACTAGGCTGTGGGGAAGCCTAGCTCCTGGCTCGGTTCCATGAAGGGGCAGGGTGCTGAACAAGACAAGGAATTATGTAACATTTTTTACCTGCATGGAGTCTTCAGGGAACTGGCCTCTTTCAGGGGGCCAAGTGCCCCATGCTCAGTGCTGGTGAACAGGAAGCCTCCTGTCCCAACATGTGCCTCCTGCAGCAAGCAGGGGGCCCCCAGGAATCAGAGCTGGCTTTATGGTCAAACATCTATGGCGAGGTATGATTTAGCATATCCCCCCCTAAAGGTTCGTGTTGGGAGCTTGGTCCTCAGTGTGGTGATAACGGTGTGGAACCTTTAAGAGGTGGGCCTAATAGGGCATCCTTAGATCCAACAGGTCAGTTGGACCTGTTCCCTTGAAAAGGACTGGGGGGCCCAAGTCTTTCTGACATCATGTCTGACGATGTAATCTATTCCCTTCACACATTCCTGGCATGAGATGATGCCATCCACTAGGTCTTCACTGGAGTCCAAACCAGTAGGGCTGTCCGATCTTGGACTCTCACTCTCTGGAACTGTGAGCTGACTAAATTTCTCTTCATAAAGTTAACCTGCCTCAGGTATTTTGCTATAGTAAATAAAAACTGACTAGTATACAGCATTCTTGGTTACATAGGGCTGTCCCATGTGCTATATGGCATTTGGCATCTGTCCCCACACAAAATGAGAAGCACTCTGCCAATACTGTGACAACCAATGATGGCCATTTCTTCTACCAATCAATCTTGTACATGGCCTGGCTCTCTTGGTCCTGAGCACCAAGAGTTCTATCAGAACTCCTTTTTTCTTTTTCTTTTTTTTTTTTTTTCCGGAACTGGGAATCGAACTCAGGACCTCGCGCTTGCCAGGCAGGTGCTGCGCCACTGAGCTATACCCCCGGCCCCCAGAATTCCTTTTCTCTAAATGCTTCCTAATGTTACCTTCTGTTTAAAAACAAAAAACAAAAAACAAAAACACTCATCTCTATAAAAATAACACAAGGGCAAAGCAGAAAAGAAACAGGAAAAACAAATGGTAACATTCCTCAGATGCCAGCAAAATAGTCACTAAGTGACTCACTCATAAATTAAAACAAAATTAAATGAACTAAGTTACATCTATAAATTACCTCTGTAAAACAACAACTAAAAGCAGCAAAACACTGAGGAAAGGGGACCTGGGCAGAGCTCAGGAAAGAAGTGAAAGACAAAAACTTAAAGAAATGAAGTGGCTGGGCATGATGGTGCACACCTGTAATCCCACCACTTGGTAGGCTGAGGCAGGAGGACTGCCATGCATTGGAGGCCAGCCTAGTTACATAGTGAGTTCAAGGTCAGCCTGAACTACATAGTTAGACCCTGTTTCAAGAAAAAAAAAAAAAAAAAGGAAAAGATAGGAAGAAAGGAAGGGGAATCAGAAACAGTGGGAGACAAGAACCTGAACAAAATAGGAAACAACTGTACATGCAGGGTTGGAAGAATGAAAAGCGAGCAAAATAAGAAGAAAGAGTTAAGATGGATAGTATGGGAAGGCAATGAAAGATATGGGATGTTGGGGTTCGCTGATATATAAAAGCAGTTTTAATGTCTTGAAATGGAAGTCAAAGTCCAAAGAAAAGCTACTGAGTGGTCAACATTAAGATATGATCTAGTGAAACTCTTAGACCTAATAGCTGATAGAATCCTTTTGGTAGCCAGAACAGATTATACTGATCAAGAGGGTAAAGTACAGGCTATGCTCAGAACATTCTTGGTTACATCTGTGCCAGTAAACCAGAGTGATGCTCACTTGGGCTAAGAAGGGATATGTGGCTCAAGAATTTTATATCTAGCCAAAATGTCACTCAACTATAAAGACAATAGATAGACATTTTTGAACATGTAAGAACTCAAAGGATATTGCTCCCATAAGCTCTTCTGGAAGGACAAGAAGATTAATTCCAGTGTTGTAAGAGACAACTGGTGAACTACAGCAAATGGTCTGGCAGACAACACTGAATCTACTTACCAGCAGGATTAGGTCTGAAACACATGGGGATTATGGCTAGAGAACTGGTTATGTAACTAACAGTATGTAAAGAGTAATGAGAGAGATGGGATGTTGGTTAAATTCACTTGACTTGCTCCTTCTTTGTCATTTGGGGGCCAAAGATACACGCAGTCAACCTCACGCTTGACAGTTTATCTGCTATCTACCATAAAAATGACAAAATCAGCATTATTTTCTTTTCATCTCCCACCTGGACCTAACTAGTGTCCTGTATCTGCCCTATATATTTGCATAAAGTATACAATTATAAACACATTCCACAGTTTTATGACTGGATCCCAATGTTAAATCCAGATCTGTGCTAGCAAGAGATTCTAAAGGGACTACTGGCAGATATACCAAGAGAAGGCAAACAGGAAAGAGGGGGCCCATCTTCATAGGAAAAACTGAATTCAGAGCCAAAAGCACTAGGACAGACCATTACAACACTTAACAGTGATAAAGGGTACAATTCAGAATGAAGAGCCATAACTATCTGCTTGGCAAATAAGCAGATTTGTCCTTCATAAAGCAAGAATAATAGGAAAGTGGCTATGATAACAGAATAACCAGTATCAGACTAGTCATTATCTATAAATAACCACAAAAGTGAGCAAAATATACAAGGTAACTTCTACAAGCACTGGACAGCAAGCAGAGGAGGTTGCTGATGATGTGAACCTCCCGGTGTTCTCTGCCCTGGAGACAATGCCCAGGCCACAAATCGAGGCAGAACGCAGTGGTCACATTAAGCTGAGAAGGCAAATACCAGAATTTGGGGCAGCTGGAGTGATGAAATCTGTGATGATAAGGTGGAGGAAGGGAGGGAAATGGGGGTACTTGGGGGTAGAGGACTATATGTGGGGTTCCTGATGAGTCTCTGTTTGAAGGGTAGTCTGCATAAGCCCAGAGCAAACTGCACAGGGCTTAGAGGAGGGTGGCACTACAGGGTCAAGTAAACAGGTAAGAGAGGTCAACCAAGAGCAGCTGAGACACCATCATGGCTTGGGTTGAGGAGTAAGGATTCCACCATGGAGTAAAGCCTGCTATAGATACACCAGAACAAAGCTGGAAACCACGCCTCAGCACAGTCTGAAAAGAGGCAGTGTGTGGGCTCTGTCGTAAAGGAGCCTGGGAATGGCTTTCCATACACCTGACCAAAACAGGAGCAAACTAAGCCCACAGAAGTCCAAGGTGAACAGCCAGTAACTGAACTTCCTGCCAGAAAAAAAGCAACCACTGCTCAGAGCAAGATAACAGACTTCAGAGTCTCCATTATATATTATTTATACGGTCTAGCACACCAACATAAAGTTACTAGACATGCAAAGAAGCAGGAATGTATGATCCATAGGCAGGGGGGAAAAAGCCAACCAGTTAATAGAAACTGACCCCACAATGGCATAGATGTTGAATATATCAGAAATTTGAAAGAAGCTATTTAGATATATATTTTTTTAATTTAAAGGAAAATGCATTCAAATAATTACAAAACAATTTATCTGGGTAAGTGTAGAGAGAAATATAAAAAAAAATTTCAGTACTGGGGATTGAACCCAGATCATTTTTACAGAGCTATTTCCACATCCCTTTTTTTTTTTTTTTTTTTTTTTTTTTAAGACAGGGTCTTGGGCCCATGAGATAGCTCAGTGGCATAAGCACCTGCCTGGCAAGTGCAAGGTCCTGAGTTCAACTTCCAGTACCCACATAAAGGAGAAAAGAAAAGGGCTGGTGATATCGCTCAGCGGTATAAGTGCTTGCTGGCAAGCACAAGGTCCTGAGGTCAACTCCCGGTACCCACATAAAAAAAAAAAAAAAAAAAAAAAGGGTCTTACTAAGTTACTAAATTTCCCAGGCTGGACGCTAACTTGTGATCCTCCTGTCTCAGCTTCCCAGATTAGAATTACAAGCATATGCCACCATGACCAGGAAGAAATACAAATATAGAAAATGTAGAACTGAAAGTCTCAATAACTGAAATACAAAATTTATAGGATACGGTTAATAGCAGATTGGGAATTATTTTTTAAAAAGTTGGTGAACTAGAAGACAGATCAATAGAGATTATCTGAACTGAAGAAGAGAACAAAAAAAAAAAAATTAAAGGAAAATCACTAAATAGAGCCTCAGAGACCTATGTGACAATATCAAACTGTCTAACATGAAGCCACAGTAAGTAGCAAAAGTGAAAATGGACAAGGAAAAAATATTTGAAGAAATAATGACTAAAAATTCCCCAATTATAATGAAAACACCAGTTTATACCTTAAACACTCAGCAAAACTCAAGCAGGTTAAGAAAAAGAAATCTAAGAACAATCATGTCAAACTGCTGAAAACCACAGATAAAGAGAAAATCTTGGGCACAGCCATGGAATCAGGCACACTGCATACTTGGCAATAATGATAAGCTATCACAAGTTCTCACTGAAACAATAGAACAACATCTTTAAAGTGCATGAAGAAAAATAAAACAAAATTATCCCTAAATTCTATAGCCAGGGTTCTTAAAAGAGGAAGGAGAGGAGCTGGAGGTGAAGCTCCGTACAGCACATGCTTAGCATCCTTGAGGCCTGGGGTTCAATCCCAGCACCAAAAAATTAAGTAAGTAAGTAAATAAATAATAAAAAGGAAAGAGAAATAAAGATATTTTCTAGATAAAGAAAAGCTAGAGCTGCTCCCCACCACACACACACCAGCATAAAAGCACTACAAAAAATGTTAAAGTATAGTCTTACAGCTAAAGGGATTTAATTCCAGATAGAACTTGGATCTACAGGACAGTACCAGAAATGGTAAGAAGGCAAATAAATATAAAATACTGGGCTGGTGAGATAGCTCAGCAGCATAAGCACCTGCCTGGCAAGCGCAAGGTCCTGAGTTCGACTCCCGGTACCCACAAAAATAAATAAATAAAAAAAATAAAATAAAATACTGTGTTTTAGGGCCGGTGAGATGGCTCAGTGGCATAAGCGCCTGCCTGGTAAGCGCGAGAGCCCGAGTTCGACTCCCGGAACCCAGCCTGCTGGCGTGAGAGGTCCTGAGGTCAATCCCCAGTACCCACAAAAAAAAAAAATCCCCCCCCAAAAAAACTGTGTTTTAGCCAGGCGTGGGTACACACATCTATAATACAGCACCCTGGGAGGCTGAGGCAGGAGGATCACAAGTTCAAGTCCAGCCTGGGCAACACTAAGTTGACTCGTCTAAAAAAAAGCGGGCTGGGGAAATAGTTCAGTGTGAAGGCCCTGGGTTCAGTCCCTAGTTCCATAAAACAAAACAAAACTGCTTTAAAAATAATTTTGTAAGTTTTAAAAAAAGACAACTGATGATTTAAAGTAAAAATAATATTGCAAGGTGGAGTTTCTGATGTGTACAAAAGTAAAATGTACAGCAACAGCAGCATAATGGATAGGGAGGGTAGGTAAATGGAATGCTACTGGCACATGGTTATTACATTTGAGAGGCGGGACAGGAAAAACACTGACTCTATGCAGACTTTGAAGAGGATGCAATTATTAATCCATAAGCAACATTCAGGAAGAAAAATAATAAAAGCTATAGCTAAGGAGTCAAATGATGAAATGAAAGTCATGCACTGCATTAACAATTTTTTGGTCAGTGATGAACCACATATATGATGGTATATGCCATGTAGCCTAGGCACATAGATATAGGTAGGGTGTACTGTTGAGGTCTGTATAAATATACTCTATGGCAGTGGTGGTGAACCTATGGCACACAAGCCACAGTGGGCTATTTGTCACCACTGAAAGTTCTAAAAGGTTCACCATCACTGCTCTGTGGTGTTTAAACAAGAATGAAAACATGTAAAGACACATTTCTCAGAACATATCCCTTCATTACCTGACACACAACTATATCTGATTAACACAAGAGAAGGCAGGGAAGGAACACAAAAGGGTCAAAAAACAGAAGTAACACACGGAAAGCAAATATCAAGATAGCAGACTTAATCCCAGACTTATCTTTAACTACATTAAATACAAACAGATTACATGCTTCAATTAAAAGACAGTGTCAGGATCAAAAAGTAACTAGACAACTACATGCTGTCTACAAAAGATGCTTTTAAAATATAAAGAGATCAAAATAGGTTGAAAATAGAAGCACAGGAAAAGATGTACCATGTAAAGGGCAAAGAAAGTTGATGCCACTGCTCAGTATCAGACCAAGTAGATTTCAAGGCAAAAAACATCACAAGAGATAAAGAATATTTCAGGTCTAGGAATGTAGCCCAGTGGTTGCCTAGCATGTACAAGGCCCTGGCTTCAACCCCCAACACCACAAAAAAAACACAAAAACCAAAAGAGAGATGGAGGAGAAAGAAGGGGAGGGAAGGAGGAAGAGGAGAGGGAAAGAGGGGTACAGGGGGAGAGAGAGAGAAATTGATTTCCTAATGAGAAAAGCTCATTCGCCAGGAGGATGCAGCCAACTGAAGTGCTTACATATCCAACGACAGAGCTTCAAAGATCATGAGCAAAATGGGCAGAACTAGAGGGATAAATGAGTGTTCACAGTCATAGTCAGAGATTTTAAGACCCTTCCCACCCGTCTAGCTGGCAGAAAACTAAACAAAAAGAAATTGATAAGGATACTGAAGACTTGAACTACAGACTGCCCAGAGTGACCCAAGTCACGTTGATAGAAGACTCCACCCAACAACTGCAGAACACCTGGCCTCTCCAAGTATGTGTGGTCTGCTCCCCAAGACATGTGCTAGGCCAAACACCAGCCTCCATAAATTTCTAAATGCTTAACTTGTATAGGGAACATTCACTGACAACAGAATTAAATGAGATTAAAAATATCTACAAAAGCAACAAATATTTGCAAATTAACTAATACTTCTAAGGAATCTATGGATCAAAGAAGAAATCACAAGAGAGAAAATACTTGGAAATGAATTAAAACAAAAGACACAACATGCTGAAATCTGCAAGGCAGACCTACAGTGGAAGGTGCTCATGGTGGGAGCTGACATCCTCATAGCCCAAGAGACAGAATCCAGAAGTGTTGACCCCACACTACCTTCTGAGCATGGGTACAACTGACATACACTTGCACAGCCCAAGGCCACCAAGAGATCTCAGTGAGGGATAGCTAAAGGATGGCCTGAAATGTAAGAGTGCCTGGGCAACGTTCATGGTACAAAATGCAGTCGTGAGTGGGAGACCCAGCTCTATGACACATCTACGTCTGAAGGGCCAGGGAGGTGAAAGGAAGAAGATTGAAAAAACTAAAGCCTGTAAAAGGAAGTAGTAACCAAATAAAACATGTCCTGAACCATATTCATAGTTGGCTTTTGGGGCAAAAGTCCTTTGCAGAGATAATGAGGGTAACTAAAAAAATGCCTGATTCACCAGGAAGATACCATTTTAGACTTGCATATTGCTAAGCTGGCAAATGCAAAAAGCAAAAAAGAACAAGAGAGCTGGGCATGGTGGCACACATCTGTAATCCCAGTACTCGGGAGGCTGAGGCAGGAGGATCGCCATGAGTTCGAGGCCAGCCTGGGCTACATAAGTGAGTTCCAGGCCACTTGGCAATATGTAGCGAGATCCTGTCTCAAAAAAAACAAAACCAAACCAAACCAAACTAAAACAAAACAAAACAGAACATGACCTGGGGGAAAGGTAACAGGATGGGCACAGCACAACATTCACCTGCACCTTCAAGGCTCTGGCCACTGCACACCAGGCAGATGCCCCTGACCCAGTGTCTACTTGTGCAGTTACGTGCCCAACAACACCCGACACTCTTCTTTGCAAACACATGTGGAATACTTATGCTAACTGGATGGGCCCCCGCATTTCAAAGAACTGATATCATCTAGACCTTGCTCTCTGACCACAATGTAATTAAGTTAGAATTTAAAAATTAAAAGATAATGGGGGCAGGGGTGGTTCCCGAACATGTGGAACCATAAAAACACTCTAATCAGCTTAGCAGCCAAAGAATAAACAAAAACGGGATCCCCTTAGAAGTGAGGGGTAATGAAGACAATGACATCCTGTGGTGTGGGACCCAGCTAGAAGGTACCTGGTGAGAACACAGGCACAGGAAGGCTGGGAGCCAACTTGTTACACATACAGTGCAACCTGGCGAACACAGAGAACACTGGAGGAAGGAAGAAGACAAAAACAGAATTGACGAATCAGAAAAATACAGACCTTCAAGGACCAGCAAAGCTAAGATGGATCAGTAACAAAAAGAGACAGTGCTATGAATTGACAGATATTTACACACTCATCACAAACAGCTACAAAATGATCTTTAAGAAATTATCTTGAGGGGCCGGTGAGATGGCTCAGCGGCGTAAGCGCCTGCCTGGCAAGCGTGAGGGCCCAAGTTCGACTCCCGGATCCCACATACGAAAAAAAGGGCCGGTGATATCGCTCAGCGGCACAGGCGCCTGCTGGCACGCGAGGTCCTGAGGTCGACCCCCCGGTACCCACAAAAAAAAAAAAAAAAAAAAAAGAAAGAAAATATCTTGAAAATATTTCAGCCTATACATTCCTAGAAAAATGCAACTTCCGCTACAATCAGGAAACTTAAATAAGTCCCTCAAGAAAACTGAACCTTCTCCACAAAGAAAATTCCTGCCCACAGCAGTATAAGCAAAGACTAACCCATGGCCGCTCAAGAAGCAGATTCCTAGCTGGGCGTGGTGGCACATGACCTTATATAATCTCAACACTCGGGAGGCTGAGGCAGGAGAGTCAGAGGCCAGCCTGGAATACAGAGCAAAACTCTGTCTTAAACAAAAACAGTAACAAAAAAGCAGCAGATTCATGGTTGGGGCATGTGGTTCAGTGGTACAGCACTGTCCTAACATGCATGAGGCCCTGGGTTTGATTGCCAGCACTGCAAAACAAAACAAACAACAACAACAACAAAGAAGATTCTCCCTGTCCAGACTTATCCAGCAATTGGGAGAGAAGGGGATGCAGACCTCCCAATTCTGGGTCTCCTGCCACACCAACAGCAAAGCCAAGCCACAGAAAGGGGCCGGTGTTAATCAGGCCATAGCCCTGAACTGCTGTGACTGAGCCAGCAAAGTAGGAAGACAACCTGCTCTGTTTTATGTTTTTGTGGTACTGTGGATTGAACTGAAGATCTTCACACTGAGATATCCCCAGTTCCTTTTTTTTTTTATTTTTATTTTGAGACATGGTCTCACTAAGTTGCCCAGGTTGGGCTCAAGCTTGCAGTCCTGCCTCAGTCCGTCACAGTGCTGGGATAACAGGTGTGCACCACCTCACCCAGCTGGACTTTTTTTTTTTTTTTTTCTTTTAAATAGGATCTTGTTATGTTTCTCTGGCTAATCTTGAATTTTTGGGCTCAGGCAATCCTACTGTCTCAGCCTTCCAAGGAGCTGGTACTACAGGCATGTGCCAAATATGTGCCATATTTGGTTGTTTTGATATTAAAGAAAAAAATATTGCACAATGTAATTCACTAAATTAATTGCATGGAAAAGTCATGACTCTGAGAGATGCAGTAAAAGCATTTGGTAAAATCCAGCACTCATCCATGATCCAGACTTTTCCGCCATCCCCCGATGAGTGGAATGGGCCTGATGAGAACCCGCCCGTAACCTGCAGCAACCTCAGCCTCCCTGTCAGCTCAGTGCAGTCCGGGAACTCACACGTCAGGTTCCACCTCTGATCAGCATGATCCTCACCTCAGCTATTTCTCCTCCAGCCACCTTGTCCCACCCCCCAACGCCCACTCCAGACCTCACAGCTAAGGATCCCTGCCAGCCTGGTCTTCCCTTCTAGCTACTTCTCCAGTGTCCAGCTCCAATTCACGAACCTGTCAACACCCCCAGCCCACCAGCCCTGTCCATCTCTCATGGCCCTGCTCTTCTTCTACTGCCTACTGCCTGCTCTGCCCACCTACTGTTGTTTTCATTGGGCAGAGTCCTGGCTCTGGGCTTTCCTGTGCTTCCTGCCCGTACTTGCACACAAGCTGATGGACATGCTGCAGAATACATGGCTGTCAACTCTGTGACCACAAGGCCAGGTGGTCCTCAGTGTGCAAAGTGCCCACTTCTTGGGCCATACCTTTCCCCTCCATACCACCTCTCTGCCCAACATGCACAGGCTGGCCTTGGCGCATCCCCACGATGCTGTAGTGCTCGTGTGTGGGCATTTGTGTGATGCAGGGGCCCCTTCCATGACTCCCAGCAACTATTACACTGCTGGCCCAGAGACAATCAGTGGTTAGGAACCAGACCAACAGGCTGCTTGACATCATGTCATCCTTTTCTCTCCTGTGAACGCTGCCCTGGGTCAGTGGCAGAGAAGGAACCCCTGGGGACCAAGCAGTGGCCCTCACTGGAGTCCCCCAAGGCCCTGTCCCAGGCTCCTTGCTATTCCCGCTTCATAAGAATTTCCTACCTATGATGCTTCCAAGAGAGAGGAGAGCTGCTTTCAAACCGGCACCCTACTGCTGAACACAGAGCCAAGGATCAGGGGAAGAGTTCAATGAAGCCCTGCACTTTGGTCTTCACAGGCAGGCGGTGGATGCCAGGGATAGGGTAGCCCACACCGGCTTTCTCACACCTCCATGCAGTATCTGTACCTGCAAGGGGCTAAGATGTTCAGCTCCTGGTCAGGGGTTTGGCTGTGTTAGCCCACCAGCTTGGTGGGAACAGGAGTGATTCCATACCCACTGTAGCCACACTTGGAAATGGGTGAGGGCATCAAGGCAGAAGACAGCCCAGGAGGAGGAGGTTCCTGGCAGGCAAGAATGGAGATAACGAAAGCCTGCATGTGGACCTGGACAAACACCAGGCCCTGGGAAGATGCAGGGAGACTAGCTGCAGCCCTATGACATGGACAGCAGGCTGGATTGTGCCTAAATCCTGAGGCAATCCTTGTCTCCTGTTACAGTGGATGTGGTCACTCTAGGTGTGCAGAGGGCTCGGGCCAGTAGCTCCTGGCCTAGTAGCTCTACTGCTACTATTTAAAGAAAAGTCCCTGGTGAACCCAAGGAGAGGGAAGGTATAGGCCATCACTCTGGTGTAGCTGGGATGCTGACTGAGCGCAATGAGTGGACAGCGCATCAGGTTTGCTCCCAGCCCAAGGCTGACGGGGGTGGGGGAGCCTCATTATTACTTAAAGACCTAAAAATACTACTAGCTATAAATCAGTCCCTGCTTCAAGGCTGTGGGCCCTGCCCCAAGTGGAGGAGGAAGGAACAGGGCCTGTGTACCACCTGTATCTGACAACAGCTGAGGCCCAAATCTGATGGCTAGCAGGAAAGTCACCTCAGTAAGGCAGGCATGAAGCTCTGGTGTCACCCAGTGTCTCTGAGGTACCCCCGGGCATTGTCCTGAGCAGGTAGCCTCCTGGTCACTGCTATGGCCCCTTGCTGAGCCTCAGCTAGGGCTAAGACCCTCCAGGAAGGATCTATGGCCACCAGTGGCTCTTACAGCACATGACCTCAGGTGCCAGGAATGCACGGCACGGCCGCCATCTGGTTCTGATTACCCACGCTCTGCTGCAGGGAACCTCATCCACATCTCTGCTCCTAGTGCCTGCCTGGAAGAGACTGATTTGGGCTCAACAGAATTTTCAGCAGGAGGACAAACAAGGCACATGTGTGCCTATGTGGCTCTTGGGCCAAGGCAGGCAGCCATATTACAGTGTTGTGGCACGGGTGAGGATGCTTGTGGATACCAAAGGCTCAAGGCTACCTCACCTGCTCCCAGGTGTCAAGGACCCTCAGACAGCAAAGCACCCTGGATTCTTCCTCCCAGAGGCCTGGGATTTACCGAACCTGAAATCCCCAGGACCTCTGAGGCAGCAAGGGATGTGACTTTGATGCCTTTGCCAGGCCGGTGGCACACAACTATAATCCCAGCACTCTGGGAGGTTAAGGCAAGAAGATCATAATTTTGAGCTCAGCCTGGGCAACTGAGTGACTTAGTGAGACCCTCAAAATAAAAAAGGGCTGGGGGTGTAGCTCAGTACAAAGGTCCTGGGTTAAATTTCTAGTACCATACCAAGAGAGAAAGCAGAGAGAAGAGAGAGGAAGACAGAGATGGAGACAGAGACAGAGAGAGAGACAGAAACAGAGAGAAGAGAGGGAGGCCTTCACCCTCCCCCTAGGATTGTTCTCTATCCCCCCAGAACTCCCCCCGGCAGTGCAGTGCTCAACGGGGGTTGGGGGACCTCTCCTCCTCCTTTGATGTGCTTGGCTGAGCCAGGACCTACCCAGCGCCCACCATCACCCCAACTACTTCCAGGCTAGAATCCCTGCCTTCCCTTCTGCTTTAACTTTTTAATTCATTTATTCCTGCTTCCTCCTTCTGCTTTAACTTTTCAATTCATTAGTAGAGTAAAAAGTTCATCTCTGGACTGGGACATGCCCCATAAATTTAAGTCTTAAGTTCCAGCAGCTGTTTCCCAAACACTCCAGGAGAGGCTGAGCAGACATGGGCAGGATGGCTCCTTCCTGGGGTCTGGGGTGCAGGGAGCTTAGATGGGAGCTACAGAGCTTTCGGAGAAGTTGCCTAGGCTTCAGCTCTTTGCAATGTCAGGCCAGTGGGTGTCAACTCACAGTGGGACAAACATTGGGGCCCACGGAGCAGGAGGGAGGGGTATGAGGGAGAGACTCCCACCCCTATCAGGTAGGAACTCAGAACATGCAGACCCAGCACCCAGAGTGACTCAGTCTCCAATTCTAAAAACAACCATCAGTATTATGGCTTTCAGACCCACTCACCACCCCAGTCCACCATTCTGAGGCCTCAGATACCCCTCCTTCCAGGTAGATGCATGAGAAGCTCTGCCCTTGGTGCTAGGGCCTTCACTGGCCTCTCCAGGACACTGAAGATGGACAGATGGACAGAAAGATGGGACAGGTTTACTCTGAGTTCACCATGCTGCACAGGCTTCCTCCAAGCATAAGGTGGTACCCACGAGGTGTGAACACATGCCCTACTCACCTTGGATCCCACATTCCCATCCCCTCTCTCACTGCGCTCTGCTGGGCGGGACCCCGCAGAGCTGTGCTCTCCCATACCATATGGAGAGAACCATGCAGGCTGGGCCACCCTGTGCTGGGCCCTGTGATCAAAGATCCAGGCATAAACATCAAGCCATCCTCAAGACACACCAGCTGGGACAGTCCACAAGACATCATGGAGAGATCTCCAGCACCCCTCACTCAACCCCGAGGCCTCATGCCCCTGCCCATGGGCTTTCTTGCTGGCATTGAGCAACAGCCTCCTAGGGCCAGCTTGCAGATCACCACTGGGGGCCATGGCTCCGTGAAGCTTTCTATAGGTTTTTTGTTTTGTTTTGTTTTTGTTTTTGATTAATCAGTTCCTTACTGGCCAAATTCCTCTGAGTTTTCACAAAGGGGTTTGGGTCTGCCTGTACTCTACGTGCCTTTCTCTAGATGGACAAGACGTGACGGCTGTTAAGCTGAGGTCTGGGAGAAACCCAAACCATCTGAAGGGCTGGCCCACACCCACACCCCCTTCCTCCTGCGACAGCCTTGGACAGGCCTGCCTGCACCACCTCCGAGTGATTAATTAGCCAGGGATCTGCGGCAGCTCCTCTTCATGCCTAAATATTGTTTCAGCCTATCAGACTGTTAGTGCAGAGCAGGATAAATGAGGCCCGGGGCCCAGCACACTGACCTGCAGGGCCTGTTGCCCATCCAGGCTCCAGACAGCCAGCGCCTTCCCTGCGGAGCCAGAGACGCCCCGAGCCTTCCGAGAGTCGAAGTCAAGGCCCATGACGGGCTCCTCATGGCAGGAGACACGGCTGCACACCTTCCGCTCCCAGACATCCCACAGGGCCACTGATCCGTCCTCATAGCCAGCCAGAAGGAGGAGGCGGGGACTGGATTCTGCCTGTGGGGAATAGCACAGTGGTCAGTTCCCAGAAGGGCCTGGCCTCCACTGAGTTTAAGGGAAACAGGGCTCTGGAGAGAGGCAAAGGAGGGGCAGCACAGCCAGGGAGCAATTTCCTGTGCTTTCCATGGAGCCAACAGTCCTGAGACTCTGTACCCCAATACCTTTCTATGTAAGCTCCCCTGCTGCCTGACACCACTGGCATGGGTCTGGCAAGACCGCTGCTGTGCACCTGGGGGCCCCCAGGCCTCATGTGGCCACTTCTCACCAGCCCTAAGACCTGACACCTGCCAGCACTGGTTTATGCCTGAAAGGTGAGGCACTGGGCACCCACCAAGGCCTTGGGGACTGTCAGGGACCCGTTTTTCCTGCCTCTGCTCCTAGGCCACAGACGTGAGGCCACTCCTTGCTGGGGCTGCTCACCTGTCTAGAACCCCCAGCCAGGAAAATCACAAGCTCCATCTCTGTGAAAAATGAACTTTGTGTGCTTTGTCAACGTGGTTGCGGAAGCCCCCACCCTGGAAACCTGGTGTTCATGGAACTCTAGCAGCCCTTGCTATCATGATGAATGAGGGTGAGGGTCAGAGGGCTCCATGCCCTGGGCAGACGCCTCGTTTATTTAGCCTCTGAAACAACTACAGAAGAGGAGCGCTGCAGGATTCCAAGTCACCCTGGGGGACGCAGCCATCAGTCCTGGCACTAAGCAGAGGCCTAAGAGAAACTTCACATGGCTGAGCAAGGAAGCCTGGTTTAGTCAGAGGCCCAGGGCACGTATTTAACCAGTGGATGATATCTTCAAATGGCACGGGGTCCTCAGTGTCAGAAAGAGAGGCTGAAGCTGGGGGTTGTGTGATGAGAGTTGGGAGAACCATGTCTGGTTGTAGGATGCCTGCCAGAGGTGGGAGGGCACAGTCACTGGGCTTGCACAAGGGCACAGCAAATCTGTCAAGGCCAGAGCTGGTACAGAGGAGGCCACCACATGTCCCCAGAAATGGCTGGTAAGCTGATTATGTCCTGATGGTACTTTAAGTTCACAAACACAAAACAGGAGAGGGAGGCTCCCGGAAGGAGGCACAAGGCTGCTGTGCATCCTCGTGAGTGATTCCCCTCGGGTATCACCTGGAGTTGTCCTTCTCTATTGCTGGAGCCCCAGCTGTGCCCTTTGACTGTGACCCTGAAATGCAGGACTGTCCTGGGTTTCCAAGTGTGCCCAGCGCCCTGAGCTAGCCCTGCCTCCACCCTGCAGAAGGCCTGCCTGTGCAGCTGCACTGTTCCTATGCTTCCATTACAGGGAAGAGCCCCATGCTGATGTTTTTCAGATCACTTGCTCAGAGACGATTCGTGCAGGTTATGCCACTCCTCTCCCATATGTGGATGGAGGGCACATTAAACAGTCAAGCCGTCCACATGGCAGCACCTTGTGGGCAGGCACACCTCTCCAGATGGGTCACTCTGGGCAAGCAGCCCTGTTGGCATCTAAGGAAGGGTCAAAGCCAGGTGGGAGAAGCCTGGAACCCTCTGCAGCCATGAGGAACATGTTAACCTCTGCCACCAGCCAAGGTGTGTCCACCTGCTGGACCCTGCCCCAGAGGCCAACTTCAAAGAAGTCACCTGGGGCCACTGAGAGTCACTCCCTTGGGGCACTGTGCTCTGGTGGGACCCAGTCCCAATCCTAGCAACCTTGGCTGAGCCTTTCCTTTGCCTTCCCCATGGGACTCTTTCCTCCCGTGTTTCCTGAGCTGAAGGCTCAGGAGTCCTTTCACCACTGACATTGGTCCCGGTGAGTCTGCATTAAGCTGTGGCCTCTAAGTTTTGAGCACCACAGCTAATTCGGGGGCTATGTGTGACTACCCATCTGTCATGGTTCCATGGGATAGCTGGAGTCTCCTGTCTGTTCTGGAGGTGCTTGTCCTGTGCTTTCAGCCACCTTGCTCTCTGCTGTACCTGGAGTCCCTACAGCCTCCCAGTGATAGATTCCATAGGTCAGACAGTGCTTGCGCGTGCTGCCCGACCTCTGTAGGCATGAGGACCTGAAGTCACCCTGATCTGCTTTCTCTGGCTCCTCCTCCCCTCCTCAACTGAGACTTGGAAACAAAGACTCGCTCTGCAGCTCCTCCTGTCCCTTGGTATGCAGCATCTGGGTTCCCATGGGGAACAGCCAACTCTCTGCACCTCAACTTGGGTGCAAGACTGGGGGCTGCTGTGAGAGCTGGTGCCAGTGATGCTGCCTCAGGCCTGATTTACATCCTGGTCTTTTATGCAGTAATTATTCTAATAATACAGATTGGTTGTTTTGAGTTGGAAAATAAGAATAGACTAAGTGTTACAGAAAAAAACACTAAGTCTGGTCACTTTGCCACAGTCAGATTAAGTTTATAAGCTAGACCTACAGGCATGGGGAGAAAAAAGGAACACTTGAAGTTAATGTGGGCTTTTCTCAAGGCTTCATGTTGCATCCATATTACCAACAAAACTGTGATTTGTCCTTCTGTCAACTATATTAATTACCTTAACAAGTTTGTACATCCCTTTCTACACATTTTTCTGCTCGAATTTTTACATGATTACGCAACATCCCACATTTCCCAGGGAGCAGAACAAGAGTGGGAGCAGTGGGGAGCTCCTGCCCCAGGACCTGAGAACACTATGGTTACCACCTGGGGCACTTCTGCAGGGGCTGGCTGGGAGGTGGGGTGGGGGGACCTGCTCTTCCCAGGGACACACCCATGAGCCCTCAGGGAGCCCTGTCTGCCTGTCTGGACACATGGAGGACAGTGACCCAGGTTCTGCTGCAGTCCCTGAGGCATGACCACAAATTTGCCGGCTCCAAAAGTTTTGCTATTTTAGGTGAGTCTCTCCAAAGTCTCCACTGCCTCAAACCCCCTGGGCTTCTCTCTGAGGATGGGTGCAGAGGCAGTGCCCCAGGATCAGCTTATTGGAGATCCCAAATTCCAATCTGAACCTTCTCAATCAAGAAACTGCAGAGGAGGAGCCAACTGGAAAGAAGGCCATCAATCTTGCTTCTCACATGGACAGAGAGAAGTATTATACATATGCGGGTCTCTGGAAGGTTCTTGTGAGGCAATCAGATACCTCCTAACTTCATCTAATTCTTAAAAAGAGTTCAAAGAGGCTCTCTCCTGACCACAGCCCAGCAAAGAATGGAACCAGGAAGATGGCCCAGGGATCACCAATTGCTCCTGAGAGGGCACTGCTCCATGACTTATCCACCATGGTTTCTACACCAGTGAAGAGGCTTAAGGCTGAGGCTTCTGGGATTCTTTGGAAACTAACACCCTAAACCATATGCTTTGCAGCCCTAGGCATGGATGACCCCAGGAGAAGAAACTTAACAGCTGAGCCAGCTGTGCTTGGGGTGTGGTGGGAGCAGGCCTCACCTTGAGAAGGGCTGGGAGGATCCCTACCAGATCCCAGACTGTGACTCCCACTTGTGCCCAGCTTTGGCTGCCAGCTCTGAAGTACTCCTGACCTTCTTTAACATGAAAGCATAATAGAAAAAGTAGGAAATGGCTTCAGGGAAAGTCATTGTGTTAAACCCACTCCTACTTCTAAGAGGTAAAGAGGTAACAAAAATTAATCCCAAGCATGGCAAGGGCGGTGTGGACTTGCCGAGGTTAGTCAGCATTTTCCCTTCTGGCCTTGGCAGTCTGAGATCCAGGCAGACAGAAGAAGGGCACACATCCCTCCAGAGAGTAGGCCAGGCAGCTGACCTAATTGTCCCCTCCTCACTGCCACAAGCAGGAGGCATCCCAGAGGGAGGAGCTGGGGATTTACAGGGGCCCTTTCAAAGCAGCAGCAGCAGCTATCAGAGGAAGCAGAGGTTTGGCCAAGGATACTGGGGCCACGGAAAGTGACCTGCACGTGTTCGCTGAAGAGGGTATTGCCCCATTGATTTGACGACAAATCAAACCCTGAATGGGGCCTGACTCACAGCTGGCAGGCGTGGTTGCAGGGCGGGGCTGGCATACGCTCGCCTTACCTGCCACAGCCCCAGGCACATGGGCATGCCTGGCTTGGCATCTGCCTCCGGCTTCAGGGTGCACACTGACGTCTTGGATGGCATCTCCAGAATCTGAACCTGACAGTAAGAAAACAAGCTGATTTGGGCTGATGCCAAGTCAAGTTTGTGCTATACAAACAAGAGACTTTTAAGGCGATTAGCCAAGGCTGCAGCAAGTTTCTGTCTGCTCCCCTCCCTGTAGGACCTGGAAGCTGAGTCTCCTAATTAGGCTTTATAGGCTCATGGGCTTGGGCGCTGCAGGGCCATTGCGCAACAAATACTCACATCATTCCTGAGTGACCGGCCTGTCACAGAGTGGTGGCTGCCTTTGACTTCTCTTGATTTTGCCATCAGGGTAGAACAGGCCTGGCTCCGCCAGCCCTAACTTAGCCTGGTCATTCTCCCTTCTCTGCTTGCCTCCTTTCTCGATGTAGGTTTTACTTGATGCAGGAACCACTCTATGCAATCTCAGGAGTAACAAAGGCACAGGCGCACCTAAAACCCCCCATCAGCCTAAGAAATGGGCAGGATGTGGGTGCCAAGGGCAGCTCCATTTGGACCCTGGCTTTCCAGGACCTGAGTGCTATCCTGAATATCCAGGCTGCCTGGGTGCTGGGCCCTCCTGCACCTGGGCTGGAAGGTGTGTCTTGTGGCCCATATAGCCAGGCCACAGAGGCCAGCCTGTCAACTTGAGTGGGCTATCCATCTACTGACCAGCCAGGCCAGACTCTGCCCAGCACCATCCCTAGGGGATGGTCAAGGCTGTAAGGAGTAGACTTAGTCACTGAACACCACAGACAGGAACTGGGCCCCTAGCTGTCCTGTGTCCCTAAGTGCTTGGGTTCCCTCAACCACCTAGTCAGGACAGGGCACCCCCTCCAGCAAGCTCAGAGAAGCAGTGTGCTCCCACATGATACTGGCCAGCTAAATGCTCCCCTGCCTTGTATTTGTGGTGTTGAGTGGTTCTACTGCCAGCTAGGCAGGTCTGTGCCCTCTGCCATGACTCTGTAAACAGGAGTAAGGGACGTTGGCCTAGAACATCAATGTGCAGAGTCAAACCTGACAGAAGGGTTAGACTTGGGTATCCACTGGTTTACCCATGAGGAGCCTGCGGTCCAGAGAGGTTAGGATGTCAACTGGATAGAACTCACACTAGCTGGTCTGGCCTCTCAGGCCAGGCTAGCAGGCAATGTCTGAAGGGCCAGTGCCTGGGAAGGTGAGAGCTGCACGGCCCTCACTACCCTACATAGGAAACTGTGCCAGGGCCCCTGGTTCTGAGTTCTACATGTGCCACATGCATGCTGGAGGGCTATGCCCAGGCAGCTTCTGAACACACAGCCTGGTCCTTCAACTACAGAGTCCTGTTGACATGCCCACCTCTGACAGATGGGCCAGGCCGTGGTGCTCTCTGGGCAGAATGCTCTCAGCGGGGTCCCCACAGTGGCTCAGCTTTGGACAGCTGGGCCTCTGCCCCTGCTGCGCAGCAGAGGACAGCTCACAGCTCTGTCTCACCTGCTGCAAAAGGTGAGTCTTGCACACACAACACACACATGTATACAAGGTTTACACACACATTCAGGTGCACATGCACACAAACACACATGTGTGTGCATACATCTAAGGCTGAGCCATGTGGGGACCCTGACAAGAGCACTCTGCCAAGACCCAGGAGAACCAAGGTGAGGCCAGAGCAACAAGGGACCCAGGAGAAGCCAGAGGTGGGACTCTGAGCTCTTCTCTGCTTTCTGCAAGATAATATAGACTCTATTACCAGGTTCCTCCTTGCAGAATCAGCCACTGTCACTGTGTGAAGAGCTATAGGTACAAAGCACAGCCTGCAAGGAGTGGGCACCAGGGCAGGGTTGAGTTATGACCCAAATGCTGCAGGCAGAAGGAGCCCTCAGTACACACATCTTCCTGGGGTGTCTGGGAGAAGGCAGAAGTCACAGGAGACATAGTCTGCACAGCCCACAGTTTATAACCGAGGCTATCCTGACCTGTGGGCTTAGGAAGACTCCTTAGGTGGCACTGCAGAGGGGCTTGAGGGCAAGGGGCCAGAAAGTGGGGGCAGGGGTTTGTACAGCAAATCTGCTTTCTGGTTAGAAGAAGGGGTGAGGGTAAAAACCAGGGCAGCCCTGAGGGCCTAAGCTGGGAAGTACAAGAGGGAATGTGGGAATAGCAGTTTCTTGACTCAGCATCCTTCACGCAGGAGAAGTACAGAGCCCAGGTTCTGGGCACCAAGGGGCAGGCACACAACCACCTGGCCCAGGCATCCCAATCCAGGCTTTGTGCTGTCAGAGGAGGAGCTCCTGGCCTTGCCGTAGTCAGAGCCTACAGACACTAGGTGCTTTAAGCCATCTGGCACCCAACTGCAAGTTTTGTTTCCAGAAGGAAAAGGTTGGGTTTGGGCAAGTGTGGCCACCCAGACGGCCAAGCAGGGCAGGAATATGCTCCCCAGGCATTGTCTGGGCATAGGCCAGCAATGCTTTTCCAGAGCCCAGTCTAGGCATATTCCAGGTGAGAAAGTGGAAAACAACCATTTTCCCAGGATGTGCAAGATTCCCAGACTGACTGTTCCTGAAAAATACCAATGCTGCCTGTACTGGGAGAACTGGGGGACAGGAAGCTGGTTAAAACCACACAGGGGATGGCCTCCAGCAAGGGAAGTGGCAGGCTAGCCATGCACCAGCCAGTGGCCTGGGCCTGGCTGAGATGAGAGCACGTGGAGGATGGCCAGCAGCACTGCCCTTGGGAATGAACTCTCTCAAACCTCAGAATGGCATTTCATGGGTCTGCAGCTGCGGAGAAGTTCCTGCCTGCCATCCAGGAAGAAGCATGCCCCTCCTTCTCACATTAATAAAACTTTTAACAGGTTTTTGGCAAATTGGCAAGAAAAGTGTATGTAGCTCCTAATTGGTGATTTAAATGTAATCATGAACAAATAAATGCCTGTTCCTATCTCATTATTTATGAACTGGCTCTGCTTGAAGACAAAAACGACTTCTTGAGTGGGGGCCAAGCCTAACCAAGTGTACAGGCTTGATCTGCCGGCACTGGAGGGAGCTTCCCTGCCTAGCACCACTGGCCACAAAGGACTATGAGCCTACAAGGGGATGGACAAGAGCCCCTTCCCAGCCCCCTGCCCCTACAGCAATGGTCCTGCACACTTATCAAGCCTGACAATCACCACTCTTAGGTCCTTTTCCACTCTCCCCAGATGCTGGGCCTGTGGTCTCATCACCCCTACCGCCTTTATGCTGTCCTCCGCCCTGGCTTCCCACGTCCTACCTTTCCTTATATCCTGGGCACCCCATCCTTGGTGGCCTCTGCTTCCTTTGTCCCTAAGGTGTGGACACTACTCTGCAACCTGACCAGTTGCATATCACTAATACCTCCTCCTGTCACTCTGCCCTGAGGGCCACCAAACAGTGACCTCCCTGCCTCTTGGAGCCCTCTCCTCTACACATTCCTCTGCTCATCTGTTCCCCAGGTCTACGACTGCCACTGTAGTACCCTGCACTCTAGTTTACCAGGGCCTCGGTTTCTCGTCTCCTGCCTCCTGCCAGTCACCCAAGTGTTCCTCCTGCTTTGGTCTAAGTACCCAGAGGAAGTCAGTGGTTTCTCCTCCAACTGCTCCTGGTGGCTTTAAGTCTATATACACAGCTATCCCTGGCTGCTCTCCTCCATGAGTATTACTCCTTTGGATTCCAAGGCCTTCAAGGCAAGAATACCTCCCCTTGGCCCCTTCTGATTCTCACCACCACCCTGGAAGGATGGCTCATCTTAGCCTACTTCATGGATGACCAGGCCAAGGCAGAGCCAGCTGTGCAGCAGCCTAAGGCCACCAGAGCTGCAGCCAAGCAGGTGGCCCCTATGCCTGCACACAGCAGCTTTCAGAGCTCAACAGGCAGCCAGGTATGCCTCTTCACTGGGCATGCAAGACTAGCATTTCTGTTTAAGAGAAATCCAGCATCTAGTGGCTCGCAGAACAAAGGGCATCAGGAGTGCTGGTCCTCACCTCGTCAATGCCCTTCCCTGGCACTGCAAGCATCCAGCGTGCCTGCCCCTCAGCCAGAACAGAGCTCCTGCAGAAACCCACACTCTCCAGGTGCACAGAGTCCACAACAGCATTTCGGCCCTCCGCCAGGTCCCACAGGCACAGTCGCAGGTCCCTGCCCTGACTGACAAAGCAAAAGGAAGAGGCTGTGAGACCCAGTGAGCACATATGTACCATCCCAGACAAGCACTGGGCCCTCAGCTCCTTAAGGGTGAAGGTGGCCACATTTCTGGAGAGAGCAGCTGTGGTGAGTATTGGACCATCCCAGGCTGGGAACCTTGGCTGAGTAAGGGCCTTTTCACCTGGCACTTATACCCAAGTCTGCACCCAAGGCGCCCAGTGCCAGGACTCACAGAAGACTGAAGACATGGGTGCTCGGTCCCCTGACCAGCCTCCCATGGCTCTCCTGCTGTTCCCTATCCCACTGATGCACAGCCCACCCTCCCTTCCACCTCCCTTTCTTCTCTCTGTGAGTTAGGTTTAAAAATCTAGCAGTCTCACTCAGGTCTTTTCCGAAGTGAATTTCAAACCTACATTTATTTAAAAAAACCATACAAGAATGCTTACAATAGCTTACCTCTTATCACCCAAACAGGAAATAACCCTGCTATCCCCCTACAGGAGAACAGCCTGTCCACACCACAGAATACCACCAGCAACAGAAAGAAGCCAACTGTTGACCCATGCAACAGCCTGGAGGAAGCTCAGAAACGATCTGCTGAGTGAAAAAAAACAGACCTGAAAGGCTCCACACTCCTGTGACATTCTAGAAAAAGCATGAAACAGGTAGAGAACCATGGGGAAAACTCCCCACAGCGAGCAGCTCTGGGGCCAGCAAAGCAACAGACTGCTCTGTGTGGTCCTGTGGAAGCAGCTGCAGGACTCTGTATCTGCAAGATCCACAGAACTGGGCCGGTGAGATGGCTCAGCGGCATAAGTGCCTGCCTGGCAAGCGTGAGGTCCTGAGTTCGACTCCCGGTACCCACATACGAGAAAAGGGCTGGTGATATCGCTCAGCGGCACATGCGCCTGCTGCCACGCGAGGTCCTGAGTTTGACCCCCAGTACTCACAAAAAAAAAAAAAAGAAAAAAAAAAAAAAGACCCACAGAACTGCACGCACACATAGTGAACTTCACTGTGTGCATGGCAGAAAGAGCCAACTGAGTGAGATGCTGGGAGCCCTGGAGGGACCAAACACTGACACAGCGGATGACCACTGCACTGTGGGGTAGGAGGGGAAGCTGACCTGAAGGGTCTGGGGATTCATTGGCTGTCAGATGCTTTAAGGTTAAAGAGAAATGTAACTGCAGAAATACAGTGGCCCAAGTGGTGACTTTGTTTCTTTCCTTTTTCCTTTCTTCTTCCTCTTCCTCTTCTTCATTTTATTTATTTATTTTGGTGGTATTGGCGATTAAACCCACAACCTTTGCACTGAGCTACATCCCCACCACTCCCTTCCCTTTCCCTCTCCTCTCCCTTCTTCCCCTCTCCTCCCCTCTTCCCCTCTCCTCTTCTCTCCCCTCCTCTCCCCTCTCCTCCCCTCCCTTCCCCTCTCCTCTACTCTCCTTTCTCTTTCTTTCTTTCATTCTTTCTTTCTTTTTTAAAATTATGAGATAGGGTCTCACTAAGTTGCCCAAGCTGGGCTCAAACTTGTGATCCTCCTGCCTCAGCCTACCAGAGTGCAGGGATGACACGCATGTGCCACCACAGCTGGTTTTGTTTCTCACAGGAAGAGAGGCAGCAGTTCTGAACACTTCGCACATCCCCACTAGGATGGAACAGACACATAACAGTGGTGGATGGTGAGAACTGCGTTTTCCCCTCACAGAGAGCCAGAAAGGTCAAATGGGTCTGTGGGGTGATTATCAGAAACCAAAGGTCAGCAAGACTGTATGTCACATACATGTACAGACAGACAGAGATGAATGTAGATATGCACAGGAGAGTGGGCAACGCGTGCCTAGATGTCCCCCAGCGTTGCCTACCCAAAGCATCTAGAAGCAACAAATCCTCTAGCACCCAGGGCTCAGTTAATCCCATTCTCCAAACATAGGAGCCAGGTTTCTAAAGAAATGGTGATGCTAGGGCTGAGGTGAGGGAAGAAACCAAAGTGAGTTTCAAGCATCTTTCAAGTAGTACCAGAAAAAAATAGAAATACTTAAAAAATAAAGTAAAAGATAGTGGCACATCAAGAAGATACAGGCCTCAAAGTTGGAAAAATCTGAGTAATAAATGCTGGTAGTATTAAGATTTTAACCCAAAGGATGAAATGAGTCCCCACAAGTCCATTTTCATGAGTAAACATATAAACAAACGGGGAAGAAGAGAAAAGTTTTCCTTACAGGTTCCTAAGTTTCAGCTTAAGTAGAACTCTAACAAAAGGGAAGTAAAGAGAAATGAGGGAAACAGAGAGCCCCCCACAAAAGAAAGTTCCCATGAGAACACCCCAGTAGTAACCAGCAGCCAGAACCCACTGGTAAATGCTAACTCTAAGGAGAAACATGGTATTTATGCAGGCACAAATTGTCTCCCTCCAAATATCCTTAGTGAATGGTACTGGTCCCAGCACAGGGCCACAAGTTCACGGACCTCCTGCCTTCAGGAGATGAAACTAAATTTTCCTCCTGAGTGTGGGCAGGACCTGCTGCTCAGGTATCCAGGAAGCAATACAGGTTGAGGATCTCTTATTCAAAATGCTTGGGTCCAGAAGTGTTTTGGATTTCAGTGTTTTTCAGATTTTAAAACAGTTGCATATGGGCCAGTGATATCACTCAGCGGCACAAGTGCTTGCTGGCAAGTGCGAGGTCCTGAGTTCGACCCCTGGTACTCACAAAACAAACAAACAAACAAAAAAAAACCAGTTGCATAGACTTTACCAGTTGAGCATTCCTAATCTAGAAACATGAAATCTGAAATGCTCCAAAATTCTAAACTTTTTGAGAGCTGACATAATACCCAAAAAGTTTCAGATTTTCATATTAGGTACGCTCAACCTATTGGATCTCTACCACCCCCACCAACCTGTTGGATTTTGACAGTGGACCCCAGCAGACACCTCCCAACCCAAACGATCAGGTCAACCTCAGCTGCAAAGAGCCATGGGGACACCACGCATCCCTGGTACCCTGGGATGAGGACATTCACTCCTGTGGGTTTCCTCCCCAAACCCATAACCTTTTTTTAAGTCTGAGAGAACATCACGCAAACCCAGCCTGAGGGGCATTCTGCAAAACATCTGAGCAGTACTCTTCAAAAATGTTGAGGGCCGGTGAGATGGCTCAGCGGCATAAGCGCCTGCCTTGCAAGCGTGAGGGCCCAAGTTCGACTCCCGGAACCCACATACGAAAAAGGGGCCGGTGATATCGCTCAACGGCACGTGTGCCTGCTGGCGCGCGAGGTCCTGAGGTCGAACCCCCGGTACCCACAAAAAAAAAAAAAAAAAAAAAAAAAAATGTTGAGGTCACAAAGATTAAGGAATGGAGAAATGATCTCAGAATAGAGGAGACTAAGGAGCCAGGACAACTCAGTAAGCCCTAAAACAGAAGAGATGCTGGTAGGAAACTGAAGAATTTGCACAAAATTGCTCTGAGCTACCAACATGCACAAATATTCTACGGGTGGCCATGTCATATGAGGGACCCATGCCTCAGAGAACCTGGCTCGTGGAGGGCACTCTTCCTGGGGCTGGCCCAGAGCAACTCCGTATCAGTCTCTACTTGGTTTCTAGAGAATTTGCCAAGCTGATGTTTAAATGTGCCTGGATATTTGGAGGACTCAGATTCACACAGCCTGCATGAGACTCTACTGGACAGCAGGGCCCAGGGTAGAACCCTGTCTACAGGGACAACAGGAGGGTGTCCTTGGCACAAGGGAGGACCAGGGCCCAGGTAGGGAAGGCAGCCAAGCATCATGCTCATGCCTACGGGCACTGATGTGCACTGGGCAGGTAATAAACAACCAGCTTGTTCTCAAGGACTGTTGCCCCTCTGTACCTATGGGCTCTGACTGTGGAATCAACCAACTGACGACTGGAAATATTTGGGGAAAAAATATTGCATCAGTACTGACCATATACAGTCTTTTTTCTTGTCATTCTTCCTCAAACCATACATTATAATTACTTATATAGTGTTTACATTGTATTAGGTATTATTAGCAAACTAAAGATTTGCATATGTTCTACACAAATATACCATTTTATAAAATGGACTTGAATGTCCATGGGTTCCGCTATTTTTAGTGGGTCCTGGAACCCTGTGGGTACCAAGAGATGACCGCAGCTAGACAGACGTGGTGGCGCATGCCTATAATCCCAGCACTCAGGAGGCTGAGGCAGGAGGATTGCTGTGAGTTTGAGACCAGCCTGAGCAACATAAAAAGATCACAGCAATCCTCCTGCCTCAGTCTCCTGAGTGCTGGGATTATAGGCATGCGCCACCACGTCTGGCTAGTTGCGGTCATCTCTTGGTACCCACAGGGTTCCAGGACCCACTAAAAATAGCGGAACCCACGGACATTCAAGTCCATTTTATAAAATGGTATAATATTTGCATAGAACATATGCAAATCTCTTTAGATTCCCTCAGGCGCAGGAAGACTCAGATGAGTCCTTCTGACAGCTTTGTTCATAACAGCCCCAAGTGGACAACCCAATCACCAACAGGGGTGGGCAGACACATCTAGTGGACACCACACAGGAAACAACTAGCAGTAGCTACATATACCACATGGACCTTGCAGAGATTAAGATGAGACAAAAATCAGAAGCAAAAAGCATTCTTTCTTGTGGTTCCATTTTTCTCAAGAAAAAAGACAGATCAAACTAGCTTATGCTTTTTTAAGACGAAGATTAAGACAGTAAAGCAAGAACAAGGCATAGAACTACCGTCTACCTCTATGGAGGGCAGGCAGCACTTGTGAGAGTGGCAGGTGGAGCTGGGGGGGGGGACTTGGGGGGCTGGGACTGCTGCCCTTCTTGACCAGAAGATGGTTACTCAGGTGCTGCCTCTGTCATAATGCAACTGTCTGTACACTCCTTCCTGCACTTTTCTATAAGTGCCAGTATGTTACATTTCACAAGGAAAAAAGTAAAAGAAATGTCCTGCCAAAGAGGCTGTTATGGCACAGGTGTAGGTGGAGCTGGGGGTCCTCCATCCTTCCCTAGACTTGAAAGTACATGGCCTCCTTCAAGGGCCACTTAGAGAGATGTGGCTTTCAAACACAGCTGAGCACCGGCTGAGGGGAGGTAGCCTTGCAGGGTACGGTCTCTAGTGCAATGTAAATGCACCTGGGCATTCCACACCTGCAGTCTCCACCTATGGCCTCCTGACCCACAGTAGAGCCTGCTGGAGAGGGCCTATGTAGCACCATCCTGGCTGGGACAGGAGGCATCACAAAATGCTTGCCCCAGGCTGCCCTCTGAGTGTGCCTCCCACACCAGGCCTGGCATTGTGCAACCCAGAGCACTGCTCAAGGCCACCCAGGTGTCTGGGCCCTGGAGGAGCAGGAAGCCCTTAAAGGCCTACCTCTCAGCTGAAAACCTGGGGAACATTTACAAGTGGCAACCCCAGTGCAATTGGTTTAGTGGGATATTTAGAAATGATGTCTACTCTGACAATCAAGGAAACACCGAAAGCACACAGAGGTGTCTGAGCTGAGGAGAAGGAAGCAAGGTTTAGTGAAGGTTCCAAAAACACTCAGGGCCAGAGCCACTGTCCTCCTGGACAACTCTGGTCCCTTAGCCCCTTGACAGCCATCTTCTGGGTGGTGGCAAACGTAAGTCTAGCACAAAAGTGCTCTGCAGACCATCAGGGGCCAGATAATCCTGTCTTCCAGGGACTAGACTCCATAGCACCCAAGTGTCCTGGGCTTGAGTCTAGAGCAGAAGGACAGGCCTGTCACAGGAATGCCCTGAACATGAAGGGTGCCAATTCCTAGGAGGGAAGCATCAGGAATCTGTAAGGAAAAAGGCTGTTCAGGGAAGTAGCACTTTGACTTGGTTTCTGGGCTGGCAACAGCTCCCCAAGTGGGGTAGACGTCCCTGTGAGTGAGGACAATGGCCTGCTCTGACAGCCAGGTGGCCCTGGAAGAAGGCTTGTTACTGGCTCCCTGCATACCCTCCCCATCCCTGCCATGCTCTGTCCTTCCCTCTCCCCAAGCAGGGAAGCCTCTCACCCATTTGCCCCTTCCGGCTGCTTCCTGGCCCATCTGGTGTCCCTGGGCCTGTCATCTCCAGAAGGGCACAGTGACAATGCCAGAACACAGCCCCAGAAACTACCAAGGGATGCCCCTGCCTCAGGATCACTGCAGACTGCCCAGCCTTGAGTCCCTCATGGCCCCTCATGACACTTCCACACTAGGCTCTTTATGGCCTCAATCTATGTAGTCTCACTGGGAGTGACAACCTGCTGCCCCAACTGAAGCAGCAACAGGCTATGGGAAGGGCCATCCTTGTACCTTTTAGCAGACTCTTCTCAGCAGTTAGAGGGCGGGTGGCCAGCAGCCAGCACCTGGACACAGTGCCTTAGGAAAGGCCAAGGGCACCAGAAACCCATTGTTAAGATAAACAGAGGCTGGGCTAGTGAGCACTTTGATAGGGATAGGCCATCCCCTCTGGTCCCTTCTAGCATGAGGGCAGTCTAGACAAGATGCACGAGTGATTTGTAGGGTACAGAAAACACACACACACACACACCCCACAGTCTCTTAGACATGGGCCCAGAGCCTTAGAGGAAGGAGCCTGGATGGGCAGAAACACAGGAAACACTACAAGGGCCACAGGCAGGGAGTCAGCCCCATCACTGCATCTACTCAGAAGCTGAAGCAAAGCACTGTGTGAGTCAAGTGGGCAGTTACAATCCAGAAAGGGACACATGGCCAGGGCTCCAGCTCTGAGTCTGTGGCCTGCTGTGTCCACTTGGTTCCCCCCAGGCTCTTGGTCTCTGAGCCTATACTTCATTCCACTTCCTTAGCCCATGGTGCTGTCGCCTCTGCCCACCTCAATGCCAAACCAGGTGCCCTTCATGAAGCCTCACCCTCCCTGCCATGTCACACCTGGGCTGGTAGAAGCCACCTCAGATGTCACCAGCCCCAGCACTCCAGCCTCCTGAGGTGCCACCTCCCAATCCTGCCTTGAAGCAAACAAAGGCCCCAGCGAAGATGGTAAAGCCAGCAGATGTTGGCTCTGCCAGTCTCCCCAAGGATAAGGGGCTGGCCTAGTATCTCTTCCACATGCTGTAGCCAAGCTGGCTGGCTCCCCCTTTATCTATCTATCTTTCTTTCCCTTTCTTTCTTTCTTTCTTGCTTGCTTGCCTACTCTCTCTCTCTCTCTCTCTTTCTCTCTCTCTTTCTCAATTGACATTTGAAGTCTCTCATTTCAGCCTGGCAGACAGGTGGAGCTACAAGGGCCTGTGTTGGGGTGTTCCTGTTTCCCACAGGAGGCCACAAAGTGGCTGCTTTAGGACCTCACTCAGTGCTGCTGTGACATACCTGAGAAGCTGGGGGCTCTGGGGCAGCATCTTCAGCCAAGTTACACTCTGGCCCCCATGGCCATCCAGGGTGGCAACTGCTCTCCGCGTCTGCAGGCTCCAGATATGAACAAGACCACTCTGAGACCTGTTGAGAGGAGCCCAGCACAGGTCAGGAGCAGCCAACAGAGTCAGGTGGACACTCTGAGCTTGCTCTGGGGCCCACACAGACACCACACACCTGGCAAATGTGAGCATTTTGACCATTGGAGGTTTTAGGTTAATAGCCAACAGCTCTAACTATGAACCAAGGATAAAACTAGCTGCTTCCAGAGAAGGTGGTGGGAAGGTCCTCAGAGGCCTGGGTGGGAAACTCAGGCAGCTAGAGGGGAAGGAGAGGCCCTGCCACTTGAATGTAGGCTACATAGTTTCCAATAAAGAGGCATGTGTCCCTGCTTCTCCAAGGGGGTCCGTCCTGAAAGGACAGCAAGCACAAGGGACAGGTGGCTTGAAGCCCTATGCTAGTACCCTAAATGAGTTTTGGGCTCTGTAGTAGCCTACAACCCCCTGACCTCGTCCTCACACTCAGGCTGAAGCAACTGGTACTCACCCTGAGAAGAGGAGTGGGCACCCCTGGGCCTGGGCTCCTCCGCAGAAATGCAGCGCATTCACCGCTGACTGTGTGCCTCGCAGAACAAACTGGGGGTCTGGTGGTGGTGGGGAGAGGGGAACAGCCATGCTAGGCTGGGTGCAGTCACCTGGGGACCAAGGAAGGACACATGAGTGACAGAGCCCTCTGTCCTCCAGGGAGGCAGCCTGGGCAGAGGCATCTAGGATGCTGACCCAATCAGTGCCTCTGGCCTTCTATTTCTCCTGGAGGAAGGGAGACTTCCTGCTCTGCAAAATTGCTGAATGGTCCTGTGGCTAAGAACCAGCTCGCTGCATGGGCCATGGGGGCGCGTCCAGGTGGGTGGTGCTCACTCTTTCCCTCAGTACTGGCCCCTTCTGGTCTCTGCTCCTGATGGGAATCTGTGAACGCTCCCTACACCACCCCCCATTCTGCCTATGGGCTTTTGCACCTAATTAGTATTACCAAGATCCCAACCTCTACATTCCCTGGGTAGGCACAGTGGCATCCACACCTACTCCTAGTCACTTCAGCCCTGGGTGCCCTGCACAGAGCCACATGCTGCCTTCAGGGTTTCTTGTCCAGTGCTGGTGACAAAGATCCTTTGCTTGAGACTAAGAGTGTAGCTCAGTGCTCACCTAGCATGCACAAGGCCCTGGGTTCCATCTCCAGCACTCGCCCCCCCCCCCCAATAAAGATCCTTTGCTTCACCAAACTTAATCCAAGGTCTGAACCTTCTCCTAGGCCCATCTATGCATTTCCTTGTAAAATCTACTTTTAGTAAAAACTCTGCCTACCCTTAATAGCTGGCTGGGTGGGTGGTGTCTTTGATCACCTGGCCCTGCCTTTAGTCAGAATCCTGTTAGGTCATTTGAGACAGAATCCCCTTCACTCTTGATGTCTCCTGTACACTGACACCCACACCTTGGCTTGACTAAATTTCCACTTGTCCACGCTACATTCAGAGTTGAGTCCAATCTTCCTCCTCCATTTCAAAGCTTCACTGTCAGGCTGGTGAGATAGCTCAGCGGCATAAGCGCCTGCCTGGCAAGTGTGAGGTCCTGAGTTTGGTTCCCGGTACCCACATAAAGAAAAAAAAAAAAGCTTCACTGTCATGGTCTCAGTACCACCACAATGGCCTGAGATGTTTTCCTTTTATGGTGCTTTAACAAGTATCTCTGAATAATTTTTTCCTTATACCAGCGCCGCCCTCTGCCTCCCCAATCCTGCTGTCCACACCACTGTTTCTCTGCTCCAGTCCCTGCATACTGGCAGTGCTTGTCCTGCTTCTAGGCTGGGCTGAGCCGTACCCCATCCAGGCCTTGCTCCACTGCCTCCCTCTAGAGCCCTCCCCTATTTGCTCTCCTGGAAAATCCAATCTCCTTCTCCCTTCCTTGAGTCCCTCTTCTCCCCTCCTTGCAGTGTGGTAACAAAGTGCCAGGACATGCTGCCACTTGGGCTCCATGGCTAGCTGGGGAGCAGGAATGCAGGGGTCATGCTGAGCTGCTCCCTCCAGACCTGGCCCTGCAGGGGCACTAGCATCAATCAGCTCAGCAGATGGCAGAAATGCTGGATGCTAGGAACCAGGTGGGGTCCCAGAGGAATTAAAGGAGAGGGGCCCCCTCCTCACCTCTGCTGTAAACACCCCTGCTGGGTCTTAGGACTGTCCTGACTGTCACAATTTTTTTTTTTTTTATGTGGGTACCGGGGGTCGAACTCAGGACCTTGCGCCTGCCAGCAGGCACTTGTGCTGCTGAGCGATATCACCCGCCCTTTTTTCCTTTTTTATGTGGGTACTGGGAGTTGAACTCAGGACCTTGCACTTGCCAGGCAAGCGCTTATGCTGCTGAGCTATCTCACCGGCCCCACAATTTCTAATTATTACAACTACCCTGTGAAGAGGCAGCACCCCCTGACATTGGGAAAAGTGAAGCATGAAGTAGTCAGGTGAGCTACCCTAGGTCCTGGGCTCAGGTCTGAAGTGCTCTAGAGCCTGTGTGCTCCACCAAGGTGCAGAACAGCTAGTACTGTGGAGTGTGGGTGGTGCCATGTTAGAGTCTCCTGGCTGCTCTTCATAGGGCTACTGTCACAAAGGGACTTGCTAGGGTCCCTTCAAATGGAGAAGCTTCCAGTGTCCCCTCGGAACCCACCTCACCCACTCAACTGCAGAGGCCCCTATGCTGTCTCAGTCTCAAAGGTGGCTGATCTGACAAACAGGGTGTCCCCAGAGCCACAAGTGACCTGCCCCAATGGCAGAAGGCACACTTTGTCTGCCAGTTGGCCATGTACTAGGTTTAAGTTACAGAGGAAAAGGCAAGGGACAGACAGCTGGGGGCTGCTGCAGCCTGTCCCAGGTTCTCCACCACTGGGCTGTGGGACAGTTCCCCATCTACTCACCTGCAGCATACACACAGCAGGGTGTGGACAGGCCTGTCTAACTGGGTGGCAGCTGTAGCCACCAGAAGGATCACAGCAAGTAAAAGAACAGGATCAAAGAAGACAGGAAGCATTCCTCTAGAAGAGAATGTTGGCCCGGAGGCTGTTATGGGATGTGGGGGAGAAGGGGCCACAGGTCAAGGCCATAAGCAGCACACGAGTAGGTGTGGAGGCAGAAGAGGTAAAGGGTTCTCTGGAGTGCAGCCCATCCCAGGGCACCCCCTTCGGCCATGCCCTCCACCTCTAAGCCCTGCTGCCTCCCCCTAAAGCTACCCCACCCCCCGTCTTCTCTCTCTTTTCATAAGAAGAGGTGGAGTGGGCTCCAAATAACACAGAGCTACCCAAGCCAGGATCCCTGGAGACCATGAGGGCCTATGTAGGGTGGACTATGCCAACAAAGTCTGTACCTATGCCGCTGAGGTGGGACTAGGGCCGGGCCCTTGATCCTAATGACCTGGTGCAGGTGCTCACAGGGACCAGCCTGAGAAGGGGCCTTGGCTCTGACTTCAGGGCAAGAGTCCACCTTTCCTGGTGAGAGACTCAGCAGCCAGCGCATCAATGGACCCTGCCCCTCTCAAGGACTTTCAGAGAATGAGGAAGTCACTACAAATGCACTTTACAAAGTGCCAAATCCTTTTTTTTTTTCCTTTTTATGGGGTTGGAAAGGAGGGAGTTAGCCAAATAAGTCCTCTGACCTTTGGCTAAAAGCTGACAAACTCTCCCCAAATATAAGGGTGGCTTCCTGAAGAAGGAGAAAGACTCAACCCCACACTGTTCCTGGGGTACATGCCCCTGCTGTGGTCCACTGAAAGGACTGCCTCAAAGCAGGCTGGCCTAGCAGGGAAGTGCAAAGGGACAGTTCTTGGGCCCTCGAGAGACACTAGCTGCCTATACAGGCTATGCCTGCCAAATACCGGCTACAGGCCCCAGCTCCACAAGGAGTCAAGAAGGCAGCCCAGCCGAAGTACTTTAACCTAACCCAGCAGGAAAGCACTAAGTCCAGGACAGAGGTCCCTCTGACCACGTGGGTTCAGGCAGCAGAATCCAATAAATCATCTCTGCACAAGCTCCCATGTGCAATACAGACACAGGTACACATGCACGAACACAGGCACATAGTCACATTCACACATGTATGCATGTATATGCTCGTGCTCATGTACACATAGACACATGCACACACTCTCGTATGCATACTCCCACTGCTGCATACATACACACACACATACAGACATGCAGGCACACACCCATATAAATACATATACATGTGCTCATATCGACACGCTCCTGCAGAAACACGTGCACATGCACAAATTTTACTCACGTATGTCCATATACACAGGCATGCACATACATACATGCATGCATAAAAACTTATACTCAGAGGCAGCATGGCAGCTTTAGGCAGTGCCCGGGAAGCCTGGCCCACACTTGCCACCTGCCTGCGGCCCGGCGGGAGTTTCCAGAACCTCACAGCAGAAGGCTCATTGTGAGGTGATGAAATCAAGTTCTTCTCTATTGTTTCCCCAGAACTGTGGGGGAACAAACCCGTCACGTTGTTACAACAGCTGAAATACTCAGGCCAGAATGATGCATCGGCAATTAAGGACTCCATCATTTCAAGCAATTAAAATAAACGCTTTATTTGAAAACTAATTAATTCTACCTACATATTTTTTCCATGACAATATCCTATGATTATTTGATTTATGACATCTAATTATTCTTATTAATCTAATTGAGAATAATCACGTTATCCTATCTCCCCTGGCACCAGCTGCCTGGTGTGGAGGCTGCAGCCCCTGCACAGCACTAGCTGTATCACGGCAGCGCCCTGCTCTACTCCTGTTTTTTCCTCCCAGAGGGCAAAGGACCAGGAAACTTAATTTAGAGCACAACTTCAGTTTTGCTTGCTCTTTGAGATGTCCAAGCAAGACAGATTCTTTCAAAAATTAAAAGAAAGGACTCTGACACAATTTGCATTAACTCTGGCAACCTTTCCTATGAGGGTCTACAAATGCCATGGAACTGGAGGCCCTTTGTCCCGCCAACACAAATGGACATGCTACAACAGAAGCAGCCTAGCAGGCCTCAGGGTGATCCCCACAGAGCAAGACCCTGAGCTCTCCAGGCATTTGGACAGTGTATAGCTGGGGCCAAGTTACATCCCATCTTTATACCTCGGCAGGTATAGCAGCCATGATGACGGAACAATGTCCCTCAGAAGGGAGGCAGAGAAGATATGCATATGCCCAGCATGCTGGCACAGATGATACCATAGCCCATAGAGGCTGTGTCAGCTCAGACAGAATCCACATGCAATTCAAGGCAGGTGAGACAGGGTCAGGGGAATGGCTAGTACTCAAAGACAACAGATTCCTTCCCAAGATAATTCCTGGGGTTTCCACCCATGTATATCCCATAACCTGACCCATAGGCCGCAGGTCAGCCCCAGGCACTTACATTGCCCTGGAGCTCCATGGCCCTGTGCCCACCTCTGAGCCCTCTCATTTCATCACAACAGGACAACCGCTCGCCGGGGGGTTTGGAAATCAGCAAAAAGAACTGAGAAGCAGGACATAACAGAGAAGCCATCACCCAGAGATATCCTGAGCACTGCCTCTGCCTGTCTCAGCCCACCAGGTTCTACCTTCATGAAAAGCCAGGAAAAGCCACATAGGCTAGCGGGAGGCCCTCCAGTGGGACCCTCCAACCCCCACACCACATGTGTGTGAGACAAGCCCTGAAGGTCCCTGAGCATTCTGTATTCCACTTGGGTGGTGCCACTTGCACGAAATGGATACCCTGATGCCTCCTCCACCCAGAAAACAAATAAAAATGTTCATAAGATAGGAAATAAAATCCTAAGTGCATCATTAAATGGACAGGAAAAAAAAAGTGAAACCTTCAGAGACTAAATACTACATCAAAAACTCAACCAAGCACTGGTCATGGTGGTGCACACCTGTACTCCCAGTACTCGGGTAGCTAAAGCAGGAAGGATCACTGTGAGTTTGAGGCCAGCCTGGGTACACAGTGAGTTCAAAAGCCTGAACTACATAGTGAGAACTTGTCTCAAAAAACAAAACAAACAAACAAAAAATTTGACCAAGTGAGGCCTGCAAAGTCCACAGCTAACACATTCTCCAAGGGCATCTGCCGCACTGGAGACCTGAAATTTGGGTTCTGACAGCCTCTGCAATGACAAAGACAAAACTTATAGCCCTTCCAGGGGGTCTAGTCTCATGGGAGAACCCCAATAAATACAGCAGCTCATAAGGCTTCAAGCTTAAGTTGAACCAGAACTACACCAGCACCCAGAGATGTGAGCCTCCACATTTCAGCCCCAATTCACACCACCTTGGAAGCTCCCCAAACTTCAGTCTATCTTCTCAGAAGGAACCCACCTTCCACCCAGGAGTCCACGGAATCACAGAGAAAGATGTACGGTCAGGAATCACAAAAACAAACAAGGAAACATAGTACCATGAGTGAGAGACATCAGAAACAACAGGAAGCAGAACTAGGTCTGCAAAGCGAAGAATTCAGGTATATAAAATATGGGTATTTCATGTTTTTAAGGAAATAAAAACAGGGAACTAAAACTATAAGTAGATAGCAAAAGACTGTAAAAATCACAGATTTGAAAGGAAATTCAATCTGGTGAAACGTTGCTGGGAAATAGATTTCCATTGTGCCCAAGAATTGTTCTTCAGGCTATCTACTAATCACAAAAGGAAAATGTACCTTTACAATGGAGACATCTGGCTGTCACCACCTTCACCAACTGATAGAAGCTGGCACCACCAATGGTAAACAACAGGTATCACTTATCTCCTGATGTGATGCAATAAGTGCTCATGGCGCCATCCTTGTATATCCGTGCCAACAGGAAAACCTGAACCTGGCCTTCAGGAAACAGTCAGACACATCTAGATATAGGACAACAGACAAGACAACTGGCTTAGACTCATGAAAAAGTCAAGGTCAAGAGAAACAACAAAAGCCAGAAAGCAAAAGGTAGGTGACTCGTAAATTAAGAGAGATTTAAAAAGGCATCACAGGGCTGGGGATGTGACTCAGTGGTAGAGTTTTTGCCTCACATGCACAAGGCCCCATACACACACGCATGCGCGTGCACACACACACACACACACACATAATGGCATCACAACCAAATGAAACATGGGAACCTTACAGCCTGGATATTTAATTAGATCCTGGATCAAAAATAAAGCTGGTTGTGGTGCCACCTATAATCCCAGAACTCCCTGGGAGGCTGAGGCAGGAGAATTGCAAGATTAAGTCCAGCCTGGGCAATTTAGACAGATCCTGTCTCAAAATGAAAAAAAAAAAGGGGGGGGGGCTGGAGGGCCGGTGAGATGGCTCAGCGGTGTAAGCGCCTGCCTGGCAAGCGCGAGGGCCCGAGTTCGACTCCTGGAACCCACATACAAAAAAAGGGCCGGTGATATCACTCAGCGGCACGGGCGCCTGCTGGCGCGCGAGGTCCTGAGGTTGACGCCCAGTACCCACAAAAAAAAGGGGGGGGGGCTGGAGAGGTAGCTACGTGCAAAGGCCCTAGGTTCAATCCCCAGTACCAAGGGTGGAGGGTAGCTACAAGGACACTTTTGGGACATTTGGGAAATCTGAATGTGGCCTGCAGATGGAATAATATAATAATAATAATAATAATAATAATAATAATTCATATGGAATTATTACTTTTCTTGTTAAGGATAAAGCTATTTTACAAAAAAGAATGTCCTTATTCCTGGGAGATGCCTGCTACAGGGTTTAGAGGAGAAATGTCATTATGTCAGTAACTATTTTTCAAATGATTCAGAAAAATGTCTCTCTTAATCTCTGTGTACGTATGTGTAGAGTCATCCCACAGTTTCTATGGAGGATTGGTTCCAGGTCCTCCATGGATATCAAAATTCAAGGATATTGGGCCGGTGAGATGGCTCAGCGGCATAAGCGCCTGCCTGGCAAGCACGAGGGCCCGAGTTCGACTCCCGGAACCCACATACGAAAAAAGGGCCGGTGATATCGCTCAGCGGCACGGGCGCCTGCTGGCGCACGAGGTCCTGAGGTCAACCCCCGGTACCCACACACACACAAAAAAAAATTCAAGGATATCCTAGTTCCTTATTTAAAATGGTGTAGTATTTGCAGAGAACCTATGGACATCCTTCTGTATACTTTAAATCATTTCTAGATTACTTATAATACCTAAAACAATGTAAATGATTGTTATATTGTTTAGGGAATAATGACAAGAAAAAGGTCTGTACATATTCAGAAGAGGCACAACTGGTTGAATCAAAGGATGTGGAAGCTATGGATGCGGAGGGATGACTGTGCATAGACAGAGAAGTAAAGCAAGTGTTGTAAAATGTTAACAACTGGTGAACATAGATGAAGGCACACAGATATTTATGACAGTACATTTGCAACTCTTCCATAAGTTAAAAAATATGACAGCAAGCTAGGGGAAAGGGAAAGCAGACAAGTTCACACTGGACTCATATTCAGAATACATGTGCACATCAGTGCAATAAAAAGAAAACACCAAAACTAGGAGGGGAGAGCAAATGCCAAAAAAGAAAAATGAACAAAACCTTGAACAGCTATTTCACAATCAACATAAATGTCCAAAAGACATATGAAAGGATGTTTAAACTAATTAATGATCTTCGAAATGCTAGTCAAAAGCATAGTATGATATAAATACACTCCTGGCAGATTAGCAAAATATTACAGTCTGTCAAATGCTGACAAAGACATGGGACAACTGGAACCCCTCTACCATGCTGGAAGAAGCATAAACTGAAAAAACACTTTAGAAAACAACCCAGTCCTGAGACTTCTGGGAAGATGGTGGAGTGGTGAGCAGCAGAGAAAGAGCCTCTCTGAGATTTGCTGTACATACACTGGAACATAGCAACGAGAGGAAAAGGAGGAGGAGGAAGTGGGTCGCCTGGACCCAGGAAGGATCTGAAGTGAGAAGTGCAGCCCATGGGGAGAGGGAAGAGAGAAACTTAAATGTAGAAAACAACCTGGTCCTATCTTACCCACCTTATGACTTAGCAATTGTACTCTTAGATAAATACCCTAGGGAAATTCTCAGATGTGCACAGAAAGACTTGTACAAGAATCCTTACAGCAGTATTATGCATATTAACAGCTAGAAACAACCAAAGTGGTTATCAACTGTACAATGGAATGAGTTTGGTAAATTCATACAGTAAAATACTCCACAGAACTTGAAAGAATAAACTGCAGTCTTACATAAAGTTCAA
Source organism: Erethizon dorsatum (assembly GCA_028451465.1). Classification (NCBI taxonomy): domain Eukaryota; kingdom Metazoa; phylum Chordata; class Mammalia; order Rodentia; family Erethizontidae; genus Erethizon; species Erethizon dorsatum. The sequence continues at coordinate 98,562,876 of CM051830.1, read as the reverse complement.
AATTATAATTCAAATCAAGAGACATTAAGGAAATAAAAAATAAAGCTATAGACAAGGAGAAAAACACTACATACATTTGTTGAAGGACTCATACTCAGAATGTACTTACTGACTCAGAATATATAAGTCAAGAAGACAAAAAAAGGGCGGGTGAGATGGCTCAGCGGCTTAAGCGCCTGCCCGGCAAGCGCGAGGGCCCGAGTTTGACTCCCGGAACCCACATACGAAAAAGGGGCCGGTGATATCGCTCAGCGGCACGGGCGCCTGCTGGCACGCGAGGTCCTGAGGTCGACCCCCTGGTACCCACAAAAAAAAAAAAAAAAAAAAAAGAAGACAAAAAAAAATTTAAAAAAGGAAGTCCAGTGTGGTGGTACATGACTATAATCCCAGCACTCTGGGAAGCTGAGACAGGAGGATAACAAGTTCAAGGCCCTCCTGGGCAACTTAATAAGATCTTGTCTAAAAATTAAAAGGGGGTGGGGCTGGGGATATAGTTAACTGCAAAGGCCCTGGGTTCAATTCCCATCCCCCTCCCCTAAAAAAAAGAAAAAGAATAACATAGTGATTTCAAACAGCTAAAATTAGAGATGGACAAAAGTGTAAGAAAAACTGAAACAGTGGGAAAGTATGTGTTTAAATACTAGAATTAGACAAAGTTGACAAAGTCAGACATTTTGAAGTTCTTCTTTGCAATCCACAATGTAGACATAGCATACCAATGCAATACATAACAGAGATATTATCCTTATAAAGCAGAAACTACAGAATATGCAGAGTCAGGGAAAGAAACCCATTAATGATTGGAGAATGTGACATATCGCTCTTAGTACAATTAGACCAACTGGACAATGAGAATGACCTAAACAACACAAACAACAGGGTAGATATATGAATCCATGTGAAATTTATACTCTGACACAGAACTTACTCCTCCTTCTCAAAGGCACATGGAACATATGTAAAATTTTCTTGTATAGGTCGAGCGTGGTGGCTCTCATCTATAATCCTAGCACTTGGGAGGCTGAGGCAGGAGGATCACTGTGAGTTTGAGGCCAGCCTGGGCTACATAGTGAGTTCAAGGCCAGCCTTAACTACATAATGAGACCCTATCTCAAAAAAAAATTTTTTTTTCCCTAGTATATTGGGTCACAAAGAAATACCAGTTTTACAAAGAAGAAATACGTAAAACTTAGATTCTATGATGGTACAAAACTAGGAATTAACAAAGTAAAAACCAAAAAGATCCCTTTCTAAAAATTACAAACCATTTATTAAAAAACTCTTATGTGAAATGGAATCTAGGATCAATACATAAAAAATAAAATTATTCAAATACTAGATAGAAGACATGGGAGAACTGCTTTGTAACTTAGTTGTAGGAAAGGGCTGCTACAATTCAAAATTTAGATACAATAGAAGAAAACTGACAACGCTCTATAAACAATAATGTTTTAAACTTTTCATGTCAAAAAAGAAAAAACCTAGTATCTTTAAAATATACCTAAACTTTTAAAAATTAAGGAAAGACTACAGACCCATTAGAAAATGGGCAAAAGATATGAATATAATTCATAGAAAAAGCTACGAAAATGGCTCTTAAACATATGGAAGGGTGCTCACACACAACTCCACTCACAGAGAAGTGTAAACTAAAACTGCACCAGAGCTGGTCACGGAGGCACAGGCCTGTAACCCCAGCATTCTGGGAGACTGAGGTAGGAGGATAGCCAGTTCAAGCTCAACGCAGACAACTAAGCTAGAGCCTGTCTATTAGGGTTTAGATGGAGAATGTCTCCCAAAGGCTCATGAGCTTGTAAGTGGAGCTTTTGGAAGGTGACTGAATCATACAGAGGTGATCTAGATGACTTGCTGTTAGGAGTTGGGGTCTGGTCAGTGGGGTGGGTCACTGTGGGTGTGACCTGGCAGGGCATACCTCCTTCCCCGGCTTCTCCCTTATCTACTTCCTGACTGCCATGACGTGAGCAGCTTTCCTCCACTAGACCCTTCCATCATGCTGCTCTGCATTGGAACCAGCCAACCAGACAGTAACCATGAGCCAAAATAAACCTCTCCTCCTTCAAATTGTGGGTGTTTGGTATTGTCCTAACAATGAGAAAGTCATTAATACACTGTCTCAAATTTTTTGAAAAAGGGATGAGGGAAGTGATGTATGTAGCTCAGTACAAAGGTCCTGGGTTTAATCGCCATTATGGTGGGGGGGGACCTTTATGGGGAGGAGGTCTGGGTATGGTGGCAAATGCCTGTAGCTACTTGGGAGGCTAAGGCAAAATGATTGCTTTAGCCCAGGAGTTGGAAACCAGTATGGGCAACATAGGACCCCATTTCAAAAACAAAAAAAACTATACTGAGAGGTTTCTGGTTCTGGCCAGGCAGGCTGAAATAAGCTCACTGCAGCGTATCTCTGTCTCTGTCTCTCTGGCTGAATGTAACTAAAATTTTTGGACAAAATACAGAAAGTGAACACATGAATTTATGTTCCATAAGCCCTTGATAAGTTGAAAATATTGCAGTCAAAAAATGTACTTACTAGGGGCCGGTGAGATGGCTCAGCGGCTTAAGCGCCTGCCCGGCAAGCGCGAGGGCCCGAGTTCGACTCCCGGAACCCACATACAAAAAAGGGGCCGGTGATATCGCTCAGTGGCACAGGCGCCTGCTGGCGCGCAAGGTCCTGAGGTCGACCCCCCGGTACCCACAAAAAAAAAAAAAAAATGTACTTACTACACCTAAACCACTAAGTATACTAGCTTATCAACACAGCACCGTGCAGCGGCAGCTGTTCACCCTCGTGATGGCCTTAGCTGACTGGGAGCTGTAGCCGCTGCTGCTGCTGCCCAACACCTTACGAGCCTGAGGGAAGATCCAAATTCAAAACTGCTTCTGAATGTGTACCTCCTTTGCATCATCAAGCCAAGAAATCTTAAATGGAATCATCATAAATTGGGGACCATCTTTATCTGAAAAGTGAAAAGTGAGCAAAAGCTGCCAGATTTGAGAGGCAGCAAAAGCTTGGGGAAGTGATCTACCAGGGCCAAGTTTCCTAGGTTGTGTGTATGTCTTGAGCCACTGCCTTGAAGATAGGCCCTGGTTGTACAGCTACAAGTTAGTGGCAGCTGTCTGACAATGGGATCACTCCTTGCCCACACACACCCTATCCACGTTATCCATCACTGGTCCTTCAACAAAGGCCAAACCACTGGGGCTACCTCGTCTTTCAGCTCCCGAAACTATGAGCTAAGTAAACTTCATTTTCTAATAAAGCAAGCATGCCTCAAGTGTTTTATTATATTAACAGAAAATGGACTAACACAACAGTGGAACTTCTTCTTTAAAATACTAGAAGACCGGGCCGGTGAGATGGCTCAGCGGCTTAAGCGCCTGCCCGGCAAGCGCGAGGGCCCGAGTTCGACTCCCGGAACCCACATATGAAAAAGGGGCCGGTGATATCGCTCAGCGGCACGGGCGCCTGCTGGCGCGCGAGGTCCTGAGGTCGTTCCCCCGGTACCCACCAAAAAAAAAATAAAATAAATAAATAAAATAAAATAAAATACTAGAAGACCTTAACAAATTATCCATTAGGAAATGAAGGCAATATAAAGATATCCTCAGATGGGCCGGTGAGACGGCTCAGCGGCTTAAGCGCCTGCCTTGCAAGCGCGAAGGCCCGAGTTCGACTCCCGGAACCCACATACGAAAAAGGGGCCGGTGATATCGCTCAGCAGCACGGGTGCCTGTTGGCGCGCAGGTCCTGAGGTCGTCCCCCCGGTACCCACAAAAAAAAAAAAAAAAAAAAAAAAAAAGATATCCTCAGATGAATGAAAACTAAGAGAATTTCTTGCCAGCACAAGTGCACTGAAGGAAATGCTAAATGAAATTTGTCAGGCTCAAATATCAGAAAGAAATGCACAACTTCAAAAAGGAAGAAAAAGAAACAGTGGATAAATATAAAAGAGAATTTTTACCTCTTAAGTGATCATGTATGACTTCTAAAGTTATAAAATTGTCTGTTAAATTTTCAAATATGACATCTGTAAGATAACGATGGGAGGGTAAGGGGACCTATATGGTTGTAAGGCTTCTATGTTTTATATGAAATAAGAAATATTAGGGCCGGTGAGATGGCTCAGTGGCTTAAGCGCCTGCCCAGCAAGCGCGAGGGCCCGAGTTTGACTCCCGGAACCCACATACGAAAAAGGGGCCGGTGATATCGCTCAGTGGCACAGGCACCTGCTGGCATGTGAGGTCCTGAGGTCGACCCCCCAGTACCCACAAAAAAAAAAAAAAGAAATATTAACTCTAGGAAGATTGTGAATGGTTAAGTATGCATACTATAATCTCTAGAGCAACCATTACAAAGATAACACATACTCAAGGAGCCAACAGAAAATCAGAATATTTGGGAATTTCCAAATAATTCAAAAGAAGGCAGGAAAGGGGTAACAGGAAAAAAAAAAAAGGGAGGAAAAAGAGAAAACAAGATGGCAGGCCTACATAGGATAACATCAATTATTATAATAAACATAAATGCCTTCTGCATGTTAATTATAAGACCCAAGTATAAGCAAAAATATATACTATACAAATAATAAGAGGAATTGGAATAGAAGTATTAATACCAGACAAAATAGACCTCAGAATAAAGAACATTATGAGGCACAAGGAAATATAATGATAAAAAAGCATTAGTCAATGAAGAAGACATAAAAGTTGTGATTACATATTATCTAACAAGAAAATCTCAAAAAAAAAAAAAAAATCCATGAAGGAAAAACTAACAGAACTGAAAGCAGAAATAGACAAGCAATTATAGTTGGAAACTCAAACTTCTTAACAGTTGATTGAAAAATGGCCAGAAAGTCATACAAAGACCTGAGTGGTTATATCAACCTAGGGACACTTACAGAACATTCCATTCAACAGAAAACACACATTCTTCTCCAATGCACGTGGGGCATTTCCAAGATAGACAATATTCAGGGTCATAAAATTAAGCTGAAAAATTTTTAAAGAACCAAAGAACATACAAAGTATGTTCTCTGATCATAAAGAATTAAACTAGAAATTAATAACAGAAGTATACCAGGAAAATCTCCAAATATTTGGAAATTAAACAACAATCATTTAAATAATCAATGGGTTAAAGAGGAAGTCTCACAGGAAATTAGAAAATATCCTGAACTGAATAAAAATGAGCATATAATCTATCAATAATTGTAGGAGGTAGCTACAGCGGAGCTTACTGGGAATCTTTTGGATGGGGATGTAGCTCAGTAGTAAAGTGCTTGCCTTATACGCACAAGGCTCTGAGTTTGATCGCCAGAACCACAAAAAGAAGGAATTTTCTTTTTTTTTTTTATGCGAGTACCAGGAGTCAACCTCAGGACCTCGCACTTGCCAGTAAGCGCTTGTGCCACTGAGCAGTAACACTGGCCCTTTTTTTTCTTTTCCTTTATGTGGGTTCCAGGAGTCAAACTCAGGACCTCGTGTTTGCTGGACAGGCATTTATGCCACTGAGCTATCTCACCGGCCCCCGAACTTTCTTATATACATTTTTAATCAACACGATTGCACATATTTATAGGGTACAGAGTGATTATATATATATATAGTCAGGTAAGGGTAAGTAGCATATCCATCACCTCAGACATTTATCATGCATTGAGGACATTCAATGTCTTCTCTACAAGCTATTTTGAAATATACAATTCATCGTCAACCAGTTACCCTGCGGTGCTACAGAATATTAGAAATTAGTCCTCTTACCCAGTTGCACTCCTGCACTCATTAACTACCGTCTCTCCACCTTCTTCCCTCTCACCCTTTCCAAGCTCTCATAATCACTAATCTCTACTTCTATGAGACCAACTTTTTTAGCTCCCATATTTGAACGAGAACCTTAAGTATGTCTTTCTGTGCTTATTTCACTTAACACAGTGTCCTCCAGGCTCATCTATTTTGCCACTAATGCCAGGATTTTATTCTTTTATGGCTGATATTTCATTGAGGATATATACTACATTTCTTTATCCACCCTTCTTTAGTGGATACTTAAGTTGATTTTATACTGTAGCTACTGTGAACAGTGCTGCAATAAACAGGGAAGTACCAATTTTCTTTAACATACTAGTTTCATTTCATTTTGACATATACCTAGTAATGGAATTGTTGGGTCATATGGTAGCTGTATTTCTAGTGTTTTTTTTTTTTTTTTTTCCAGAACTCTGCATGTTTCCCACAATGGCTGTACTAACTCACATTCCTAACAATAGGATATGAGAGAGAGTGCCCCTTCCTTTGCATCCTCACCATTTTTTTTTTGTCTTTTTGATAATAGCCATTCTAACTAGAGTGAAACAATATCTCTTGTGGTTTTGATTTGCATTTCCCTGATTTTAGTCATATACATACTTTTTGGACATTTGTATACATGTTACTTGTTTGTGAAATGTCTATCCAGATCATTTGCCTATTTAAAATCAGATTCTTTTTCTTGCTACCGAGTACCTTATATATTCTGGATATTAATCCCTGGTCAAATGAATAGTTTGTAAATATTATCGCCTCTTCTACTGCTTGTCTGTTTCTATGCCGGTACCACACTACTGGTTTCTACAACTTTGTAGTATATTGTAAAAATAATACGGTGTTGTGATGCCTCTAACTTTGGTCTTTTTGTTCAGTAGTGCTTGGTTATTCAAGGTCTTCTGTGGTTTCATAGGAATTATAGTATTTTTTTTCTATTTCTGTGAAGAATAACAATGCATTTTGATAGGGATTGCATTGAACCTACAGATTGCTTTGGGTAAGAAACTTTGAACAATAATAACCCTTCCAATCTATGAATATGAGATGTCTCTTTAACTTGCAGGATTCTCCTCAATGTCTTTCATCCATATTTTGTAGTTTTCATTGTAGAGATCTTTCACTTGGTTAAATTTATTCCTAGGTATTCTGGGGTATTTTGTAGACATTATAAATGGGACTGTTTTCCTGATTTCTTTTTCATAAGTTCATTATTGGCATAGAAACACTACTGATTTTTGTATGTTGATCTTGTATTTTGCAACTTTATGGAATTCATTCATCAGTTCTAAGTTTCTTGGTAGTCTTTAGGTTTTTCTATATAAAAGATCATGTCATCCACAAATAGGGATAGGTTTCTCCTTTCCAATTTGGATGCTCTTTATTTCTTTATTTTGTTTAACTGCTCTGGCTAGGACTTCTAGTACTGTTGAACGAGAGTGATGAAAGTGGGCATCCTTGTCTTGTTAAAGGTCTTAGAATAAACACTTCTACCCATGCAGTACGCTAGTTACTGGTTTGTCACATATGGCCTTAACTGTGCCAAAAGTGTTGAGGTATGTTCCTTTTATACCTAATTTGTTGAATTTTTATTATGAAGTGATGTTGAATTTTACCAAATGCTGTTTCTGCATCTATTGAGATGATTATCTGGTTTTTTGTCTCTCATTCTATTCATTTGATGTATTATTATTTTTTTCTTTTTACGGTGTTGGGAATTGGAGCCAGGCTTCACAGATGCCAGGCACGAACTGAACTATATGTTCAGCCCCTCATGTTCATTGATTTATATATTTTGAACCAGTCTCACATCCTTGGGATAAATCATGATATATAATCTTTCTGATGTGCTATTATAGTATTATGTTTGCTAGAATTTTGCTGAGAATTTTCGCAACTATATTTATTAGGGATATTGTTCTTTCTATATATTTTTGTTCTTATCCAGTTTTGGCATCAGGATAATGCTGGTCTCGTAGAATGAGTTTGGAAGAAATCCCTCCCTTGTAATTTTTGAAATAGTTTGAGAAGAATTCAGTTAATTCTTCTTCAAATTTGGTAGAATTCAGCACTGAAGCCATCCAATCCCAGGCCTTTCCTTGTTAGATTTTTTTTCTTAGTTATTAAAGTTCACTGCTTGTTATTTGTTTTCTTGACGTTTCTATTTCTTCATGTTTCACTCTTGGTAGGCTATGTGTTCAGGAATCCATCTATTTCTGGTAGGTTTTCAAACTTGTTGGGATATAATTGTTCCTAATAGTCCCTAATTATCCTTTGTTTCTGTGGTATCAGCTGTAACATCTCCTTTTTTGTCTCTGATTTATTTGGGTCTTCTCTTTTTTCCTGAGTCTAAAGGTTTCCAGACATTGTTTCTTTAAAAAACAAACAAACAAAACCCTTTTTGTTTTATTAATCTTTTGTATACTTTTGTCTCTATTTCATTATTTTTGCCCTGATCTTTGATTTCTATCCTTCTACTAATTTTGGGTTTGGTTTGTTCTTGCTTTTCTAGTTGCTTGATAGCATTGTTAGGTTTACTTTAAATTTACCTTTTTGATTTAGGCATTTATCGCTATTAACATCTCTCTTAGTATTGCTTTTGCTGTATCCCAGATGTTTTGCTATGCTGTGTTTTTTTGTTTTTTGTTACCGGGAATCAAACTCAGGACCTCGCACTTGCCAGGCAGGCGCTGTGCCACTGAGCTATCTCCCTGGCCCCTATGCTGTGTTTTTAATTTCAAGTTTTAAGAAGTTTTTCGTTGTTTTGGTACTGAGGATTGAACCCAGGGGCACTCTGCTACTAAGCTACATTCCCAGTCCTTTATTGAGACCGAGTCTCACTATGTTGTACAAGCTGGGCTCAGACTTGCTAGCTTCCTGCCTCAGCCTCCTGAGTAGCTAGGATTACAGGTGTGTGCCACTGTGCCTGGCTGTTTCAGATGTTCTTTTTTTTTTTTTTTCTTTTCTTTGTGGGTACTGGGGGTCGACCTCAGGACCTCACGTGCCAGCAGGCGCCCGTACCACTGAGCGATATCACCGGCCCTTTTCTCTTATGTGGGTACCGGGAGTCAAACTCAGGACCTCGTGCTTGCCAGGCAGGTGCTTAAGCTGCTGAGCTATCTCACCAGCCCTGTTTCAGATGTTCTTAAACTTCCTTTTTAATTTCTTCATTGACCCATTGGTTGTTCAGGAGAATATTGTTTAATTTGCATGTTACTTGCACAATTTCCACAGTTCTTGTTGATTTCTAACTTTATTCCATTGTGGTCAAAATACATGATAGATTTATATTTTTTTAAAAATATACTGAGATTTGTTTCGTGGCCTAATACATGATCTAACCTGGAGAATGGTCTATGTGCCAGTGAGAAGAATGTGTACTCTGCAGTTATTGAATAAAATGCTCTGTAAATGTATGTCAAGTCCATTTGGTCTATAACAGTTCAACTCCGTTTTGTTGTTGACATTCTGTCCAGATAATCTGTCCACTGGTGAAAGTCAGATATTTAAATCCCTATTATTTTATTGTAGTCTCTCCCTCCCTCCCTTTAGATCTGAAATTACATGCTTTACATATTTGGATGGTCCAGTGTTGGAAAAAAATAATATATATATTATTTATTTATATATATTATTTATATATATATATAAATGTTATAGTCTCTGACTGAATTGATCCTTTTATCATTATACAATGACCTTCTTTACCTCTTTTTTGCAGTTTTGATTTAAAAGTCTGTTTTAGGGCCGGTGAGACGGCTCAGCGGCTTAAGCGCCTGCCTTGCAAGCGCGAAGGCCCGAGTTCGACTCCCGGATCCCACATACGAAAAAGGGGCCGGTGATATCGCTCAGCGGCACGGGTGCCTGTTGGCGCGCGAGGTCCTGAGGTCGTCCCCCCGGTACCCACAAAAAAAAAAAAAATAAATAAAAAAATAAAAGTCTGTTTTAGGTGAGTATAGTGAGTCCTGCTGACTTCTGGTTTCTGTTTGCATGGGGAATCTTTTCCCATCACTTCCCCTTTTTTTTTTATTTTAAAGAGAAAAAAAAAAATAGAACAAAATTTCAAAACAACATAATAGGAGGGTAACAATGGTTAATATATTACGTATTGTTATCTTTAAATTAGTTACTCAGGGTACAAGATATCAGCATTCAATTGTCCAAACATTATTAGCACAAACCTTTCTTTTCAATGAACTAAGCAAAATTAGTAGTGTATCTATCTTAACTATCATATATATATATATTATATATATATAATTTTTTTCTTTTCCCTTCTTTCTTTTCCCCATTCCCCCATCCCAGTTTCTCTTTCCTTTTGACCAGTTTCTTCCTGTTTTACCATATCTATTGTACATTTTGGATCTTATTTACTCTTTCAGTTTCTCATACTAGGGAGACAATATGATGTCTACACATGTGCGTCCAGTTTATTTCACTTATGAGTATTTTCTCGAGTTGCATCTATTTACCTATAAAAGTCTCCAGTTTATCCTTCTTTATGGCTGAATAGTACTCCATTGTATAAAAAGACCACATCTTTTTTATCCATTTCTCAGTCCATCACTTTCCTTTTAACTGGTGTGTCCTTGCCAGTGGAGTGAGTTCCTTGTAGGCAGCAGAGAATTGGGCCTTGTGGTTTTTTTTTGTTTTTTGTTTTTTATGTGGGTACCGGGGGTCAAACTCAGGACCTCGCGCTTGCCAGCAGTCGCTTGTGCCGCTGAGCGATATCACCGGTCCTTTTTTCCTTTTTATGTGGGTGCTGGGAGTCGAACTCAGGACTTCACACTTGCCAGGCAGGTGCTTATGATGCTGAGCCATCTCACCGGCCCGGGCCTTGTGTTTTTACATTCAGCTAGTCTATATTTTTTGGGGGGGGAATTAAACCCATTTACATTCAAATTTATTACTGCTATATAAGAACCTACTCATTTGGTTGTTTTCTGGAACATTTGTTTCTTTCTTCCTTTATTGTTAATTTTTGCGGTTTGATCCCTTTCTCTTTCTCATTTGTGTATCTACCCTACCAGTGAGTTTTATACTTTTGCTTGTTATCAAGATACTAGTTACTGGGCCGGTGAGATGGCTCAGTGGCGTAAGCGCCTGCCTTGCAAGCGCGAAGGCCGGAGTTCGACTCCCGGAACCCACATACGAAAAAGGGGCCGGTGATATCGCTCAGTGGCACGGGTGCCTGTTGGCGCGCGAGGTCCTGAGGTCGACCCCCCGGTACCCACAAAAAAAAAAAAAAAAAAAAAAAAAAAAAGATACTAGTTACTGTCCTTTCACTTGTAGCTGTAGGACTCCCTTAAACATTTCTTATAAAGCTGGTCTAGTGGTGATGAATTTCTTCAGTGTTGCTTATCTGAGAAAGATGGTTAGACTAGCTGGACACAGCATTCTTGGCTGGTGGTTTGTTTTTTTTTTTTTTTTTCCCATCACTCTAAATACAGTATTTATACCATTCTCTTCTGGTTTGCAAGGCTTCTGCAATAGAGAAAACTGCTATTATCCTAATGGAGATTCCCTGATATGTGATTTGATCTCTTCCTTTTGCTGCTTTTAGAACTGTCTTTGACTTTTGACAGTTTGACTACAATGTGCCTTGGAGAATATCTCGTTGAGCTCAACCTAATAGTTCTTTGAGCTTCATAGATTGAATGTCCATATCTCTTGCAAGACTTCGGGAATTTTCAGCTATTTTGTTAAATATGATTTCTGTGTCTTTCTCCATCTCTTTTCTCTGAAACTCCTATATTAAAACATTTGTTCACTTAATGGTACCCTATAGATATCATAGTTTTTTTCACTCTTTTTCATTCTTTTATCTTTCTCTTCTGACTGGGTTAATTCCAAAGATCTGTCTTCACTTTTGGGAATTCTTTTTTCTGTTTGATCTACTCTGTTGCAGCTCTCATTGTATTTATTTCATTCACTGAATTCCTGGGCTCTAAGATTTCTGTTTGGTCTTTTTTTAAGTATCTATCTCTGCCAAATATCTCATTTAAATCATAGAGTGCACTCTTAAATTCTTTAAATTGTCCATATTCTCTTGTATATCACTGTGCTTAAGATTTTTTTCAAGTTTCCTATATCTATATGTGCTTTCTGTGCATCTAATGCAATAGTTGCCTTTTCCAATTTTCTGAAGCACCCTGCACCCGCAGCATGCAGGGAGAGACTTTTTCCTGTGGATCGGTTCCAGGACGTCAGTTTGATGTGGTATGTTAGCTTTGATTCTGGATGGAGAGCTGTGTGGTTTCTGCGTAGTTTCTTCAACTATAATCCTCGTCAGAGATGTCTATGGCTGGGGCAACTGTCTAGGCTGTGGGTGCTTGTAACTGCAGTGCTATGGTATAATCTTGTTAGGGATAAACCTACTGCCAGGCAAACTACTTAAACAGATGCAGGAGCCCACAGTGGCACAGGCCAGTAGCTGTATGACAGGAGTTCCAGTAGGTGCAGCTGCCATCTGGTTGGCTGTTGGGCTGGGTTTGCACACTCATGGGCTCTGTGAGATGGCCAGCTGTGCAGCTGTGCAGGAGGGTGAAGTCACCACTGGATGGCTGTCAAGGTGGGCTCAGGTGTGTACTACTATTGTGGGCTGGTTGCTGTGCAGCTGGCTCAGAAGGGGCAGAGTGGAGCTGCCACCTGATTGGCTGTCAAGTCATGGACAGTTGTTTGCAGGTGTATCAGGCCCTTGGCTGTGTCTCAACTCCCCTCTCTGCATGTTCAACTGTTTCCTGGGGAATGGGATACCATATGGGTTTGGAAAACAGGGTCTTTAGCCCCAGGTTTTCAGCAGCCAGGGCTGTGGTGCTGCAGACACTTGTATGAGTATGGTGGAATGATGGCAGAATCTCAAGAATGGAGATACACTAGTCCCCAGGGCAAGATGCAGTCTAGCAGTAGGTCCAGTTTCAAGATGGCACTGAGCCACAGCAGCTTAGGTCATGGTAGGTAGAGGGTGTGCAGTGTGGCCTTGTATTCTGTGGCAAGGCAGCCCCATGAACACCAGGCAACTGTCCAAACTGTGTCTGTAGACAGAGCTGCAGGAGTCTCTCATACAGTCTTCTACAGCAGCAGTGGAGACCACTGCAGGTCTCCAGATTATTTTTTCTTCTAAAAATCGCCATCTTGGCCTCAAGCTGATCTCTGTGGGAAGGCAGGGTGCCTTGCTATCCTCTCTTTGGTGCCATGCTGAGTTTTGGTGTTCCACAGGGATTTTGCCATTTTCTTGCTACTCTCTAGAAGAGATCCTCAGTGACTCCAATTGGAATATAATCATTTATTCTTTGTTGTGCTCTTTTTTTTGGAAGGGGTGAGGGATGAGCAAAAGGCAACTCTATTCATCCATCTTGCTGATGTCACTCTCCTAGAGGGAAATTTATAGCAATAAATGTTTACATTAAATAAGAAAGACCTCCAAATCAATCGCCTGGCTTCATCCTTAAGAAACTAGAAAAAGGGTCATAAAATAAGTCCAAAGCAAGCAGAAGGAAGGAAATAATTAGATCAAAGCAGAAATAAACAAAACAGAGAACAGTATAACAACAGAGAAAAATAAGCAAAACTAGAGGTTGGTTCTTTAACTGATAAATTTCTAGTGAAAGTGATAACGATGAAAAGAAAGAATAAATAAATTACAGTAATTAAAGAAGGTTATCAGACACCAGAAACATTTAAAAGAGTAATAAATATTATGAACATTTCATTATAAATAATGTCAATAAATTTGCTAAAATGCAAGTTGAAAGCTACAGAACAGGTGAGAAGAAAGATGACCTGAATAGCCCCATATTAATTAAAGGGTTTCAGGGTATTTTGTTTTGTGGTACTGAGATTTGAACCCAAGGTCACACACATGCTAGGCAAACACTCTACCACTGAGCTACAACATCAGCCTGCACTTTTGGCTTAAATCCTTACAAAGGCAAAACAAAACACCACTCTACCCCATATGACTTTACTGGCAAATCCTACCAAACATATAAAGAAGACATAACACTTATTCTATACAATTTTTACAGAAACAGAAAAAGAATCTTCCTAACTAGTACTAGTATAGTACTACCCCACCATAATATCCAAAGTAGACAAAAGTAGTACAAGAAACTACAAACCAATATTACTCATGAATACAGACATAAAAATCCTCAAAAGATGGAAAATAAAATCCAACAATATATAAGAACAGTATACCATGAACCAACTATATTTTCTCAGGAATGGAAAGCTGATTCAGTATTCAAAAGCTAATTTGTATAAACCATCATATTAACATGCTGAAGAAAAAAAATCGTATTGACTGATACCAAAAAGCTTTGGATAAAATTTAACATTCATTCACAATTCAAAGAAAAAAAAAAGAAAAAAACCAACTTTCAGTCAGGCTGAATATGGTGGCACATGCCTATAATCCCAACAACTTGGGAACCTGAAGCAGAAAGATTGCAAATTTGAGCCCAACCTGGGCAACTTAGTGAGACCCTGTCTGAAAATAAAAATGACTGGGGATATAATTCAGTGTGAAAACCCTGCGTTCAATCCCCAATACAATAAAACAAAACAAAACAACCTCAACTTCAACAAAATTAGAAAATTTTGCTCTTGGAAAGCTACTGTTAAGGAAACAAAAAGACAATTTTCAGAAAGGGAAAAAATATTTGCAAATCACATCTCTGGTAAAGAATCTGTATACTGAGGGTATAGCTTAGTGATAGAGTACATGATAGCAAGCACAACGTCCTGGGTTTGAGCCCCAGTACCACAAAAAGGAAAAAGAATTTGTACACTGAATATGAAGGATTTTTGAAACTCAGTAATAAAACAGACAGAAAATAAAACAAAATAAAAATGGGCAAAAGATTTGAACAGATACTTCACCAAAAAAATATGCCAATGGGATATAAGAACACAAAACACATTCAAAATTTTTGGTCATTAGGGAAATGCACATAAAAACTAGATTAAAATGCCAGTACATACTTATCAGAACAGCTAAAACTAAAAAGCCTGATCATTCCAATTGTTGGAAAATATATGAAGCGACTGAAACTCATACACTGTTGGCTGGATTACAAAATGGCCCAACCATTTTTTAATAAATTTTGGTCATTTCTTTAAAAAAGTCCCAAACTAGAAATTACCCAAACGTTCATCAACACCTGAACAAACAGTGGTATATCCACATAGTGGAATATACCCATATTCTACGATAAAAAGATAAGAAATCTGACCCACTTCACACTTCAATCTGAATGAATCTGAAAGTAATCATGCCGCGTGAAAGAAACCAGAAAAAGAATAAATACTATGATTCTATTTATATAAAATTCTAGGAAATGCTAATGGACCTAGAGTGATAGAAAAGCAAATTTGTAGGGACCTGGAGAAAGGAAGTGCAGGGAGGGGTAGGAGAGAAGTGCACAAAGGGGCAGGAAGAAACTTCAGGGACAATGGACATGCTCATTATCTAGAGTGTGAGGTGGTATCACAGGTGCCAAAATTTGTCAAACTACCATTTTTAATATGTGAAGTTTATTGTATGTAATTACACCTCATTTAAAAAAATACTCTGTAGGGGCCGGTGAGATGGCTCAGTGGCTTACGCGCCTGCCTGGCAAGCACGAGGGCCCGAGTTCGACTCCCGGAACCCACATACGAAAAAAGGGCCGGTGAAATCGCTCAGCGGCACGGGCGCCTGCTGGCGCGTGAGGTCCTGAGGTCGTCCCCCCGGTACCCACAGGAAAAAAAAAATACTCTGTAACAAGCCAATTAAAAATGCACATAGGATTTTAGTAGGCATTCCACCTAAGGAGACCTACAGATGGCAAATAAGCTCAGAAAGATGTTCAACATTAGTCACTAGGGAAATGCAAATTAAATCTATAATGAAATACCACTACAAAGCTATTTGAATGGCTAAAATTAGGAAGGAGAAAAAAAATGACAAAACCAAGTGCTGACAAGAATGTGAGGGGCCGGTGAGATAGCTCAGCAGCATAAGCGCCTGTTCGGCAAGCATGACGTCCTGAGTTCAATTCCCAGTACCCACACAAAAGGAAAAAAAGGGTCAGTGATATCACTCAGCAGCACAAATGCTTGCTGGCAAGCACGAGGTCCTGAGGCCAACTCCCAGTACCCACATTAAAAAAAAAAAAAAAGAATGTGAAGCAACCGGAACTCTCATATACCGGTGAGAATGCACTCTGAAAAACAGCTTGGCTCTTTCTTTTTCTTTTTTTTTTGGGGGGGGGGTACCGGGGGTCGACCTCAGGACCTCGGGCGCCAGCAGGTGCCCGTGCCACTGAGCGATATCACTGGCCCTTTTTTTTTCATATGTGGGTTCCGGGAGTTGAACTCCGGCCCTCATGCTTGCCAGGCAGGCGCTTACACCGCTGAGCCATCTCACCGGCCCAGCTCTTTCTTACAAAATTAAATATGCATGTATCTCACTACCCAGAAATTCCATCCATAGATATTTAAAGAGAAATAAAAACATACCTGCAAACAAAAACCTGTACACAAATATTTACAGTAGTTCCATCCATCATCATCCAAAACAGAAAACTACCCAAATCACCGTCCTAGGTTGAATGGAATACCATTCAGCAATAATAAGGAGCAAACTATTAATAGAGTAACAATGTGGATAAATCTCCAGAAAATCATGTTTAGCAAAACGCTATGAATACTTCCCTAGAATGTAAGACCCTGGGTTCAATTCCTGGCACTAAACAAAATAGAACATTAAAGCTAAAGCAAAAAGGCTACATCTTGTACTATTCTATTTATATTCCATTCTGGAAAAGGCAAAAATGTGGATATGGAGGACAGATCAGTAGCTGCTAGTGATCAGAGGAGGGAGAGGGGCTCAGTGCCAATGGACTGCAAGGAGGATTTTAAAGAAATGAACAGTTTCCTAAATCTTGACTGTGGTAGTGCTGGCATAAACATAAGTTAAAATTCATTGTAAGTGCATATAATAACAATAATATTGTTGCATATAACAACAATAAAATATCCATGAGTCCATATTGAGGTAAACAAATGAATGAATGAATGAATGAACAGAATAAACAAATCTCCCACGCAGAATTCTACTTTGTGTAGCTATTCCACTCTCAAGGAGGGAGGCGTGTACTCTCATCCTTTAAGTGTGGGCTGCACAGTGAATTGCTTCCAAAGAGTACAGTACAGAAAAGGGGGAAAGCGTAACTTTACAGCGGACAATCCTGACAAACACTGCGTCTGCCAGGTGATCAAGGTCAACATTAATAGCAGTAAGTTGGGTTGATAATATGTACTAATGACATGATGTGAAACTATGAGAATAGCACTTTATCTTTGTTGTCTTCCTCCCCAAAACCCATGACCTCCATCTGGTCATGAAAAAATAGGCAACAAATCCCAAGTGGGGTTCATTCTCCAAAATATTAGACCACTGCACCTCAAAATTGTCAAGGTCATCAATAATAAGGAAAGTCTAAGAAAACTGTGACAGCCAAGAAGAACCTAAGGAGATGAGTAAATATAATGTGAGATCCTGGGCATGATCCTGGAATGGAAAAAGGATATGAGTTAAAAGCTCAGGAAACCTGAATACGGCCTGGGCTGTACTTAACAGCAATATATCAGTACTGGTGCCTCAGCTGTGCCCAACTTCAGATGTCTACGAGACAGGGTTCGGACTTGCTTCTACACACAAGCACTGGGCCACTGCTCTCATGGCCATTTTCTAGGAGGCTGTATTTCAAATAAAATATATGGTATAATATTTGTGCACTCTTTTTCTTGTGCTACGCCTATATTTACTTTACCACTAAAATATGAAAACTCGGTTCTTAGATATTTCTGGCTTAAGGGGCAATTCCTGTTTCTGCTCATGATAACTATAAACAAATTTAATGCCAATTTTTTTTTTTTTTATGTGGGAACCGGGAGTTGAACTCAGGACCTCACGCTTGCCAGCAGGCGCTTGTGCTGCTAAACGTTATCACCGGCCAGCCCTTTTTTTTCCTTTATGTGGGTACTGGAAATCGAACTCAGAACCTCGCACTTGCCAGGCAGGTGCTTATGCCGCTGAGCTATCTCACCGGCCCTTAATGCCCATTTTTAATGTTTCTTCCATTTAAAATAATTCATGGGGCTGGGGATATAGGTTAGCAGCACGGCGCCTGCCTGGCAAGCGCGAGGTCCTGAGTTTAATTCCCGGTCCCCCCCCCACACACACACAAAAAAATTCACCATCTTATTTCTGCCATATAGATTTAAATCAACAGTGACTCCTAAAACAAACTAGTCACTATTTGGTAAGGTGTTAGTGGATGATTTTTATCGTCATCCCTACTATTTCCAGAAGACACCTTCCAATGCAAGCAGAGCAGCATGCCAGGGAAAGAAGACCAATGCTGCTCTCCTCCAGCCTGACCCACTCCATCAGTCTGAGATGGGAAGACTCAGAACCTACAGGTCTTGCAGGCCAGCAGGAACATAGCCAAGGCCACAAGGGCCAGGGCAGGCACACAATGATATATAGGTGAGATGGCCTTCCACCCACCTCCGGCTAACCAGCACTTCCCAGGCTACACCTGGAACCAGAAAGGTGCTCCCTGGATAGGACTATTTTTTAGCAGAGGTCTCATGGTTGTTCCCACCCATCTTCCTGATGAGAACAGATAGCAGGAAGGCCTGGAATCTCAGAACTGGCCCTGCACTGAGACCTCAGCTGGTGTCCTTGCTCTCTCAGCCACTCTGCATATCCTACCCTGCAGGGCTGTATTGCAAACACACCTCTTGGGCATCCAAGCCCACTCACTGGCACACTGCCCAGCGCTGCTGCTTCAAATCAGGAAAGCCCAGTCTCAACACACCCCTCCTCATTAGTGAAGTGCAGGAAGATCCAGGGAATTCAGTAGGCATGCATACAGCCCATCAGGAACCAGCTCCAACACCCTTCTGGGAGTCATCCCCGTCTCAGACACTGGGGCCTTCTGTCCTGAGGGTCAGTATAGCTTCCACAGCGTTGGCTCTCAGCCCAAGACAGGGTAGGAACAGCCTGGTGAGAGACAGTGAGGCCTCCAAGGGGTGGTCCTACAATAAGTAACACCCAGGATACAGTCCCTTCCAGAGAGAAGCCAGACCTGCCCATGTGGGCTGCAGAAAAGCTGCACTCCAGATGAAAACAAGGGAAGAGACAAGCCTGCTGGGATAGCAAGATCCCTATCCTATTACCTGGCACTCATAGCCACAAAGAACTGGACATGCTTCCAGGCCAAGAAAAACATACCTCACCTCCCTGTTCTGGTCCCCAGGCTGCCAGAGACGGCCATGAGGCTGCACGGCCCCAGCTTGGGAAGGACCAAAGCAGACTGGATCAGCCTCAGTACCAGCTACAGCCGCAGCCCTGCCTGTGCCCACCCAGTTCCTCCCTGGCCCTGAGCACGGGAAGCAGATCTGGCCATGGCAACTCAGACTGCACAAAGAAACCATTTCTGGGATGGGGCTCCGTTTGGCAATTCAGAGTCAAAGGCGCACTTCATAGCTCCTTTCCAAATCCTGTGCATTGTCAGGGCCCTTTCCCCTTTGAAGCCTCGCTGAGTGATTGAAGCGTCTACTTTCTGAGGGGCAGATAGCACCAGGCCGGTAATCTGACTCTAAGCCCCGGGATAAAGGTAGTTTGTTTCCTCTCAGCCCGTCTGTCAACACCTCCTCAGTAATTAGCCCTAATTATTACAAAGGGCCAGCCTCCCATTCGGTTATTAAATCAGAAATAGTATCATGGCTGGGCATCTGTCAGCACCCTGACTGGCGACCTTCAATTCATTGAATCCTCTGTCAGTATCCGCTTTGGGAAGTGCCCAGGCGGGCAGGGAGGCAGTGGCTTCAAAGATATAGATCCTGGGGAAGAATTCCGGGAAGGCAGGGAGGGTGGTGCTGTGCAGCCCACTGGCAAGGTGGGAGCCAAGGATCTTCGCCGAGGCAGTGAAGACATACTCCAATCACAGGCACTCTACCTGCCATGGCCCACCGTGCCAATGTGTGTGTGGAAAAAGGGTAGAGGTGGTAAGGCACACTCCTTAATGGCCCCTTCCCCTGGAGGAAGAGGCACTCCCCTCACTGCCTTAGGCACATCTGTCTCCAGAGGCAGGCAGGCTGCAGCCTTGACTGCCACATCTGCCTGAGGCCCAGGGAGCCCCTGCATTGACTCAGTGAGGGTTTACAGTGAAAACACTAGGAGGGGAGTCAGGCCTGGCTGCAGAGACCTATTCTCCACCCAAGCCTGGCCTGGGCACCCCTGTTGGCAGAGCCTCACCTAGAAGCCAAAAAGCAGAACCTGAGTTCTAGCTATAGATACAATTTTTATGCTGAGGCCCATGGCACCATAGCCCTGAAAGTGCTGCAGGAAGGATGACCACCCCCTCCAGCCAAGCCTTTCCCTCCATGCAAAAGAAATGGGATGCTTACTCCACAACAGAGACGTTCTGCTCCTATAGAGCAGTGCTGTCCGGCTCTCTGAGAAGGAGGCTGCCACTCCAACGGGATTCATAGCCACAACCAGCAATTGGCACTGACCTCATCTCCCTGGGTGCAATGCCTCATCCCAGTCCCTCAGTGACTTCTGGTCAGCAGCAAGCCACACAGCACCCAGTACAGTGCCACACTACTAGGTGTGCATGTGCTCACTCTAGACCGGCCCTACTGATTTTGGGGAAGGGGTGACACAGAACAACTTATAGTCCTGTCTTCCTGAACTGTCCTGATTGCTGGAGACATAGCTTGTGTAGTGGGGCTTGGTCCCCAAGCGGAGGCAATCATAGTCCTCGCACTGGCCCACCAGCGCCTCCTTTCCAGTGGTGCCCATTGGGCACTCAACCAGCACTGAAGCCCTGTGACCAACTGTCACATTAACAGGGCCAGTCCAGCGGGGGCAGTGGGGGTATGCTCACAGAGACAAGCACATGGCTGGTTCTCTTCCCTGGTGATGTCTGGAAGCCACTTGGCTGCAGCACGTGAGGGGTGATGGGCCAGTTGACCTCAGTGTGCAAAGGCAACCTGCAGTGGTGGGTGCTCAGTAGTGCTGAAGCTGCAGGTCACAGATTGTGGGCTAAGAGGCAAAGTCAGGGTGAGAGGGTGGTGGGGTTTCTCCATGAATGTCTCAAGCAGCAGCTAAGGATGTCCACTGCCCCAGAAGCAGGTCCAAGGAGCCTGTGAGAAGGCAGGAAGGAAGCTCCACTGACGGAGCATTTTTAGCCAGCATGCCCCAGGCACTTACGGGCAGGGGTGGGAACCCAGCCAGCAATGAGCCACTGGCCTTTCCGTCTCAGGAACACATGGAAAACTTGCTGCTGTACAGGAAGCATGATGTTCCCATTTGTGCATTAGAGCCTGCTCTGCAGCCCCCCCATCAGGAAGCCCAGTCCACTAAGGATACTGCCTGCTTCATTGCGGGGAGACTCCTTTGTAGGGTGTGGGGTAGGGGACATGCCCAGGGAAGTTTATGGCAACCCAGTCCAACTTGGAGGGATCCCTAACATGGTAGTGGGAACATTTTTTGATAGGGATTTGCATGTGTGATTCTCCTATGGCAGAAGCCACCTCAGATAGGGGAGCCCCCTGCCCACCCCGGGAGTGGTGTGGCCAGATATGTGCCCCCCTGGATTCTTGCACACCCACATTTGTATGCACTGCCGACGCTGCACATGCTCACATACTCATGCCAGCAATGCGCCTACCACACGCCACCCAGACATGCAAATAAGGGTAAAAGCCAGGCTCCATGGACAAGCAGAGACTTTATCACTCAGGGATCCCCACATACACAAGCTGCGATGAAAGGGGCCTATTCCATAGCCTAATGCGTCCCAGCCCCCAGGATGTAAGATACCACCCTAGCAAGGTGCCCTGCTGGGTTCTCAGCCACCCATGCTCACTTCCACTGTCCACCTTGCCCTGAAAAGTCCAGGGCTGACCCAAAAGCCCCAGGTCCCTGCACTGTACAGACAGACAAACAGGGACAGAATGGAGAAAGGAGAGAAATTCAGACACATCTTTCCAACCACTCAGTGGGCCCACCAATGGGGAGAGAAGAAACTTGTAAGCACACGTTCACTTACCCATATGCCTGGCCCTATGCTGTGGGTTTCCTGAGTCCAAAAGACAAGGAACAGGATTCAGAGAACACCTTGGAGGCCAGGGATCCTCCCCCACTGATATCACCACCAACCACCCTGCCCTTAACATGGATCTGAGGCCCCTCTACAGGGGACACCATGGTCCAAAGAGAAACTAAGGGAGCTCAGGGCTCCTACTGTGCCAGAGAGGTAGCTTGGCCAGGATGCCCGCAGACATGGCCCCTCCAGGGCCCTGCGAGGTGTTGCTGGAGCTGGGCAAGGGCATACCAGGGCCCTCTACTCACCCTCTCTGTGTTTGTAATCAAATGTATTTTTAAAGCTACCTAAGGCAATATGAAAAACAAAAGACCGTGATAGATGTTTCTCTACTAGAAAATCAAGGCTACTTATAAAACTAGAATACAGGATAGACCAGACCACAGACCCTGTGGATTAGCGTGGCCAGGATGGTATTAAGCGGCTGATGCAGGGGCAGTCCACGCACTATGGAAAAAGGAGAAATGGGATCCCCTATCCGTCAGGATACAACAGGTTCTGCTCTGTAAAACATAAGCCCCCAATTCAGTGACCTCACACATCAAAAATTTATTTCTTCTCACATTACACATCTATTGAAGTTGGCAAAGAGGTTCCATCACAGGCCCTCAATGACAACAGCAGACTCTCCTCCACCAATTGTATCAACAAGTGGACTCCAAGTTTAATGTAAAAGGCAAGACATTAGAAGTTGGAAAAGCAGGATTGTCTTTAAACATCAGGTAGGGAAAGATTCCTTAAATAAAAAACAAAAAAGCCCCATAGACAGAACATGGGCATTGCCTACTTGAGGGCAGAAGTTTGGCAATCCTATGTCATTGACACAGGCCCCAGGCCAACTCTGCACATGGCCATGGAAGACAGCTCATTGCCCAAAATTACAAAAATGAAAAAAAGGAAACCAAATAAACCCATCTTGAGCATTATTATAGGCTGAGTTGTGTCCACCTAAATTCTTACGTTGAAGTCATAACTCCTAGTATGTCAGAATGTGATTATATTTGAAGATGGATCTTTAAAGGATGATTATGGTAAAATGGTTTCATTAGGGTGGGCTCTGATCCAACATGTCTGGTATCCTATAAGAGATTAGGACAGAGTTACACAGAAGGATTATGTGAATACTAAGGAACAAGACAGACAGAGAGGCCTAAGGAGAAGCCAACCCTGCCCACATCTTTATCTTGGACTGCTAGGCTTCAGAACTCTGTTAAAAATAAATGTCTATCTGACCCTCCCAGTCTACGGTGTTTCGTCATAACAGCCTGCAAGAGACTAACACACTCTCTTCCTGTAGGCCCATTTCTCCTTCCAGGGTGGCAGTGCTCAACTGCACACTGAGCAGCTGGTTGCTCAAACACCTCAATACAGAGTGACTGTCCTTATAAGAGGACCTGAGGAACTTAGGCACGGATCCGTGGCTTACTTTGGCCATGGTGGCATAAGTAGAGTAACACATAGCCCCTCTGGCTCACTGTGATTTCTTCATACCTGTGATTATGGAGAACTGTGTCCAGACAGAGCTCTTGTTGGCATGAGTCCCTAAAGGACTGCAGAGGGCGGAATGTGTTCCAGCCCTTCCCTGTTGGATGTGTGGTGTGAACAGAAAATGAATAGCATGCCCATTTTGGGGGGCTTTTGTTACCACAGCACAGTCTGGGTCACAATGATGGACACTACAGGAGTAACAGCTTTATTTTTGAGTTGTTCCAGTTTTGTTGTTCATAATGCAGTGATGCCCAGGCTAGGCACTGTATGGTCACCATCCTCAATCAACCCTCCTGATCACCCAGTAGGACAAACCATTTTAACAATCAGGGAGATCAGGTAACGTGGTAAGGTGTAGCTAAGTTCAAGTTCCCTCTTGAAACCTGCATACCATGATGGTGCCGTACCATGACTATTCATCCCATCAGCCTCTGTGCATCTGGGCAAATGGTCAGGGCATATGTGCACTTAAGACTGTTATATGACCCAACTAAAGTACTTTATATGTCTACCAACAGCATAAGAAAACCTACTTCTCTGCACCTTCAGAAATTCTAGGTATCTAAAACTTTTAAAATCCTGGAATGACAGGCCAAAAAAAAAAAAAAAAAAAGTCTATTTTCCTGTAATAGTTTTACGACTTTTTAAAATATTGACATCTTTAATCCATCTGGAATATATGCTGGCACCAAGAATGAGGGAGGTACTCCGTTTTACTATTTTCCAGATAGACAACCTGTTGTCCCAAATGCTTTCACCGAGTAACCCCCATTAAGTTGAAATGTTTAATATATTAAATTTCCACATTTACATGGCTCTATTTCCATGTTCACTATTCTGTTACCTCTCCATACTAATATCCAAACACTTTAAATACTATATAGCTTTATAAAATATTCCAATATCTCATAGGATCTTATCCTCAGCACTTGCTATTTTATGATTTCCCTTGGAGACAAGTACTTGAAAAACCCTCCACCAGCAACCACCATGTTTGTCTTTGGGGAAGAAATTCTCAGGGAATTTCCAAGGGAAATAAGGGACAGACACTAATCTGCAAGGCAGGCCCCTCTACACATCCAGCAAATTGTCCCAGGTTCTACAGCTCCCGGAGCACCCTCGTCTGGGTCATCCGCCCTATGCATAGGGATGATGACCCACAGCCTCCTGACATTGGCTATGCACAGGGCAGAGTCTCCTCTCCTGGTCCTTGATGAGCTTTCTTTTCCAAGGAGCAGGAAAGCAGCTCAGTAACTGCCTCTGCCCAAAGGCAAATACTCCTGCTGCTGCTGGTAAAAACAAAAGCCACCTTACCAGACCATGTACACTGCCTAAAAGGCCAGACCAGAGTTCCCCACCCTCCTCCTTTGTGCTACCTGCATGGGCACCCATAACTGGCAACTTGGCCACCACTACTGCAAAGCCCTCCTTCCTTTGTGTCAAAAGCCCAAACACAGTAAGACTCATTTTCTAAATTAAAAACAGAACACATGGATTTTCCCAAGTGTTTGTTTTGCCTACCTAGAAAAAGATGCCACTCAGGCCTCAGAGATACAGTAGACCATTAACCCAGGTTTCCAGGTCCTGCCTAGAAGGACATGGGTCATCAGAGAAGATGGCAGTCTTGAAGGGATTCTTTTCAGCTACACTAAAGGGACAGAGAAGGCAGCTGCGTAGGGGCCAGAAAGAAGGTGGAAGATGGTGAGGGGTCAAGTGGGTGACTAGGCCATGCATCCCAGACAGCAGTTCCAGGTTCTACAGACATAGCCACAGGCAGCCCAGGCCACAGCTGGGAGTGCAAGAAATTTGTCCTAACCCTCTGTGACCCTGAACAGAAATATCCCAGGCCAGGCCGGGATATCCAGGGACTTCCACATCTGAATCCAGGCTGTACACTGGTTTCTTCTACTAGCTTGCTTGTTTTGCTATCTGGGTTGTATCGGCTTCCTAAAAATAGCTTCCCACATATTTCTAAGATTTCCAGCTGTTTTATATACCAGATCTCTGTGGCTTAAAATATCTCACACATAAAACCATATGGACCCAGAGCCTTTAAAAAAATATTCAATAAAATCCCAACAATTTCTGTTTTCCTGAAAAGTCTTTCCAGGTGTTTGCTTATTGCTGTTTTTCCTATAACTGGCTGTATTTTCTGTGTTTCTACTTTTGTCCTATTTTCCAGGAAGGTGTCTTTGGTTTGCTTTCACAACTGCAAAACTGAAAGGAGCTGAGACTCTTATCTAAGCATCCCTGAAGTAAGCTCATACTTTAGTACAACTCAATGAACTATGCCAGCCAGTTTGAGGCCAGCCTGGGCTATATAGTGAGTTGTACCCCCAACCTCAGGTAAACTTGGCTTGAGGGAGCTTCCATACTGATCTCATTCCATCCTTGTGCAGAACTGGTCTTTCTTCATTCCACTGGAGGGGGGAGACCCTAGTCACCTCTTCCTCCCTTCTCTTCAGCTCTGTTTTTCTCAAGGCTGTCCTCCACTTGCTCAGCCTCCCATCCTTACCCACTCAAATCCTTCCACCAGACCCTTCAGATTTCAAAGCTCCCCCTGGGACCCACACCTGTGACACTGACCTGGGATGCTTGAGGCTGGGCTTCTATCCTGACAGAATGGGTGAACTTCTTCCCAGGAAACAAGGGCTCTTCTTGTTAGCAGCCACCATATGCCCACTCATCAGCTGATCCAACGCCCATTTAACAAGCACCAACTGTGTGCCCAGGACACAAAGCTAAGACACAGGCTCTGTCCCTGAGGTTTACGTCTACCAGATGTAAGTCATTCACATCACTGGGGATGAGTCATCAGCAAGAGTATACAGAGGAAGACAAGGACTGCTTAAGAGTAGGAGGGTGGGGGGAAGTATGGTATCTTAAGATGTAAAAATCTGTGTTCATTTCTGAGGATAACCAGGTGTGATGAGAATGTTACTATACAGAAAAGGGAATGCCTATAGTTGAGCCCAGCAAGGGGTTTGGAATCCTCCTTCCTACACCTAACCCTCGCAGCTGGTTAGAGCCTCTATAAACCCAAAGGGAAGCAGAGTTCTCATCAGGATGTCATCCTACTTATTCAGAAGGATGAAAGTGCTGCTTCTGTCCTGCTCGCTAGATATGGAATCAATCAGTGACCAGTGATGAATGAATGGATAAAGAAATTGTGGCATACATACATAGTGGAGTGTTATTCAACCATTAAAAAAATGAAATATGGCTTAGTGTGGTGGTGCACGCCTATAATCCCAGCACTTGGGAAACTGACGCAGGAGGATCACCAAGAGTTTGAGGCCAACCTGGGCTACATAGTGAGTTCAAGGCCAGCCTGGGCTACACAGAGATCCTGTCTCAAAAAAAAAAAAAAAAAAAAAAAAGGAAAGGGGAGAGAGAATATGGCAAAATGGATGAATAGAAGTAGAAAATATTAAGTGAAATAAGTCAGACATATAAAGACAAACACCACATGTTCTTACTCACATATGGAAGCTAAAAGAGTTGATCTTATAGAAGTAGAAAGAATAATTTATAACTAGAAGTTAGGAAGGAGGGATGAAAAAGGCCATGTAGAGGCTAGACAACAGGTACCAAAATATAGTTAGATAAAAGGAGTAAATGCCAGGGCTCTACAGCACAGTAGAGGGACTACAGTTTACAACAATGTACAGAATTGTATTTTTTATAAAGAACAAGAAGGAAGTTTAGGGCCAGTGAGATAGCTCAGCGGCGTAAGCGCCTGCCTGGCAAGCGCGAGGTCCCGAGTTCAACTCCCGGTACCCACATACAAAAAAAAGGCCAGTGATATCGCTCAGCAGCACAGGCGCCCGCTGGCACGCGAGGTCCTGAGTTCGACCCCCGGTACCCACAAAAAAAAAAAAAAAAAAAAAGAAGGAAGTTTAAAGGTTCCTAACACAAGTGATAAATGTTTAAGAAGATGGGAATGCCAATCATTCTGATTTGACATTACACTGTATACACTGTATGTAATTATCACAATGTACCTCATAAATGTAACATTAAAAGTAATATTAAAAAAAAAAGTGGTTTCCTCCAACTTGTAGGTTAGGTTAAAGGAACAGGATGTTGGGGGTGGGAAACAGAAGCACAGATACTGTATAGAATCATATCCAAACAGGACAAGTATGGCAGACTCAATCCAGTCCCAAACAATGTCGAGAAATGCCAAGCATGGTGTTTGGGTGGGTGGGTAGGTGGGGACAGGCAGTGACAAGGTTGGTATAAATAGCTAATGGGAGCTGATCTACAGAACTACCCAACTAGTGGGAACAGGTCTGGCAAGACAGCACATCCAGAAAAAGAGGGAAAAAAAAAAAAAGCACAACCAGGCGAGGGATGAAGATGCAGCTGGGAACCCAGCAGGAGTAGAGGATGAGGGCACAGGGCGAAGAGCTATATCTTGCCAATGCTGTAGGATGGAGTCTAAACACCTCATCTAGTGACAGGATCATCTGGAGTCATCAGAGGATACCACTCTGTCCTTACTGGGCCCGAGCGGCTCCACAGCCACACGGGCCACTTCATTACAAGGGGCACTGCTGCACCTGCCTGGACGATGTTCAGAACTCAGGCATGTAGGACAGGGAATTGGACAAAATGGTGTCTCCTGGGATCTCTGGGGCGTCTAACACCCCCTGTAGTGTACCAATGGATACCTCCTGTTCTCCCTCTGTCGAGAAACCTCTCTGTTTTCTGACTTCTGGGCAGGGGGATCGGCAGATTTTGAAGGCGTAGGGATAGGTTTGGGGGTTGCCCCTTCTGGCTAGGAGGCTGCTGGCCCCACAGGACCAAGATCAGGGCTATAGGCAGAATTCGATAGGGCAGGGCACTCCAGGGATCCAGGGATGTTCTTCTAGGGCAGCTGCTGCTTGGGTAGAGCACTTCCAGATGTAGAGTCAGACCTGGACACTGCAGGGGTGGCCAGAACAGCTGGATCAGGCCTGAGAGTAGTGCCCAGGTTGAGTGCTAGGGCCTCTAAGAACTGCCTCACTAAAGGTGGCTATGGGGCCACTGGCCTAAGGTTAGAGGTAAGGGACAGGGCACTGTGGCATGGTATTCAGCTAAACTGTTCGGTCTTGAAAAGCCTCCTAAATACCCTGGCAGATCTTGTAATCATCAGGCAGGGGCAGGTCCCTGCCAAAGTGGGGGGCTGCCCAGACCCAGGCTCAGCCCATCAGGTGTCCAAGGATCTCACAGACACAGCTCCAGTTGTCCTGGCAGTGCTTAAAGTAAAAGGACATGAAATCTCCCAAATGGGCCAAAAAGTAATCTAGCAGGCATGGGGAGCCATCAAATATGCCTGGGTCTCAGATGGGCACTCAGTCGAAGTCCATCCTGAAGTGGCCAGACATGTGCACAGCTTGGGAGGGGGGCAGCTTTCTGTGGGCTTTTACCACTTGCAAAATCGCTAGCTGTGCTCTTCTGCTCCATGGTTGTGCACACATACACAGGCAGCACACACAATAAAACAGGAAAGGGATCAGCTGGACAGGGCGTGGGAGACCCGGCCGTTCCAGGCAATGCTGAGGACCAGGGAGCTGACAGCTGCAGCCTCAGGAGAGCGGAGGAGAGCCGAAGGGACTATCAGAGGCAGGCCATCATCCGAGGCAATCTGTCCAAAAACAAGGTGGAGAAGAGCAGGAACTAGGTCCAACCACTGCCAGCAGGCTGGTGGGAAGAGGCAATAAGCAGGTAAACCCCAATATCTGACCCTGAGTAGAAAGGGGGGCCCAGGAGGCTGGCCTGAGAAGTCCAAGAAGGCAGGTAAATGCCATCTGTGACTTTCAAGGTAACTGTGCTGTGACTTTCAAGGTAACTGTGTACGACAGACGCTGTCAATCCCAGAAGAAAAATAGTCAGATCAGAATGGTACGGGAATTTCAAGACAATGATAGTAGCAACCTTTAAATAAGTGTTCTACACATACTGAACATTATCATCCTCTCCCCACATGAGGCTGGTACTATTACTGTTGCTGAGGCAGAGTAGTGAAGTGACTTGTCCTGTGGCCACACAGCAATTACTAAGTGACAGAGGAGGCAATAGAATCTGGCTGTAGACACCAGAAGCTTAACCACGACATCACGCAGGTTACAGACTGTGCTTTACAGTCTGCTGAGTAGGCTCCTGGCCACCCCAAATAATGTAAACCACTAAGTACACAGAGTATGTCATAGGTTCTTGCATGTCCCAGGGCCAGTCACACCCTACAGAAACAGGGCACCTGCTATTATCTGCTCCCTCCTGCCTCAACGCCCATGCTTTGTGCTAAGTGCCACCTGCAGGCAATGTCATACCCAAACACACCTCCCTATATTCCCTATCCCAGTCAAAAGCCTGGCACTCTAATCCCCAAATGTGAAATCCTGGAAACCCACTTGATGTGTTTACTCCCACCAGACTAGCTACCTATGCCAAAGCTCTGAACCTGCCCCCTCCCTGCCTCCAGCAGTGGTCACCAAGGAGGCCCAACCATCAGCAGCTACAGTTTCCTCCCAGAAAAGGAACCCCTTCTCTGGGGCTTTCTTCTGCAGCCTTCTCAAAGTCTCTAGAGAGGGAGGCGCACTCATGGCCTCCATAAAACGTTTTGTGCTTCACCCCTGTACACATACCCCAGTCCTCCACCAGCTTGCACATAGGAGCCCAGGGCTCGCACACACCTTCATGCCTAGTTTCCTGTGTGTTTACTAACCCCCATCAGTCAGTCACCCCAGGAAGTATAGCTATGCTGGTCTTTCTACCCAGTACCTCCCAGGTGACCTGCAATACTTGAAGCTACCAGGGCCACTGGCACCTACTTTACCACCCAAGCATTGTGGAACACCTCAGGTACATCTCCCACTTCTGCCTGAAAGCCTACCCATTGCCCTTGCCCTCCCACCTTAATGCCAGAAAACATTAGGGCCTGTGGCAGCACTACCCACAGAACAGCTTGTAAGTGCAGCCCACTCAAGAGTCCAGTCCAGTCCCCCACCGAGTTCTAAAAAAGCAGTTCCCACAATTCAGGCCCCAGTGCCCACCCCAGCCCAATGCCTGACACCTGGCTGGTGTCAGGTTGCCCACAAAAGCCAATTCCTATGCCAATGAGTCAGGGTGCTACACACGACTTCCGTCCTCCCTCCTTCCCAGTCTTCACCTCCCACTCAGACTAGGAATCTTAGCTGTTACCCTGTCCACTCACCTGCATTTCTGCGTGCCCCTTGCAGCCTCAGGCAAAAGTCGCCCCTACACCAGCCAACCGTGCTCTGGCCTAAACCGTCTTAACCCTAAGCCTTCCTAATCCTGGGTCAGACCCTCACCATTTTGGGAACTCTAGCCATCCCACGTCTCCCACGACTTAATCAGTTTGTTGATCTCTCCTCTTATTCTCCCCACCATATCCGGCACTGGGAAATTTTGGTCCTCCTGGACTGGACAGCGTTCCACTAAAACAGCAGGGCCCTTGAGGAACTTGCTTCTTTACCTCCGCAAAGCCAAAGGTAGCTCATGAAACACTAAAGCGTTCTCTGCTCCGAGGAGCCCGAGGACCCCCAGGAAAAGAACTTAACCAAAGCCTACGCGGGCAGACAACTAACTGCACAGTCCCCTCACTCAGCAATCGCATGCAGGAGATACGACCACACAAGCCCCAGAGCATTAAAGCCCACCTACCTGCGAACATGCGAGAAACAATCCAGGATCCGCAGTTGGAGACAGGACGGCCTGGCTTGCCGGGGAGAGCTAGAGTCCAAGCATCACCTAGAAAGTGGAGAATGAGATGGGCTTGAGCGAGGGCAGGCGGGGAGCCTGCGCGACATTCCGAAGAGGCGGAAACAGCCCAAAAGTCTCCGCCGTCCCCCACACAACAGACGCAGAAATAGAAACCCGCAAGCCAGGTCGCTGGGAGCCTGACCGAGAGCTCAGAGCGCCCCTCCGCCGGCGGGAAGTCGGGAAAGGACGGAGAAGGCGCCTCTCCGGGCCCGCGCAACACGAGGTTCTCCCGCCGACTGCCCGGTCTTGCGCGGGCACACTAACCATCCGAAGTTGCAAACCGTCCCTCCCAGCAGTTGCGGCTCAGCACCGGACCGCGTCACGCAGCCACTCCCCCAGCGCGCGCGCGGCCACTCCGTACGTCCCCGCGCAAACTCCCGCTACGACCCACGCCGGCCTCCCAGCCGGGCCGCGGGTGCGCGCTCTGCCAGCCGCGCCTGCGCCGTGCGCCGTGGGGCCTCAGCTGCGCAGGCGCTCCTAGGTTCGGTCAACGCGGCGCGCGGGGTGATGGGAGCGCTCGCGCTGTACCCAGGCGCTCCAAGTTCGGCGCTGCGGGTTCCGCTAGAGCCGTTGGCCCCCTGCCGCCTCTAGCTTGAATTCGCTCGGATCCGCTGTGACCGGCAGCAGGGGAGAGACCACGGGGAGTTAAGACCACGCTGTCTTAACTCGCGGTAGTGCCTTCGAGTCAGCGGAACACTAGAGGAGCTCCTGGGCGGCGCAGGAGGGTGGCTGGGGGCCTAGGATAAGCCTGCGGGCCGAGTGCTTTGGGAGGGTTTGGGCACAGAGGAGCTGCTAAGCCCATGGGCCTCGTGAGCGCTCCACGGGCGTGGCAGGCCCACAAAGTGCGCCTCACCACCCAGTGCCCGTGCTAGAAACCTAGTTAGGACCTGGGTGTGCTTACCTCCAGCCCAGACGGGAAAGCCAGGACAGGCTGGCCGCGAGGATCCTCCACTCACCTGCCTAGGGCTGCCGGCAGGGCCTGGGGGATTTCTCTCATGGGTGGACCCAGAGAGGACAATGAGGGCAGGCTGTCAAGGCCTCCTTACAGGGCTGTGCCCTTCCCAAGCATGCCACCCAGCATTGGTAACTCAGCACCCAGACACTTTAGAAATGAGGTTGTGTGTGCTCCTTAGGTGTACATTCAGGAGCCACTGTACGCTACCTCCCGGCAGCCTCATGATGCCTACAGGAGGTGGAAGAGGGTGCCAGGACCTAAAATCAATGGATGGGCCAAGGACCTGGATGCAGGCCAGGGGTCCCTGGGTCAGGGGCAGCCGGATTTGTTGGAAACTGATGCTTCTGAAGGCGAACATACACGTAACACACCAACTCCCTTTCTGCCCTGGTCTAGTGACTCCTTTCATGAAAGATCTCTGAAATGTTATCTGCATTTACACCCAAACTCACTCGCTTTGATCCTTGAAACGCGAATCAAAGATCACATTGTACCTTGCCTGGGTCTGTGGGGCTTTCAGTCGCCTGGGCCAAAAATAATAAAAATGGCACCCAGCCAGGGAACGCCTCCTTGAAGTGTGAATGAAACTTGGATTTTTCGGTTGTATCTTTCCTAATTGACCTGATAATTTAAACTTCCTCCCTCAGGGGAGAGGGGGAGTTCCTGTGAATTCAGCTTATCTCAGGCTCCAAGCAGCTCAGGCCAATTTAGGGCTAGTCAGCAGAAAGTTGGTGGCAGGCTTGTGCCAAAAAGACTAATCCAACTGAACCCAAAACCTGCTTGGGGGAGAGGGGGACCAAATTGCTTTTCTGTTGTTTCAGGCCGGCTTCTATATATTTTTTATTGTAGTAAAATACACAAAACATAATATTTGCCGTCTTAGCTATTGTTATGTGTGCAATTCAGTGGCTTTAAATACATTCATACTGTCATGCAATCATCACCGTTAATCCCAGAGCTTTTCATCACCCCAGAAACTCTGCACCCATTAAACATTCTCATTCCTTCCCACCCCCCAGCCCTGGCACCCACCGGTTTACATTTGTCCTTATGAATTTAACAATTCCAGATATCTAAGTGAACACATTCAATATTTGTCCTTTTGTGACTTATATTTCACTTAGCATCATGTTTTCAAGGTTCATGCCTGTTACAGCATGTGACAGGATTTCCTTCCTTTTGTATACCACATTTGTGTTAGTATCACATTTTGCCTATTTATATATCTCTCCATGGATATTTGGTTTGTTTCAACTTTTTCACCATTGTGAATAATGCTACTGTGAACATTGTACAAATACCTGTTTGAGTCCCTGATTACAGTTCTTTTAGGTATATGCCTAAATGGGAGAGGTTGCTGAATCACATAGTAATTCTGTTTTGCTTTTTGGGAGAAACTGGCAAACTGTTCCCCATAGGAGTTGCATCATTTTACATTCTCACCAGCAATGCACAAGGGTTCCCAATTTCTCTGCATCCTCCCAACACTTGGTTATTTTCTGAGTTTTAAAATAATAACCATCCTAATGGTATCTCATTGTGCTTTTTATTTGCGTTTCCCAAATGACTAGTGATACCGAGTATCTTTTCCTGTTTATTGGCCATTTGTATGTATTCACTGGAAAAATGTCTAAGTCCTTGCATATTTTTAATTGGGCTTTTTGTTTGTTTTTGAGTCGTAAGAGCTTTCCAAATATTTTGGATATATATCCAGGTATGTGCATATATATGTATATAATTATACATATATACAATCTGCCAGTATTTCTCCTTATCATGGGTTACCTTTCATTCTGTTAATACTGTCCCTTGACACAAAGAATTTTTAAATTTTCATTAAATCCAATTTGTGTATTTGTTGTTGCCTGTGACTTTGATGTCATATCCAAGAACTCATTGCCAAATCTGATATTATGAAGGTTTTGCCCTATGAGTTTCTTTTAGAGTTTTATAGTTTCAGGTCATACTTATTTAAGTCTGTGATCTATTTTGAGTTAATTTTTATATATGGCATTAGACAAGGATCCAACTTTATTCTTTTGCATGTAGATATTCAGTTTTCCCAGCACCATTTGTTAAAAAGATTGTCCTTTCCCTGTCTTGGCACCCTTGTCAGAATCACTTGACAATATATTCGAGGGTTTATTTCTGGGCTCTCTATTCTATTCTTTTGGTTTCTATGTCTTTCTTTATACCAGTACCACACTGATTACTATAACTTTGTTCTAAGTTTTGAAATCAGGAGGTATAAGATCTCAAAGACTGGGCTATTAGGAATTTCTTGTGTTTCTATATGAATTTTAGAATGGGTTTTTCTATTTTTTCAAAAATACCACTGATATTTTAACAGGAACCACACTGAATCTGTAGACTTTTGGGGTGGTATGGACATTTTAACAATATTAGGTTTTCTATGAGCACAGTATTCTTTTCCATTTATTTAGGTCTTCCTTTATTTCTTTCAGCAATGTTTTGTAGTCTTCAGCGTACAGGTCTTTCATTGCCTTGGTTAAGTCCTAAGTATTTTTTATGCTATTTAAATGGAACCATTAGGGCCAGGGGTATAGCTCAGAAGCACAGCGCCTGCCTGGCAAGCGCAAGGTCCTGAGTTCAATTCCCAGTAACAAAATAATAATAATAATAATAATAATAATAATAATAATAATAATAATAATAAATAAATGGAACCATTAGCAGGGCACAGTGACCCACTACTGTAATTCCAGTCACTCAGGGAGAATGAGGCAAGAAGATTGGAAGTTTGAGGCCAACCTGGGCAACTTAGCAAGATCCTGTCTCAAAAGTAAAAGGGCTGGTGAGATGGCTCAGCAGCATAAGTGCCTGCCTGGCAAGTGCGAGGTCCTGAGTTCGAATGCCGGTATCCACATACAAAAAAAGGGCCAGTGATATTGCTCAGCGGCACTGGCGCCGGCTGGCGCGCGAGGTCCTGAGGTCAACCCCCGGTACCCACAAAAGAAATAAATAAAAGGGTTGGGATTCAGCTCAGTGGTAGACGTCTTGCATAATATATGCTACACCCTCCTTGTACTTGGCCTTCCGTGGGAACCTTTCCCCAGTACCATATCCTTCTGTGATTCATTGTTAGTACATAGAAATGTAACCGACTTCTGATTGGTGATGATTTTATATCCTGTAACTTTGCTGAATTTATTTACTGTGCTTTTGTGAAATCTTCAGGATTTTCTGCATATAAGATCATATCATCTGTGAACAGAGATAATTTTACTTCTTCGTTTCCAATCTGGGTACCTGTTGTATCTTTGTCTTGCCCAGTTGCTCTGGTGAGGACTTCCAGTTCTGTGTTGCAAATGATGTGGCAAAAGCAGGCATCCCTGTTTCGCTCCTGACCTTAAAGGAACAGCTGTTAGGCTTGCACCTTGGAATAGGAGTTTTCCATGTATGAGCTATCATAATGAGGAAATTGAATATTTTTACCATGAAAAAATGTTGAATTTAGTCAGAAACTGTTTCTCAGCTTTGTTTTTGTTTTGTTTTTCCTCAGTATTAGGGACCAAACCTGGGGGGTGCTGAGCTACAGTACTTTTATTTTTTTTATTTTGAGACAAGATCTCACTAAGTTGACCAGGTTGGGCTTTATTTGCAATCTTCCTGCTGCTGTCTCCCGAGTATCTGGGACCTACAGGCTTGTGCCACCATGCCCAGCCTTTTTCTGTATTAACTGAGATGATCAAACAGGTTTTTTTTCCCATTTGCTCTATTAATGGGATGCATTACATTAAATTTAATATATATATCATTAAGTGATTTTAACTTCATGGTGGGCTGGATCTTTAACAGAGCCCAGTGCTGCCTTTTCACCCACACAGTATTAAAGCTCACTTTGCTGAGAGTCTACAGCTTCCCAGCACATGATGACACTGTTCTTATTGAATATGCATGACACAGATGCCCGGGACTAGCCCAGGGAATGGTAAACTTGAGAGTCCCCTGCCCAACCCACAGTCCCTCCTTGGAAAATGCCCCCACCTGTGTGGACTGCTGGATGTGAGTGTGTAAACTGGGAGGCCCAGAGCTGGTGGTCACACAGAGGACATTAGCTTGAGGACTTTGGCTCTCAGGTGTTAAGGGTTGATGTCAGCTCTGTAGTCCCGTAGAGATAGGAGGAAGTAAGAAACAGGGACATGTAGTCCAAGAGAGGTGACACCAGCTGCCCAAAGACTGTCAGCCCCTTGACTGCCTGTGTTCCTTGCACTTGGATTTGCACAAGAGCCCTTCCCCAGAGCTAGCTGGTATATGTCTGAGACTAGAACCAGGAGAGGCAGGAGCTCTGTTCAGCCAGCCACTTTGCTGCCCACTCCATGAAGTTTCCCTAAAAATGTGGAGCTGTATCTTCCCTCCACTCCCAGCACTGGAGATTAAACCCAAGGCCTTTACACCAATTTGTATCTCCAGCCTTTTGGTTTTTTTCTTTTTTTTTTTTTTTTTGTGGGTACCGGGGGGTCGACCTCAGGACCTCGCGCGCCAACAGGCACCCGTGCCGCTGAGCGATATCACCGGCCCCTTTTTCGTATGTGGGATCCGGGAGTCGAACTCGGGCCCTCGCGCTTGCCGGGCAGGCGCTTAAGCCGCTGAGCCGTCTCACCGGCCCTTGGTTTTTTTCCTGAGACAGGGCCTTGCTAAGTCACTAAGTTGCCCAGACTCAAACTTGTGATCTTCTTGCCTCAGGCTCTCAGAGTGCTGAGATTACAAATATGTACCACCATACCTGTCACACTTCAGCCTTTAGAGATCAGTGTTGTCTTTGTGGGCTTCATTCTATTCATCATCATCGTTGTTGTTGTTGCTGTTATTGTTGTTGTTGCTATTCCTCCACAATGAAATGTACAGATCCTACTACGATAGCCTCCCTTATCTGCAGTTTCACTTTCCATGAATTCAGTTACCCACAGTCAACCATAGTCTAAAAATATTAAATGAGGCCGGTGAGACGGCTCAGCGGCTTAAGCGCCTGCCTTGCAAGCGCGAAGGCCCGAGTTCGACTCCCGGAACCCACATACGAAAAAGGGGCCGGTGATATCGCTCAGTGGCACGGGCGCCTGCTGGCGCGCGAGGTCCTGAGGTCGACCCCCGGTACCCACAAAAAAAAAAAATAAATAAATAAAAAAATAAAAATAAAAATATTAAATGAAAAATTCCAGAAATAAACAACTCATAAGTTTTAAATTCTGTCATTCTGAATAGCATGATGAAATCTTGCACCATCCATTCCATCCCACCCAGGACATGAATCATCCCTTTGTTCGACATATCCACATTATATACACTACCCACCCATTAGCCACTGAATAATATCTCAGTTATTAGATCAACTGTCACAGTATCACAGTGCTTGTGTTCAAGCAACCCTTATTTCATTCATAATGGCCCCAAAGCAAAAGAGTAGTGATGCTAGCTAGAAATTTGGATATGCTAAAGAGAAGCTGTAAAGCACTCCCTTTGCTCTTTTAAGTGAAAGTGTGAAATTCCCCAATTTAATAAGGAGAGAAAAAAATGTATGGTAAGGTTGCTAAGATCTGCAGTAAAACAAATCTTCTAATCATGACATTGAGATGAGTTTTGCTGTTGTACCTCGAACCTCAAAAGACAAAGCCGCAGTGCATAAGTGCTTAGTTAGAATGGGACAGGCATTAAATTTGTGGATGGAAAACATGAATAGCAAATATGTTCCAATTCATTGCAAAGCATTGTGCCAGAACGCATAGATCCTATATGGAGACTTTAGCAAGGGACCCCGTGAAAGGAGTAACACCAAGCAATTTATGTTACTTTATTATAGTGTATTATTATATTGTTCTATTATAGTAGTAGTTATTGTTGTTAATCTCATACTGTGCCTAGTTTATAAATTAAACTGCATCATAGGCATTTATACATAGGAAAAAACAAAGTATATATAGAGTTTGGTATTATCCAAGATTTCAGGCATCCACCGGGGTCTTGAAGGATAAGGAACACAGCTGTACCACAGTTGCATGAGTTGTGTGTAAACCACTTTAGCTATAGAACGTCACATTCCAGAGTGCCCTTTTGCTCTGTTCTTCACAGATCCTGTTCAGATTTCTACCCCCCAGCTCTATTTTGCTCATTTTGGAACTTCCAACAAATGGAATTCTACAGTATGGACTCTTTGACGCCTGGCCTTTTACAATTAGTATTTGTACAATTCACCCAATTTGTGATTGATTGTATTCATTTGTTTTGATTGTTATGGGGCCTCCCATGGCATGACCACATGGTTTGTACATCAGTTCTTTTATCAGTGGACATTCTGGTGGTTTCTGGTGTGGAGCTATGATGAAGAAATCAGCAATGAGCATTCTTGATATGCAGGTAGGTTTCATTTCTTTGGGGTAAATATCCAGGAGTAAACTTGCTAGGTCATGGGATAGGTGCATATATTCAACTTTATAACAAACTATCAAGGGTTTTCCAAACGTTCAACTGGAAGTTTTATACTTCCTGTAGTGATATATAAAGATTCCAGTTGGTTCATATCCTCACCAACACTCAGTATTGTCATTCTTTTAAATTTTAATCATTCTTGGGCCGGTAAGATGGCTCAGCGGCGTAAGCGCCTGCCTTGCAAGCGCGAAGGCCCGAGTTCGACTCCCGAAACCCACATACGAAAAAAGGGGCCGGTGATATCGCTCAGCGGCACGGGCGCCTGTTGGCGCGCGAGGTCCTGAGGTCGTTCCCCCGGTACCCACAAAAAAAAAAAAAAAAAAAAAAAATTTAATCATTCTAGCAGAAATGGAGTAATACCCATTATAGTTTTTATTTGCATTTCCTGATGACTAATGATGTCTATGCTTTTGTGTGTTTGGTTGTCATCTTTTATTAATTTGCAAGAATTGTTACATATATTTGGATTTTTTTTTTTAACGTGGGTACTGGGAGTCGACCTCAGGACCTCGCGCTTGCCAGCAGGCGCTTGTGCCGCTAGGCGATATCACCAGCCCTTTTTTTCCTTTATGTGGGTAGCAGGAGTCAAACTCAGGACCTCGCTCTTGCCAAGCAGGCGCTTATGCCGCTGAGCTATCTCACTGGCCCATATATTTGGATTTTAAAGTCTTTGTAGGATACATACATTGCAAATACTTTCTCCTACCCTGTCACTTGTCTATTAATTTTCTTGATAGTGTCTTTTTTGGTGATACTGGAGATTGAACCCGCTGATAGTGTCTTAAAGAGAAGCTTTACATTTTGATGACTTGAGATTTTAGTGCCCTAAGTAACTTTGCTACCTTAACATCATGAAGATTTTCTCCAATTTTAAAAGTTCTACTTAACTTTTATACAGTTTTACATACAGGTATCTTTTGAATTGATTTCTGCATATGATATGAGTTCTAGGTTGAAGTTAATTTTTCCCTATATGGACATCTCATTGTTTTAGCACCATCTATTAAAAAGATGATCTTTCAGCATACAAAATCAACATTAAACAGTCTAGCCTTTCTATACACCAATAATGAACCACTTGTGAAAGAAATCAGGAGAACAATTCCATTTATAACAGCTTCAGAATAATAAAATACCTAGTGATAAACCTAACTAAGGAGGCAGGAGATCTCTACAATGAAATTATGGAACACTGAAGAAAGAAATTGAAGAAGATGGTAGAAGATAGAAAGAACTCCCATGTTCATGGATTGGCCAAACCAGTATTGTTAAAGTGGCCATGTTACCAAAAATGATCTTCAGATTCAATGCAGTCCCCATTAAAATTCCAATGATATTCTTCACAGAATTAGGAAAAAATAATCCTAAAATTTGTATGGAGATACAAAAAACTCAGAGTAACCAAAACAATCCTAAGCAAAAAGAGGAAGGTCGGAGGCATCATAAAACCTGATTTCAAATTATGCTACAAAGCCATAGTAACAAAAACAGCATGGTACTGGCATAAAAAATAGACACATGGACCAATGGGATAGGACAGAGGACACAGAAACAAACCTTTCCAATACAACCATCTCAAAAGAGCCAAAAGTGTAACTTGAACAAGACAGTCTTTAACCAATGGTGCTGGAGAAACTGGATATTCATACGTAGAAGACTGAAGCTAGATCCCCCTCAACCTTTAAAAAAAAGTCAATTCAAAATGGAGCAAAGACGTGGGTATGAGAACTGAAACTTTGAAACTGCTAAAAGAAAACATAGAGGAACCTGCAAAGACTTCATGAACAGGACTCAAATAGCACAGGAAATAATAGCAAAAATCAACAAATGAGACTACATCAAATTAAAGTTTCTACACTGTAAGGAAAACAACAGAATAAAGAGATAGCCCACAGAATGGGAGCAAAATTTTTGCCAGGTACTCTTTCGACAGAGGATTAACATATAAAGAACTCACAAAACTTAACACCAAAAAAGTTAACACTTGTCAAAAGAAGTATAAATGCCCAATGAGTGTATGAAAACATGTTCAACATCTTTAGCCACTAGGGAAATGCAAATCAAAACTACATGGAAATTCTATTTCACCCAAGTCCGATTGGCTATCATTAAAAATACAAAAACAGTAAATGCTGGCCAGGATGCTGGGAAAAAGGAATCCTTCTACATTGTTGGCAGGAATGCAAATTAGAACAGCCCCTTTGGAAATCAGTGTAGAGAGTCCTCTCCTTGGTATATACTCAAAGGAATTAAAGTCACCATACTAGAGGGATATCTACATACCCACATTTATTGTAGCACAATTAATAATAGCCAAAATATGAAACCTGCCTAGATATCCACCAACAGATGAATGGATAAAAACTAGTATATATACACAATGGAGTATTATTCAGCCATAAAGAAGAATGAAATTATGTCTTGCAGGAAAATGAGTGGAACTGAAGATCATCATGTAAAATGGAATAAGCCAGATGCAGAAAGACAAGTATTGCATATTCTCCCTAATATGTGGAATCTTAAAAAATGACATGAAAATAGAAGAGAAACTATTATTAGATAAGAAGGCAATAAGGGGGAGGACAGTGTAATTAATGGTAATGGAGAAATGGATATGATCAAAATATAAACATTGAAACCCAGTATTTTGTACAATTAATAGACACTAATAAAAATATGTTTTAAAAAGATGATGCTATTCCCCACTGACTTACCTGGGCATTTTTGTTAAAATCCAGTAACATTGAACCAGGGATGTAGTTCACTGGTAGAGACCTTGCCTAGCATGTGGGAGGACCTGGGCTCTATCCCCAGCAATAAAAATAAAATCTACTTAACTTCATGTGGGTCTACTTCTGAACCCTGTATCAATCAATGGAAAGGTTGATTCTGTTCTATCAAGCTTTGTTGTTAGGCCAGAAGCATACTGTAGTAATTATTGTAACTTTATAGTAAGATGCAAAATTATGCAGTGTGTTTCAACTCTTCCTATTTTTAAACCATCTTGGGTATTCTAGTTCCTTTGTATTTCTCTTTTTTTTTTTTTTTTTGTGGGTACTGGGGGTTGAATTCAGGACCTTGTGCTCTAGCAGGCACCCGTGCCGCTAAGAAATATCACCGGCCCTTTTTTTCGTATGTGGGTACCAGGAGTCAAACTCAGGACTTCACGCTTGCCAGGCAGGTGCTTATGCCGCTGAGCTATCTCACTGGCCCCCTTTGTATTTCTATATTAAGTTTTATAATCAAACTTTCAATTTCTACAAAAAAAAAATCAGTCTGTCTATCACTTACGGGGTTAAATCCCCGTGTTAAATCTACAGGCAAAGTGGGGTGCAGGAAATGTCAATATCTAGTCCTACAATCCAGACTATATCTCTTCATTTATTTAGGACCTCATTACATTCAGGAATTTTAATAGTTTTTAGTGTACATATTTGAATGCATTTTGTTAGATTTATCCCTACATATTTTAGGATTGTTGATGTTTCTATAAATGGGGCTTTAATTTTTTTAAATTTCCAAATGGATGCACCTTGAGTCCATACTCTTAAGTGAAATAAATCGGACACATATGTGTAAATACCGCATTGTTTCTCTGGTGTGAGAAACTGAAAGTGTAAATAAGTAACAAAATGTATAATAGGTATTGTGAAATAGAAAGAAAATTTTCAAATGGGGAGGGGAATAAAGGAGAGCAGAGGGGGAAAGGAAAGAAGAGAAAAGTAAAAAAAAATTGAGAAAGGAATGAAAACAGGGAAACAAAGCTTATGTAAATGGGGAGGAGCGGAGGGGTTGAAGGGAGGGTAGGGGAATGGGGAAAAAAACCCAAGTTATATCATGTACAGGTACAAATTCTCTATGATGAATGTGATCATTATGTATATCTAAAATGTACCAATAAAATCTAATTGGAAAAGAAATAAAATAAAACTTCCAAATAATCATTGCTAGCATATTAAAAATAAAACTGACCTTTTATGTTGAGCTCTTGCTAAATTTACTAAACAGTCC
Source organism: Erethizon dorsatum (assembly GCA_028451465.1). Lineage (NCBI taxonomy): Eukaryota > Metazoa > Chordata > Mammalia > Rodentia > Erethizontidae > Erethizon > Erethizon dorsatum. The sequence continues at coordinate 98,520,219 of CM051830.1, read as the reverse complement.
TAGTAGTTTTATAAATTCCTAGGGCTGGGGTTACAGCTTAGTGGCAGAGTGCATGAAGTCCAGCACCAAAAAAAGATTAAAAAAAAAAAAAAAAGAATCCATGAATATAAACTCATTAGAATTTTCCATCCATATGATCATGTCATCTACAGTTAGACAATTGTGCTCTTTAGTTTATATATGTGTGTTTATACAGTGTTGGTTCCAGAACCCTCTATGAATACCAAAACTCAAAGATGCTCAAATCCCTTATATAAAATGGTATAGTATTTTCATATAACCTGCCCACATCCTCCAGTATACTTTTATATTTTGTTTTTGTTTTGAAAGGAGGTCTTGCTATGTTGTCCAGGGTGGTCTCAAACTCCTGCACTCAATTTCCTGCTTTAGAGGAAGTTAAATTATCATTATTTGCAGATGACATGACACTCTACATAGAAGACCCAAAACTCCACCAAAAGACTTGTAGACTTAATAACCAAATTCAGCAGTGTAGCTGGATACAAAGTCAACACTCAAAAATCAATAGCATTCCTGTATACAAGCAACAAACTCCCAGAGAGAGAAATCAGGGAAACCACACCCTTTACAATAGCAAAATGAAATACTTAGTAATCAATCTAACAAAGGAAGTAAAACACTGAAAATTACAGTACTCTGAAAAAGGAGATCAAAGAGGATATCAGAAAATGGAAAGATATCCCTTGCTCATGCATAGGAAGAACCAACATAGTGAAAATGGCCATACTCCTAAAACTGTTATACAGATTTAATGCAATTCCGATTAAAATACCGTGAGCATACCTCACAGAACTAGAGAAAACAATCCTAAAATTCATTTAGAACCAGAAGAGACCTAGAATAGCAAAAGCAATTCTGGGCAACAAAGGCAAATCTGGGGGCATCACAATCCCTGACCTGAAATTATACTGTAGAACTACTGTGATAAAATCAGCATGGTATTGGCAAAAAAAAAAAAAACAGACCTGAGGATCAGTGGAACAGAATAGAAGATGCAGACGCAACTCCAAACACACTCAGCCACCTTATCTTTGGCAAAGGAGCCAAACAGTTTCACTGGAAAAAAGATAGTCTCTTTAATAAACGGTGCTGGAAAAACTGGCTTTGCACATGCCAAAGACTAAAACTAGGTCCGTGTCTATCACCTTGCACTAAAGTCAAAATGGATCAAGGATCTAAATATTAAAAGAGAAACACTAAATTTACTGGAAGAGAAAATAGGCAGAAGTCTTGAAGACATAGGTGTAGGCAGAGACTTCATGAACAAAACTCAGACCACACGGGAAATATTACAAAGAATTAACAAATGGGATCTCACCTTATTAAAAAGCTTTTGCACAACAAAAGAAATCACCAACAGAGTGAAAAGACAACCCATAGAATGGGAAAAAATTATAGCCAGTTGTCCCTCAGACAAAGGACTTATATCTAGAATATATAAAGAATGGAAAAAAATCAGGCCTCCAAAATTCAAAGACCCAATCAAAAAATGGGCATCTGAGATGAATACACACTTCTCAGATGAAGAAATATAAATGGCAAATAAATACATGAAATAATGTTCAACATAATTGGTCATTTGGGAGATGAAAATTAAAACAATACTGAGATTCCATCTCACCCCAGAAAGAATGGCTATCATCAAGAAATCAACCAATAACAAATGCTGGACAGGCTGTTGGGAAAAAGGAACTCTTCTCCACCGTTGGTGGGAGTGTAGAGTGGGGCAACCACTGTGGAAATCAGTATGGAGATTCCTCAAAAAGCTAGGATTGGAGGTCCCATTCGAATACCCAGCTATTCGCCTTCTGGGTATCTTCCTGGAAGAATTAAAAATATCATATCACAGCGATATATGTGCACCCATGTTTATAGCAGCACAATTTGTAATAGCTAAATCTTGCAAACAACCCAAATATCCATCAACCAAGGAATGGACAAAAAAGATGTGTTTTTTTTTAATATAATGGAGTACTACTCAGTCATAAAGAAGGATAAACTGGAGACTTTTATAGGTAAATGGATACAACTGGAGAGCATACTCATGAGTGAAATAAATCAGACCCACAATGTCTAAACATCATATTGTCTCACTAGTGTGAGAAGCTGAATGAGTAAATAAGATACAAAATGTGCAACAGATATTGTGAATTGGGAAGAAACTGTCCAAAAGAAAAGAGAAACTGGGATGGGGGAAGGGGAAAGGGGAAAGGAAGGAAGAGAAGAGGAAAAAAAAATATATATATATATGTGAGATAGTTAAGATAGTTATAAAGCTAGTTTCTCTTAGTTCATTGAAAAGAAAGGTTTGTGCTAATATTGTTTGGACAATACTTCTTGCCTATATCTTGTACTCTGAATAACTACTATGAAGACAACAATATAACTACTATGAAGATAACAATATATTAATTATTGTTACTGTCCTACTAGCCTGTTTTGAAACTCTGTTTTTTTGTTTTGTTTTGTTTTGTTTCTTTTTCTCTTTAAAATTTAAAAAAAAAAATCTTTCTGCTTTGGCCTCCTGAGAAGGTGGGACTGCAGGCACATGCCTGGCTCTCATCCACTTGAAATCACCTCCAGAGTACTTACAGTGCTTAATACAATGGAAGTGTGAGGTAGTTGTTATACTGTGTGGTTTGGGAAATAATGACAAGAAAAGTAAGTCTATACATGTTTGGTAATGATGCAATTTTTTCCCCAAATGTTTTCCATCTACAGTTGGTTGAATCTGTGGGTACAGAACCTGCAGATACAGGGGAATGGCTGATTAACACAGGCCATTCGAATATCTATTTATCAATCTATAATGTGTGTATCATGTGCATATCATGGCAGTGGCCAGGACCTTAGGTAATTAAGTTTGATGATAGTGGTAGGAGTAGGCTAATCCTAGTCTTAGGAGGAAAGCCGTCCTTGGCTCTAGACATTTGTTGTAGGTGCCTTTCTATCAGATGGATGAGGGTCCTAGTTTGCTAAGAGTTTTTTAAATATATATAAATGGATGTTAAATTTGGTAAAATGTTTTTCTCTATTGATATGACCACAATTTTTTCTATTCTGTTAATGTAATAAATTATATCAATTGAATGCTTAATTTTACTGCCAGGAGTGGTAGTTCACACCCCTAATCTCAGCTACTGGGAAGGCTGAGGCAGGAGGACTGAGGGTTTGAGGCCATCCTGGGCAACTTAGCAAGAACCTGTCTCAAAATATTTTTTTAAAGAGGTTGGGGTGTAGCTCAGAGAAAGAGTGCTTGCCTAGCATGAGCAAGGCCCTAGGTTCAATCCCCTGTTTAAAAAAATTAAATTGAGTATGAAATCATCTTGCATTCCTGGGATAAATCCCAGTTGGCCATAATGAACTCTTTGTATGTATTGTTGAATATGACCATATTTTGTTAAGTAACTTTGTATCTATGCTTTTAAGGGGTATTGGTTTATAATTTTCTTTCCTTATCATGTTCTTTTGTTCACGTATCAGGGTAATGTCAGCCTCATAAATTGGGAAATGTTTCATTCTCTTCTATTCCCTGAAATATTTAGTGTAAGATTGATACTAATCTTAATCTTTGTTATGGTTTGTGTCTAGATGTCCCCTCAAAGCCTCATGGGGTCATAGGTGGGGCTTTTTCAGAGATGGCTAAAACTAGAGTGTGCGATGCTGGGATTAAGGTGTGTGATTAGTAAATCAGTCCACTGATTGGTTTGGCACCACCCTAATCCCGGTAACCTAGATAGAATATAAAAGGGGCAGAAAGAAGCGGCTAAGGCCCCTTGCTTGCTTGCTTTGCTATCTTCTGCCACCATGGACTGTTTCTCCTCTGCTGTGCCCCTCTGCCATGCCACCCTGCCTTGGAGCCAGCCAATTATGGGCTGAAGCCTCTACAAAATATGAGCTAAATACGGGCCGGTGAGATGGCTCAGCAGCATAAGCGCCTGCCTGGCAAGAGCGAGGGCCCGAGTTCAACTCCCGGAACCCACATACGGAAAAAGGGCCGGTGATATCGCTCAGCGTCACGGGCGCCTGCTGGCACGTGAGGTCCTGAGCTCGACCCCCAGTACCCACCAAAAAAAAAAAAAAAAAAAGAGCTAAATAAACCTTTCCTCCCTTAACTTTGAGCATTGGGTATTTTGTCTCAGCAACGAGAAAAGTCATTAAGACAATCTTTAGTAAAATTGCTAGGTTTGATGTTAGATTCCCGTAATCCCAACTTCTTGGGAGGCTGAGGCAGGAGGACCACAAGTTTAAAGTCAGCCTGGGCAATTTAGTGAAGCCCTATCTCAAAATAAAGAATAAAAAGGGGGCTGGGGATGTAACCCAGTGGTACAGCACTTGCCCAGTATGTGCAAGGCTGTGGGGGACTTGGCCAGGAGTGAATGATTAAACTGAATGATTAAACTGCAGGACAAAAGCACATAGGCTCTGTGAGGAGTGAATGGTTGAAACGTGGGGCAAAAGCACTGTATGAATCAAATTGTTAAAAAACACAAAGTTTATATCAGTAAAGTATGTTGAGTCTGGCCATTGTCCTTCCCCTCCCCCCAAGAAAAACTGCCTAGTCTTTTCTCCTACCTTTTTCTCTTACACTGAGATTCTAAATAAAAGCCAGGCAGTTCTTGGTTTGGTGGCTTTTTCTTCTCCCAGAGTCTCCCAAATGTCTGGGCCAAGCGTCTACGGCCATACCACCCTGAACGCGCCTGATCTTGGAAGCTAATGGCTGGGCACTCTCGGTTGAGAACTAGCCCCTCTGTGCCTCTCTGTGGATTAGACTAAGTCTCATCTCCGAGTAATATTTTTCATCTTCTATGCCACCTGTGGTTGCTCACTGAGACACAAGGCCCTGAGTTTGATCCCTAGTACAGCAAATGAAAAAGTGAAAAAAAGTTAATGAAACCATCTGGGCCTGGAGTTTTCTTTATGGAATAATTTAGTGAAGACTTTAATTCTTTTATAGATACAGAGATAATCATATTTTCTGCTTACTTTATGTAAATTAAGGAAACTGCCCATTTCATCTCAGTTGTGAAATCTATTGTCAAATTTGTTTATAATGTTGTTTATTTCCTTTTATGTGTGCATGTGATGCTGAGATAGAACCCAGGGCCTCACACATGCTAGGTAAGTGCTCTACCACTGAGGTATACCCCCATCCCCTTGATTAGCCTTTAGCTGGTTAATTTGTTTTGTTTCGAGACAAGATCTCATCATGTTGTTGTGATTGACCTTAAATCTTTCTGTGTAGTTCAGGCTGGCCTCAAACTCATGATCTTCCTGCCTCAGCCTCCCAAATTCTGGGATTTGGGAGCAACTACACCTGACATTTTTCGGGGCGGGGGGCAGAGTCTTGCTATGTCACCCAAGCTGGCTTTTAATTTACTGTGTAGTCCAGGGTGCCATCTAACTTGCAATCCACTTGCCTCCATCTCTTGAGCACTGGGATTATAGGCGTGTGCCACCACACCCAGTTTATCATCCCATGGGCGTGTGTGTACGTGTGTGTGTGGGGGGGGTACTGGATATTATACCCTGGGCCTTCACACTAAGCTACATCCCCAAACCTTTGTAATGTTTAATTTGAGACAGGGTCTCCCTAAATTGCTAAATTGCAGAGGCTAGGCTCAAATTTGTGATCCTCCTGCCTCAGCCTACCAGAGTGCTGGGATTACAGGTATGGGCTATCATGCCTGGTTTATTATCTTTTTGGTGCTGTAGCAGTGTCTCCTTTTTATCTGTGACATTAATAATTTTGGGCTGGTGAGATAGCTGACTTCGACTCCCGGAACCCACATAAAGGAAAAAAAGGGCCAGTGATATTGCTCAGCGGCACAAGTGCTTGCTTGCAAGCGCAAGGTCCTGAGCTCGACTCCCGGTACCCACATTAAAAAAAAGAAAAATATTTTTTGAATAACCAATCTTTCATTTTATTGCTTTTCTTCACTATTCACTTTCTCCTGTATTGATACCCACTTTTATATTTCTTATTTCCATCCTTCTATTTATACTGTTCTTTTTTTTTTTTTTTTTTTGTGTGGGTACCAGGGGGACGACCTCAGGACCTCGCGCGCCAACAGGCACCCGTGCCACTGAGCGATATCACCGGCCCCTTTTTCGTATGTGGGTTCCGGGAGTCGAACTCGGGCCCTCGCGCTTGCAAGGCAGGCGCTTACGCCGCTGAGCCATCTCACCGGCCCTATTTATACTGTTCTTAATTTGTAGTTTTTTTAATTTTTTTTTTCGTTTCTCAGGGAAGTTGCTGGGGTCATGCAGGGTAAACTTTTCTTTTCCACAGAAGTATCTGCTGGTTTTGTTTGTTCATTTTTGAGCCAGTGGTCTAGCGATGTTGCCCAGGCTGAACTCAGACTCCTGCCCTCAAGTGATTGTCCTTGCTTAGCCTCCCAAAGACAGGTGCATGCCATCACAACTGACTTTCAACAGCGGAACAGAAAGCTATAAACAGCCTTCTCACTATTGCTTTAGCTGCATCCTGGAAATATTGAGGGGCTGTGTTCTTACTATCACTCAGTTCAAAATATTTTTCAATTTCTCTTATGGGTTCTTCTTTGATTCCAGCATTTGGGAGGCTGAGGCAGGAGAACCACTATGAGGCCAGCCTGGGATATAGTGAGACCCTGTCTAAAAAAAAATAATAATAATAATAATACAAATAATAAAACAAGTGAAGAATGATGGTGGCATTCTGGTCTAATCACTTTGGAAAAACTCTTTGACATTCTTATAATGTTAAACATGTACCAACTTTATGACCTATTTCACCCAATGAATATCCAAAAGAGAAGTGAGCTGGGGATGTGGTTCAGTGGCAGAGCTCTGGTCTTGCATGCACAAGGTCCTGGGTTTGATCCCCAGAACCACAAAAAAAAAAAAAAAAAAAAAAAAAAAAAAGGAATGAAAAGCTATGCCCACACAAAGAGTTTACATTGACATCCACTGCAGCTTCATGGGTGACAGCCTCAAACAACCCCAGTCAAATGTCCAGTGTAGGTGAACAGCCAAACAAAACTGGCACATCCACTCAATGGACTGTTACTCATCCCCTCAACAAAGAAAACTACGTGTATATACTGACACAAAAATTGAGTGAAAGAAAAAGCACAAAAGAGTATATACTCACGCATGCATTTATACAAGACGGCCCACAGTGCAAACTCATCACCAGTGACCAAAAGCTGCTCAGTCCTTACCTGTAACAGGGAAGCGGGAAAAAAGCCTGCAATGGGGCCTGAGAAAATCGGAAAATAAAGGAATGGAAAAGTTTCTACATCTTGAGGTGACTTCCTGAGCGGGTACATCGGTCACAATTTATCAAATTATACCCTTCATATGAGTTTTTTATCAGATGTAAATTATACTTCAAAGTATTGTTATTAAAATTTTAATAAAGCTCTAACATAACAGGTTCTCCTTAGAGTATAGGAGAAAATAAAGTGGCTGTTGAAAAAATAAAATAATGTATATTCTGTAGTTGTTGGGCATCGTGTTCTATAAATGCCAAATAGGTTTAGGTGGCCAATGAATTTTTCAAGTCTTCTGAATTTTTTTTAGTTTTGTATCAATTCCTGAGAAAGAGGTTAAAATCTCTATGATTGTGGATTTGTCCATTTTTCATTTTAACTTTGCAATTCTGTTATTAGGTGCATCCATATTTCTAATTGTTATGTTTTTCTGATGGATTGAGCCTTTTAGTATGAAATGTCCTTCCCTATCTTTGGCTAAACAGCTTCTCTTGAAGTTTACATTGTTTGATTTTAATAGAGTCACATCTGCTTTCTATTGCTTTGTTTTGGATTATATAGATTTCCCCATTTGTTGACTTCCAATCTGGATGTGTCTCTGCATGTAAAGGTATCTCCTGCAGACAACATACAGTTAGATTTTGCTACTTAAAATCAAATATGAACTGGGCATGGTGGTACACACCTGTAACCCCAGCATTCGGGAGGCTGAGGCTGAGGTCAGCTTGGGCTATATAGTGAGTTCATGACCAGCCTGAACTACACAGGGAGACCCTGTCTCAAAAAGCCAACAAAGAAAGAAAGAAAGAAGGAAGGAAGGAAAGAAAGAAAGAAAGGAAGGAAGGAAGAAAGAGAGAAAGAAGAAAGAGAAAAAAAGAAAGAAAGGAGAAAAAGAAGAAAAAAAGAAAGAAAGTCTCTTTATTTATTTGGAGAATTTTGTTTTGTTTTGTTTTGTCTTTTGAGACAAGATCTCAATATGTATTCCAGGCTGGCCTTGAACTTACTATCTAGTCCAGGCTGGCCTCGAACTCACGGTGATCCTACTGCTTCAGCTTCCTGAGTGCTGGGGTTACAGGTGTGTACCACAATGCCCAGTTTACTTGGAGAATTTAATCCATTTATTTATGTATTTGTTGGTAATGACTAGGTCTACCATTTTGTTATTTGTTTTGGGACACTCTACCACTGAGCTACCACCTCAGCCTTTTTCTATTTTGAGGCAGAATCTTGCTAAATTGCCCAAGCTGGCCTCAAACTTGTGATCCTTCTGCCTCGGCCTCCTGAGGTAGCCAGGATTACAGGCTTGCATCACTGCACCCAGTTTCCTCTATTGGCTTGCTATTTATTTTTTTATTTATATGGTGCTGGGATTAAACCTAGGGCCTTGCACATGCTGGGCAAGAATCCTATCACTGAACTACTCCTCCAGCCCTCTACTGACTTTTAAAATATAACTTTTATTTAATGGTCACTCTAGAAGTTTACAGCATACATCCTTAATTTATAACCTGCTTAAAGTTAGTACTATACCACTTCACATTAAATATAAGAAACTTACACCTGTATAATTCCATCTGCAAACATGTTTTTGTTATTGCTATCATACAGTTTTCATGAATGTAAGCCCAACCATACATTATAATAAATCTTGTTTTAAGTAATCTTTTTTTTTTTTGTGGGTACCGGGGGTCGACCTCAGGACCTCGCACGCCAGCAGGCACCCGTACCGCTGAGCGATATCACCGGCCCTTTTTTCGTATGTGGGTTCCAGGAGTGAAACTCAGGACCTTGCGCTTGCCGGGCAGGCGCTTATGCCGCTGAGCCATCTCACCGGCATTTTTTTTTTTTTTTTTTTTTTTTTTTTTTTGAGAGAGTGTTTCACTGTGTAGTTCAGGGTGGCCTTGAATTCACTATGGAGCCCAGGCTGGCCTCAAACTCATGGGATGACTCCTGCCTCAGCCTCCTGAGTTCTGGGATTACAGGTGTGCATCACCATGCCCAGCAGTAGTCATTGTCTTTTGAAGAAAACAGAAAAAGGAAAAAACATTTTTTTGTTGTTGTTGACCTATATTTTTATCAATTCCTGTATGCTTCCTTTTTTTTTTTTTTTTTTTTTTTTCTGTCAACTTAAGGTTTCCATTTGGTACAATTTCCCTTCATCCTGTAGAATTTTTTGTAACAATTCTTTTAGTGCAGGTCTTGTAGCAATTCCTTGGGTAAGGAATTATCCCAGCTGTCTGTATCTGAGAATGTCCTGATTTCTCTCTTGGATTTGAATATGTTTATTGCACATAGATTTTTTCCCCACCCATACATTTTGTTCCATTGCTTCTGATGTATTTTCTTTTTTTCTGATGTAAAGTTGACCATATGTGATGTTTCCTTATTTCTCTATTTTCAAGATTTTCTCTTAATCTTTGGTTTTCAAAAGTTTGACTATTATACATCTGGTTGTGTTTTATTGTTGTGTTTTGAAACGCAGTCTTGTTACATTACCCAGGCTGGCCTCAAACTCCTGGGCTCAAGCGATCCTCCTGCTTCAGCCTCTAGAATAGCTAGGATTACCGATGTACATCAGTGTACCTGACTTGCCTGCGCATCCTTTATGCTTACACTGCTTGGGGTTTTCTGAGATTGTTGGATTTGTAAGTTAATGTTTTTCACCAAGTTCATGAAATTCTAGGTCATTATTTCTCTAAACATTTTTTTTTCTGCTCTATCTTGCTTGTCTCTCTTTTTTGAAATCCCATTATTTTAGATACTTTAAATATTTGCCTCCTGGGTCCCTGAGGCTATGCATTTGTTTTGTTTGTTGTTTTTAATCTTTTTCCCTCTATTCTTTTGATTGGGGAACTTATTTTTAACTTGTCATTAAGTTCATTACCCTTTATTCTGCCATCTCCAACCTGTCCTTATAAACAAAGTCTATCCTTGCCAGGTATGGTGGCACACAGCTATAATCCCAGCTGCTTGGGAAGCTGAAGCAGGAGAACTGCAAGTTCAAGGCCAGCCTGAGAAGCTTAGTGAAACTCTGCCCCCCCAAAAAAAAAAGTATATCCAGCTAAATTTTCATGTTATCATACTTTCCCATTCTAGAAGTTTTATTTGGTTTTCTTTTATCATGTCCATTTCTCTGCTGAAATTCTCTCTGTTCATTCATTATCATTTTTTTCCTTTGAAGATTTACACATATTTATAATAGTTGTATTGAAATTTAATTCCAATATCTGAGTCATTTTGGGGCTGGTTTCTATCAACCACTTGTTCTCCTGGCCAGGAATCACATTTTGACATTGTTTTGCATGTCTAATAATTTCTTATTGTATTCTGGACATTGCAAATGGCATTTTATAGAGATTCGGGATAACAGCATTATCTTTTGAAGATAGAACTTTTGTTCTAGCAGGCCTTCCACCATGAATTTTTGGAGGCCTATTTTTACATTTGGGATGGATTGGTTGCATTTTTGCCTTTAGTCCTAAGGCTAATCCTTTAGTCCTGGAATGTAATTTTTTCTCTTAAGCCACGGACTTTCTCTGGTTTCAGTGACTGGATTCTCATTAGTTTCCATCTACTTTGGGTTGATTTTTTTTTTTTCCCTTTATTTGTGATACTGGAAATTGCAACCAGGGTCTCACAGGTGCTAGCAAGTGCTCTACCTCTCAGCTACACTGACAGCTCTTGGTTGATCTTTAGTAACTTCAAGTATTTTTCTTTCTTATTTTAATCTAGAGTTGATTGTTGTTATCTGTGAAAAAGTTAGCCCTTTATGACCCACTCAGTCATTACCCAAGGCTGGCACCCAGGTACATTTATTTTATAAGCACTAGCACAGCTGTGCCTGCCTTTGTGGTCAGGACACATAGGGTGCTTGGCAAAATGTTTGTAGAAGGTCTGGTCTCCTGTTTATCTCATACATATAGCAGGTGGCCCTGACACATTAGAACCAGAAGCTAAGATGAAGGAAGTGGGATCAAGCATAAGCCATAGCCCTGTTCCGCAGACACAAACTGTGTTCAGAGCACGTGTCCTTGAATCTTGCACAGGAGGGCACCATACACATTTTGAAATAGAAAGCATAACATGAAGACTTCATGCCATACTTGACAGCCATGTGTTGAGCACCTGCTTATGTGCCAGGAGCCATGCTGGGGACAAAGACATAAAGAGAGAAGGTCCTTTTGGGCAAGATGGAATGATATCCTTTAGGATAACGGAGAATTGGCATTCCATGGGAGCCCTGCACAGTGTCTCACCTTGCCAGGCATCATGAAAGGCTTCTAGGAAGGAAGACTCTGTGTCTAATCTTAACCAGTGATAGAAGTTAGCCAGGACAGGAGGCTGAAGGCACAGCTCAGACGAAGGCATAAAGACCACACAAGGCCAGGTGTGTGCTGCAGGAGAAAGTCCAAGTCGGAGGAGCGCTCCCTCTCACAGAGTATCTCCATGGTCCTCAAAGCAGACGTTGGACGGCTGGGGTGGGTACAGGGAAAGCCTGTCTGAGCTAGTGAAGGCAGGACTCATTCCCACCGTGTCTGGGCCTCCTAGTGCAATTGCCCGCCCTGACATGCCTGGCACTGGAGAGTTGACAGGTAACAACACCTTTCGAGAGAATTAAGGCAGAAGATGGGAGACGCTGCTTCACAAAGAATGGGCTGATGTGAACAACATACTCCATTGATACGCTGCCTCCCCTCCCAAAGACTTTGAAAATCAAATACTCCCCAAGCTGTGGAAACCCAACCACTGGCTGATTGTTAGAATTTTATTATTATAATCACCCGGCCCAATTCCAGCCACCGTGGGCAGAACAATGAGCCATTCAAGCCTTGTGGAGGTCTTGCCTCCCACCCACCTTCTCCCACAGGCAGGGACCTGGCACTGAGACCTGTAGTTGGGGGTAGAGGCCCTTGTCCTGGCTTTACCAGTGTACCTCCATGGGGGCTGCTGGGGTGTCCAGGCGACAGTCTTCTCATTCATCAAGTGGGGGGGCCTAAAGAAAACACATCCGGACACCACTTTGCTCCCTGACATTCCGTCCCATATCTTGACCCTTGTAGGTCAAGAGCTAATTCTGCTTTAGGGAAATCTACGGATGTAAAAATTCTATAAAGATGCTAGAGACACACGAGGCCTGTGTCTAAGTCACGTACCTTACTAATACGATTACAAGAGAGTCCGTGAGGTGTTCCTGTCCCATGCTGGGGTGCTCTCACATGTGTGCCCATGCCTGGTGTGGTGCCAGCTCTACTGGGTCCATGTAGCCAGTGGTTGGGGCAAGGAGTTGTGCTCAGCTAGCTCCCGATCCCAGCTGCTATGTAACAAGGTCATACTGTGCCTTGTTTATGGTTCCACTTTATTCCCAAGCATTTGGTGTTACTTGATCATTACACGTCCAAAAGATCTGATTTTATTAGGAGAAAAACAGTTTAATTTTATGAAAGTATAAGGCTTGATCACTGTCCCATGAAACCCTAGAGGCCAGGACCTTACCAGGCTTGAGCTGGATCTGTCTCGCCTATCACTTCTGCTGTGGCTGCTGGCTTTGAATTTCCTCCAGGGTAAGAGGTCACAGCAGGCCCAGCTGAGGGCCCAGTGCTTCCAGAGATTGCTCAAGTTCATCAGGGATGGATTTTCACCCCTGTGGGTGCCCAGTATCCTGCCATATCCTGAATGAGGGGCAGCTCCAAACACAGAAGGCACTTTGGAGGGAATCCTCTTGCTGCTCACTGGGAAGGGATTTTGTGCCTCTTGGATGGCTCTGGGAAGGCTGCTGGGACCCCAGCTTGGGTTTCGGGATTAGGGTAACCTGAGTACCATAAACCGCTTCAGGGCTAGGATTAGGCAGGCTCAGGTCTAAGATGCTTTGCTGGGCCCCAGGGGGACATGGAGGGCTCCTCACTGCCCTCACAGCCACAGGTGTTTGGCTGGGGACCAGGATGTGCAGAGCTCCTGGAACCCTCGAGTGGCAGGAGCAGAAACTAGAGAGTTCTTAGGGAGCTAGGCTGGACAGCAGAGGCAAGGCCCTGACAGGCTGGGGCTACTCAGGGTGGGTCTGCAGGAAAGCACAAGGGCCTGCAGCTGCCAGGACCAAGTCTCCAAGTGTGGAAGCCACGGCCCCAGTGGGCCACCATCAATGTCACATAGATAAGAAGCAACATCTGTGGTATGGGCCCAAAGTTCCATCTCTCTTCCCTTCCAGGGCTGTCCCCAACCCAGACAGCAGCAAGCTCAGGCAGTCAGTGGACCACACCTGGGAGGCCATGGTGGGCATGGCTGTAACATGACTTGACACTGTGCACAGACAGATGCTAAGTCTTTAGCTTCTGGTGAGTAGAGGAAGGTGCACCTTTAGCTCGTGTTCCCTGAGGACCTGTGGTGTCAGTCCCGGGGGTGCTGGCCCTGTGGAAGCCTGTATTTGCTGTATGCCCTCAGCCCTTGGCCAACCTTCACGTATCATGGTGGATTCTGGAACCTGGACGATGACCCTAGCCACGAATGTAGGGCTTGGAGATGTGTCATACCCTGATGATTAGGGGCTGCTGCAAGCAGAGCTCAAGGAATGCCCAGCTGTGACAGTATGAGGTCTCAGGCCTCCGGCCCTCTGCCCTCCTACAACATCATCATTGTGAAGTCTCTTCCAGCTCTGATTAACAGTCTGTTGGCAGATCTCTGTTGAAGAATCTTTTATCCAGTTATTGCCCACGCTGAACATTCTGGGTGGTAGTTGGCCAAGCCCCTGTCAGCCTGCTGCCTGCTCTGGGCAGTTCTTTCCCCAATCCATCTGAGGGGGGCACCAGGCACTGGGCCCCCATGGCCTGGCCTATAGGAGCTGGGGTGCCAGCCTGGGCTATGGGCAGGACAGAGCTGATGTCTGTAGAACACTGTGAGAGTCCCCACTCAACCTAGAGGCCCAGCAGAGAAGCCTGTGCCCATATCTCTTCCTGGCTGCCTTCTGCTTGTGAGGCACAGCCAGGGTGCCAGTATGTATCATTGTTTATTTGCTTATGCCCTTGCCTCGCACAGGAAGGGTGTAGGGCAGCTCCCAGGGCCATGCAGCATTCAGCCAGAGAGCCCAGATCTAAGAAGGTGGCAGAGGAAGGAAGAAACATGGCCAGGGCATAAAATGCTACCATTGCAGGCCTGTTCTGGTTCTGGAGTTCTGCTGACACCAGTACCAGAAGGAACCAATTGGGGAAGAGAAGTCAGGGAGGCAGGAAAAACAGCTCAAATGTAGCAGAGGCCCTTTTTCAGCCTCAGCTCTGCATACAGGGGTCTTCTGTGCTGGGGGCTCACCAGGTAGCAAGGCTGCTACCTGGGGGTCTGTGAAAGGCCAGGGAGCAGGGTCTAGAAACCTCTGTCAGCAGTCAGCCACATTCCCATGAAAGCAGAAGATGAAACTAGGGGCCAGGGCCTTAGGTGGACAGGCAGTGGGGTCCCTGGCAGCATGAGGCTAAGGACTGGCAGGGCCCAGGCTTACAGGTGGCTCTCCTTGGATCTTCCCTTATTTGAACAGTCCCTGGTGGTGACATACCTGGTCTGGAGAGGGGGCTAGTATCTCCATCCCAGGTTGGGTTGGGCTGAAGTCTGGCAGGAGGTCCACAGCCTGTAAGTTTGGGACCAGGAGAGAACATTTTCCTCTGAGGCCAGGGGTCAGGATGCCCCCCAGGAGCCAGGCCTGGTTCAGGTTTCATCTGGATGGAGAATCAGTTCACAGATGCTTCTGAATGGAGCAGAGCCTGTGGAGCAATGTGCTTTGGCTCTGGTGGGTCCTAGTGCTTGGGTCTGGGTGCCTGCTGTGGCTACATGGGCCACTCCTCAGTGTCCAGTGCCTACCTAATGACATCAGGTACCAGCCTCTGCTGCTTCCTGCTTGCTGGGTGGAAGACTAACCCCCTCCCCATGTCTGACAGTGACCAGCCCTCAGTATCCCCATCATGCTCCCTAAGCAGAACCAAGGGTGGGGGGACCAGGAAGGACAGGGCACCCAGGGGCCCTGGGTAGGGGGTAGTAGCTCCTACAAGGAAACAGGTGAGCCTAGGGAGGCATGAAGAGCTCACCTGCCAGCCAAGGACAGACACAAACATACCTCTTACATGGACAGAGTCCTGACAGGGGGGCTGGGCATTTAGAGTCTGAATGGGTCAGGAGGGTTTGGCGAAGTGGCCTTGTAGTCCCAGGTCTCTTGTGATGCCATAGCTTCCTGGACAAGACCCCTTCTTGCCATCTCAGATGCAAGGGCCCCTGGCAGGAGCACCAATGCCCCTTCCACAGCCAGGAAAGAATGACCAGGACCATGCCCTCTGCTGCCCACTGAATGAAGCTGGAAGCCAACAGGGCTGCAGGATGCTCAGAGTGGTGGGGGCTACAGTCTGAGCATCTTAGCTGTCATTGTGAGCTCACCACTTCCTGCTGTCCCCCTCCTCAGAGTCCTGCTGGGTCTGCCCTCCACTGCTGCAGTCCAGGCCAGCCCTCACAACTGCTTGTCATCCTCCTCTGCATGCCTACCTCCAGGGGTCACAGGACAAAATCATGAAGGGGGTCTGGAGGAGGGAGAAGGTATGGGGTGGTGGTGGTGGGGTGATGGGTAACCCTGCTCCACTTCCTAGGTGAGGGTAAGGCAGAGAGGGGGCAGCTTGGCCTAGAGCACAACCCTCCGCCCCTTGCCAGCTCCTCTCCCTCCCACGTTCTTGTGCAATCCAGAGCCACAGAAGTGTGCAAGACATCACCAGGGGTAATTGTAGGTTACATGGAACAATCTGAGGAATTAAAATCACATTTTCATTGCACCATAAAAACATGCAAAGGCAGCAAGCAGGCGGCCCTGGGACCAGGGGAGCACCTGGCGCTCTGGCCCCTCCTTAGTTGCCCTGGGAGGAGGGGACAGAACAGGGGCAGGCTCAGAGAGGGGGTTGACCATGCAGTGAGCCTGGAGCCAGGGCAGTAGGGACACCCAGGAGAGAAGGCATCACCTGCACAGCACATCCATCCTGCTCCTGACTCTGGCCCTGCCATGATCGCGGCACGGGAGTCAGGGTGAGTGGCCCAGGGATCCTGCTGGCCTGTACATACTGGCCTGTTGGGGTCCTCCCATACCTGTGCTGGCTCCACAGCTGCCTGAAGGCTTTGAGCTCATGTCCCACCTTAGCAATGAGGTGCCTTTGGGGTCCCCTACCTGTTCTTGGGCAAGGGACCCCATAGCCAAACCAATGTGTGCTGCTCCAGCACCTAACCCCAAAGGTAGCCTGGGCTCTTCTGGTGGACCTCCCCCTGCAACGCCTGGGACCTGAGGCTGTCTGGGACATGGGCTGTGGATGTTTGGGCCCCTCCTGGATGTGGCAAAGGACAAACAGCACAGAGAGAGCAGAAGTTACAGGGGGTGGGTGCACTGGTATAAGATCTGTTCTAGGGGAAGGGGCATGCAAGCAAACCACATGAAGGGGCTGTGGGGACATGGATATATGGGCGGCACTCTGGCTGCCAGTAGTGGGGTGGGGGCTCAGCCCAGAGGGCTGCCTGGTATGCACTGAGGCCCCACACAGGCTGCATCATTTCTATCACCACAAAGAGCACCAAGGCCATTTCCAGTTCCTTGTTTGCCCCAAGGCAGAGACTGCTCCCAGGACTGAGGAATCTATGGGATCCCTACAGGGCTGGACCCCAGAGGGCCCCTGCTGGCCCCAGGCAGCAGGTGTTAGGTGACCTCTTTGCCTCCAAGGCAGACAAAACGGTCAGGCTGGAGGCAAACCCTCCCCACAGGATCCTTGGCTGGCTGGGGTGCGCCACCAGCCGTGCGTTAAATGGGACACGGCTGATCTGGCTCTGCACTTGTCAGGAGGGCTGGGCCCAGCCCAGCACTTGGCATCTTAATTGGGCGTCTGAGAGCTCCTGCACACGCTTCACACCTCGAGCCAGGCTCCTATAGGCCCATTAGGGTGCAAACACATTCCTTTGTTCGCTGACAAGCAGGGTCCCATCCAGGGCGCCCGGGCCGGCAGACTAAGTGATGTTTTCTTAAGGAAGACACGGGATTAGCCGCGGCAAAAGCCTCAGCACAATGCCGGGCCCTACCTGCTGCTGTCAGTGCTGTCTCTGTACAGTGACTGACAGGCGCTCCCTCAGCCCATCAAGCCTCAATATGCAGGATTAGCTACAGTGCAGCCAAGGAGCTGACTCGACGACCACAATGGAAACGTAGTGAGGAGACTGACATTCGGGGACAGAAAGCTTCAAATGCTCCTGCCAGCTCCTATCCTCCACCACCCCTCCCCTGCCAGTGTCTCCTGGGAGCTGGGCCACCTTTCTTGCTTCAAGGTGCAGAGATCTGGGCAGTGATCTGTGCACAGGGTCCCGGGGCCCAAGTAGGGTCTTCTGGCCTGAGGCCAGGCAGCTGTATGGAAAGGGAGATGGGGGTCAGTTCATCCTGCTCGGGGTAGAAAGGGACAGGGTCTGCCCCTCCCACCCACCAGCAGGTCTCAGAAGCTGCTCCCATTCTACAAGAGGGCTTGCAGGCTGCCCAGGCCCTGCCCGGCCTGGACAATCCTAAGGGTGCACTGGAAACACCATGGGCAGAACACGTATTAGGAAAACACCCTCTTTATTTGCACTCCAGAAATGCCAGGGAGTTCAGACATGGACAGCCCACGGGGTGGGTTTCTGCCCAGGCCATCATCATCTGGCACTGGGGACCTGGGGAGGCCTGGCCCAGGCAGAAGAGGGGAGAGGGTGCAGGCACGGGGCTGACTGCCCCTGGAGCCATCTCTGCAGGGCACACAGGTCATCTGCGCAGTCACGCCGCTCCATTCGACATCTCCCAGGCTCTCCAGGAAGAGGCCAAGGCTCGCCAGACCTGGCTTCCCAGTCCTGCCAATGACGCATGGGGTCAACATAGGTCACCCCTCACATTGCCTGACCACATCTCCGACAGTCACACAGGGAACCCTCAAGGGATGGCCTGGAGCCAAACCCCTGAAGACAGTGATCCTACGCTGCCCCCAGATCAACACATTCACAGGGAACATTGCAGTGCTCCAAAAATATTTTGAAATAATTAAGAAAAAATTATAGGGGGCCTGGGATATAACTCAGTGGCATAGCACCTGCCTGGCAAGCACGAGGTTCTGAGTTTGATTCCCAGTTCCCCCCCTCAAAAAAATTATAGCAACTTCTTAACAAAATAGCTCTATAATAAAATATTCTCATAAGAGTTTCCTTAGGATGCCTTTTGTTTGTCTGTATTAAAGGCAGCAATAGGTCTGAAGGCCATGGTGGTGCCAAATGCCAGAATGCCTGGGTGAGGACCCAGCCCAGAACTGTTACAGGCAGTCACTTCTTGGGCCCCCACGCCTGCCTGAGGGGAGCTTACTGCTCTGCCCACAGCCTCCATCTCAAGAAGAGAGAGGGGTCTCAAAGGACCCCAACCCCAGAAGAGGTTGACAGTTATGGGGGACATTTGAGGGTAGGCTACACTGTGCAGGCCTGAGGAGGCTGTGTCTGACTGAGAGGGGACAGGGCTCTGGCCATGTGCATGCCTTTGGCAGGAGCCAGGGAGCCACTTGGTAATTTCTTCTTCCTCAGAAGAGGACTGCGATGAACATAGCGGAGACTTCCGGCCACCTGCTCTGCCAGTGGCTTTGCAAAGCTGTAACAGAAGCAGATGTGCAGGCGGTGGCAGGCCATGCACGAGGCAGCATCTCCACCTTCTGGGCGAGAGGGAAATAAGTCAGCACTGGTACTCTGCAAGGGCAGTAGGGGGAGGGCGCTTTCTACCTGCAGGCTCCAGGGAGCACTAAGCTGAGACTGCCCAGGGGTGTGAGCCCAATCTCGACACCTCTTACACACGGGGAGCAGCAATGGCCAGGGCAGGGATGTTGGGTTGCCCTTTAGAGGGCAGGACCCTTGGTGGCTCCCCCTCCTAGGCCAGCTTCTGGGCCTGAGGACAGAGCTTGCCTGCTGAAGGTAGCATGGTAGATGCAGCCTCACCAGGCACCTGGCAGAAGCCCTTCACAGTAACTCCCTCAATGCCCGCCAGCCACATGCTGTACCCTCAAACCTGTGTACCTGGATCTGGGCCTCTGTGAAGACTGGCAGTAGAGGTGGCATACTGTGTACCCTGAGCCTTGCAGAGATGGCGGCTTAACCTCAGCAGCCAGTCACTGTGGGGTCCAGCCCTGAGCGCTTGGAGATACGCAGCTTGACTACCTCCTCGGAGCAGGTGGGGTGGATACCTACCGTCCGCATCACCTGTGCATAGGAGGCCCCACACCTGCACGCAGGGGGTTGGGGAGATAGGTAAAGAGTCAGCACATCACCCGGACCCTGGGAAGGCCTTAGAAGGCACACGGCCTCCTCACTGTTCCCATGCCTTTTTTTCTAGTCTATGTTACACCTGTCCACCTCCCTCTCAGTAAATGCCCAGTGCCTACAGGGGCCAACCTTCCCTGCTTGCTCTGGCCTGGCCTCCTGCCACTCTAACCCTACCAGACACAGTCTCACTGGTCCTCCCTCAAAGCCTGCCCCCTCACTCCCTCAGGGTGTGGTTCAAATCACCCACCCAGTAAGCCAGAGCCCACTTCTTACTACTGCAGCTTGCACTCACCTTGTCTCCCGCCCAGCCCTACCCAGCTCTTCTACCCAGACCTTGCTCACTGGGAGGCCTGACACTGTGCTCGCAGCACCTGCTGCAGAAGGCCGGGAGCCTCCTGCTATGTGGGTGGCTGTACTCTAATCCCGGTTTATTTTTATTTCCTGTGAATTACCCATTTATGTTAAGTATTTCTTTTTTTACGTTCACTCTATAATTATTATTATTATTAATTTATAAGAGCTTTTGCATATTAAGGAAATCAACCCTTTGCAATTACATTATGAAGAGAGTCTGTCACAATTTAAAGGATTCTCTAGAAATTATTCCAAAATCTAAGTATTGGTCTGGGCAACAGCATTTGCACACCGGTGCACATTGATGGCCATGGTTTCATGGGAGAGGGTCAGGATTGTCCCTGTGACCTGCTAGGCCCAGAAATCTTCCCGAGGTCAGAAGCTGGTGCTATGGATGGCCCAACCCACCATCGCTTACACAGGCCCCTGGGCCAGGCTCCCAGGGTCACCCACAGCCTCTCTATCTGTGCCCACAGTAGGTGCCATCTAAACGGGCTCCAGCAGGACTCTGGGCAGAGACTACAGTGGGCTTACAGGGCTCTACCCAATGGTCACTCTGGACTGAACTTCCAAATGACAGCCCTGCCACAGACAGCTCTGCAGCTTAGGGACCACAGACACAGGTCCAGGACATAAACCCACTTTGGACTCAGCCCTTAACCTCTGAGGCCCATAACCTAGCCATTGCCCCAGCACATTTGTGCAGGGTTATGTGGGCCTGAGGCTTGCTGCCCCATGACACAGGTGGCCTTATCCATGGTTCCAGGCTGCCCAGTGGGGAGGACTGGGTTCCCCAGGGGAACTGACCCAGACCCTCCATATTGCCTGCAGAAAGCCCCTCATCATACAGGTCCTGCTCCACTGCCCTGGTCCTCTCCTTTCCCTTTCCTGTCCCCAGACGCCTTAACCCCAAGAAGGCTCTTGGTCATATTCACATGCCCTAGCACACTAGGGACCCCAGCTGTCTATATGCCTTCCTCCTCCTGCTAGCCCCTCCCCGCGTCCTCCCTGCTTTGTCCAAAGCTTGTCCCTGTATGGCCCTTCTGCCTCTGATGCACTAGGCCCAGTCTCCTTTCTGAGATGCCATGCATGACCTCCAAGCCTCCTACTCCCCAGACAACCCACTCTACCCAGAGCCATCTCATGTCCCCCATGGGCCTTGGGATCCCCAAAACACACAGCCTGGAGGGGTAGGGTGTGGCTCAGCAATACAGCACTGACCTAGCACGCAGGAGGCCTTGGATTCTATTCCCAGCACCACAAACAGACAAAACCCACACAGCCTTAGCCAAGGACCCAGGCAATAGCCCAAGCTGCAGAAAACGCTCAGTGGCTCTGAGTGGCTCTTTCCTTGTACATTTGAGACTGAAATCTTGCTCATGTAGCACTGGTGAGTGAGGACCCAAGCCTGCTCATTCCGACCATGTAGAAGAGACCTAAACAGTGACCCAGGGCCATAGTGATCCCCCAGGAGGCAGCCACAGAACAGGCTGCCTGGCTCTGGCTTGAGCGCATGTGGCTGGAGAAGAAAACTTCCTCCTTCACACTGAACCTGCCACATTGAGGAGATCCTGATGAATCCCTGCAGCAAACATGCGCAAGGCCACAGTGGACTTCCACTGTAGTGTTGCCAGCCCTTGGAGGGACACCAACTGAACATTGCAGAACAGCCCACACTCCTGCAGACTTACTTGATCCCCAGAGCGAATCCTTGAGTAACTTCACCAGCGTTGGGACCGAGGAAATGCAGGCCCAGCACCAGCTGTGGGGGCTCCCTCAGGCACACCATCTGAAAGCCACAGAGTCTCAGCCATGGCCTGGCCACAGGGCACCCAGCTGTGATCCACCTCTGTGGTCTTGGCCTGAGGGCATGAGTGGCCCTTGGATGTTCACGATGCTCTGCTCTGGGACAGCACAGCTCTCCCCACCTGTGCTTCTGACTCTTTCTCTCTTTCCTCTCACCCCTGGCATACCTAGCCCTGGGCCCCCAGGGACACTCACCTTTATGTAACACTGGGATGCATCCCGTTCGGCCACTGTGAACTCCAGAGGTTTATAATATGCGTGATAAACCTGGTTGACAAAATACCAATTCCTAGAATGGTAACCACAGCAAAACCAGTCCCATGGGCATTTTACAGCTCTCACAGAAATGGTACAGGGAAGCTAGGCCTTCTCAGGGACCTAGAACCACCCATGTGGCCAGAACATATTGTCTGGGGTGAGGACAGCTCAGCCACTGCAGAGAGTCCTCCTCTCCCGTACACAGGCAGCCAGTACCTTGAGCTACTGAATCTGCAGTACAGTCCTCCTGCTGTGAACTGCAGAAAGAGAGTGGGCACCAGGCTGCCGAAGTGCTAACTGCCATGTGTCACAGGACCTATGGCCTGGACCAGGGCAGTGGAGCACCCCCTGAGGGGCACATGTTGGGTGGACACAGGCCCCTGTGACCACTGCAGGCTGGACAGGGTGATCACAGGCTATGATCTGTGTGGGAGCGGCCCAGCCCACCCATGTGGGCAAGAATGGGTGGGGGACAGCTGCCCAGCCTCCCTTGGGCACCTCAGCATTGGCTGGGCCCTACCTTCAGGGAAGAGGAGGAGGTGGGGGCTGGCACAGGGTGACCAAGGGGCAGGGCAGGCCCTGGCCACACCGGAGCTGTTGGACAAGGGTTTTCAGCACCCATGGAGGGCTTGACAGAGCATTTGGGGCTGTGGCTGGGTTAAAAAATGAGCAGGGCCCTCACATGTGCTGTACAGCCATTATTAATTAATAGAGCTTCAGAGAATATTGTTCTAAGCAAGACAGATCTGAAAAGAAAACAAACAAAGCGTATTTGGCCATTCAACAATGTGAAACATAAAACATTATAAATGCCATGAACGTATGTCCCAGGGTACTTATGATGAATCAAACAAAAACAGCAAATCAAGTGCTACAGGGAAGGCCAGCCTGTCAGGCCCGTCCCAGTGATGGAAGGGCTTGAGGTTCAGGGGAAGGGGCAGGCCCTGGAGCCCAGCGACTCATTCCCAAAGGGCACAGGCCCCCCTGCCCAGGGTACATGGAGTCTGGTTTCCCCCACCACCTGCAAGCTGCTATAGCAGGAAGATGAAACCGCACCAAAGGCTTTCAGTGTCTACAGCATGACAGGTTTTAAAGCCTCCTGGCTTCCCTTTAGGTCACTTGAGTATGGTCTGTCACCACCCAAGGGCAAT
The DNA here is from genome assembly GCA_028451465.1 of Erethizon dorsatum. NCBI lineage: Eukaryota > Metazoa > Chordata > Mammalia > Rodentia > Erethizontidae > Erethizon > Erethizon dorsatum. Next base: position 98,497,067 of record CM051830.1, on the reverse strand, counting down.
GGCCTGCTTGCCTGGGGCCAACCCCCAAAAAGCAACCTTGCCCAATAAAAACCTCCTTCCTTGGGGTAAATGCCATCTATACCTACAAGGACTAGAATCTGGGAAGAAGACTGGAGCTCAGATAGGGGAAAGGTGTGAGCTGTGCCTGCAAGAGCCCCCAGGGGGGTCCCAGAAAGGCAGAGTTTCCGGTGGGAGAGGATGAGTCAGTGGGGACAGGGGGTAGGGGGTGGGGTGGTGGATGGCAGGCAGAATTCAGAGGACACCGAGAGAAGCCATTCTAGGCTGAGAGAGACACATGCCCCTGTGAGGTGGGGAGAGCCACAGTGGCATCCTGGGGCCTTCTGTGACAAACACTCTGCATGTGGAGTAGGCTGGTGTTTGTATGCCTTAAGACTCTGGCAGGGAAGTGACAGTACCATGGTGGGGACCCTGATGGTACTGGGCACGTCTAAAGCATAGCTGGGGGTGGGACTGGAGCTGCTGGACCATGGGACCTCAGAATGAGGTGGCCAGGGATCTTCCTTAGTCATAACATGGGGCAGCAGGCAGGCAGCCACTGAAGCCAGTGGAGCCAAGGCTCGGCCACACACCAAAACTGCCAGAGGCCTCTGCCTCTCTCGTTTCTGGAACTGCCCCCTCCAGTGCACCTGTCCTGTGTGTCCCTTCCCACCGCACCAAGGCCATCATCCCAGGCCCCCATACCCTGCCCTGCCAAGCTGCAGCCCTGTGGAAGCAGGGACACAGATAGCCCTGCTCACAGGGCCTCCATCCAGGGAGGGCCATCCACAGGCCACACAAGCACCATGATCTTCTGACCCTACCTCAACATGCTCCTGTCCGTGGCGGGCCACGGCTTCCTCTTCTGACAGCCCCACACAACCATACTCCAGTGGAGTGAACACAGTCGTGGGAACCTAGAAGCAGGCCCAGAATCAGATATGCCTCTCAGGGCCCCCAAATTAGAAAAGGCCTTGTTGCAGGACACAAAGAGCAGTGGTCATAGACTGGGGCCCAGCCATGCTCTTCCTGGGCTGGACTCTGAGAGCCAAACCATACATACCTGCTATACACATACCAACACATGCACACACCTGCAGGCACATGCACACATGTGCACAAAACACTCACATACACACCACCACATGCAGCACACACACATGAACACACAGGTGCACACACATACCCTCCCCGCAAGGACAACCAGCCTCAGCCTCTTCCAGGAAGGACATGGGGTCCTTCAAGAGAACTCACGTTGTTATAATCCATCAGGTCTGAGGACTGCCCAAAGAGCCGCTGGGCCAGGAGCTTTCCTGCCATGATGGCTGTGGGTGTCAGCTCAGGTCGCCCCTGATGGAAGGAAGTAGGGGTTACCTTAGCACGTGTCCAAAGGAGCCAGTGCAACCCCTCACCACCACTTATCACTGCCTTTCTAGTAGGCAGCACCTTATTGAAAATCCCAAACATTATGCAGAGCTGTGGCGAGCAGAAAACTTTCCCCACTCAAGGGTAATTCTCCCAAGGTGAGAGGTACAGCATCCCAGGGCCCTCAGGGCTGGCCTCCCCCAACCCTGCTCTGGGGAGATGCCTGTAGCTCTGACTCCCTTTTCTGAAAGACAAAACGAGCTGCCAATGACTCCAGCCATGTCACCCTCACTCAGTCAAGGCTTCTCTCTCAACCCTTTTCATGTTGATGAACTCAAAGAGCTATCCCCACTACGAAGCTTGGAAGGGATCCTTGCTACCATTCCCATTCACTGGGATTCTGGTTAAAACAGACCCAAGCGGGGCTGGTGAGATGGCTCAGCATATAAGCGCCTGCCTGGCAAGCGCGAGGGCCCGAGTTCGACTCCTGGAACCCACATACAAAAAAAGGGCCGGTGATATTGCTCAGCGGCACGGGTGCCTGCTGGTGCATGAGGTCCTGAGGTCGACCCCTGGCACCCACACACACACAAAAAAAAAAAAACTAAAAAACAAAACAAAACAAAACAAAAAAACAGACCCAAGCATTTCCTGTTCTGACACAACTTGAAGTGGATGTCATAGCCCATGACAAATCCCAAATCACAGTGTCACTCTGTGGAAGACCCCCCCATCCCAGCATGCACCCTGCCTCAAGTGTTCCTGCACACATCGTCCTGGGACTAGCTGCCAATCACCTCTGCAACAGGAAATGCAGATGTTGTTTGGCATTCCAGAAATGAACAGAGATCTGCAGAGATAATTTGTGGAAGCAGTCTGCACATTCCACCAGGCCTGACGAACTGCGGAAACCACCATGTACACGGCATGCAGTATCTCATTAAACAATGGCCCGACCCCAACCCCCACCCCCAGCTCTTCCCAGGCCCTAGCCTGACAATGGTATGTTAACTCTGCACTGCTCAGAATGACTTTTCTAATTGTGTGGATTTCATTTTTTGTTTTTTGAAATAAAGAATGCCTTTTGTGTGCCAAATATTTCTGACAACAGTCTGAAATATTACCATTTCTACCAGGCTGTTGGGGGCTTTGGAGCCTGAAGGCTACACATTTGTGCAGCTGAGGGAACTTCATCTGATGGGTATAAAGGAGGCTTCCTAGGTGCACAGAGATGTACATGGTGCTCTGCTGTCAAGAACATGGGTTCTGTTTTAAGGTGCTGCACTCACAGCATTCAACAGATGACTACAGCCAGGGGACACCATGTCCAAACCGATCACAGGCAGAGGCCCACCAACTGCACTTGCCCAGCTAAACTGGCTGGTGCCATAGGACAATCAAGGTGTGAAGCCATCACTGGGGTGGGGGGGTGAGTCATACACAACCCAACAGGACAGGGTCCAGGCTCTGTCCCCATAGTCCTCTCCGTGTGGAGTATCTTGGAACTGCTGCTGGGGAGGCAGAATCTGGCAGGTGTGGGTGCCCAAGTCCTGTGCCCTGCACACCTCTTCCTGAGCCTGGTAAAGGGTCCTGATGGTACCTGAGTGGTGGCCAATGCCTCACATGTGCACACTGGCCACAGCCAGTGGGTAGCCCTTCTGATACACAGGGGCTGTGCTGTTCCAGTAAGAGGGGTCCTTGTGGGTCCTGGTGTCTGTGGGACTGACTCGTGCCACACAGGCAGCCTGGCCCCAGGAGAGCAAAGGGAAGGCCTAGCCCTGCACAGCCCCTCTGCCCTGGCCTGTCTCCATGTGTGACAAGCTTCTCCCTAGCCTTGTGTGATCCTCCAGAGCCAGAAGGAGGCCCAAGGGCAGCACAGTCCCTCAGCATAGATGACATCAGTTGCTTGTGGCCATTCAGCCACCTGCAGGCCTTGGACACTGGCTCCCACTCACTTTAGGCTCCTCATGGCATTTCTCAAAGTGGGTTCCAGGGCGAACCATGGTGAACCTTGGCAGCACAGAATCTATACTCTCCTGAGACACGACTGTCCTTGATGAGGCTGCTGTATCTCCTGACACCTGAAATAGTTCACTGACTCACTGTCTTCCATGACCCCTAGCAAGAGGCGCTTCCATGTGGGTGAGGATTTGTTCCTGCAGTGTCCCTAGTCCTTAGAAAGTGCTGGTCCCCAGTAGGTGCTCAAGTAACACCTGCTGGGTGAATGGATGTTACCACAATGGGGCAGGCTGAATAGCGTCCTTCCAAAATTCATGTCTACCTGGAATCTCAGAAAGTGGCCTTATTGAAAATTTGGGTTTTGCAGATATAGTTAAGGTTATAGTGGATTGGGGTGATGAAAGACAAAGTGTCAGAGACTAATAAGGGCACAAAGACACACAGAGGAGACAGTCATGTGATAATAGGACAGAGACAAGTGATATAGCTAGGATCTGAGGAATGTCTGGGGCCACCAAAGCTGGAGGAAGCCAGGCATGGTGGCACACACCTGTAATCCCAGCACTCAGGAGGTTGAGGCAGGAGGATCGCCAGGAGTTTGAGACCAGCCTGGGCTACACGGTGAGTTCAAGGCCAGCCTGCACTACAAAGCAAGACACTTCCTCAAAAAAACAAAAACAAAAACCAAACAAACAAACAAACAAAAAGCTGGAAGAGCCAGAAAGGAGGCTCCCATAGAGGGCCTTGAGGGAGTGGAGCCCTGCCCACATCTTGAGTTCAGATTTCTTGATCCTCATAAGGTGAGAGAATAAGTTTCTATTATTCTGAGTTTGTTGTTATTTGTTATGATAGTCCCAGGACACAAACACACAGATGACATGGGCAGGTCTCACTGCAAAGAGACAACAGAGCTTGAGGACACAGAGGGCACTTTTGGGCTTGTTTGGCCCGATGCCCCCCCGAGTCACCTTCCGCAGGACATGCCAGAAACATGCAGTACAGGCAACTTATTCCTGAGGTTGTAGGGACCACTCACTCAGGTCTCTTGCTGAGGGCCCGTGAAGGACAGGGAGGAGGACTGGATGCTTCCTAAGCAGAGGAGAGCATGCGGGAGCATCCACTAGGGCCTCGCTTGAGGGTGCTCTGGCTCCCACTGTCCAGGGGAGGAAGAACAACAGGGAAATGGCTGCAGCCGCAGGCCTGGAGGGTGGGGGCAGGCTGCAGAGCCTTTGTGCCATTCCCAGGTTGAGCCCCCCACCCAGGAAAGATGGGAACGGGTCCCCACTCCACAGCAGCACAGACGGCAGAGGCCCTGTCCTAATTAGGGAAGGATCTGAACATGCCTGCCGGTCATAGGATAAACTGAGTTGAGGAGGGCAGCATGGGGGTGGGGGACTGTTCTTTTTCCCCTGCAGGGACATGATGATGCCAAAGCTGGCCCAGTAACAGCATTTGTAAGATTCAGCTAATTGTGCTTACAGCCATTTTTGTTTTCTTTTGTTTTCTTGAGACAGGGTCTTGCTAGGCAGTTCAGGCTGTCCTTGAACTCGCTATGTAGCCCAGGTTAGCCTCAAACTCATGGTGATCCTCCTGCCTCTGCCTCCCACATGCTGGGATTACAGGTGTGCACCACCACGCCCAGCACTTACAACCATTTTTAAAGCTGTTCCATACTAACCCTCTACAGAAAGGAAAGGAATTTGAAAGAGCAGCGTGTTGCCTAATTCTCCCCAGAATGCACCCTACCAGCCCTTGGTGTCCAGCTCAGCACCTCTGTATTTGAAAAAAGAAGAATCTCTCTCCACAAGGCATGTGCTCCCCCAGGCCTGGCTGGGGCAGGTGAGTGGTGGACTGGGGTGAGCAGTCCTGGCCACCAGTGTCGGCCAGGCAGGTACCAGCTGTACCTCAGCAACGTCTCCAATAGCGTAGATGTGGGGGACAGAGGTGGCCTCCTGGGAGTCCACAAGAATCTTTTGATTCTTGGGGTTGGTATTCACTCCTGCCTTCTCTAGGTTCAGACTTCTGGTTTCTGGGACTCGACCTAAAGGAAAGACAGAGACAGTTGAAAGTTTCTTCAGTGGTTTTGACCTACGTTCCTTTCATTTAATACCATGCTGTCACCAACTGAGGTAATGAGCCAGCCAATGGTTCCTTTCGCCTAAAACATTTGAAGCTTATTTAAATCATTTCAACCTGGGCATGGTGGTATACACCTGTAATCCCAACACTCAGGGAGGCTGAGGCAGGAAGATGGCAAGTTCAAACCCATCCTGCGCAACAGTGAGATCCCATCTAAAAATTAAAAAAAAAAAAAAAAAATTAAAAAGGGCTGAAAATGTAGCTCAGTGTGAAGGCCCTGGGTTTAATCCCCAGTATGGAAAAATATCTTGAATTCATGGGTATTGACACATGCCTGTATTTTCAGCTACTCAGGATGCTGAGGCAGGAGGATCACTTGAGAGCTCTGGAGTTCAAGGCCAGCTTGGGCAACGTAGGGAGACCTCGACTCAAGAAAACAAGATTAAAATATTTCTCAGAATGGCCACTTAGAAACAGTCAAAAGGTGAAGCACAGATGGTGTTGGGGGCTCCTAGGCTCTGCAGGTAGCAGCCTTACCATGGAGGAGAGGTGGGGGGTATCTGGAATGAACATTTACCAAGTGACACGACTAGCACACTGATGCTTACAGTGGGATGGCACTCACTGAAGAAGAAATACCTCTCAGGCGCTGCTTTCTGGGACATGGAGAAGGAGCAGGTGCTTGCCAATACAGCTGCTGCCCAACATCAGAGTACTGAGCACAGGACTCTAGAACCTTCTGTGGGCCCAGGCCCAGCCACACCATCAACACCAGCATTAGTGGCTCTGGTACTGACTTCATCCAGAGAGACCTGTCCTTCCTTGGAGCATGGAGTGGTGCTGTTGGCACCTGGTGCTCTGTCCGTCCTATGTCCCCCACACCACAGCCCATCACCATTAGGCACTGAGCACCACAGACCCAGGGCTCCTCTGAGGGACATCTCCTGGCTCCTGATGGCCTCCTCACCATCTGGACAGGCTGAGGCAGAATCAGCCAAGCCCTAGGCTGCACTCGAGCTGATATTGGTCCCAGGATTTGACTCCCCACCCAAGGAGGCCCTGTGGGTCTCTTCCTACCGAGGGTGCATGCAGGATCTCATGGACCCAGGCAGCAGGGCCAGCAGTGGCCACCACCCCAAGGCCTGGCCCAGCCAACCAGATAGCATGGACCGCAGACACCCCTGGTCATGTGTCCCATCTGTTGTATGCCCTCTGTCCAAAGATGACACCTACTCTTTCATTTCTGTGGTTTTAATGTGAGGAAGTGTCCATTATTTTTTTTTTTTTTTAATGCAGAGGAGGGCTGTTCCCCAGAGCACCAGGTGGGACAACTCAGCCCCTACACATGACACCCAAGGGACTAAGACCATGATGAGTCATGTGAGATGCTGCAGAGCTGGCTCTCTGCCAGCTAGGGTGAGGCCTTGGGAAATTCATGAGCCAGCCTGGGCACTGAAGCCCTTTGCTGGCCACAGTCACCCTCCTCAGTGTTGGGCCCTGGTCACCCAGGCCTGTCTGCTTGGTTTCTTCCCCCTCTGCCAGGCCTCCTCAGGCTCTGGCCCACACCCATGCTGCAGGCCCTAAACATGAACTGTGTTTCCTGGCCGTGGGCCCTGAGCTCTCCCAGACTCTCAGCTTGGTGCAGTCACTGCTTTGGAACTGCTGTGTGCCACAGAGCCAACGTCTCCTCCCATCCATGCACAAGAGACCCTAGACAGTGCTCCTTTCTCTGTGAGCCACAGTGTCCTCATCTACAGAAGGTGCCAATGTGGGACCCAGACAGACAAAGCTTCAGGCTCCCAGGGAGACTCCCTGCACCCATCTCACAGGCCACAGGGCCCCGAAGGACACGAGGCTACAGCAAAGCCTACTCCTCTGGCTGAACTTCAGCACAGAGACTCCCTATCCTGACTCAAGGGAGCTGCAGGGTGGAGTAGGACAGGCAGGCAGAGAATGTGTGGCGCATGCTGCCCTCCTGTGAGGATGGGGGAATGTACGCGCACACACACACGTGTGCATGCACACACATGTACACACATTCACAAAAGGAATCAATGAAAAGATAAAAGTGGTGTCCTACAGAAAAGGAGAGAACAGGATATAAGGACAGAGGTGCAAACAAGACTGGTCAAACAAATCTTGTCACTTTTTTTTGTTTCCTATACATGGGTTATATATTAAAAAAATAAAATTAGATTAACATAGGAAACAATTCCTAGAGATGTAAACAACCTAGAACAATGAACCTAACTGCGTATGAGGTTGATGATAGACCACACAAAAAGATCATGATAGTCCTCCCTTAGCATCCTCAGTGGAGTGATTCCAGGACCCCTCTGCCCTGCCAGGGCATCAAAATCCACAGATGCTCAGGTGCCTTATACAAAATGGCAGTGTATTTGCATACAACCTACCAACATCCTCTAAAATACCTTAAAACATATCTAAATTACTTAAATGCATAATATAATCCCAATGCTAACTAAATAGTTGTCGCACTGTATTAAGGAATAATGACAAGAAAAGCCTGTACATGTTCAGTACAGTGAAATTTTAAAAAATACTTTTCATCTGTGGTTGGTTGAATCCATGGATGTGGAAGCCACAGATATGAGGGCTGACTGCCATCGAAGAAACTAGAAAAGTTATGTTTTCATGGTGCATCCTCAGAAGATTATATCTTAATAAAAACAAAAGCTGCAAAACGGTCTGTCTAACCGGGCAGGGCTGAGGATGCAGCTCGGTGGTGGACTACTTGCCTAGCACACATGAGCCCCTGGGTTCAAATCCCAGCACTAGGAAAAAAAAATCCTGATGCCAAATTTGGACTGGAAATTATGTCTTTTCTAAAATATGAAGTTCTGGGCTCTGACTGTGGGGAAGTCTAGCAGCAGACATGACCTAGTGACCCTAGCCCCTGACTAGGATCTCTAAATGCCTCCCGCCATGGGGACAAGGCTCTACATGGCCTAAATGGCTCACACATGGAACAGAGTGTGATCAAAGACAGCATGACAGGTAGGGCCATGCAGCATGGAAAGGCAGTGTGCCCCAGAGGGAAGACACCCATCACCCATTATCCAGGGTGCTCACAGGAGCAGTGGCTCTGTCATAGCGGTATGCAAGCCCCTTGACCGAACACGTATTCTGCGGTGTGGTATCTACATGGAGCCCCAGGAGAGGTGACTGCTCGCATTCTCCACATGGCCCTTCCTGAATGGGGCTCCCATCCTCCACTCTCCCAGCCCCCAGAACTCCTCTGAAGCACTTGCCACCCCCTACACTGCACTCCTGCAGGCAGGCTCTTTGCATCACATTCCTCTCCTGCCAACAGATTACTTGCATGGACAGACTACAGCCATGTGTCCCCAGAATCTAACAGCATGGCCCAAAGTGGATGCTGTGTAAGAAGCAAGCCAACCCAGGGCCAGCAGCAAGAATGTGAGTGGTCACACCCCGGGCAGGGCCTTAGGGTCCTTACCTGCAACCCCTCATCAGGCACCAGCCCAAGAAGTGAGGGCCGGCAGCCAGGTCTCTTAGCTGCTCTATGCTGCAGGCCTTGGCTCATCTTCTCCCACATGCCCTCAGCAGCTCCCCAGAAAACAGCGCCAGCTTTGAGCTCTCAGTGTCAAGAGAGGAGCTGGGCTTCAAGGCAGTCTCTGAACCACACCACGCACATCCTTAGGCACAAATGAAGTCTATCTTGCTTTTGGGTGCAAAGGCCAGGAGGGGCAGGCTGGGGGCAGTCCCTGGTGGTGCAGGCATGGCTGCCTCCTGCCAGGCTCCATACAACTCTGACCCTACAGAGAGGGTAGCATTCAGACCTCATCACTTATGCTGTCAGCTGTCAGTGGAAGTCACTTTTGCCTTGAATCCAGGGGATTCTCAGCTCCCAGGGGCTCAGTGGTTCCCTCAATGGCAAAGGTGATTTGGTGTTAAAGGCATAGTTCCCACAGCTCTTGGCAGCTTGGACAAACCAGAGTTCATTGAGCAGCAGCCAGGAAGTGGGTGGCGCCCACCTGAACATCTGGAAGATGAAGCCCCACGAAAAGGAAACCTTAAGTCTCCAGCTGCTGCCTAGAGCAAGACGTCAAAACACAGAGGCTCCGCTAAGCCAAGCCACTCAAGTTTGCAGGAGGCCGGCTCCAGCTTCTTGGCGCTACTCAGCCACAGGATCCTGATGCTAGGCGGGCTGGCACCAGTCAGGATCAGCCTAGACGTGGGAGGTGAAAGCCACGTCGGAGGAAGGCGCTTGGGGCCATGTGGGCAGGGCTGAGGTGCAACAGGAGAGGGCGAAGGTCTCTGCTGGCCTGGACTCCTTCCCAGGACCACCACCCCTGGTGATTGCTCTGGGCTGGCACTGTAGTGTCCAATGGCAAAGCCAGTGCCCAGTTGACTGTCCTGCCATACTATGTCCATGCACTCTCTTGCTTGCCTGTTTGTCCCAGGAGGCTAAGAGCACCTCCTCATGCTCCTCACGGTAACTATGGACCTTGTAGGTCCTTCAGCCAACTCCAGTACCAATGTCTCAAAAGATATAAAGATACAGTCACATGGTGATTAACAACAGGGATATATCTGAGTAATATGTTGTTAGGTGATTTCATCATTATGCAAACATCACAGACTACTTATACAAACCAACATGGTATACTACTACTGGTGTAGGCTCTCCAGAGTTACTACACTGAGTACTGTAGGCAACTGTAACACAATGGTAAGTATTTGTGCATCTAAGTAGGTTTGTTTCTAGCAGCAGCATCAAAAACATGTAAGTTACTGTTGTGCTACAATGTTATAATGGCTACAAAGACATAAGTTTAGGATAAGACTATTTCAACTCAGTTACAGTCTTACCAGGACCATGGTTGGAAATTTAGAAGTCCTCACAAGAGATGATATAGGCATGGAACTAAGTGGTCTCCACGGCCATCTCAAAGCTAGGAGTTTTGGGGACATACTGTGTGCACACATTTGGGGAAAATGTGGGAATGTGAGTCAAGCCACTGATACAAGAACAAATGGATGGCTGGACAGATGGAGGAGGCCAGGACAGTGTGGCATATGCAGTAGGTGCCTGGTGACTGCTTCTGAATGGGAAAGGCAGGAAGGAAGGGATGGGCCACGACAGGCAGTGAAGGCCAGCCGAGAAGGGCAGCTGTAGGTGTGTCAGGATTTGGAAGCTGTGCTAGCAGACTTTGGCTCCTATGGACAGTGAGGCCAGCTCTACCCTGGTGCTCCATATCATGAGACCATGTCCTGCAGCTATGACAGACCCTGCCTGCCAGGACACACTGAGCCCTGAGCCCCCACCATGAGTCTAACTTAGCAAAGGACCCAAGCAGTAGCCACAGAGGAGGCAGAGTGGGCACCATGATCCTGGACAAACCCCATAACCCACTGGAGTCCCATTCTCTCATGCTCAGAGCAAGGCCAAATCTCCCTGCTGGTGCTAGGGTCCCACTCAGGTTTTATAGGCACCTCTAGGCTTGGGCCTGAAGCGCCAGAGGGAGATGGAGACCTAGGAGCTGGCCACATAAACAGGGTGGCTCCAGCCACTTGGGCCTAGACCTGGTGGTACCTACATGGCATGGGAAGCAAGGTGCAGGCGAGCTGAGCCCTAACCATTTCCCTCTCATCTTAGGCACATATAAAGGCCATCCTACTCAGGAAACTTCAGGAAGAGGGGATTCCCTGTCTGTCACTCTGCATTGTGCTCAGAGACTTCCCAGTCCCAGCTGCATCTGAGGTGCCAGTTCCAGACCCTTTGCCCTTTTGCCTCTGTGTTCTCTGCTGCTCTGTCCCATGGCTTCAGCTCTAGAGCACCTAGCATAGTGTCTGCCCAGTGCTTCTGAATGGCTTCCTCCAGGGATGGGACATTTGGTGCTCTCAAGTGTCTGCTTCCTGGACACCATTGGAGGCTACTAGGGGTACCCTTCTGTCTATGTTAGTTTAGTTCCTCCTCAGAGAAGGGATAGCTAGAGAAAGGGTAAAGGCTTCCCAGCAAGTGGCAAGAGTCCACCCCAGGACAGCTTATTCTTAGACTCTGCATCTTCATGGGTAAAGGTGGGTAGTTCCTGTCTCTCATGCTGTTTTAATTTGTACTTCTTTGATGATTAATAAAATCGAGTACTTTTTAGCCAAATGTTTACTAACTGTATTTCCTCTTTTGTGACTGATCAGTTCCTGCCTTCTCATTCATTGAGAGACATCTTCATTAATTTTCTCGCCCTATGAGAATCTTCTTATGTAAACAATGTACGACGTTCTGTCATATTTTCTGCACACAATGAGGGCATTATAATTCCAGGCCTGAGTGGACTTCCCATTTCCTCCTCTGATATGTGTGTGAACAGGCTCTGCTGGTGGTGGTGGGGCATGCTCAGGAAGCGCTATGTCAAAAGTCTCTGACCAGGCCGGGGATGTAGCTCAGTGGCGCAGCACCTGCCTGGCAAGTCCGAGGTCCTGAGTTTGATTCCTGATACCCAAAAATAAATGAACAAAAGTCTCTGACCCCCAGAGCTGCTTCCCTCCCCAGGCCAGCCATGCAACCTCCTAATGGCCCCAAAGTAAGACAGCCTCTTTTTTAATAGTAGGACTATGAAGAGCCCTTGAAGCAGCTAGGCAAGGCCAACCCTCTTCAGATCACACTGGGAGTCCCACCAGCCACTGCTGCTGTCCCAGAGCGGCCTGGACACCATGCCTGCCCAGCCAGCCCTGCCCCAAGAGAGGTCTGAAGGCTGCAGGCCAAAACCACACAGAGGGCTGCCTTTGGTCACTGCTACCTTCTCTGCTGGACATGGGTACACAGACAGCAGGCTGTGTGCAGCACAAGCCTCTCTCATCCACGATGGGAAAACGAGCACACCCTCTGATTTCATGCCCGCCTGGAGCACATGTTACCATCAGGAAAGGACAACCCGTGAAATGAGGTGAGATTTAAGTGCCAGCAGGAGTAGGCAGGGTGAGTGAGGGGGGCTGTGATCTGGACAGTGCAGCAGCAAAGGCACAGAGGAATGAGCCACAAGTACCATGCCAGGAGTTGAGGGTCTGCATGAGAGAGTTCTCATTGTGGCCACCCTGTGAGGCAGGCAGAGCTTCACACAGGTCTGCAAGGCAGCCTAGGTGACTGTGCCAAAGGGTACGGGGCTCAGTGCCAGCCATGCCCATGAGACTGGGTGTAATACTTGTGTACCCCAGCATGACACTTGGGACCAGGCACAGAGGGGCTCATATCTTTGTAGCCAGGACCCAGATTTGTAAGGTGTTTTTTTTTTGAAGGGAAGGATAAAACCCAGGGCTTCAAACATGCTACGTATGCACACTCTACCAATGAGCTACACACCCAGCCCCTTCCTCTCCTATTCTACCTTCATTTTTGCTTGAATGGCTCCTTCTCAATGAGTCCCAGGTCCCCACCTACAGCTGTGAGGTTCCCCTGGGGCAGGGGCCCAAGGTCCCTAGTGGGCTTGGCCTGGGGAGAAGAGAGGTTCTGCAGACCAGACTGTGCCCGTGCTCAGCGATGCCCATCAGCTCTTCCCCAGTGTCCAAGTGCCCAGCACACCTCATGGCCCACTGGCTGAACACAGCTGAGCAAGAAAGGCCACCATGTAAATGCAAGCAAGCAGGCCTGGAAGGAAACCCCAGCTGCAGCCCACCCCTGGCTAATGCACACTCCTCCTGGGCACTAGAGCCCCCACCATGGTCTTTTTGAGTACCCCATGGGCCAGGGCACATGCTGTGTGGGGTGAAGTGTACATGGAGTGGCTCATGTGGTGGCCTCCACAAGGTGGTCAGATGGAAGTAGGGAAGCCAAGCTCCAAGGCCCAAGAACCCAGGCTCACTGGCTACCCTCAGTTTCAGAGTCTCAGAAGTGGATTAACACACAGCATGACGACAGCACCGAGTTGTCTAAGACAAAGCTTGGAGAAGAGGAAATGACCTCTGCCTGGGGGTGAGAACTGGTCTCACCAGTGGCTCCAAGAAGGCTCCTTAGGCAGGCCATCACCCTCCCCAGCACTCAGGATGGCAGGAACAATGGCAAGAACAGTAGACATCAGGGCTGTGGGCCTCACAGGCCCAGTGAAGCCCCTCCTCCGCATGCCAGCTCTTCCTACCATGGGTAGGACTCATGCGGCCCAGGGACTGATGCACCAAAGCCATCCTCATCTTTCCAAGACAAGCACAGAGAATTATTTAGAGGGGCCTGGAATGCCAAGAGGCACACGACAGTCTCAGCTTCGGGTTTTTCCAAGGCTACACTCCAGAGGGACTCAGTCCCTTTTGTAAAACCAAATCTAAGCTCAACTAGAACTTAGACATGTCTGTGCTGCGGGTGTCTGCTGAGATACCCATCCTGGTCCAGGTCCCAGACACCGGTGGATTCAGGCCACAACTGGTTAACTTGCTGGCGAATCCGAGCCCGCGGCCTGGGCAGGCTGACTGTCTTCACTCAGCGCTGTAATCGGCACATCTGCAGACAGGAAATCCTCCTTGCTGAAGTTCCCAGTCTATTATCTGAGACACCTGGTGTGGGCGGGTGATTCAGAGACAAACAATGAGGGGGCCCCCTGCACAGCAATTAACTGCTTTAACTGCTAATGTGTTTAATCCACCACGTGGAGATCAAGGCTGTGCCGAGGAAGAGACTTCGTTCCCTCGGCTTCCAGGCTGCGGCACCCACTTCATGATGCCAGCGTCCACTGGCTTCAGTGGCTGCAGGACATGTGCAGACTGGCAGGTCTGTTGCCTGGTCTGATGCAGGCCCCTTCCGCGTGTGTCCATGATGGCAAGAAGGGCATCCTCTCCTTTCTGTTTTAAAATGCCCACCAAAGCTCAAAGCACAGCACATTCAGACTCAGCACTAAATGTCTGAGATGAGAGTCACCATCCAAGGAGATGTAGGTGGTACCCACCAGCGCATTATATTTTAACCTCCCAGAGTGGACACTCTTTATTGCAAGTAGAAATACTGCTTGGTTAAAGGCTTATCAGTACAGACCAGCAGAAAACCTTCCCAGTTGTTCAACTGGGAAGTGGCTCCTGAATGTTTACAAAACGAAGCTCAGAGGGAGCAGCGAAGTCAGCACATGCCTGCGCCACCTCCCGCCCCCACCCAGAAGGCGTGCCAGAAACCACTGCCGCCACAGCCCTCGGGAAGCAAGGTCAAAGGCCAAGGGCTGCGAAAAGCTTCCACCCCCAGCATCAATCAAGCCAGGCAGACCGTCTGGGGGATGCTCTTTTTGAAAATACAAAAAATAGAACAGACTCCCAGCAGGGAGGTGGGTGGGCGGGTGTACCCTGACAACTCTGCCAGGCAGGGTCCTTACTTGTCTCCTGCTAGAGACCGCCTGGAAGTTGAGAGAACCTGGGGCTTTCCTAAGGCACTGCCCCGGGCTCTCTGAGCCACTACCATCGATGGCATCTGGCTGCACGGCCCAACCCTCAGTCCACGGACAAGACAAGGGCTGTGTGTGCCCACAACAGGGTGTGGAACATCAAGGGACAAGGGGAAGTGTTGGGGAGCAGTTATACAGGAAGAAACTGCCAACCTCCCCATTTAGAATGGAGTTTAAGATAAACGTCAGTACACTCCTTGGTCCTAAATATTAATCTTTTATACTGTTCACAACGAACTTACTTAAAATTTACTTTGACAGTTCGCCCAAGAGCATTTTCCTTTTTTTTTTTTTTTTTTTTTTCCATCTTTTTGAAACAGGGTCTCACTCTGCAGTTCAGGCTGTTCCTGAGCTCACTTTGTAGCCCAGACTGGCCTCGAATTTGCAACGAACCTCCTGCCTCAGCCTCCCCAGTACTGGGATTACAGGTGTGTGCCACCACGCCCGGCTCCAAAAACATTTTCTTTGGTAACTGGTCAACTTTAGGTAGAGAAGCACTAAATTCACTCACGGGCATTTCAGATCCTCACACATCCAATCTGCTCTTGAGTCCCAGGATTTGATTTCATTCCAATTTCTGTATATTCTGAGCAACTCAGGAGAAAAAGGTGTTTTTCTGTTTTGGGTTTTTGTTGTTGTTGTTGTTGTTTTCCAGAAGCATATTGCACCGTGATGCAGCCTTGCTCCTCTGAGAGCCTCACCTTGGGGATACCGGCAGCTGGGCCAGTCCAGTCTGGACAAATACTGATGGAACAGCCTACTTGGGCAACTTGGTAAGCACAAGCTTCTTTGAGGTGGAGCTAGGTGAGGCTTCTGAGAGTGACCCAGGTTCTGACTCCAACTCATGTCAGGGAGACAGGGGCAAAGCTCAGGACAAAGACCTCAGAGAACCAGAAGTACTGGGAGGAAGCAATACCTCAATTGTTCCCACCGTCAATGTGCAAGTTTGCAGGGCAGTTAGGAAAACCAGACGGCAAAACTAGAAGGTGCTGGTGTGCAGGTGGGCAGGGATGTCTGCATGAAGATGCTGTCTTTTTTGTTTTCCAGTGCTGGGGATCAAACATAGGACCTCATACTTGCCAGGTAGGTGCTCTACCACTGAGCCACATCCCCAGTCCTTGTATCACTTTTTTATTAAAAACACATACTTTGTGGACAATCATGTTCATAACAGCACTATTCACAACAGTTAAAAGATGGAAGCAGCCGGTGAGATGGCTCAGCGGCTTAAGCGCCTGCCTTGCAAGCGCGAGGGCCCGAGTTCGACTCCCGGATCCCACATACGAAAAAGGGGCCGGTGATATCGCTCAGCGGCACGGGCGCCTCTTGGCGCGCGAGGTCCTGAGGTCGACCCCCCGGTACCCACAAAAAAAAAAAAAAAAAAAAGATGGAAGCAACCCAAGTGTCCATCAGCAGATGAATGGATAAACAAAAGTATTCAGCCTTAAAAAAGAAGGATAGTCTGACACTGGCTACAACGTGGAAAAATCTTGAGGCCATTATGCTAAGAGAAAGAGCCCAGGCACAAAACAACAACTGCTGTATGATTCCATTTGTATGACGTACCTAGAGATATCAAATTCATAGAGACAGAAAGTAGAATGGCAGTTGTCAGGGGCCAAGGGAGGCAGGAATGAGGTCATATTTAAACAAGGATGAAGTTTCAGTTTGAGGATGATGAAAAGTGTTGGAGATGGATGGTAGTGATGGCTATACAATGTAAATGTACTTAATGCCACTGTTCTGGACACCTAGTGGTTAAAATGGTGAACTGGGTATGGGGTACAACTCAGTGGTAAAGCACCTGCCTAGCAGGTGCAAGCCCTTAGGTTCAGTCCCAGCACCACTCCCCACTCCAAAAAGTGAATCTTATGTTATGTATATTTTATGCTATGTATGTTACATAAGTCACCACAATTTTAAAAACTTAAAAATGTATATCTTTTTGTTGGTGGTGGTATTTTTGAGACAGAGTCTCGCTATGTAGTGTGGGCTGGCCTTGAACTCGCTTATGTAGCCCAGGCTGGCCCCAAACTCATAGCAATCCTCCTGCCTCAGCCTCCAGAGTGCTGAGATTACAGGCATGTGCCACCACACCCAGCCTGTATATCATTTTTGTGTTAAAAACAACTAGCTTGCTTGGTACAATGGTTCATGGCTGTAATCCCAGCTACTAGGGAGGCTGAGACAAGAGGATCTCAAGTTTGAGCCCAGCCTGGGAAATTTGGTGAGAACCTGTTTCAAAATAAAAAATAAAAAGGCTGGGCCTATAGCTCAGTGGTAGAGAACCCCTGGGTTCAATCTACAGCACTGCCAGAAAACAAAACAAAACAGAACTAGTTTGAAGCCAGGCATGGGGCCGGTGAGATAGCTCAGCGGCATAAGCGCCTGCCTAGCAAGTGCAAGGTCCTGAGTTCAACTCCCAGTATCCACATAAAAAGGAAAAAAGGGCCAGTGATATCGCTCAGTGGCACAAGTGCCTGCTGGCAAGCGCGAGGTCCTGAGTTCGACCCCCGGTACCCACATAAAAAAAAAAGCTGGGCATGGTGGCCCATGCCTGTAATCCCAGCACTCGAAAGGCTGAGGCAGGAGGATCGCCAAGAGTTGAAACTCAGCTACATAGTGAGTTCAAGGCCAGCGTGGACTACATAGTGAGACCCTGTCTCAAAAGCAAAACAAAACAAAACAAAACTAGTTTGAATTTATAATGTATAACATCTAATTTGTTAAAGAAAAAAAAATGAAGTCTTAAACTTCACAGGAACAGTATAGGATCCACACACCAAAACCCTAACAAACAATCTATCAAAGTCCACGGCAGCCAGAACTCACTAGCCTTTCCTAATGACAACACACTGCGGACACTATCTGGGTCTCTAGTTTGTGTTTTTAGAACATCACAGTGGAAAAATAAACAGAGGCACAGTGTGCTAGGAAAGCCAGGTGGAGGGCACTGTTCCCATGGGTCTTTACAATAGCACTTGACGTGTACCAGGTGGCAGCCAACCTGTCTGGAAGCCAGCAGAAGTGGTGGTAGGGGTCCTGTTCTAAGAGAACGAAGTCTTAGTCCTTCTGGGCTCCACCAGGGGATCAGAGATAGCATGTGTGTGGCTCGACGCACCCTTACCTATGGCCCACAGGACTGTGTCAAAGGTGCCTGTGTCCTCTTTGCCAGAGATGCCATCCTCCCAGGTGACCTGGAGCTGACCATCTGGGAGCTTCCTGACGCGGGAGGGGGTGCAGCCTCTCAGAAACCGGGTGCCATGAGACTCCATGTGGTCTGTGACCAAAGAAGACATTTGCTGCAAGGCACAAGAGGACATGCCATGAGGATAACGTACCGGTAAGGGCTGAAGAGGGGTCTGCCCACTGGAGAATGTGGGGTACTCACTCACCACCCCCACCTCCAGGTCTTCTTGCTCTCTGGATCCTGGAAGCTGAGCCAGGAAAGCATTCAGACCCTGCTGGCCCAAAGCCTCTGATGCTGAGCATTTTGGCCAGGAGGTGCTTGGTCTGCAGGCTCCTCTCTGGATGCCGATGGTAAAGAATCATCTTGACCTAGGAACTCTGCCCAGGCCCAAGCCGATGGCCTTCTTCTCCCCCACCCAACCCCCACTGAGTGTGACCAGCTTGCCTTTGTTGCCATTGGGAAGCTGGGACAGCCAGCAGAAGACTCTGCTCCCAGAGAAATGCAGTAACAACAGGCAAGGGCACGCTGGGAGGGGAAAGGGTTGCCTGCTCCTCCCTCCTGGCCCAGAAGGCGCCATGTATCCACACCCTGGCTGTAGATGGTGGCCAAGTTTCCCAGGACACCGTGTGTGGGGTGTCACATAGACTAGCAGTGAGACTGGCCACAGATGCTTCTTTAGGAGGAAATAAACAGTCATGGTTTAAATCCTCCAACACCTGCCCAGGTGAGTTGGCTTACTCTGGACCACATGTATGAGGAACCCTACACATCAGGAATGTCCTGGTTGCTCAAGCAGAGAAATTGGCATGCTGGCTACTTGTTCCTCTTACAATCCTCTGGGTTCCTGAAAGGTTCAGACAACTGGGGCTCTGAGGGAACTATAGGGCATGCTCAGGTCCACTGCCACTTGGCCTGTCTGCCGGGAGAGTGTTTTCCTAGAGCTCCAGCTTGGGTCACAGAGCCTCCTCCCTAAGCACAACCCTCATCCCTACAGGCCTCTTTGCCACTCAGGCTTCAGCTTCATCTGCACCCTACTGCACAGCCTCTTTCCTCTGTCTTCAGCCTGGCACATCCTCCCCACCGTAGAGGGGCTCAGAGGCTTCCTAGACAATGTGTCCTGACTACAGGGACTGCGGTTGTATACCCCGAGAGAAGTAACAGCTGTGTGCCACAGCTTTAGGATGAAACCACATATGACTGCACAGGACAGAGAGCTATGTCTGCAAGTTAGAGCAGTGTGCAGTGGGTGGGGTAGTAGAGAACTGGGGTCTCAAGACAGCAGGCCTGACCCCTTCCACCTTCAGATGTGTCCTTGCCAGGCCTCTGAGCCAAGGTGCAACCACAACCCAGGAACAAGACTTCGCAGATCATGATGGATCCTCTTTGGCAGGGAACATGGACTATTTAACATCTTGACAATGACATTCCCAGACTTAGATTTATTTTTTATTTTTTATTTTTATTTTTTTGTGGGTACCGGGGGTCGACCTCAGGACCTCGCACTTGCCAGGTAGGCGCTTATGCTGCTGAGCTATTTCACCAGCCCTCAGACTTAGATTTTTTTTTTTTTTTTTGGTGGGTACCGGGGGTCGACCTCAGGACCTCGTGCGCCAGCAGGCGCCCATGCCACTGAGCAATATCACTGGCCCCCTTTTTCGTATGTGGGTTCCGGGAGTCGAACTCAGGACCTCACGTTTGCCAGGCAGGCGCTTACGCCGCTGAGCCATCTCACCAGCCCCCAGACTTAGATTTTAATGGGTGACTTTTCCTTGAAGAGTTTTTAGTTACAAAACTTTTTAGTTACATCACTCCAATAGCAGGAGCTTATCCTGCAGTTCATATGGGCATCTGCACCCAGATGAGCACGAGGACAGATGCACACCCATGCACCTGCTCAGACACACAAGGCAGTGCTCTGAACTCTAGCCACATGGCAGTCATGGATGCGCAGACCCTACAGCCTCTCTTGGGGCAAGATGAATGAGGCATGGTGGATGAGCCTGAAGTAACTTCCCAGGCTGTGCTGAGTGCTCCTGCATGTGCGGGCACATGACCCACAAGAACTGCATGCTCACGCTGGCTTGTGTACGTCTCATCTTAGCTTGTGGTGGATGGATGTGCTGCCTTGTCCTGCAATGTTCATCCAGGGTCTGGCCAATCTGTCACCTGCTTCTCCCTGCCTGGAGCTGGCCTTAGTGAGGTGGCGCCCCCACTGGGACCCAAGAGGAGCTCAGCAAGGAGGAAGGAGGGAGCAGGGAATTGGGGGTTTTGGGGTAGGGAACAGTGCTTCAGGGACACATCCCCATCACATACTAATGGAACAACCTGAAGGTGTGACCAGGCTGCCAGTCTGAGGCCAGAGGTGGTGTGCCAAAGATGTCCCTATGGCCTGGTAGGAGCACATCTATGCAACTGTGTGCACACTCCACTCACCAGCCTTTCTTCCAGACTCCCACAAGTGTGTTCTCATATTTCCTAAACAATGTCCTCCTCCAACTCAAGAGCCTGCTTCTGAGGCATGAGACTGCCTTCCCAGCCCACATGTGTACCTGCCTGGGGGACTGGTGGGTGGAAGGGAACCCAGACCTCTGGGAGAGCAGCACCACAGGGTGGAAGTTGGAGCCACTGGCCCTACCTGATCAAAGCCTCGGAGGGGGATGCTGCGCATCATGACGGTAGTATCCAGGCCGATCCCTGTGAGGAAGCCAGCACACTCCAGGGCTACATCTGCAGGTGATGGGCTAAGGAATACTCACAGATCATGACTTTGGGAGCAAAGAAGCAAGACCCCCAGGGCCCCACTCTAGCTGACCACACCCCCACTGATCTGCAGCCCCAGTGGAGACTCCTGCCATGAGCTGCAGATCCCCCCTACCCCAGGTCTCATGTGCACAACTGGGGGGCTGGGGGCTCTCCCAGCAAGCCCTCCCAACAGCATCGTGGATCTGGAACAGGCTGCACTGTGCCTCTACAGTGCGCCCATCCTGGTTCTGGAGTTTAATCTCAGCCTCCAGGGCTGGATCTGCATCCTGGTTGAGTCAGAGCACAACCACCAGCTGGGCTGGGAGGGAAAAGCCCCATGGGTAGAAGACAAAAAACTGCTGCCCATGACCTGTGCTCTCAGGGGGTGAGACAGGGGGCTCCAGGGCTTTTATCTTCCCTCAGATATCCTCTATTCTGACCCTGGGCCCCCGGGCCTCCACTCTTAACCCTGCTGGTTTGACTGCTCCTTCTGAAGGAATGAGAGTGGAGCCGACAGCTCTCGAGGGAGATCACTTGGCTGCCTCACGGCCGTGTCCAGCTGCCCTAACTGGCTGGCTGTCTCAGTGTGTGGCTCAGAAAGAGCTTCCAGGAAGCCCTGGCCACAGAGGTCAGCATCAAATTGTCCCCTGGGCATAGGCTCTCTGCCCAAAAAGCCTAGCAAGCCTGATCCAAGGAAGCAAAGGGGCCACCAAGGGGTAGCACTGTCAGGAAGAACACGACATGGAGAACACAAGTCCACGTCACCTCGTCTACCTACACACTAGCAAAGGATACAGCTAGCCCCAACCACCAACCTGTCAGAGGAACAGAGAGCACAGGGAGTAAGTGGCTGCATAACCCACATGGGTGCACAAGCTGTCATCCCAAGAAGGGGACACATAAGGACCCTTCTGTTTCATGCCAGGCACTCAGCTAATGAGCACCAAGGCTGACTGTTCAAATAGGTCATCCCAAGATACAAAGCCCACTTCCCAGAGGCTACAGTTGTGAAATACAACATGACAAACAATATTATTGAATCAGCAAATTGCCTGGTGGTGAAGGGCATGTGGTCAGTGACAAATAGAACCTGTCCCAAGTTAGGAACCAGGCAGCTCCAGGATTCTGCGGATACATCAAGAAATTTCCATTAGGAGAAGCACAGAGTTTTCTTTCTGCCCTGAGATGAGTTCTGCCTTGAGACCCTCTGGGCCTCCTGGAGCCAGACTGGAAGCAGGGAAACACTTTGCAGGATGGTGAGGGAACCAGATGGGGGAGGGGAGGGTTTCCTTGGGAAAGCATATTATGTGAGCAGAACACCTTGAGATCACAGAAAACCAGGGTGGAAGACCCATGCAGCCTGTCCGGCCCCAGAGCTGGGCCCAGGGCCAGAAGAGCCAGCTCCCTGAAGCAATAACTGAGGGCACAGGATGCTGAGACTCACTAGAAATATTTGCTCTAGGAGTTTGTGATTTGTTGTTTGTGGTAGGAATACTGAACCCAGGGTCTTGCACATGCTAAGCAAGTGCTCTCCCACTGAGCTATATTCCCGACCCACTCTTAGCAGTATAAATCCTGTCCTGTGGTCAACCCTGCACTCCATGTGTGCACATATGTGCACACACTGACGCACAGGTACATCCACACATGTATAGTCATAGGCACACATATACATCACACATCTGCACACACCGATGTGCATGTACATACACACATGCATGGGCACACTGGCATGCACATGTGCACAGTCACATCACACTGCTGTGTACACACATGTGCACACTTATGCATGCACAGTGCACAATGTGTAGTGCACATTTGTGCACAATCACATCACTTTTGTGCACACTCATATACATGTGCACAAATGTGCATGTGCACACTCATGAATACACACATGCACATACTCATGTAGGCAACATGCATACGCACATGTAAGCAGGCTCAAAACCCAACAGAAAGGGAACTCGCAGGCAGGGTGGCTACACGTGGGTGGGCTCATCAGATCACCCCTCAGCCTCTGAACAAGAGGAGGTGATGGAAGGATGGATAAGCCCAATGTCAGCGTTAATCCCAGCAGGTACTAATGATATAATTCCATTTCAAGAAGCAGCATATCCCTTAGAATACTGTAGGTGCCCTGTGGGAAGCATGTGGCATGCTGCTTCCTCAGGAGCTGGGGACAGAACCAAGCTACCCGGCTGGGCACAAAGTGGTCCTAGATGGTCACACAACCCCACTCAGTGTGTGAGAAGGATGGAGACCAGGAGAGCAGAGATGCCTCCCAGGCCCCATGCAGGGCTAGCAGTGCCTAAGAAACAGACAAGGGTGCACATGTACATGTAACATGTACATGAAAGTACATTTCTATAAGGACGTAACAACTCTTTTTGGATTTGATGGATATGGTGAAAGGCATAAGCCTATAGGACGGGGCCGGTGATATAGCTCAGCGGCATAAGCACCTGCCTGGCAAGCGTGAGGTCCTGAGTTTGATTCCTGATACCCACATATAAAAAAAAAAAGCCTGTAGGATACGAGATTACAAGTTACTTAAAGTACAAACAGCACTCAGCTGTTGTGAATATCCTGTCCTAAGAGCCAGATCCACTTGGAGAAAGTGTGTCAGTGCTCAACACACAGTGTCCTCTGCTCACTGCTTCCAGTGGTGCCCACAAACAAGACTGCATACTGCTGACCTGTGCAGGCACTAGGGTAGTGACACCAGTGTGGCCCTTCCATTGCCAGCAGGGCCTCCCTGCTAAGAGCCCACTTGCTGATCCTCCTTGGGGAATGGGCTGGCTGTAGCCTCCAGGCTTTAGGACAGTGGGCTGAGCCTTTTCTCAGCCCTTCTCCATGGCTGAGCCACAAAACAATGTGGTCTCCTGATTCTGGCAAAAACAGTTTGTTTCTGGTTGGGTGTGGTGGCACACACCTGTAATCCCAGCATTCAGGAGGCTGAGGCAGGAGGATCAGTGCAAGTTCGAGGCCAGCATGGGCTACATAATGAGACCCTGTCTCAAAAAAATAAAAAGTTTGTTTCTGTAGTTCACATGTGCCAGCCCCCCAGAGCTGCATAGGGAGCTGGTGGGGGAGCTGGGGACTACAGATCTGCCCTCAGAGCCCTAGAAGCACCCAGCACCACCTGTCTGTGGTCACACAGTAGGGGGAAAAGCTCCCACTTCACAGATGCCAGTTCCAAATTGCTGACTGAGGGCACATGTGGGTAAGGTGGACACCAGCCAGGCACACTGCTAAGTGGGCTTCCTTCACTGTACTTGTGCAGCTGAAATCTTTCAACAAAAGCTCTCATCCTGCTTGGTTCCAGGATAACTCTGGGCTTTTTGTCTTCATGAATGATGATTTTTGTCACTATTGATTTTTACTTTACCTCTTCCCCCAATTAATCAAATAATGAGAATGTTAATTCTTAGAAGGATGCAGGATATGAGAACTTCAACAGAGAACTCCCTTCAAACTAACTAGAGTATGAAAATGCTGGAGGAAAAACAAGGACAGACATCAAAGCCTCCAGTCACAAGGAGCAGAGTTCCAGAAGACAGTCAACTGCAGATGGGCTTCCACAGACCACGCTCAGCCTGGACAGGGCTGGGGGACAGACAAGGACCAGTGGCACTCATACTAGCCACAGAGATGCAGCAACCGTCACAGGCCACAGCCAGCTATGAGGAGTGCGGTGGTGCTGGCAGAAGTCAGGGGACCAGCTCAGCAGACCTGGGGGCTAGAAACTCTGGACTTAACCACTGCATTAAAAGACCCTATTATCCCAACTACTTGGGAGGGCAAGGCAGGGTAGCAAGTTTAAGGCCAGCCCAGCCAACTTAGCAAGACTCAGTCTCAACATAAAAATTAAAAAAGGACTAGGCAAGCTCAAGAGCCTAGGTTCAACTCCTCATACTAAAAAACAAAACAGGGCTGGTGAGATAGCTCAGCAGCATAAGCGCCTGCCTGGCAAGCGTGAGGTCCTAAGTTCGACTCCAGGTACCCACATTAAAAAAAAAAAAGATAGATGATAGGGAATAGCAAGATAGATCTTTTGCATATGGGAAGGGGACCAAGAGATGGAAGTGGGGTGGGAGCAGATTAAAAAAAAGACCTAAGGGCCAGTGAGATGGCTCAGTGGCGTAAGCACCTGCCTGGCAAGCGCGAGGTCCTGAGTTCGACTCCTAGTACCCACATAAAGGAAAAAAAGGGCCGGTGATATCGCTCAGTGGCACAAGCGCTTGCTGGCAAGCACGAGGTCCTGAGGTTGACTCCCGGTACCCACATAAAAAAACAAAACAAAACAAAAACCCCTAAAATCAGGGTATCTGCCCACCCACACAGAAGCCACCATTCTGTACTCCATGAGCTATGAATCCAAATTTGTGTGCGTTCCAGGCGGCTCAGCCCTCTGTGCCTTTCGGTGTACAACATTTTCAAGGGAGGTATAACTACCATGAGATTAACCTAATCACAGGGCAGGTTTTCTTGTTCAAAATCAGAACAGGAGAGGAAGCAAAAACAAAAGCGTTAACATGGGCCACAGAAGCCCAGGCTTAAAAAGCCATCCATTTGCCTCTGGAGCCTGAAGGCCCCAATCCTCTCTCTAGAAAGCACACCCACACAAGTGACAGGCTTAGGGACCACCTGGCCCCTTGGCAGTCCTGCCAACACAGGAAATGCCAGCTGGGTTACAGAGCTGTGGGCAGCACAGGGTAGGGGGGTGAGGGAGGCTCCACCCCAATGAAGGCTGGCTCCAGGCTTGCCAGAGGCCTGCCAGCTCCATCCAACACCTTGGTACCCAATGCTGGGCCTGATGGAGACTGCTCTGACCAACCTCTGGGTAACAGATGCCTCAGAGGGCCCTAGACCTATAGTGTCTTAGCCACAGGGATGCATACAAGCAGATGGGCAGGCAGGCTTTACGGTCTGGGAAAACAAGTCCCAGATAAATGGCTAATCTTCCTTTTGCTGGATACAGGACAGTACACCAAACAAATGTGGAGGTTATGCAGAAAATGAGATTAGTAAGCAGTGATCACTTCTAAATAAACAGCTGTGGTTCTCTCTAAAATAAAGTTTACCTTCCTCCCTCTTAGGCTTAGGGAGAGAGAAAAATGACTGTAGTACCTGGCCAGGCTTCTGAAACTTCATGATAAACTCTGACAGGCAGCATTAATTCATCCCAAATGAATTAATGCTTCACAGAGCCCCAAGAATCCAAGGACAGAACTGTTGGGCTGCTGGAGCAGCTGCAGAAGTGGACATCCTGGGATATCCTTGGCCTCCTCCCTCCCTGGGTGAACATGTGGGCTGAGCAGCCCTTGAATGGGGCTGGCAGCTGTGAAACAGGGTGCCCTCATGCTCTGTAAGCCTCTTGGGGATCTGGACAAGGTCCCCTGAGCAGACAACAGAAACAAGCAGGTTGTGGCTATTACCTGGAAATAGCAACTCAGTTACTGGACCTCAAAGTAGATCCAATGTGGGGAAGAGCGACCCTGCTGTCTCATTCAAGTCCTCTTCCCTAGCCCAACACTGCCAGCTCAGCCCAGCTTTGCAGAAAGCTGACGTCCAGGTACAGTGAGCCCAGGCAAAAGAGCCAATCAATTTGCAGGGAGGCGAAGGGGTTCTGAAAGAGAGTGACTAGGATTCTCTGCTTTGGGGTTAGAATACCTGAGCCCTGAAACCTAATGTCAAAGGAGAAGGCAGAGCCCAGGTTATACAAGCACAGGAGGCAGAGGTAGGGATTCTGGGCCCAGGCAAGCTGGGCGGCCAAGCCCAAGTATGCCAGGGTGCAGAGGCTTCAAGGTGGGCAGCCCTGCTGGTGGGGAGTAGGCTGGAAAATGGCCTGGGCTGTGGGGCTGGAGGTCAAGCTCAGCTCCTTGACCTCCCTTACTCATCAAGCCCCCTCTGTCCTGCAGGTTTTTTTGGGGCTGCATTTGAATCCCAACCCCATGCCTGCCTCCCCAAAGACATTCAAGGAATGAGTTCACCTTTCTCACCTTCATATTCCCCCACCTCTCAGGACCTTGGTCTGCAGAACTGAATGGCTCAGTCCTGCAAAGCCACCCATCCCCTCAGCATCCCAACTTCCCTGGCTAGGGGTGTACAGCTGCCTACACTGTCCCACTGCCCACTCCTCCTGAAGGGGCTCCTGCTGCCTCCCCAGGGGATGCTGCCCCCCACCCCCAGAATCTCCTCTGTTCTTCAACCTATTCTGGATTTGATAGAGGAATAAAGAAACAAGAATAATAGAAAAGGGAATGAAGCTAGGCACAAAGCTGACAACTGAGACTGAGCAGGTGTCAACCCGGAGTCCCACTCAGGGACCTGCACTGGCCCTGAGTATTTGAGGCAGCCAGGATGCCCCTGAGCCCACTGGGCCTAAGCGTCCCTCCCACCCACTTGCAAGCTCATGCTGCCTTTCCAGGGGTTCTCTACACTGGCTGGTCACTTTCATGGGCTCTGATCCAGGCATTTGGGCTCTGACCAACAGGTGTGGCCTTGTTTGGTTGGCACCCAGCTGTTGAATGAAGAGTGTGCCTTAATTCTGTCTCCTATGGACAGGGCTCAGGCATGATTGCCCCGTCTCTGCCACCTGTCCAGCCCTGGGCTCCCTGAGACCTGATGCCAGCCAAGAGGAAAGCAGGGCTTCCCATGTGATGCCCAAAGGCAGTGTGGATCAACCTTGGGAGGCTAAAGCAGTGTAGGCCCTATTACAGGCCCAACTCACTTCAGGGGTGACCTAAAACTACTCGTCCCTGGGCCCCACACAGATGCACCTGAAAGTCACAGCTGCTGCCTGTGCCCATGTATGGAGAAAGACAAGGAGGCTGTATAAGAGACCTGGCTGGGGCTGATGGCACCCGTCCTCAGCAGAGCTGCCAACCAGTAGAGTCAGTGCCCACTGCCGGCGGAGGCCCAGGCATGCTGGGCCCACCAGCCTCCAGGCCAGAACCAAGCAGTCAAATTGTCCCTACCCGACTCCAGGAGGCACTTTGGGGCCAGAGGGCCAGCCCTAGGGTCCGTATTAATTTCAGCTCCATTTTAAAGGCGAGTTAAAATAAACATGGAGAATATTTATAAGGCAAATAAATCTGGCAGAAACAGCCCCTCCAAGTGTGAGCGGAGGCCTCCCCCTCAGCCCCAGCCCAAGCTGATAAAATACAGAAATGCTACTGTAGACCCTCGGGGCTTATTTTGACTGCTGCAGAGGAATGTAACATGTAAACACTCACTCCCGTATTACACTGTTACAACTTGCATTAACAGCGTTGGACAAAAGCTGCATTTTCACAGAAGCATCGTACAGGGATATATCTCCAGCTTAATTTTTAAAAAAACCATTTCCTCACATAAATCATGCTCAGAATGAAACGGGTGACTGATACATTGCAAACACTTTTTTTCTTAAACAATAACATACCTAGATTCCTTCTAAACTAAAGAGCTTTAAAAAAAAAAATCTCCTAAATGTTTTTTTTCTGAAGAAAATAAACACTGCAGTTTCTTTCCTGACCAAAATATCTGGGGCCATGTTTTTCTGGCTGAGCTAACTGCCCACGACACACAGAGAAGGAGTCCTTGAGCCACCAGCCGGAAGAGACAGATCTTGGCCACTGGTGCCAGAACCTCCCTGGGCTTCACCACTGTGTTTCTCCCACGTGGGTCCCCTCCCCAGAAATGTGCAGGCGCAGAACTCAGAAAATGCTGCACCAGTGACAGGCCAAGATAATCACCTGAGCCCAGGGGGCTGCAGCCTGGGCAGAGGAGCAGGGCAGGGACTGGCCTCCTAGGCTGCCACACACTCAGGGCTGTTTCAAGACAGGTCCAGCACATAGAGCATTAAGGAGAGGCTGGGAAAGCATGTCTAAATTCCACCAAGGGAAATCAGCGTGAAGGAAACCAAGAAGATTCAAAAACAGCAGTCCCAGTGGTCAGAGGCAGAACTGGGGGTCCTGAGTGGGGATGGTTCTGTCAGATAGGTACAGGAGCCAAGCTGGGGCACCCTGGTAGCTCACCAACAATGGCAACTAGCCCTAGGATATACAGTAGAGGAAAATCCAACCTGTGGAAGCCCTACAGGAAAATACAGGGACTTAAAAAAAAAATCTTGGTGGTGGGGCAGGCCTTCCTGAACATGTAATAAATCTAAAAGCCATTAACTGTAAAAAGAGATTTAAGTTACATCGAAAAAAAAAGGAAAACCATTTGTACATTACACAAGTTAAAAGACATGAGAAGCTGAGAAAATCTGCTCCGTGTATAACACAGGATCCTATCTCTAATACACAAACCAGCTGGAAGATCAGAAAAAGATAAGAGAAGGAGAGAAACCAACTGGATAGAAAGTGGGTCAATACCAAACTGATGACTCTCTCTCTCTCTCTCTCTCTCTCACACACACACACACACACACACACACACACACACGCACAGGCTCACATACTCACACACAGACACTCTCAGTTTCAAGAAAGGCCAGTAAATATACAAAAAGGTGACTGATTGTAATGAACAGAATGAGAGTATGTCTAATCTAGCAGACACTCAAAGATAAAAAATCAAGCCAGGAGTGGTGGTGCATGCCTCTAATTCCAGCATTCTGGTAGGCTGAGGCAGGAGAATCATAAATTTGAGCCCTGCCTGGACAACTTAGCAAGATCCTGCCTCAAAATAAAAAAAAAAAAAAAGGACTTAGGATATAGCTGAGTGCAAAGGCCCCTGAGTTCAATCTCCAGTACGACACACTCAAAAACATAAATAAATAAAAATTTTAAAAATAAAAAACACAAGGGACTAGGGGTGTAGCTAAGTGGTAGAACACTTGCCTAGCATGTGCAAGGCCCTGGGCTCAATTCCCAGTACTGCTAAATAAATAAATAACCAAACAAAACCACCCAAGCCAAACCAAACCAAAAAATCCAGGTAACCTAGAAATTACGGCATAAAGGAAAAAAGTGATACATGTGACAACCTAAAGAATTAAAAATTTGGGCTGGGTGTGTAGGTCAGTGGTAAAGCACTTGCCTGGCATGCATGAGGCCATGAGTTCAATTCCCAGTACCATAAATACATAAATAAATAATTGCAAAAAAATATGATGACGGGCCGGTGAGATGGCTCAGCGGCGTAAGCGCCTGCCTTGCAAGCACGAGGGCCCGAGTTCAACTCCCGGAACCCACATACAAAAAAGGGGCCGGTGATATCGCTCAGCGGCACGGGTGCCTGTTGGCGTGCGAGGTCCTGAGGTCGACCCCCCGGTACCCACAAAAAAAAAAAAAAAAATATGATGACATCAAAAGACAAACTACAATCTGAGGATCTGGTGGAAGATGCTAGACAGATGGATACAAACTGGCATGAGCTCAGCTGTAGACAGGGAGGGACCGACATGTGCCACAGGCATCGGGGACCATGGCTACCGCACAAGAACTGGAAAAGACACTCCTTTCCTTTTTATATTTTTGTACTGAGGATTACACCCAGGGAGTACTGAGCTATATCTCCAGCCCTTTTAAATTATTTATTTATTTATTTATTTGAGACCAAGTGTCACCAAGTTGCCAAGGCTAGGCTTGAATTTGTGAATCTCTTGCCTCAGACTCCAGCGTAGCTGGGATGATAAGTATGTGCCACTACTACTGGCCCACTTATGTTTTACAAATAAGCCGATGGCAAGATATGGAGGACACCGGAACCCACATACGAAAAAGGGGCCGGTGATATCGCTCAGCAGCACGGGCGCCTGCTGGCGCGCGAGGTCCTGAGGTCGACCCCCGGTACCCACAAAAAAAAAAAAAAAAAAGATATGGAGGACAAGGAGAAGCAGATAAAAGCGCACATAGCACAGGGTGTAGCTAGCCTGTGGCAAAATGTCGTGAGGTTGAAGGTCACTGACCCTTGAACCAGGATTTTCTACTTCTAGGGAAGACCCTTTTAGGTATATATAAAATGTATAAAACTACCTCACCCATCAGGACCAGAAAATGACAAGCGTTGGTAGGGACGTGGAGACACTGGAGCCCTGTCACACTGTCAGCGGGAATGCAGGATGCTGAAGCTGCTGTGGAGAAGTGTTTGGCCATGTCTCAAAGAGTCCCAGCAATTCCACTTCCAGGTCTATACCCAAAAGAATTGAAAGTAGGAACCAAATAGTATTTGTACCCCTATGTTCACAGCTGTGTTATCCAAGATAGCCAAGAGGTACAAGCAACCCAAGTGCCCATGGGTGGATGAATGGTAAACAAAATGTGGTATCAACAAAATATGATATATACAAACAGTACGGCATTATTCAGCCTTACAAAGGAAGGAAATTCTGACATGTGCTCCAACATGGAGGAACCCTGATGATATTACGCTAGTGAAATAGGCCAGTCACAAGAGGACAAATGCTGTGTGTCCACAGCAAGAGGTAGTGAGAGTTGTCACATTCATAAAAACAGAAAAGAGAATGGTGGCTCCAGGGCTGGGGGTGAGAGGAGATGAAGAGCTACTGTTTAATGGACAAAGAATTTCAGGTGGGGAAGATGAAAAGAGTTCTGGAGACGGATGGTGGTGATGATTGTACAACATTTAACATCAGTGAACCGTACACTTAGAAAGGCCAAGATAGTAATTTTTTTTTGGTACTGGGGATTAAACAGGGTTTTCACACTGAACTATACCCCCAACACTTTTTTAAATTTTTAAATTTTGAGACAGGGTCTTGATAGGTTGCTAAGTTGCCCAGGCTGGGCTTGAACTTGTGATCTTCCTGCCTTAGCCTCCCAGAGTGCTGGGATTACAGGCATGCACCACCAAGCTTGGGTCAAGATGGTAAATTTTATGTGTATTTTACTACAAATTGGGAAAAGTGATGGTGTACATAGATGCATATCAAAGGGTTTTATTGCGGCATGTATAGGAATGAGAAACTACCGAGATGCTCATTCATGGACGAAAGGTAAAAGAAACTACACCATAACCATGCAAGGGACTCAAGACCTGACACTGCTTTGTAAGTGTGAAACAATGTGACACACATGTACACGCTCCCCAGCTGCACGTACAAGAACACACGCTCCAATGTGCCCACAACACACACTTTTTTTTTTGTGGTTACCGGGGATCAACCTCAGGACCTCAGGCGCCAGCAGGCACCCGTGCCGCTGAGCGATATCAACAGTCCTTTTTTTGTATGTGGGTTCCGGGAGTCGAACTCGGGCCCTCGCGCTTGCCAGGCAGGCGCTTATGCCGCTGAGCCATCTCACGGGCCCCCCCTTTTTTTTTTTTTTTTTTTGAGACAGGGTTTCACTATGTAGTTCAGGCTAGCCTTGAACTCTCAGCCATCCTCCTGCCTCAGTCTCCTGAGAGCTCCACCAGTATTTCCTAGTGGGTAAGTCCTGAGGCGACCAACCACTGCCAACAACCAAGCCTCTGCTGCCCTCTGGTGGCCAGTCTGGTCCCTGCAACCTGGAAGTCTCGCACACACAGGCAGGAGCAGCTTCCTGGACCTGGGACCCTGGACCAGCCCAGCTCTGGGAGCAAGCAAGTGCACTTAGCATAGGTGTGCCGCTCACACACTGCTGGTATCACTGCTACAACTGGGCTGTGGCTTTCGAGGCTTTTGGAGTCTTTTCTAGATTTCAGGGAATCCCAATATACAAGACAGATGACTGGAGACATTTGATTGAGGCCCTTCCTAATGTCTCTAGGGGACCTAATGGGAACCCTAGGGACAACCACTGACCTAGATAATAAATGGCTGGCTCACTTTATGTGACATCCATGTTGTCACTTCCAAGATAGCCATGGGAAGCAGTGTCAACAGCCCTGCAGAGGGGTACACATATTCAGCTTTCTTTCCTCCTTTTACAGAAACTGGAAAGATGTCTTCAGAACTGGGCAGCAGTGAACAGAGGGAAGACATCCATCCTGCACACACCAGCCTTACGTTTTTCCAGGGGATTCCTTCAGCCAGAAGATGTCGTCACTTGTAATTCCATATTCCAAGGCACCTTCGATCTATCAAGGAAAAAAGCATCCATGTGACAAGCATCCATATCATCTGGTCTGTCCCAGGGACATCATCAAAATGCCTCTTCTGCAAAAACAACTCAACCAGAACCACCCCAGCCCATGTTTGGACACAGCTTCTTTGCCCTACATCCTTGTCTTCAGGTTGTGGCCTGGGCACAGAGGAGTCCTGTCTGTATCTGCCTTGGTGTGCTGTCTGCCTGGTGCTGGAAGCGCTGAGCACACCTCGGCAAAGGCCCTCCCAGGCAGATGCGGTAGCAGCTTTCCTCTCTGCTTTTGGGGCCTTCTCCTTGATCCTTTTTTTGGGGGGGTAGTGCTCTACCCCTGAGCCACATCTTCAACCCCTTTTTTATTTTTTATTTTAAGCGAGTCTTTCTGAATTTCCCAGGTTGGTCTTGAATTTGTGATCTTTCTGCCTCATCCTCCACAGTACTTGGGATTACAGGTGTGCACCTGGTAACCTTCCTTGATCTTGATGCAGACCCAGGGCACAAGCCCCGAGGCAGGCATAGCAGCTTCAGAGGCCAGACGGCTGGCCCCTGTGATGATCCAGACACCTGGGAAGGAGATGGGGACAAGTAGACCAAGGGAGCAGCACCCAGGACCCATGGCCCCAGGCTCACAAAAATGTGGGTGAAGAGAGATCAGCAAATCAGGGATTAGGAGAGCTGTGCAGCATTCCAGTGACAGATCCAGAGGGGAAGAGAGTAGTACATGAGCAGGGTGTCACACTGCAGGCTGAGGCAGGGCTGTACACAGGAAGCAGAGAGCTCTGAGGGTACCAGGCTGCAGGCTGGGTAGACCTAGCACCTTCCAAAGCTAGCCCGGGTGGGTACATACCTAGGAATCATAGATCCCTGATGAGGGGCAGCTAAGCAGGTGGGACAAACCCTGAAACGGAGAGTCCCTCTAGTGCCCTGTGAGAGTAAGACATGCTGAGAGAGAGGAACCAGGCATGCATGCATGCATGCATGCATAAATAAATAATAAAGCCAGGAATTTCTCCAGTTTGTTCAAGGAAAATCAACAGTTCCAAAAATCAAAGGGACTAAAACATAAGCTAGCCAGACATGATGACATATACCTGTAATCTTGGCTACTTGGAAAGCTAAGGCAGGAGAATGGCAAGTTTGGGGCCAGCCTGAGCAACTTAGCAAGAACCTGTCTCAAAATTTAAAAAGAGCTGGGGGTGTAGTTCAGTGCTCCCTGAATTCAATCCCTAGTACCAGAGAGAAAAACACAAGTAAGTCTTGGCAAGCACTCAGGGAAGACAAGGGCATGGTGGAGACAGGGTCTGCACAGGGGAGAGTAGAGGGACCACTGAACTGCCTCCTCCCAAACCAGGAGCTCTGGCTTTATTCTCCTGTGCACATGTGGAGACCCCAGCAGCCACCCAGCTCAGTAGAACAGATGGGTAGGCCAGGACCCCTCCACAGGGCCCACTGTATGGAAGGAGGTACAACTCTGCCCAGTACCTCTAAGGAGCCAACATGACTACAAGGCTCTCAGTAACAACTGTGGCCTTCAAGGGCTTTAAGGAGAAGCACTAGGAGCCTGACCCTGTTAAACAATGGCACTGTGTCATCTGTAGAGCCAGGCAGCCACCTGAGGACCCCTCTGTGCACGAGTAGCCAGGGTGCTTCTAGCAGCTATTCTTGCTGGCCTGGCAGACAGAGGATAGGCTCCATGGCCCTCTGAGACTGGAGGCACTCATGCTCCACTGGTCCTTTCTCCTCCCCATTTCCAGAGCAAGCACAGGATGGAAGTGGCCTCCTGCCCAAGAACACTCAGCATATGACCTAGCTAGTGGTTCTGACCACCCTCCAGCTTGCCTAGTGCTAGAAGCCTCTCCCTGGGGCCACCTGTCTAATGTTTTAATTTTATGGCTGCCTGCAGTGAGGCAAAAACAGACGAACCAAAAAGCTTACAAGGCAAAGCTGAGGAATGAGGTGTCACAGAGCTTGAAGAGCTCTAACATATTTCTGGGAATCTCAACAGCCAGGCACATAGACTGGGCTGTGCACACACCAGGGAAGACTGAGGAGGCCCTGGGCTCACCTCGCACTGGCACTGATCCCTGCACAAGCAAGCAGTGAAGGCCAAGGAAGCATTTAAGGAGTACGCCACACACACACTCACACACACAGAGCCTTCAGCATGGACTGGGAGATTTTGTAGTTCCAGGTATTTAGGAACAGCCCCCGTCCTTTGTTGACCACTAAACTATCTAAGTAGATTTCAGTGGCCAAACATAATAAAGAATAAGTACTTTTCAAAATTAGTTCAAGAAGCCAGAAAATGATGCGCATGCCTGTAATCCCAGCACTCAGGAGGCTGAGGCAGGAGGATCACAAATTCAAGCCCAACCTGGGCTACAGAGTGAGTTCAAGCCAGCCTGAACAACATAGCAAGACCCTGTCTCAAAAAAAAAAAGAAAGAAAGAAAGAAAGAAAAGAAACAAAGAAACAGAGAAAGAAATTCTACTCTAAAGAGAAATGAAAACTAAGACCAGGAAGAACTTTTACATGGACATTCACAGAAGTACAGTTCATAACAGCTAAAAAGAATAAATAACTCAAATATTCATCACTGAGTAAGTGGGTATATAAAATTGGTATATGTACACACTACTGATATTTTTCAACCTTAAGAAGGAAGGAAATTCTGACACCTGCTACAACATAGATGAACCTTGAGGACTTTATGCCAAGTGAAATAAGCCAGGCACACAGAGACAATATTGTATGATTCTACTTATATGAGGCAACTAGAATAATCCAAACATAGAGACAGAAAGTAGAATGGTGGGTGCCAGGGGCTGGAGAGGAGGGCATGGGGAGCTACTGTTTAATAGATACAGAGGATCAATTTGGGATAATCAAAAAGTTCTGGAGTCTGATGGTGGTAACTGATGGTTGCACAATTCTGACTTTACTAAAATCCACTGAACTGTACCCTACAAAAGAGTGAAGTTTATTTCAAATTTTTAAGAATGGGGGGGGGGCCGGTGAGATAGCTCAGCAGCATAAATGCCTGCCTGGCAAGCTCGAGGTCCTGAGTTCAACTCCCAGTACACACATACAAAGAAAAAGAGGCTGGTGATATCATCAGCGGCACGGGTGCCTGCTGGCACGCGAGGTCCTGAGTTCGACCCCCATTACCCAAAAAAAAAAAAAAAAAAGAATTGGGGAAAGAGGGGAAAGGTAAAGAAGGCTTAAATCTTATATGTCCCAATATTTTAAGGTTGAAAAGAAAAGGAGTCGGGGCCGGTGATATAGCTCAGTGGCATAAGCGCCTACCTGGCAAGCGCAAGGTCCTAAGTTCAACTCCCAGTACCCACATATTAAAAAAAAAAAAAAAAAAAAGGAGTCAACAATGGAGAGTTAGAAGGGGATACTAGGGCCAGATTTGGTGGTATGTGCCTACAGTCCCGGCTGCTTGGGAGACTGAAGCAGGAGGATCTCTTGAGTATGGGATTTGGGGACCAGCCTGGGGAATATAGTGAGACCTCAGATTAAAAAAAAAAAAAAAAAAAGGAGAAGAAGGGACTCTGGGATGAAAGGAGACTAGGCCTAGTGGTGCCCAAGAGGCAGGTGAAGAGTGCAATGAGAATGGTTTTGAGGACTGAACAACATGGAGGTCAACTGGAAAAGAGAAAGTGATAACAGCAAATACAGAAGAAACAGCAGGGTGGAGGCTCTGGTGGAAAGCACTGAGAGCACACAGTGGGCCCAGGGACCATGAATGTGCCCGGGGTGCAGAGGAGGGTCCAGCTTTGGGGACACTCACATGTGTAGGGTACTTTGGCCGCCCTCCAGTAGCGATGACAATGTGTTCAGCTGAAAGCAGAGTCTGGAGAATAAACCGAGAAAGCCACGGGTCAAAACTGCACTGTGGCCGCCCATCCAAAGGGCTCAAATGCCTAGAGGCGCTGCGGGGTAGCAGCTCTCATACTAGCCCTGCCTGCAGCTCAGAGATCCCACAGGGCAGGGATTATATCAAGGGTCTACTGGATAAAAGAGGGACAGGTACATTCTAACAAGGGACAAGAAACATTCTAACTCCAAGCATGTCACAGTTTACAAGTACCCAACAGACATCTTGTCACCTCAAATCCCCGCAAAACCCTGCAAAGAGGGTAGCACCTTCCCTGTCAGGTTATCCCAAGCAGCAGGGCAGCCAGGTGCAAGGTACATCTCACACAGACTGGCTTTTTTGTTGTTGTTGTGTTGGGGATCGAACCTAGGCAACTTCTCTACTGCTGAGCTACACACCAGCCCTGCTTAATCACTTTAAAGAAGTTCAACCTCAAAGGAAGCCTTCTGTTCCATGCCAACAGCGCTTTTCACTAGACCACCACCCAGGCTGAACAAGACTGGCATCAGCTGCCAAGCTCTGCAGCAAAGTCCAAGAGAAGCCATGCAGCCACGCAGCACAGGACAGGCTGTACTCACTTCCTTCCCTCCTTTTGTGATGCCGCGAACTGTGTGCTGGTTGACAAAGCTGGCTTTGATGTTAAAATATTTGACTTTTCTGCAAAGTAAAAATAAGATTTTCAAACATTTAAACATTTCCTCTGCAAATTAAACCTCAGCAACTGGTTTAAATAGGCAGCACTGTGCAGACTGCTAAAAAGCAAGATCTAGGGCTGGGGATATAGCCAAGGGGCAAAGTGTTTGCCTAATATGTGTGAGACCCTGGGTTCAATTCCCAGTACCTCCAAAAAAAAAGAAAGAAAGAAAAAGAAAAGGCAGAAAGCCATGCCAAGAAGTGAGTGGAGAAAGGGGCACTTTGTTCCTCCTGCTACGTTCCCAGGGACACAGTGACCACAGGTGCCGAGGCAGGGACAGAAGCAGCTCAGCATCATGTTGAGATCCTACACACAGGCCCTGGTGGGCAATGAGAAAGGGCCAGGCCCCGTTAAGGCCAGTCCTTATCACCTGGGCACGTCTGCAGGGGGCTAAGGTGCACAACGCGTAGGTGTTGCCCTCTGTCTTCAGTGAGGCCAGGAGAACATGTGTGATAAGGCCTGTGGGGCACAACAGCAGGCAGAAACGTGTGTGTGGTGTGGAGAAATGACCCCCACTCTGTAGTGACAAAGGCCATGGTGCAGCAGTGGGTTCTCAGTGCTTTGGGATGGCTTTACCTCCCTTTGTTCTTATGTTCTCCCTCTTCAACCGCAGCACCCCATCTGGGCTGCAGAAAGCTACTGTAGGAAGTGCCTTTCACTCATCTTGGCCACCAGGGACAGCCACGTGAGAGACACATGACAGCCTTGAACACTACTCATAGTAAGTCAAAATAGAAACAACCAAGGTCCCTGAGACTCCCTCTAAAGGTGGCCATGGAGCTGGCCTGGGGATGGGCCTGCCAGGCACTTGCCTGGAGCCCTGAACCCACTGCCTCAGCAAACCAAACTCAGGAATATAGAACCCCACACAGAGGAGGCAAGACACAAAATCTCTGCAGCACAAAGCAGCTTAGCTCCCTGGTGGAGGACTGGCTGGCGAAGCCCAGGGAGAGTTAGGGGCCCAGCTTCTCTGGCTTGAGTGAGTACAAAACTGCCGCCTGCTGTGGAGCCCTAGGAAGACCCCAGGGGACAAACCAAAGGGGCACAGGTGAGATCCCCAACCTCTGAGGGCCACCATCTCCACAGAGGCAAAGGGCAGAGCTACAGTCCAGGAGCCAAGCTGGTTCTGAGGCGAGTGCCAACCCTTAGAAGAAGGTGTCAGGAAGGGAAGGCTCAGCCTCTGGCCTGGGGATCCTCAAGAGGGACAGAAATGGTGTCTCAGGCTGGAAGGGTCAGGCAGGGACATGTGCTCCAGCAGGAAACACCAGGGCCCTCTGTGCACACCTCAGAAGCTGGGAGGCATATAGTGAGGTGGGGAGGTGCATGGTGTCAGAGCTGGGAGTGTGGGGCTCACAATGCAGCAGTTGAGAGGAGGGAGGTGTGGGTTTGTAAGACGGTGCTTGAAGCTCTTCTTTGCTGCCTGACTTGGAGCTCCCCAGCTCTATTCCCATAACTGTGGCAGAACAGGGACTTCCCTAGAGGAAGAACCCTGTCACAGGGCTGGCCACTCACTGGTCCTGTCAGCCCAGGGCCCAGCCACGTCCTTACACTCAGGCTTGAAGGCCGCCCTGGCACTGACTGCCCCCCTCACTCCCCAGGCTCCAGCCATTCAGCCAACACGCCCATCCTCAGCTCCTCACTGCTCCTGGATTCTGCTTAATTCTGGGCCTACAGGGTGGACCCCACTTCCCACAGCAACTGCCCCGTGCACTACTTGTCTGCATCCCCACCAGGAACTGGAACCATCCCCACCACTTCCCACACCCACCACCACTCCCCCCCCCCGCCATTTCACAGTTGCCTTGGCCCTGTAGCCTGCTGGGGCATGCTCCACACGGTCAGTCAGTAAGCCCTTGTCCAAAAATAAAATGACCTCGGGAAAGCCAGAAGAGCAGCCTGCCCTGCCACCAAGGCT
Organism: Erethizon dorsatum; assembly: GCA_028451465.1. Lineage (NCBI taxonomy): Eukaryota > Metazoa > Chordata > Mammalia > Rodentia > Erethizontidae > Erethizon > Erethizon dorsatum. The sequence goes on along the minus strand of CM051830.1, from coordinate 98,457,828 downwards.
GGCAAAGCCTCAGTACCTGTCCTGTAGCTGGACACGATGGCCCCAGTTCAATGACTTCACATGGTTTTGCACAGCTTCTGCCATTTTCTTCCTGTTGACATACAAACCAAAATGTAAAAGCCGCAACAGTGATAGCTATAGAGATTTACAATACACTACAGATGCAAGTAGTATCTTTACAGAAATACTGAGAAACAGAGGTATGTTTAAAGGGGTACAATGTGATACCCACCCCTGTGGGCTGTCACCACCTCTGACCAAGGTCTGGGGCTGTGGACCTCTGCACTCAGGAAATGGGAGCCTTGGGCCTACAACCATTCAGACTTAATGGCTGTGTCCACGAGGTCACAGCTCGCAGGTGGTAGCCTGTCTGCAAACTGAGCCACCTGTGTATGGACTCTGAGGAGAGTCATATGTCATCACCTGTACCAGTCTCCTTCTCAAAAGAGCTTAATGAAGCAACTCCCTGCCCTACAACATTGCCTTTGGGCCAGATGATTCTTGGCAGGGCTAGCCTATGCGCTCGCTGTAAGATGATCAGCAGCATCCTTGGGCTCTACACAGAAGATGGAGCAAATGCTTCCCCCACCCAGTGACAACCAAAAGTGTCTCCATATATTGCCAAGTGTCGGGAGGTACAGGTACAGAGCATCTCCCAATTGAGAACCCCTGTCCTACAGCTGTTCCCAGTCACAGTTAGTAGACAATAAATCTCCTCCTCTACCCAAGGATAACAGAAAAGAACCGGGATCCTGGTGGCATGGGTTTCTCACCAGTCATGCTGGATGGGCTGGGCCACCTCCCAGCCATAGTGGTGGGCATCCTGGATCATGTGCCCCAGCAGTGCAGCGTAATGCATCAGCTTCTTAGGGATGCAGCCCACATTGACACAGGTGCCACCGAGGCCCCATCTTGTGCCTGGACATTGAAAAGAGTGCATTTTTCTGTTTGCTTTTTGCAGTGCAGGAGATTGAACCTGCAGCCTTATATATGTTAGGCAAGGTTCCACCACTGAGCAGCACCCCAGGCCTGAGAAAGTCGCATTTGAATTCATGTTCAGGGGAACACAGGAGGCTTCCTATTCTCTTATCAGGCTTAGAGTCCCTTCACAGTGTGGGCAGGTGGTAACTCAAACATGGCCCAGGTGAGTCTCCCACAGGAATTTGCTCTCCATAACTAGAGAGTCTTTTTTTTTTTTTTTTTTTTTTTTTGGGTACCGGGGGTCGACCTCAGGACCTCGCATGCCAGCAGGCGCCCATACCGCTGAGCAATATCACCGGCCCTTTTTTCATATGTAGGTTCCAGGAGTTGAACTCAGGCCCTTGCGCTTGCCAGGCAGGCGCTTACGCCGCTGAGCCATCTCACCAGCCCCCTAGAGAGTCATTTTTAAAATACGAATAAAGAACTTTAAAGTGCTGACAGTTTATGAATTAAATACTCAGGAGACTGGACAGAAGGGGACAGATGACTTTGGTGTCAGTACCATCTGCATGTAAACTGGGTCCCCCTCCCCACACCCCTCCTCTGCAGAACACAGAGTACCCATCGGGTGCTGCCTACCTCGGGGAGAAGGCTCCACATAGTCAACCACGGCCACCTTCCTTCCCAGCTGAGCAGCTGGAACGACAAGGAGAGCTACAGGTGAGGAGAGCAGGGAGCTGGCTTGGTTGGGGCTGGGGAATGGGATTTCCAGGGCCTATGAGGCCCAGAAGATGGGAAAGGGCCTGGGCCAGCAGCCAGCCACACAGTGGCCAAGCTAACAATGCTAGTGACATGTATCTAGTCCTAAGTTTAGGCCAGCCTGGGCTACAAAGTGAGTTCAAGGCCAGCCTGAAATGCATAGTGAAACCTTGTCTCAAAAAGACAAAAAAAAAAAAAAAAAAAAAAAAAAAGGAACTACTATGGCAGATAGTGCCAAAGGGACATCACTGGAAAATGTGGCCATTCTCCATTTCTGCGCTGTCCATTTCCAGGCATAGCTCTGAGGATCCAGAAGGGTGCTGACCCCATTTCTCTCTGCTGATGCCAATCAGCTGGGAGACCTCCCCTAGTCCCTCTAAGCAAGTTGTGGACAGTGGATTTCCTTGATGCCATCTGTGATTCTAAAATCCAGGACTTGATGTTAGAAAGCCACAATTTCATCACTAAAGCATTTAGTCAACTCCCTCTCATTTGGGCCCCACCTCACTCCCATCTCCTCACCTCCCCATTCACCCACACTTGCCTTCTTATCATCTTTAGGCACAGCCCAAGTAGACCACAGGGAACCCTCACACAGAATTCTAAAGATGTGCGTCAGGGTTATCAATGAACTGCAAGGTCACGCCTCCAGATGCATCTAGACCCAGCCTGTTCACCCAGCATGTCTTACTGAACACCCACTGAGTGCCAGGCTGAGACCCAGATATGACCTGCAGAACCAACTGTGATCCTGCAGAAAGCACAAGCACTAACAACAAGAACAGGAGAGCTGGTGACAAAGATTGGACAGCAAGAGGGTGCAGTTCTAAGTAGGGCCACCTTGGCAGCAAGGACTGGAAAGAGATGAGACAATTCCACCACTAACCTGGCAGGCAGGCAGACCAGACAGGGCAGGCAGCCAGGGTGAGGTGAAGGACAGACGGAGCTCACAGAAGTATATGCAGAATAACAAGGAGGCTGGGCAGACCGTGGGTGGCAGGAGCTGAGACTGGAAGTTGGGGGCAGATCCTGTGAGGCCTGGGGGCTTCTACTATGAGTGAAGACTGCTCTGACTTAAGCACTGCTGTGGCCTCCCATCAGGCCATCATGGGAAGCAGGGCAGCAAGGAGGCTGCTGGGGCAACCCTAGCAGGGCAGCTGCCAGGGGGATGCATTCTGCTCACAGACACTCAGGCCCATCCCCATAGAGCTGCCCTCTCCAGGAGGACCCAAAAGCTTCCAGGCCTTGCCATGCAAGTAGGGACACAGGCTCAAGATACGTACCTTCTTTGGCACAAGCCAGGCCACCAGATCCCCCGCCAATTACCAAGAGATCGTAGTCCTGCTGCCCTGCTGGGGAAGAGATGAGCAGTGAGAAGGAAAGGAGCCAGACCCAGAAGGTCCTCCACCACCTCCAAAGGGCAAGAAGCTCCGTTTGGTCAAACGTGGTACAGGATCTATTTTCTCAGGATGGGAGACCCCAGCAGAAAGTAACTCCATACAGATCTGTGCAAATCCAAAATCTAAGCAACATGTACCAAGGTTGGCTACTGTGTGTGTGATCACCTCTACAAACTGCAGTCCTCCCCCATACCCAGCAGGACTTCTCAGAACTTGAAACTTCACTCAGTTCTGAGCCAGGCACAGAACTAAAAATGTTTTCCTTGAGTGCATGCTCCTTTCAGTCATAAAGGTGACCCTTTGGTACAGTGAATAAGAACAACAGTGTAGTCCCTGCCACATGAAAGCCATGTCTCAGGGTGTGGGCTGCACAGTGAGATCTGGGAGGGAAAGGATGCTGGGCACAGAGCTGCCTTGGGTTTGCCTGAGGAAGCTCACATCCTCCCTGCTTACCCACAGTGGCACAGTGGGCTGCCAGAGCCCTTCTTGCCTGCAGGAGACATCATATGTTCACTCTGCAAGCTACTCCTTGGAAAGCAAACAAGAAACAGCCCCAGAAGGGTGGGGTGGAGATAGAAGGTTGGAGAGAAACAGAGTGGAGAGGGGAAGAAAAGGGTTAAGTGCTCTGAACTGAGCCGGTTGGGGACACCAAACACCAAGCACCAGGCTGCTCCTTCATCAAGGAAGAAATGATAGAAATAATAGAAAATGATCAGTCATGAGGTAAGGGAAGGTTGGGGACTGGTAACAAGGGTCTGGGGTATAAACAAGCAGTACCATCAGCCCCTCTGTACACATGAGCCTGCTGAAAGTGCCATTCTCCCAGGGTACCTGGACCTCGTCACTGCTCCCAAGCAAGGACCAAAGGTCTTGTGACAAAAGCAGGCCTGCCACCCAAGGCTGGGGCATCTTCACCCACCAGCATTAGAGCCTAGCATCTACTGTGAGAAGGATGCACCTGTCTTTGCAGCCACCTCAATCTTCCTCGGCTGGCAAGGATACTGAGTACACTGGAGCACCCACGCCCCTCAGTGGCACTGGCTGCTTAGGGCCCATGAACTACAGGAACACAGACCTAGAGCCCAAAAAAGGCCCACGGCTTGCAGCTGGCCGGCCTCACAGTTGGAACTGTAAGTTCTATCCAGTAGCTGGTGTTTGAGATGCGTGTACATGCGTACAGGACTGGATGGAGTCACAGCCAATCCAAAGCACACCCAACTCTATGTTCAACTCAAAGACTGTGAAAAGGCCTAACTGATGGCTTTGTGAGTCCAGGGAACCAACAGTGACTGGTAGCAGAAGAGAAGTTGCCACTGGAAGCACAAACCTACTGGTTAAGGCCCATCTCTCTCCTTTCCTCCTGCCTGGTAGTAGTGGGGGCCTCAAAGCTTTGCCCCAGCAAAGGTTCCTACCTTCCATTGTAGATGCCTGTCTTTCCTGTCACCAGAGAAGGGTTCCCACTGGGCCGTTTTGTCCCGCAGCCCTGCACTGTGCCCACTCTGCCTGCTATCAGGCAACAGGCAGGGCTGGCTGTCATGGATTGCAGGCTTATCTTGGGCCATCTGCCCTCCCCCAGGCATACCCAGGAGCCCTCTCAGTCTGATAAACCACTGGAACAGACCCACAGTGGAGCAGTGTGCAAGTATATCTACTTTTTAGCTCTTGGGAGGGTTTGGAGCCTGCTGAAGCTGGGGGTGGACCCTGAAGGTGGGTTGGGTAGATGCTGCCCTGCAGAAGGGCTGGGCAGGAGGTGTTACCTAGGAGAAACCCTCACATCCTGGCCCTTGCCCACTTCAGCCCGTCATACCCTCCCTGGTCACAGAGTCTCAGAATGTGTCTCTGCTTTGCCTTTGCCTTCTGACCACACTGTCCTTTAATTTTCTGCTCCTTTCTGCATCCAGTGCCTAGTGCAGGGTCAGCAAACAGCAGCCCAGTGAGTGTTGTGAAGGTTAAGAAGGCTTCCTGCAAGACACGCATCAACAGGCAGGCTGGCCATCAAGGGCAGCCACCTCCAGGAGCCTTCGGTGCCGCTGTTATCCTTTCCTTGAGCTCTTGCCTGAAAAGAGGTGTCAGGGGACAGGCGATGCCAGTAGTGTTGCCATTCTAGTTCCTAACTAGGGGCAGCACCACCCACCCCCAAGCTCAAAAGGGCAGGTGTCTTCCTGCTCCAAAAGAAGCTGTGAGGCTGAAGTGGAGGAGACTCAGAATGGGACTTCGGAGTCACCTTTGGGAGCTGACACCTTTGTCAGCTCATCACCCGGGCAAAGCTCTAGCCCTCGGGGCTTCCTTCACTGCCAGCACCCTATAGGCTTTGGGCCAAAATCCTCAAGGTGGCAGTGCCTCTTGCTGGGCTGGAAACAAATGCTCTGCCCTTAGGTCAGTTACGAAGCGGGGTCTTAGCTTTTAACCACACCTGCAGCTCTTATTTACTGCCATCAGGTGAAGCGATGACTCCACTGGCACAGATGCATTTATTTAGTCTTGTTTTTTTTTTTCACAGGTACATTTAATAAGAGTAAATGCCCCCGCCCCAATGCAATAAGGAGGTTCTCAAAGACAACGTGCCCTGGCCAGGGTCCCAGTGCTCAGCAAAGCTACTACAAGAGCAGCCCTCAGTTTCCACCTCCTGAGGCTCTGCTGGGCCATCCTCATCACCAGGGTTCCCAAAGCCTTTGCCCATTTATACACTGTCAGGCTGCCCTTCCCTCCTTAGTCCACAGCTGGCCAAGGGCCAGGCACTTTGTCTCTCATGACCACCATCTCTATGAAATCCTGACCTGTCCTTGCTCACACATCTCCACATTCATTTTTTTGCTGGGAGAGGTGAGCTCTGTAACTTACATCCAGGGGGCAGGGTGGGGGCTGGCTGCGACAGGCACAGGCATGGGACTGGCCACACCAGGGGAACCCACTAAGTAGGGTTTGGTATGAACCTTCCTGAGTGATGATGCCTGGCCTCTGAGGCTCAGATCACTTGACGTTATTAATGATTATACTGGTTTGGTCAATGGCCCTTCATGGCTCAAAGAAACACATGTATCTTCCCCTTCCCCAGGGTACCCACAGAGTCCCACACGCACTAGATGCTTAGGTCCCCTTGATTCCCTCTGGTCGAATCATTCATTCCCTACCTGTGCAAGTGCACGTAATGAGCACTTGTGTGCAGCCACAAGGGGTTTAGGGAAGAGGTACCTGGGGACCTCAGAAGCTGGGACGTCATCCTGGTCAGGACTACAGTTAATACGAGGGTTGCGGGACGCGAACTCCTGCAGACTGCAGGTGCAGCCGGTACAGAAGAACCTAGGGCAAGAACTGCCCCTCAGCCTCAGTTTCTTTATCTGAGAAAGGGGCTACCTGACTAGGAGGAGGTCTGATACCTACCCAAGACATCCATACGAAGACATCTGTGCAGGGTCACCCCCCCGCACGGGCACCCAGACCCCGTTCGCAGGGACACCCCCACGTGGACACCCCCGTAGGGACACCCCCTAAGGCTGCGCGGACACCCCCACGTGGACACTTTCCACAGGCTGCGCGGATACCCCCACGGGGACTCCGTCACCCCGAAACCCGCCCTACCTGCCGCGCCTCCCGCCGCGCCCCGCACCCCGCCCGCCGAAGCCCAAATCTGCCACCGGAAGCGCCTTCCAGGCCCCCGCTGGGCCATCGCCATCGCCGCCATAGCTGCGGGGCCTCTGAGCGGCCGGGGCTGTCCGCCGCACTGCCTGCTCAGTCAAGGACGCGTCTTCCAATCCCGCGGACTGGGCCGGGTGAGAGGTGAGTGCCCCGGCTGGCGGCCGCGTGCGAGGCATTCTGCCCGGGGTGAAGAGCGTCCGACCTTCGGCCCGAGACTTTGAACCCGAAGGGCATCCTCCCTGGGCTGGGGAATTTGGGCCGGCATGAAGAGATCAGACCTCGAGGCGGGGCTGCGGGGTCTCCCCATATGGGCTGGAGGGTCTAACCGAGGATGAGTTGAGGATGGGAGTCGCGAATCTGGACAGTTAGGACGAGATCTTGCGTGGAGTAGCGGAGATGTCTCGGGACAAGGGAAGGTCACTGGACTTCTTTGGGGGAGGGGATTGAAGATCTGTGCTGGAATGACGGGGGTCAAATACAAGGGTGGGAGATCTGGCCTCCGGCTGCTGCCAATCCAAACCTGCAGGGCTGCCCTGCCCCAGGAGTAGGACCTGGTGAGAGTGTGGCCTGACCCATGGCAGGGTCCCACTTGGGTCGTGGGCTGGAATTAGAGCGAAGAAAGTTGCAAGAGTCTGGGGGAGGATTTGTGGTGTCCCAGGTGCAGAGGGGTTGGGTGATCTCCCCAACAGGTTTGCTTTTGGAGGCCTTGAGGTGTACGTCCGGGCCTTTTCTTTAGACAAAATGGCTGCCTCATCAGGGAGGGGCCTCTGGGCCCAGGACCCACCCCCCCACTGAATCTGGGTGATATGCAGAAGACTCACCCTCCACATGGAAATGATGGAGAATGAGAAAGTCACCCCAGTCCCCTCCTAACAGAGCATTTGGATTTTTTCCAGCCAGGGATTTTGGTGTCCCGTTGCTTTTTATTGTGAAATAAAATCCTCCATACTTGGGGCATAATAGGACCTGACTGAATACCAGGAGGGCCCAGGGAGGGGAAGGCACCATGTCACAGAGAAACACAGCTAGACATCGGTTAAGGTGGAAAAAACAGATTTTACTTAGGAACTACTGACAGTAGGGGAGAGAGCTGAACTCCATTCCATTTTGTGCAGAGGGAATGAGTATTCCAGAGGAATAAGGGAGTAAGAAGTACAGTAGAGTCAAGGAAATAAGCAATTACAAAAATTAGGGAGGGAGAGTTGGTCCATGGGAAACATATCTAGATTTGCTTCTGGGGCTTATAGAAGTCAGACTTTCATCTTACAGAAGCTAGGAGTCAGGGGTTCTATCTTTAACTGTTGGCTGGAATAAACAGGTGATCTCTTTAGCAACCGTTACTAGAGGATGTGATCTTTTGACCCTGGTCCAAGACTGAGCCAAATATTGCAAACACACTCCTGCACAGAGAAATCTTTACTGGGGGAGAAAGAGGCTTCAGCCAAAGTCAGACTATGGCTGAAAGAAGGTAACAATCTAGACAGTGACTAAGCTGCTGCTCCTAGAACAAAGAGAATGGATTTTTATTGATTTGTTGGAGTGGGCTGACATCTGGTGTTTTCTATTGGCCAGGGGCATGGTTCCAAAAGATACTTCTTTTTGTGAGGGACTTGGACCGCTGGGTAGTCACAGTAAACTTTTCCTTGAGGCTGTCAAATTTTTGAATAGTATCCGGTACTATTATCCTGTGCAAAACATCTTGGCCTTGTGGGTCTGAGCACTGTGATAGGGCCAAAGGACTTTAGGTGTTTAGGCTTTTGTAGTTTCTAAAGCAGTGCAAGAGTAAGGGGAGGAAAAAGGGGAAAAGAAAACACACATTGGTTCCCATACAGCAATAGGGCAAGATGACCCTCGTTAAGTCTTGGACTAAACATTTTTAGATGATCAGTATGTCTACATGCAGAGCTGAGTAGAACCTGATCCAAGCTTCAAGATGTAGCAAAGGAGAGACACAATATGAAGACAGAGATGTCAAACCTTTTATCCCATTTTAGTCAGCCAAGGCAGCTGCTTACCTCTGCCATGGCTAGGGGGTGTAGGTCACTGGTAGAGCTTACCTAACATATGTAAGGCCCTGGGTTCAATCCCCAGCACTGCAGAAAAATAAGTAAATAAATGAAAACAGCTGAGTGTCATCTAGGGCATGGTAAAGGTGAGAGAGAAGACTGCCCAGCTCACAGCAGTGATGAACTGGCTGCAAAGCACAGAGAGCCAGAAAGGAGCGAGTGTGAGCCTGGCTGGCATGCTGATCTCTAGGGCTGCTACGTTTACCCAAGATTCCAGGCTTCCTCTTCTTTTTCTGCTTTTTCTTCTTCTCCCTTCCCCCTCTTCCTCCTTCTTCTTCTTTTCTTTTTGCCTTTTTTTTTTTTTTTCCCAGTACTGGGTCAAAGCCCAGGACCTTCACATGAAGCTATATCCCAGTCATTTAAAAAATTTTTATATTTCACTTTGAGACAGGGTCTCACTGAGTCACTAAATTGCCCAGGCTAGACTCAAATTTCCAATCCACCTGCCTCAGCCTCCCAAAGTGCTTGGATTACAGGTGTGTGCCACCAGACCCACTTTGCCTTGGGCTTCTTGTGCACCTGCTCATGGCAGGCAGACATTAGACTTTATATAGACTCTTACTGAGCCTTGCCCTCCACCATGCTGGAGACCTCGGGTGTTCCCTCATTTTACAGAGGAGGAAAGGGGCTTAGTGCCAAGTCCCATGGCCCTGCCCCTAAGGCTGAGCTTGCGCTTGTCCTGCCTCCCAGAGCTGCCTCTTAGCTTCCTCTCTCAGCCTCGTCTACAGACAATTCAGTCCGCCAATACGGAAAAGACTGCTCATGGATCTAGCAAGTGAGAGCAGAGGCAGCTGGTAGAGTGCAGCAGCAGCCCTGGCAAAACCCGAGTCCAGATCCAAGACTCCTGGCACTGGAAAAGAAAGAGGTGGCCTGGCCAGCAATGGCCTATACAGAAAAAGCACAAGTGCTGTTGGCGTGCACAGCATCTCAACTCCATTCCTGCAGCTCTTTCCTTTTTAAGATAGCAACTGGAGGCACCTGAAAGGTGGGATGCCAAAGAGGAGCCCAGAGGTTGTCCTGGGGGAGGTGGCTGCCACACAGACAAGCGTGAGGGTCTTTGGTGGGCATGGAGCACAGACTCTACCCTGGGCACCCTTCAGGCCTGGGAGGACACACATGCAGGAGCAGTGACTTAGGCCCCCTTAACCCATTCCTTTTGGAATGTCCTCAAAAATGTTCGTGCTCCATTTCCTGACTCTGAGGAGCTACTAGAGCTGCTGGGCATGTCTTTGGGCAAGGAAGGAGCAGGGTCCGGTAGAGTCCCCCACCCCACCCTGTCTAGGTGCAGAAGAAGAGGGCAGGCCTTGGTGAAGTTTGACTGTGTCAGCATGGATATAGCAAAACACTTTACCACAAAGGTCTGCAGAACGTTGGCCTTGGGTGTCAGTGAGCCACCCTGACCTAATCTGAGGGTGGCTGGGGGCCTCCACCCAAGCCTTTTTTTTTTTTTTGAGACGGAGTCTATGTTGCTCAGGCTGGCCTTGAACTCCTGAGCTCAGATGATCCTTTTGCTTCAGCCTCCCAAGTAGCTGGGACTATAAACACATGTCACCACACTCTACTAACTGCCAGACTTGCTTTTTTTGTTGTTTTGTTTTTGAGACAGGCGTGTGCCACCACACCCAGCCCACTGCCAGGCATTTTGATTGCGTCCTTTGGGTCTTGAGAAAGACAAATGGTGATGGCAGACAATGGAGGTCATAGTTCGGAGTTTGGTCTCGGAGAGAGACTACTTCAGTGGGCTTATGACAAGGGAGGGGGGGTGCTGGGGTGCTCGTGTAGCCCCTTGCCTGGGTCTGTGTGCCATCTATGCAGAAATGGCTGTGAACCATCCCTTCTTGCTGCTGGCTGCACATGGCAAAGGCTCGTGGCAAGGAAGAGCGTGGGGTAGACAGATTCTGCTACAGTGAAGATGGCCGCTTCCCCTGCTATGAGGAAGGGAGGTGGGCGTCCCTCCAAGGGGCACACTGTGGCAGTGGGCACTGGTTGGGTGGGTGGCAGCAGGCAGGCAGCACGGTCAGCTCTGCTTAGCAGAGAGAGGCCCTCTCAGTGCCCGAGACCCCTAGGGAGCTGGACGCTGCAGTAGTTTTCTGAGTCTTTTCTTCCTTTTTGGAAGAGAGGGCCAGCATAGGGTTTGTTTTTAACACTTTTGTTCCACTACTGTTTGTCTTTTTTTCTTCTTCCTTTTTCTGCTGTGCTGGTAATGAACCCAGGACCTTACACTTGTGAGGCAAGTGCTGTACTCTTTTGTTTTGTTTTTAATTGTGGTAAAATATACAGAACTTATAATTTACCATTTCTAAGTGTACAATTCATTGGAATGTTAAGCCATGACTCCTCAAGAGAACTGTGAAAATAAAAGGGTTATTGAACCATGGCAGATGCTAGCCAGAAAAAGAAAAGCCTAGGACCTGGGACAAATTCTCCCTACTCCCAGCACCAGGGCCAGGTAGCAGTTAGGAAATGTCTACTGGACAAGAGCTTTCTTCATAACTTTAGGGAGGAGCCAGGTGTGGTAGCATACACCTGTAACCCCAGCACTCTAGGAGGCTGAGGCAGGAGGATGACAAGTTCAAGTCTAGTCTGGGCAATTTATCAAGATCCTGCCTCAAAAAAAAAAAAAAATAGCTCACCTGTAATCCCAGCACTTGGGAGGCTGAGGGAGGAGGATTGCTGTGAGTTCGGGGCTAGCCTGGGCTACATAGTGAGTTCAAGGGCAGCCTGAATTTCAGAATGAGACCCTGACTCAAAAAAACAAACAAACAAAAAATAAAATAGCTCAGTGTGAAGGCCTCGGTATTGGGGACTCAATCCCCAGTACCCCCCCCCCCACACACACACAAATAACCTTTGGGGAAGAAAGCACTGTAACCTACATTGGCCATAGACAGGAAGGGCAGGATAACTCAAAATAGGCAAACCCTGGGTATAGATAGTCTATAAGGAGAGGGGCTTACTGCTTCTGGATTGGTTGGTGTTAAAAGTGCAGAACGTTGGTATGTGAACAGTCTGCAGTAGCCCTGCTGGTCAGCAGTGATGGAATTTAAGTCAAGGTTTCAAGGTTTCAATAGCCAGGGATCTCTTTTGTGTGGGGAGGGTGCTGGGGCTCAGACTTCAGGGTCACATATGTTAAGCACATGCTCTACCCCTAAGCCACACTCAGCCCAGGTTTCCACGTACAGGGCCTTTCTGTTGGTTTTGCTAGCAGCTGTTAGCTGGTTATCTTATCTCCTCTTAAAACAAAAATCTCGGGCCAGTGAGATGGCTCAGCGGCATAAGCACCTGCCCGGCAAGCGCGAGGGCCCGAGTTTGACTCCCGGAACCCACATACGAAAAAGGGGCCGGTGATATCGCTCAGTGGCATGGGTGCCTTCTGGTGCGCAAGGTCCTGAGGTCGACCCCCGGTACCCATAAAAAAAAAAAAAAATCTCCAAATTTTTCTTCTGTCATCACACACATTCACCATATTATGTAACTTTTACCACAACTTACAAAATGTTTTCTTCATCCCAAACAGAAACTCTGCACCCATTAAGCAATAATTCCTCGCCCTCCTCCCTTCAGCCTGTGCTAGCCTCTAATCTCTATAGATTTGTCTTTTGGAGGCATTCCATGAATATGAAATCTAACAGTATTTGTCCTCTTGTGCCTGGTTTTTTTCACTCGTGTAATATCTTGAGGTTTATCCATGTCACAGAACGAGTAACAGTAATGACATTGCTCACCTTCGGGCTGTTGTGAATAATGCGCTGGGAGCATGAATGAACAAGTGTTGGTTTTCAGTTCTCCTGGCTGTGCACCTGGACGTGGAATTGCTGTGTCATAAGGTAAATCTTTGTGTGATTTATCTGAGGAACTGTCAAACTGTTTTCCACCAGCATTCCCACCAGCAGTGCACAAGGGCTCGAATTTTTCCACATCCTTACCAACACTTTTATTTTCCTTTGGGGGCAAAAAAGGCTATTTTAAGCTGTATGGTGGTGCACGCCTATAATCCCCGCACTCTGGGAGACTGAGGCAGGAGGATCACCTGGGTAACTTAGCAAGATCCTGTTTCAAAATAAAAAATATATATAAAAATGGGCTGGGGCCAGGCATGGTGGCACATGCCTGTAATCCCAGCACTCAGGAGGCTGAGTCAGGAGGATTGCTGCAAGTTTGAGGGCAGCCTGAATGCACAGTGAGACAGTCTCAAAAAGACAAAAAAAGGGGGGGATGGGCTGGGGACATAGTGTGAAGGCCTCAATTCAATCCCTAGTACTGGGGGGAAAAAATAGCTATTTGATCAGTGCAAAGCTATGTTTTTGGTGTGGGTTTTGTTTGTTTTGTTTTTGTGATACTTGGAATTGCACCCACATGATAAACAAGCCCCAAATCCCATTTTTAAATTGAGTTATTTTTCTTTTTTGTTAAGTTGTAGGAGTTCTCCATGTGTTCTGGATATTGAACACTCATCAGATTTTTTTTTTTTTTTTTTTTTTTTTTTTTTGTGGGTACCGGGGGGTCGACCTCAGGACCTCGCGCACCAGCAGGCGCCCGTGCCGCTGAGCGATATCACCGGCCCCTTTTTGGTATGTGGGTTCCGGGAGTCGAACTCGGGCCCTCGCGCTTGCCGGGCAGGCGCCTAAGCCGCTGAGCCATCTCACCGGCCCACACTCATCAGATTTGATTTGCAAATATTTTGTCCCATTGTGTGGATTATCCTTTCCCTCTCTGGATAGTGTTCTTGGATGCACAAAAGTTTTTAATTTTAATGAAGCCCAACTTATTCTTCGGTGCCTATGTTTTGCCAAATCCAAGATCATTTACTTTTACTTTTATATTTTCTTTCAAGCTTTACAGTTTTTGTTTTGTTTTGTTTTTTTGAGATGGTCTCTCTATGTAACCCAGGCTGACCTTAAACTTGCAGCACTTTTCCTTCCTTAGCTTCCTGAGTGCTGGGATTACAGGCATGCACCACCATGCTTGGCAGTTCTAGCTCTTATTTTCAGGTCTTTGACCCATTTTAAGGGGTTTTATTGTTGTTTTTAAAATTTTTTGTATATAGTGTAAGGTAGGGGACTAACTTCATTCTTTTGCATGTGGATATTCAGTTGCCCTAACACCATTTGTTGCAGAGATTTCTTTTTTCACTGAGTATTTTGGCACCCTTGTCAAAAATCATTTGACCATAGACATGAAGATTTATTTCTAGACTCTCAATTCTACTCCTCTGGTTTGTATATCTGTCTTTATAGCAGTACCATACTGTTTTAATTACTGTAGCTCTGTAGCGAGTTTTAAATTTAAAAAGTTAGTTCTCCTTTTTAAATTTTTATTTTTATTAGTACATATTTGCAGTACATAACAATCACATTCATAACACATCTTAATTCTTTTTATGTCCTCTTACCCTCTCCTCCTTCCTCCCTCCCTCCATCTCTTGGTCCTCCTCTTATTTGCAAAAGATCTATCTCTCTGCCTCCTATTATCTATTTTTTTAAGTTTATTTATACTTTATTTTTTTATTTTTTTTTTTTTTGTGGGTACCGGGGGGGTCGACCTCAGGACCTCGCGCACCAGCAGGCGCCCGTGCCACTGAGCGATATCACCGGCCCCTTTTTCATATGTGGGATCCGGGAGTCGAACTCGGGCCCTCGTGCTTGCAAGGCAGGCGCTTATACCGCTGAGCCATCTCACCGGCCCTATATTTCTTATATAAGAGAAACCATCTGGTATTTAAGCTTGTGTGTTTATTTCACTTAGTCCTACAACTTTGTTCTTGTTTTTCAAAATTGGCTATTCAGGGTCCCTTGAGATTCCATAGGATTTTTTTTTTTTTTTTTTTGAGACAGGATTTTGCTATGTAGTTAAGGCAGGTTTTGAACTCACTATGTAGCCCAGGCTGGCCTTGAACTCGCAGTGATCCTCCTGCCTCAGCCTCCCAAGTGCTGGGATTATAGGCATGTGCCTATGGGTGTGGCTCCATAGGATTTTTTAGGATGGTTTCTCTATTTCTACAAAAAACGCCCTTGGGATTTTTCATAGAGATTGCATTAAATTAGTAGATTGTTCTGGGTAGTGTTGTCATCTTAACAATATTAAGTCTTCTATTCCATTTCATTTGTTGGTATCCTTAATGTTTCATGCAATCATGATCAGCATGTAAAGGTGTTATCTGTGGTGGCCCCTGTCATGGCCTAGCCCCTGGCCCATGCCCAGAGCTCCTGAGCAGTTAATCCCTATAGTGCCCTCCTTGGGCACCAGAGCTGTGGCTGGAGGGGACCCAAAACAAGAGGAACTGTTCAGTTTCTCCATGGAAGTTAGGAGGGCAGAAATCCAAGGCGAGGAGCACCTGCACAACCTCTGATGGTTCCTTTCACCAGTTTCCACGTGGTTTTCTTTAGGCTCTGTTTTTAGGCCACCTCCCCCCCCCCCCCCGCAGTTCCCTCACTTGTAATTTCTTCTGTTCTGCCAAACCCTAGGCAGTTTCTGGGCAGCATCTGTCCAGGGATGGCTCCTACCCACTCTTCTCCCCACAGCTGGGCAAAACAGAGGAGGACTGTCCAGAAGCACTGGGACCCTACCCTCAGGGAGGCCCCACAAGGAGGAGGACAAGGCCTTCATTCAGGAGGCAATGTGGGCAGTGGCCTCTTGCTGGCTGGTGGACTGTGGCAGCCAGGCCCTCTACCCTGGGCCTCAGTGCCTCACGCTCACAGGAGAATCCCTGGACTCTAGGATGAGGTGGAGGTAGAAAGAAGCTCCTTCCCCAGGCACGGCCGGGGGGGGGGGGAGGTGTGTTGGGAATCCTTCTTTTTTTTTTTGGTGGGTACCGGGGGTCTAACTCAGGACCTCGCGTGCCGGTAGGCACCCGTGCCGCTGAGCGATATCACCGGCCCCCACCTTTCAACAAGGGAAACTCCACAGGGGATACTGGGCTTGAGTAAGTTCCTGTGCTCCTTGCCCAGGAGGGTGGGAGGGGTTCGGTGGGAAGTGGGCGGGGCTGGCCAGCATGTGATTCACTCCAGCCTGTTTGGAGACACCTGGTCTGTCCTACCAGCAGGCCCCTCCTAAGGGGAAGAAGTGGGGCTTCAGCACCCCAGCCTGCAGGTGTGGCTCTTCCTTTCTGCTCCCTTTCACCAGGCCCTGAGAGACTTGGTCCCTGCACATTTATGAGCAGTTAGACCAAGCGATCAGAAATTTAAGTCAAATGCTTACACAGTTCAAGTGTTATGGGGGTTGAAATTTACAGTTGAGGACTCTAGGCCCCATCCAACAATTTGCTATTTAAGAGTAATATCCCTTTTTACTTTGGATATTTATTTATTTATTATTTATTTGTTTATTTATTTTGTTTTTTGAGACAGGGTCTCGCTCTGTAATTCAGGCTGGTTTTAAGCTCACTATGCAGCCCAGTCTAGCGGCAATCCTCCTGCCTCAGCCTCCTGAGTGCTCAGATTACAGGCATGCGCCACCACGCCCGGCTTGCATATTTATTTCTAACAGTTTCTGGGTTTTTGTTTTGTGGTACTGGGAATTGAACTCAGGGTTTCAGGCATGTTAGGCAAGTGCTCTACCACTGAGCTACACCCTAGTGCCCCCTTTTTTGTGGTCCTGGGGATTGAACCTAGGGCCTTTGCACTGAATTATATCCCAAGCTTTTTTTGTTTTATTTTCACTTTTAATTTTTTTTTTTCCTGTGGGTACCCGGGGCCGACCTCAGGACCTCGCGCACCAGCAGGCGCCCATGCTGCTGAGCGATATCACCGGCCCCTTTTTTCGTATGTGGGTTCTGGGAGTTGAACTCAGGACCTCGCGCTTGCCAGGCAGGTGCTTATGCCGCTGAGCCATCTCACCGGCCCTCACTTTTAATTTTGAGACAGGGTCTCAGTAAGTTGTCCAGATGAGACTCAAATTTGCAATCCTCCTGCCTCAGCCTCCCAGAGTGCTGGGTTTACAGGCACATGCCACCTTGCCTGCCTGCCTTCCTTCCTTTTTTAATACAAAGAATAAAACAAAATGGCTTATTATCACATGACTCAAATACTATTTCTAGTAATAATAAATAGATTAAAATAATGGATAATAGATAAATAAAGCAATACAGGTTTAGGAAATCCCAACCATTAAGAGCAAAATGGAAAGGTCCTCTATGTTACCTCTCCCTGTTACTTCTTGTCATCTTTCTCCAGCAAAGAGGCTGTTCTTACCTCCCCTGCCATCTCCTCTAGTACCTCATGAGCATGGCAGTCCTGCCCTGCAGGAGACATGGTGCTCTGTCTGCCACTGTGCAGGACCTGGAGCTCCTAGCACTCAACACCAAGCTTTCTATAAAGATGCCATGATTCCCCCTCCTGCAGGGGTGAGCAGGACCCAGGGCCCATCACAGGCAAGGACACCTCACACTGACTCTAAGTCCTACACCCAGTTCACTTGGCTGCCTGGGCTATAGCCTTTGGGCCTTTTCCTGTAAATTGCATGTTGGCCATGGTGGTCCACTGTTCTCTTTGGTAATCTCTCTCTTATTGATTTGTATGTGTTCTTTGTAACTAGGCTTTTGTCCTCTGTGTCATTGCCAAGTTTATCAGTGGCTCTCCTGAGCAAAGTGGTTCCTTTCTTTTGCTTTTCACAAGGTGCTGACATAGATGCCACTATAATCCACAGGGCAGTGCAGACATGAAGACCCAAGAGACTGTTCCCTGTGTCCCTAGTTGGGAGTCACTCCAGCTCATGTCCCGTTACCTCTCTGAGGCCCTCTGTGGTCTCCTCTGAGGCTGAAGAGGTGACTCGCTGCCTTTGCCACATCACAGAAGGCCAAACAAGGCTGGCCTCTGGGGAAGAAGCCGAGATAGCTGGACTCTGGTTATTTCTAGATTATGGTTTATATTAATGATTATCCAAAGTCAAAATTGAACTCTGCACAGATTCTTTCCACTTGGCTGCTGGGCTCAGACAAGGGGAGCCCAGAGCTTTCCTGCAGCTAGAGGGTAGGAGCCAGGCTAGGAAGCAGCTCCAGAGATCAGTCAGCCAGTGGATGCCAGTGGGCCAAGCAGGGTGTGAGCACGCGTGCACAGACCTGCTGATCACATACCCACTCTGTAAATAGGCCACGTGGCCTAGGCTCCCCAGAAGTCTGGGTGCCCACACTGCCCCTACTGGGGCACAGCCTTCATTCTCCTGTTTATCCTCTGCTTTGACTTCTGAACGGCCTCCCTCTCCCAACTACCATGGGGCTGGGAGTCCTAAGACTGCCCTCAAACAGTCTCCCTGGAGAACAGGATCTCGTGTGACCACAAGGCTCCTGGTGGAAGCCTCCAAGTCAAGTTCCTCTTTCTTGTGTCCTTTTCCATTTTACAGTATGGCCTGAATCATGGGTTTCTGCTTTGAACATTGTGAACTCTGTTCCATGCTAGCTAGGGTCTCCTGGCTTCTATCTGACTGGGTCCTGGTCATCTACTCTGAGTGGGGTTTTTGTTTCTTGGGGTTTTTTTTTTTTTTTTTTTTTTTTTTGCTTTTTTCGGTGTTGGGAACCAACCGGGGCCTCATACGTTGCTAAGCAAGTGCTTTACTACTGAGCTATGTCTTAGCCCTTATGTATGGGTTTAGAGGGTCTGAGGGCCAAAGCTATGTCCTACCTCAGTGAGGGCAGAGGACCTCCCCATCCCACACTTTAAGGGAAGGAGAGATGCCTGTATTCTCCTATAGTTCCTCTGAAGGCTCTTTGACTGGTTTTAGGAGCCCATATAATACAGGGCTGAATGACAAGAGAAAAGCTGGGTATAGTGGCACAGGCCTGTAATCTCACTCTGGGAGGCTGAGGCAGAAGGATTGAAAGTTCAAGCCCACCCTGGGCAACTTAGCAACATACCAAGACCCCATCTCAACATAAAAGTAAAAAAGGGCTGGGGATGTAGCTTAGTGTAAAGGTCCTGGGTTCAATCCCCAGTACCAGAAAAAAAAAGTGCAAATGTTATTAATTTTACATGCACTTGGGGATTTCCACATGATCATAAGTTCTGAAGAAATGGCCAAAGCAAGATGTGTTCATACTTTTTCAGACAAAGAACAATAACTTTGTATGGACTAAGACAAATCTCTGGACTAGGGCTGTAAATTCTAGGGATGTCACTTAAGAGATACATTGGGTGGGAGTGAAGCTAGTGAAGATAAGGGTTACTTCAAATTTATTTATTCAAATTCATCATGGCCTGAGTGACCAGGTCTCTGATGATTAAGGCCATTTTTCTGCCTTGGTACTAGGAGAACACTATTCTCAAGAAATCTTTCTAGCCGGCTGCGGGTAGAAGAAGACCACATGGCCTGCCTGCACTCACTTCCTCTTCTTGCTGAAGTAACCCTATGCCGATTCAGCACATTCTGAGATGGCCTGACCTTAGCTCTGTCACTGGGAAAGCACCAGGGCAGGGAGTTGTGCCCCTATAGGCTTCAATGCACAACTACTGGTGGCACACATACACCTGCTGTGTCCACAGGTGCTGGAGGGCATGGGGAGGCTGGCTTATCTGATTCTCAACCAGTCAGGAAATAGGCATGCAGCTGGCTTCTCTGAACCTGGGCCCTGCATGAGCACAAAAGGATACTGACAGTTCCTCCAAACTGAGAACAGAATGAGTTAAGTCAGGAAGGGCCTAGAATACTTAAGCTGCTCTCATTCCACCCCTCCCCTCCTCTTCTACAAATTCCCTTTTACCCTACCCACTTTGTTTCTCTCACTCTATGCTCCACCCCTGCCTTGCAGATGCTGGGAGCTCCACCTTTGCTGTTGGCAGCCACCTCATTGGGCATTGCTCTGCTGGCCTTCCTGCTGGCATTAAGACACTGGGGCTGGGGACTGTTACTCATATTCTGGTTCGAGTTCATTCTGCAGCCAGTCCAAAACCTGATCATGGGTGACACTAAGGAACAGCGCATCCTGCGCCACGTGCAACAGCATGCAAAGCCTGGGGACCCCCAGAGCGTGCTGGCGGCCATCGATACTTACTGCTCACAGAAGGAGTGGGCCATGAACTTGGGCAACAACAAAGGTGGGTGACCTGGCCAGTGGACATAGAAACAGGGACCTGGGGCAGGGCAGGACAGCACAGACCTTACAAGAGGGTGCTGTTACCAGGGTGCAGTTGGGAAGCTTGGGATGTACTCAGGTGGAAGTGCTGGGCTCATCAGGAGCTTGCGCCACAGGCCAGGCAAAGACTGTCCAGAGACCTGGGTGCCCACTGCAGAACTCTGCCCAGACTGCTGTCCCAGAGGGGAAAGAGGGAAATTTGACAAAATGTGCTTTGTACATTTTGTCTCTGGTGCTTGAGGCCACTGTCCAGGGACTTGGGGGTTTGAATCAGGCTCTGCAAAATCCCTGCCAGGGACATCTCTGGACACTGGTCCCTGGAGACTACTCAAGACCCTGCCTCAAGGGTTCCATGTAGGCCCCACACTCACTGGGGGGTGGGGCAGCTCCCCTTGACTTCTGCCCGGTCTGTGTCATGGGATCTGCCTGGGAACCAGTCAGGCAGGTTCTCCTAGGCCTGCCCCCTGGCCTTGGACTCTGGCCTGGGCCTAAGTGTGCTGTGCTGCACCCCCATCCCACACTTGGCTCCTGGGGGCAAGACTTTGAGGCCCCTTTCCAGTTCCCTTGGAGCCCATAACATCGAGGGAGACAACAAGGGTGAAAAAGAGAGAAGGACTGTTGTGCACAAAGGCATGGAGGCCTGGGGGGCCATGGGAATTCCATGGGTGTGTGCAGTGGGGACCAGGTCCTTGGGGCTGGGGCCTTGGGGTAGGTAAAAGACCCTCCCCAGCCAGGCATGGTGGCACATGCCTGTAATCCCAGCACTCAGGGCTAAGCAGGAAGATCACTGGAGTTCAAGGCCAGCCTGGGCTTACAGTAGTGATTTCAAAGTCAGCCTGAGGTATATATTGAAACCCTGTCTCAACCCCTGCCCCCCCAAAAAAAAAGACCTTCTCCAGCAATGGGTAGAGAGGATGGGGAAGAAGGAGGAGCTGCTGCTTGATGCAGAGAGGGTGAAGCTGCTCAGTTCCCCTCTGTCCACCTGTGCTCACACCCGCCCCAAACACCCCGCAGGTGTGATCATGGATGCTGTGATTCAGGAGCATGGCCCCTCCCTGGTGCTGGAACTGGGGGCCTACTGTGGCTACTCAGCTGTGCGTATAGCCCGCCTGCTGCCACCTGGTGGGCAGCTGTTCACCATGGAGATCAACCCCACCTATGGTGCCATCACCCAACAGATGCTGGACTTCGCAGGCCTGCAGGACAAGGTGTGGTATGTCTGAGCCAGGTGACAGATGTGAACACTGAGGCTCAGGGGCCTAGGTGAGCAGGGGAAGACCCAGGTCACATCTGAACTCAGTTAAAAAACTAAGCACCCAGCCAAGCAAAGTGTTACACTCTGGGAGGCTGAGGCAGGAGGATTGCAAGTTTGAGCCCAGCCTGGGCAACTTAACAAGTTAACAAGGCCCTGTCTCAAAATAGAAACTAAGAAGGGCTGGGGATATAGCTAAGTATGAAGGCCCTAGGTCTAATTCCCAGTACTGCAGAAAAGAAAACCAACAATAGAATGCCAAAACAAAACACTAGCCAGGCCCCTTGGTGCTCAGGGTTAAAGAAGGAACCACCAGCACTTCTGGGAGGGTGGCTTCACTGCTCCATGAGGGAAGGGGGCAGAATGCAGACTTGTCTCCCCACAGACTCAGAGTAAACCATTGGGGGAGTACATGCCTGGGCGTCCAGGCAGGGGCTCCTGTGTCCCTGCGGGGATGATGATAGCAGCACACTGTTCCAGGTCACCGTCCTGCTTGGGGCGTCCTACGACCTCATCCCCCAGCTGAAGAAGAACTATGGTGTGGACACACTGGACATGGTCTTCCTCGACCACTGGAAAGACCGCTACTTGCCAGACACCCATCTCCTAGAGGTGAGCAACACCTGCCTCACTTGTCCTTTAGATCCTTGTTTTTATCTAAACCATAACAACCATGGAGGTCCTGGGTGGAAATGGGAGAAAAGGAGTTTGGGGCAGGGGGTGTGGGCCAGGGGCCAGGTAGATGACCTGTTGGGAATGTGGGTACGAGGTGCTGCCATGTGGAGTGAGCACCATGACCCAGAATGCCTGGGCCATGAGGGCAGAGGGCCAAGGAGACAGAGCAGCTCGAGCCAAGCAGAGCTCCAGACTGGGCACCAGCTGGTGCTGGCACAGTGAAAACAGTCGTGTCCTGGATTTTTCTCCTGAGGCTTCTGTTGTCCAGCCTTTCATCCCCTCAGAGTCCTCCCAGCCCTCAGCACTGCTGCTCACCTGGCCTCACCTGGCCAAGACCCTAGCAGGAGTCATCCTCACTCCGAGTGGCTGGGGCTTGGGGCATTGGGCAGCCCCTAACGGACTAACACTTAATGAGTGGCACTGGGGACAAGCCCATCCCTCCCTGGTGGCCAGTAAGGGGCCATGGAGCAGCTCCTCCTTGTCTGTCTGGTGTCATCACCCACAGCTGTCCCAGGAGTTGAACACCTCCTGTGTACAGCAAGACCCTGAATGTGAATGGCTCAGCCATGGCAGGGCAGTGCCACTGTGGCCAGGACACGGATGAGAAACTAGCACTTGCAGAGGTCTGGTAGGTGTGAAAGGACACAGAATGTCCTGGCAACAGAGAAAGTTGAGGCGTGGAGGGTTCTGAGCAGGTGAGGGTGGGGTGAGCCCTACTGTCTAGGATTTTTATTGGTCTGATAGAATGAGAAGATGGGTGACTGGAGAGGGTGAATCAGAGGCTCCAGACTCTCACCATTTTGAAACAAGGTCTCACTGTATAGTTCAGGCTGGCCTTGAACTCACCACATAGCCTATGCTGACCTTGAACTTTCAGCAATCCTCCTGCCTCAGCCTCCTGAGTGCAGGAATTACAGGTGTGCACTACTATACCCAGCACTAGACCCATTCTGGAAGTATGAGCCCTAAGACTTTCAAGAGAGGGGAGTCTGGGGCTAGAAACTAGACAAGAGAACCTGCTTTGGCCAAGGGGACAAGTAGGGTGGGGGGCTGGGGATAAGTAGGCAGGAGACCTGCAGGTCAGGACAGAACAGCCATGGGGAGTTCTCTTGGGCAGAGGGAGGCCCACCCTAGAAAGAGAATATGAACCTAGAAATTGGGCACTGAAGGCAAAGAACAGGTGGCCAATCAGATGGCTGCACTTGGATGGAGGGCTGGTTTCACAAAAGTGGATTTCAGTAGCTTTCAGTGCATGTGATAATTACAGGGGCCTGCTTTTAGAAAAGTAGCAAATATTGCAGTTCAGTAACTAGGAAACTAATAGTTTTCTCAGTGCTTGTTGGAAAACTGGTAATTATCTCAAAAGAAGAGACAGCATGAATTGGAAATAGCTATACTTTTAAAATTGGAAATGGCTGTACATTTAAAATGTGCTCTGCAGACCCACAGCCAGGGCTTACTACCCCCTGGCTTGTACAAGATCCAGGCCAGTCTGGCACTGTGGAGACCCAGCCACCCACTCCATTAGTCAGCTCTGTGATCATCAGAGGAGTAAGGGTTAAGGGGCTTAGGGACAGGTGCAAATTCAGAATTGGATGGCTACTTTGGGAGGCCATAGGCCCTGTCACCCAGGTGCCTTCACAGGGCTGCTTGAACGGTAGATGGGCAGGAGCAGACAGAAGCAGCCTCGGTGCCTTTTTATGACCTCATACTGTCACTTCCGCCTTGTTCTGTTAGCATTACCAAATCTAGCCCTTGTCCAAAGGGAGAAGAATGAGCCTCCATGCATGAAGGGAAGAGTGTCACCAGCCCGGTGGACAGTTCAAAACCACCTGGCCCGCAAGGTTGTGTTCCCTCCCACACCACTGTCTCTGCTGCATGACAGCCATGGGTGTGCTCAGACTCCAATATATTTTCAGCCAGAATTCTCCAGGTGGCCCTAGTGGTCGCTCAGGAGGCTCAGGCAATCTGAGGACAAGCAGGATAGGAGCTGCCTTCTTCCCCCTCAGATGAGTTTCCTAAAGAACAGTGGGCCCCTAGAGCCCCCCAAAGGTGACCAACACCTCTTTCTGCCATGATGAACTAATGGAATTTTAGGGTCACTGGTTTTACTGGTAGCTAAATTGTGCCTCTTGAAGCTGGCTGACCCTAAGAGTTTGGGGATCCAGACACCCTCCTCATATTGTACATTTCCTGCTCCAGACCTGAGGGAGCCCCCTCTCGGGTCCTGGGAACCTGTGGCCTCCTGCTGAGTAGGTCTTTTTCAGCCAACATTTTCAGCTTTTTAAAGAGAAATTAATACATTGTTACTTACAGTGATACTTCCTATTCAAATTCTGGAACATGGGAGTGTCCTTTGACCTCAGAGCTTCAATTTCCACAGGGCCCCTGAGGACCCTTCAGCTTTCTCCCAAAACTCACTGACTGGAAATGACTGCCCCCCTCAAACAGAACACTATGCGGCTGTTTAGAGTTGGACACAGAATCAAATGTCAGTGCTTTTAAGATCCCTGCTGTCCATGATTTGAGATACCTAGGTCACATTCTTTTCAGTGTTGGAGGTGGAACCCAGGGCCTTATACATGCTAGGCAATCACTCTTTCACTAAGGTGCATCCCCAGATCACTCGTTTGATTTTGCTTTTGATTTTCAAGATTACTTTCTCTAACTTTTATAATTCTGCAGAGAGTCAGGGGAGCACACCTCCAAAATCAACTCCAAGACAGGGACAGCCCTTCTGCAGCTGTATCTCCATCAGGACACACTTCCTCTCAGTGTTCTACTATTTTTTTGTGATGTAAGCAGATCCACCTCCCAGTGTAGGCAAATGTCCTATCTATGAAGTTTCTCCCCTGACAGTAGACCCTAGGGGCCATTAACTGTGGTACCATGTCCAGTAATGACTCCTTCCTTCTGCGCAGAGCCCAGACCCAGGAACCCCAGTGTTTTCCCAGTGGAACTAGAGGTCTGCAAATGTAGGAGCTTGGGGCTGTCTACAACAGACAAGGGGCACGCTTGTCAGTGGAAAGCTTGGCCCTACCCCCTCAAACTTGCAAAGTCACCCTAGGCAGGCTGGATATTACCTTAGTGACCCACATTAGCAGCCCAAGCCCCCAGAACCTGTCCCTTGCAGGTACCTGTATTACTAGCACTAAGTGTCTAAGGGACACATTGGCACACTCTGGCCCCACTACCTTCATGCAGCATTTACTGACCAACTGCTATGTGCCACATACTGTTTTAGTGGGTGGGGATGAATATAGGAGTGAATGGAGGCTGAGGTATAGCTCAGTGGTAAAGCACTTGCCCAGCATACACAAGGCCCTGGGTTTGATCCTCACCACCACACACACACACACACAAAAAAAGGAGTAAATGGAGGAGCAAAAGGTCCCTGTCCTCATGGAGCTGATGGTTCAGAGAAGGCACTAAAGCTTAGTACAACCCTTTCCTGCAGTGGCTGCTCTGAAGGGAAAATAAGGGAGTTAAAGAGACCCAGACCCCTGGGCTGGACACAGGCTACTGTGTGAAGCAGCAACCTGGGGAAAGCACCTGTTTTGGGGTAGGTTTGCCAGGTACTCTGACCTTTCCACCTCCACCTGTCTGTCCCCTGCAGGAATGTGGCCTATTGCGGAAGGGGACAGTACTTCTGGCTGACAATGTCATCGTCCCAGGAACACCAGAATTCCTGGCATATGTGCGTGGGAGCAGCAGCTTTGAATGCACACACTATAGCGCGTACCTGGAGTACCTGAAGGTGATGGATGGCCTGGAGAAGGCTGTCTACAAAGGCCAAGGCAGCCCAGTGCAGTTTTAACTGCCCACCCTGCTCTGGGTTCCCCTGCCAAGTCTAGTCCAGAAGGATGAGATGGATGTATTGAGGTCACATCTGTGATTCTGGGGTCTTTCCTTACATATAAAGCATACTTTAGGCCTGTGAGGCATGAGCCTTCCTCAGGCTGAACTTCTGTGGTGCCATTCCAAACTGTCACACACTGGCACAAAGTATAGGGGGCTTACCATGCAAAATCATGGCAATACATCTGGATGATATCTGCTGACAAAGACTGAATTGAGGGCTTAGCTATAACTCAGTGGTACAACACTTGCCTAGTATGCATGAGGTACCAGCTCCAAGCCATAGCACTGCAAAAAATAACAAAAAATTGCAGTAGATTCTCTAATGCTTGAGTTTGTTAATACATGAGAATGTTTGTCTTTTTTTTTTTTTTTTTTTGTGGGTACCGGGGGGTCGACCTCAGGACCTCGCGCGCCAGCAGGCACCCGTGCCTCTGAGCGATATCACCAGCCCCTTTTTCGTATGTGGGATCCGGGAGTCGAACTCGGGCCCTCGCGCTTGCCGGGCAGGCGCTTAAGCCGCTGAGCCATCTCACCGGCCCGAGAATGTTTGTCTTTAAAAAAAAAAAAAAAAAAATTGCAGTAGAGCCAATGACAGTGTCACCAACCAGCAAATGGAATTCCAATAGGGTGTGTACATGTGTTGGTCCGCAGGCACTGTTGAGTCTGTTAGATCTAGGAAAGGGTGAGGAAGCTGCAAACATCTGGAAACTGCTGGGCTCACACTCGGGCTGTCCTAGAGGTTTGCTGTCACCAGGTGGCAGCAGTGTCTCAGTGATAGTACTAACTACTAACTCACATCACACTTCTGACTCAAATTTTTACCTTTTTAAGAATAAGTCATAACCTCTTTACTAAACTCAGCTAGCTGTAATCTTCTATACCAAAACATTTAAAAGACATAAAATAGAAATTAAAGATCTAAACATTTATATACAAGAGATCAACTGAGTATTATTCTTCTCAATCACATTACTCCCTCTTTCCTGTGATGCCCTCAGTTTCAACACCAAACACACCAAACCCCCGTCAACAGGATGCTAATGCTATAGGCCAGGCTCATGACTAGTTATTACACTCAGCATAGGGGCTCCTGGCTACAGCAGTGGAAAGGGAGCCAACCCTGCTTGGCACTGCTCCTCCTGGTTGTCAGGGACACATTAGGTGCACCAGGATGTCCATCTCCCCAAAAAAACAGAACAGGGCAATTGGCCAGCCTTCACACCAAGGAGGTGCTGGATCAGGTGGGCTTGGGGTTATGTAGAGTACTCACGTCACACACTCTGGACACACAGGTGACCTTGAGTGGGAGCACCTTCTCTTGTCCCACCCAGTCTTGTTTACTAAAAGAGAAAGGCAGGCTCAGGCTGGCTGGGTATTTCTGCTGATTGCCCAGCTGGCAAATGATGAAGTAAGAGTTGGTTTGTGTTATGTCCAGAGCTGCCCCAGCTGCCACCTTGGCCCTCAGGCCTTAACTACCCAAGTAGACTACTGGCCGCCCAAGAGGGTCTCCAGGGCCCTAGTAGAGGTCTAGTTCCTAGTCCACACCAACCCTGACCAAGGCTTTGCTCCTTGGCTCAGGACCAGCTAATCACCCAGAAGCCAGCCCACTCCTCTGGGCCTAGAGAGGGCATCAGCAGCAAGCCAGGGTGGAACAGCATGGGGCCCCTGCCCCTACTTGTCACAGCAGATGGCAACCTGGGGTCTGTCTCTGCCCATTCCCCACCCTTCACCCTCAGCACCAAGGGAGGGGCCGACGGATTGTACATGGGGCTCTGACAAGGAAGACAGGAAGTTCCTTTGCTCTTTTTTAATTTTTAAATTTTCTTACAAAAATTTAGATGTTTACCAATACAATCTTGTTTTGGTTTCATTTTAAATGCTTTTTGTCAGTGTTCTTCTGTTTTTAAGTCACAAACAGCAGGCACTGAACAGCAGTCTCCTGCCACCGCTGGAGGTCAATCCTGGAGGTTATTGAGGTTCTGGACAGATGCAATGCGGCAGCCATGGTGGCCCCAGCCAGAAGTGACTCAGTGCAGGGTCCCTCTGCTTTGGGGTCCCACACATCCACAGGACTCCAAGGGTAGAACGGGATAAGCAGAGCCTGACCCTCACCTTGCTGCCTCCAAAGCCTCCCTGCCCAGGCCCACCCTTATAGAGCAGCCCCAAGCTGCCCATGGTCAGCCTGCCATGCAGGTGGGGCTCTGGTCAGGGGATCCCCTCTGGAGTTCAGCTTCTTTCCCCAAGACACCTCCCTGCCTGGCTGTTCCTCCCCCAGTCCATATTGCTTCTCTGGGGCACCCTGAACATGGGGCACTCACTCCTATTCTGCCAAAGCAAAGCCCGGCTCCCTCCCCTATTGCCTCCCTGGGTCCCGCCCCAATGTTCTCACACTCACAGTCACACTCACACACAGCACCATGTCAGTAAACAGCTAACTCAGGCCTAGGAGTTAGGTCAGGAGAGCAGAGTGGGGGCAGACAGGAGGGTGTGCAGAAAATCGGGCCCTGGCTCAGGGCGGGAGGCTCCACCAACCCCTGCCACCAGGGGGCTCCAAGCTCCACGACAGGGTCTGCCCAGGATGGCCCTTCTCCTGGTGATCCGATCTCTTAACAAATGGCTGAGCCTGGGCCCTGCAGAGGGAGGGGAAGGTGGACGCTGCAGCGAAACACACAGGCAGCAGGGCCAGCAGAATGGGGCAGGGTAACATACAGACAGGGCAATTGCCTCCACAGGCCACACTGAAGGAGATGTGGACAAAGAGTTCCAGCTGCTATGGGTCGGGGTAGGGTGGGGGAGCAACCCCAAATGACACCAAGGCAAATCCTGACTCACTAGTGTTTGTGGAGCCCTGTGCTAGGGGTGTTTGAAGATCTGGGGGCCCATGCCTGATCTCACAGTGCCTAGGATGGGGCTGTAAGCCCTGAGAGGACCCTCCTGCTCAGACCTCTGTCTGACCTAGCCTCAGATGAGCGCTTGGGCCTGCTGTGCTTGCTGGGAAGCACACAAGGACAGCAGAACATGCAGCCAGCAGAGATTAACAAGAAGCCCCTGCCCAGGGAAAATGGACAAACAACCAGACAAGAGAACCACTAGACAAGAAAACGTACCAGGCATGCAAGCTAGACCCAGGAGTCAACAGGCTGAGGCTTAGAGTCCCCCACGGCGTCCACCAGCCTGACCGCAGGCCTGCTGGGCCCGGGAGGAGGGGCCTTCCTGCTGGGGTCGGGCTGCAGCACACGGGTAGGTGGATGGGTGGGTGAGCAGCAGGACATTAGAGGCAGAACAAAGCAAGTTAGCTGCAGCTAAAGGGCAGAGCTGGGCTGGTCAATGGGGGCAGGGCAGTGCTGTAAGGATGGGCCCGCCAAGACAGCACAAGGGAGCTGAGCTAGTGTGGCTCACACAGGCTCGGGTGGCATGTGGACGCACATAGAGGCCCGTGCATAAAGCCAGGGGATTGGCATAGAGCAGGTGGCAGTTGCTGTCCTCACCAGTGGACTATGGCAGGCACCTTGCCCACACACATGCATAAAGAGAAGTGTGAATACCTGTTTGCTCAGGCTCTCTGGTCCTCTGCAGTGTGCAGTGGGGGAACTCTGTTCCCTGCCCACTTCTTCCCAATAAGCACGAACTGCAAACCCATCAGCACTCACAGGCTGACTGATATGAGGGGCTGCTTCCTGGGCAAGGTCCCATGGCCCAGCTGCCCCACCAGTGAGTGCCGCCCCAGTGGCGCCTAAGGTCAAACTCAACATTGCCTGGCTACTCTTTGGGCAAGCTCTAGACCCAAAGCCTCCTGGGTAACCTGCTGATGGCCACTTACTTTTAATGGTTCCTTCTCAGAGGCCTCCCCTGCAGAATTGCTGCCCAGGGCCCTCCGTTCCCTCCGGTCCACAGTAGAGTATCCATCTGTGGAGTGGGGCAGGGTGGGGGATGTGAAGAGAGCTCTGAGGGGTAGCACTGTAGGAACAGGTGATCTCAGCCCACACAGAGTGGACCCCTGGAACAGGTGGCTATTGCAGAGTCCACACATACTCTGTCCTGGAACCAGTTCTCACCACCCCCTGCCTCACTCCCCAAGCACCCCTGAACCAAATCTCTTCTACAACCAGCACCTCCTTGGAAAGCTTTCCCATCACAAACATACCCCAACCACCAGGCCCACCCTTCCTGAGCAGGGAACGACCCTGCACGCCTGCTCTCACCTGGACCAAGTGTATCCATGGGGATCACATCCCGGTTGCCTGGCTTCTCACCATCTGCAAGGCATGAGCAGGTGGCTGGTTGCAAGCAGTGGGTAGGTTGTAGTTGGACCAGGGCAGACAAGCCCACCAAAAGACTGGCCTCAGTAACACTAGGTGCCCTCTGTCACTAATGTGCATTCCTCTGTCCAACCTCTGTTTGCTGACAGCCACCCTCTAGCTTGGCACCCATGCATATGCCGTGGAAATGGCAGTACCCAGAAGGCTGAAAGCAGGGAGACAGCTCCTCAACCATGGAGTCATCTTAGTGGGAGAAGGCCTGTCTCCTTCCCCTCTTACCCACCTTGTTGCCATCAGTGCAGGTGGGTACCCGCTCTTGAGCTCAGGAATGGACAGAATGCTGCCTCTACTCACCGAGGCTCTTGTCCACCAGCGGCAGTGTACTGTCATCAAAGCCCCCGGGACTCTGTGCTCCCTTGGGGCCCTTGGCGGTGGTAGCAGCTGACTAAGATACAAAATACAGGTATGAGGTGAGGCCGGAGGCCCTGCTTGGAGACCCGACCTGGCAAAGTGAGAGCAGGAAGCCAGGAAGAACCGCACCTGGAAGCGTGCCTTTGTCCAGCCATCCCTGTGCAGGGCGCTGCGCAGCTCCTTGTAGCTCCACACGGTCTGCAGCACATGTGAGGCTGCCTTTGCTTCACGCACCGACTGGCTGTGGCAGGCCAGAGGCAGGGTCAGCGACCTGCCCCACCTCATTCTCCCCTGCCCCATCCTATCCTACCCTGCCCCCACCCACCTGGCTGCCACCAGTGCCACAAGTGCTGGCACACCATGGGCCTGCAGGAGCGAGCGAGCATTGTCCAGGCTATCAGACACAATCTCATGGATGGTGTTGAGCACGGCCACCACCGTGTCCTCCTCCAGGTGGGCCCCAGGACGTGCAGGGGCCTGCGCATTGCGCACGTTCCGCACCAGCTCAGCCATGGCGTAGCTTCCTGAGAGGCAGGGTCAGGTGTTAGGACATACCTGTGCCCCGCTCCTTTAGGAAGGCGCAGGGGTCAGGTGATAGGTGCCAACGAGGAAGCCCCTCAGAAAGCATGTTGAACCTCGAGGACTGAACCTGGCAGATGCAAGCTCCTGTGGCTGAGACCAGCCCTAGCCACATGGGCGGGGCCTGGAACCCTGAACTACTTAAAGCATGAGTAGCATGCCCTAGCTTGGCCCTTCCAGCCTTCTCACCTATGAGGTCTTTGTTGCGCCGGTCCAGCGAGAGGTTGCGCAATGCAATGGCAACAGCACGCACCACCTTGTCCGTCTCGGACTGCAGCAGTTCCACCAGCACTGGCAGCCCGCGCTCTTTGCGCACTGTGGCACGGATGTATGTGGCCCACTGTGACGGTGGGGGCAGGGCGGTGGGCTGCTCTGCAGGGGTTGGGCAGCACAAAACCCTACCCCAGCAGCTCTAGCACACCTCCACAGGCTATAAGAAATGCATCACACTGCACCCCCAAGACATTGCGATGGAACCCCCCTCCCCCAACCAGCCTGAGCAGGGGCTATAGGCAGCACAATGGGGTGCTCCCTTCTGTCCAGCTCTTGCCCTCCCCAAAAGACCTGACCCTCACCATCCAGTTCCCGGCACTGAGGTTTTGCAAAGCACCAGCGGCAGCCTCCAGGGTGTTGAAGTTCCGGCTCTCCGTAAGGAGGGACAGGTAGAGACGTACCACTTCGGGCTGATACAGCAGCTCAAAGCCTGGGCACAGGGCAACCACACCCACAATCATCTAGATTCTCTTCCCGCTTCAATTCCTCTCCCCCTACCCATAGTACTCCCAGAGGTGGGGCCAAGATGGGTGTGAAGCAGTAAAGGCATATTTATTACCAATGTAGTCCTCTCTTACAGCCACCCAAAGGGGGAAACATTCCCATTTCACAGAGGAGTAAACTGAGGCTCAGCAATAGGTTCAGGTGAGAGTCCTTCCTCAACCCTGCTGCCAAAGAAATAGGACTAGCAGCCTTAGCATTCAGGAAGCCTGGGGTGTGGAAGGAGGCAGCAACTGGACTGCTCCCCTATACCAGGACCCCTCTCCAGGAGCATACACAGAAACTGTGCAACCATGGGACCGCCCTTAGCAACAGGTCCTTCTTCCCTGGCAACAGGAACCAGCTTTGCCTGTGACTGAGACTGCAGTCAGAGCCCCACCCCTAGCAACAGGTCCTGCCCTTCCAGGCAACCACTTCAGGCTCTTAGCCTTTGAGGCCCAGCCTGGCTACATGGCTGCCTGGAGATGGTGTCCTGCATTGGGTTCCACACATACAGGCCCAGGTGGCCTTCCATGCCTGTCTGATCCCACTCTGGGGCTTCTGCCTTGCTTAGGACATTAACTCTCTCTCCCCTGTCCTCCCACCCATTTCATCCCCCTTCCCTACTCCTCATGCCCTATACTCTCTCCACTCTAGCCTGCTGGGCTTCCTGCTCCACAAACTCTCCAAGCACATTCCCTTCTTAGGATGTTTGCACAGGTTTGCCTGGAAGTACCCCACAGACCTCCCATGGCTGGGCCTTTCACCCCACTTGGGGGCATCTGAGCTATTCTGACTGGCAGGGCTGCCTGGGCCCCTCCATGTAGTTTTCTCTTTCAGGCTGGTTCTCAGTGCTCAGCACAATGTCAGTGCATATTAGGAATCCAGCAGACAAGGGGACAGGAGAAATGAGTCACCTGCCCCTGGCTCTGCCTGAAACTGATCAGAACGTCCTGGCTCCCAGCCCTCTCAGAGTGACACTGAGGACCTGCCTTCACAGGGTTCTTGCTCCAACTGGCCCAATTCTCACTTGCTGAATAACTGAACAAGAACCTAGCCACTCCTAGTCACTCTTCCCACCTATCCTGCCTGAAAAGACCCATAGGACTGACTCTGATTCTGAACTCTCAGGAGGTGCCAAGGACTGGACCATCTACCAGAGAACCCCATATGTATGGGCCTGATCCTGATGGCACAAACCCTCACCACCTGGCTGGTCCTGGACCCAAACATGCCTGCTGGTGCTGGCTCTGCCCATCCACTCACCTTTGGCAGCCTCAGTTCGCTTGGGCAGTTCCAGCGTGTCAAAGTTCCGGTCCATCTCACTATCTTTCTTGCCTGGAATGGAAAGGTGGCAGGAGGTGAGGTAGACTCCATAGGAAGCAAGAATGTATGGGGTGGAGAGGGGGTTAGGCACAGCCCTCTCCTGCCCAGAGCCCGAAGAGCATCTTGGTGACCAGCCTTGGACACCAGAAGGCCCTGCGAGTAGAGTGTCATTCTCAGAGTTCAGACAGGCAAACTGCCAGGACAGGGCAGTGGTGCAGTGGGACCTGGGGACATCTTGGCTCTGTCCTGAGGACCTGGGGTTCATCTCCCATCAGGTGCTGGGAGATATAACACAGATCCTACAGCTTCTCTGTGGCTGTCAGGTCTGTCAAGTGAGAGAACCAGGAGCCCAGGCTGGGTGGCAGGTAGAAGCAGACTCAGAGCTGACAGGGACAGACTTACTGAGGTCTCACAGCAAGGCAAGGCTGGGGCCGAGTCTAATACAAAGGGAAAACTCCCCTAGAAAACATTGAGCCTTTACTAGGCAGGAGAACCCCCATATCCAGGCCCAGCCACTAAAGTAGCTCCATGAAACACTTGCATTCCTCCACAACAGTGGAGGAGACAGTGAGCTGTCTCCAGCCACCACCTGCATCTCAGCTGAGGGTAACACCGGAAGGTTGGCAAGGTGGGTGAGATGACCTGGGCTCCTACCCTGCCCATGCTCATGGGACCTTTATGTATCCTTGTGTCTAAGCCACATACCACCCCATTCCACCAGAGGGGCAGTATCTGCCTCCTGGTGCCTTGAGTATGGATATACCCTGGGTCCTGCCCACTATGTTCTGCTACAGTACTGACTAGGAAGCCAAGTCGGTACAGGAGGCAGCCCTGCAGCCGCCCCACCAGCCCAGGGCTCACATTCTTGCATTTGTCATGTCCGCAGTTGTCATGGAGATGGTGCTTTAAAGGGACTGGGGGTGAGGCAGTGCCTTGAGGCTGGAAGGCATCCCAGGAGCCCACTGCACCAGCTGTCCTGCAGTTGTCATGGAAATAACTGCCTGAGTAACTAGGGACAGGCACCTCCCTGGTACCCACTGCTCCTGCCAGTCCTGGACAGCAGGACAAACAGGGACTCACCTTGATGGAACCACTCCTCTGGGCAGCCAAAGGAAGCACAGGAGAGAGGAGACGAACCTGAGCAGGTGCACCCTCCCCATGCTCTTATGTTCCCACTGCATGCCCTGGGTCAAGCAGGTGGGATGTGAATCTCACCTTGAATATTCTAGGGCTGAGTGCCCACCCATAGGACAGGGAAGGGGAGGCCTGGGGTCAGAGGGACAGGTGAAGGGGGTGAACAGGTTCCACCACTGCTGTAGGGGATGGAAGTTGCTGAACCTGTACCCTCCAGGTACCTTAGGAGATGGTGCACAGCAAGGGCCTCACCCAGGTGCAGTGGGACTTATCAGGGGCCTGCAAGCTCTGGGTCACCTGTGGCACTGTCCAAACTCACAGGCCTGCAGAGCGCTTCCCCAAAATTCAGGGACACAGTGTGGGCAGTGGTGGAGACTATCACATGGACACCCCATGGGGGGGTCACCATTGCAGGGGGGAAGGCTGAGCTTGGGCCTGAACCCTGACCTATCAGCAGTTGTGACCCAGGGCAGCACACCATTCTCAGCTCCCTGCTTCCTGACCTGCTCCTTGGGAGATGACCAGATATCCTCTGGCCTCTGTGACCATCTGCCATGGACATGGAGAGCCTTTCGCCTGGGGTGGGAGTCTAGAGGAGTGTCCCAGTATAACCCACCCACCTTTGGCCTTCTTGCCACCAAAGCAGCTGGTGTCATCCCTCCTCCGGCGCTGGGAGCCTGCTGCACTGCCTGGGGGCCCAGGCTCAGCCTCCTGGTACCTGTCAGCACCAGGCACCTCCTTGTGCACATGGTAGGACAGGTTCCGCATGATGCACACGCAGTTCTCCACTGACTGTAGGGAGAGGTGACCTGGTGGAGCAGGGTCATGGGGCGTGGGGGCTGCTGACCATCCCAGGACCCCGTGCATGGAGCTAGCCCTCAGGAAAGACTGGCCACTGCCAGAGGGCACCGAGCATGCAGAGATAGGCAGGCCTGCGCTGGGGGTCCACATAGGAGGTAACTGCCAGGGAGGGCCCCCACCCCTTGTGTAGCTCTTGCCATGTATAGGCCCATGCCCCCTGCCCAGTGTGGCCAATACACGGAGGGCCATGTCCCGACCCACACTCCCATTCCCCTGAACCACCCCAGATGGCTCTGGACTTGGGTTGCATTCCTGTACTGCCCCTCAGTGAGAGGCTGTGAGACTGTGCCCACCTTGTTGTCAGTGTCCTTCCTGCCCACAGCTGACTGAAGAGCATGCAGGAGGGCATCCACCAGACCCCCGCACTCGCGGAGTCGCCGCCGAGCCTCAGCACCATCGGAGCTCACATTCCTGGTGGCCAAGAGCAGGCCTAGTGACCCCTGGTCCCCATGCTAAGTCTCCCAGCACCGCACTTGGCCTTGGGCTTGTCTTCATCTGCACAGTGGGCCCTGCTGTTGCCACTGTGAGGCTACTGGGACAGAATACCACAGCCTAGATACAGTGAAGGTGGAGCAGGGAGCCCACACCATTCCCAAACCCCAGGTGAAATGGAAAGGGATAGAGGTGGACCCCAAGAGGCCTGAATCTGTGCACAGGCAATTAGGCCACCTTCATCCCAGTGGCAGTTCTGGGTCCCAACTCGCCCTGAGGTCAGGATCCCACAGGGTCACAGGAACATAAACTGATGGACAGGCAGGACCATAGGTTTGCAGGACTCTGTCTGTGAGGCCTCTACAGGGCCTCCAAGGAATGGGAGGGGGAGAGTAGGGGCCTCAGGGTGGAGGGATAAAGGGTAGGGGGTCTCAGAGGCAGATTGGAGATGAGGGGTCTGCTTCCCTTCCCTGGCTGTCATGGTGCCAGGAGGGTAGGCAGGGCTGGATCAGTCGAGCACTGCAGCAAAGGTGGGAGACCTTGGGAGGGTGCCCTTGGGAGTGAGGAAAGCCCCATCAAGCCCATTTCCCACCCACAGGACTTGTGATGTGGCTCTGAAGCTCCTAAGATTCACGTGGCTCACTGTGTTCCATCTTATCTTGAACCGTGAGGACATGGCAGCCCCAAGGATGAGGCCAGGTATGCACATTGGCTTTGGCATTCCCTCCTGCATCCCTGATCAACGGAGCACCCAGGCAGACTGGGGGAACAAGCCCAAGAGTGGCTGCTGTCCACACCTCAAGCAGCCTGATGTATTCTTGAAGACAATCGTCCACTCGGCATCACGAGGCTTGGAGTCCTCGTTAGGTTCCCGCTCCCAGCCCGAGTGGGGCACGATGACCTCGTGTGTCAGTGTCTGCAGGCCGTGGTCAATGATGACCATCTTCAGGGGCTCATAGGATGACAGGTTCCACAGTGTGCCTGTGGGGTACCACCGAGCACCACACTGATCATGGGCCCTGTCCACCCCCCTACCTTCTTGTGCCCCAGCCCACAAAGAAAGGTAGTATAGTTTTGTTACTGTTATTTTGTTTGTGGTGCTGAGGAGTGAACCTAGGGCCTTAACTCCTGCTAGGCAAGTGCTACCACTGAGCCTGGCCCACGCAGGCGGTTAGGAAAGTAACAAAAACTGTGAGAAGTTCTGGGGCCTATTCTGGCCTGGATAAAATATACAGGTAGCACCTGAGGTAGCTCCCAGCTGGGAGGGAAGGGGTGGGGTGTAGAGGAGTGCATGGCAGCTACTCTTCCTCCTACCCTTTCTGTGCTTCATAAGCGGGTGGGAATAATGACCCTGGGACCCCCGCCTAGCCTTCAGGTTCTACAAGGCACAGGGCCTACCACTGCACTGTCATGGGGTGGGAACCAAGGAGGGGAGAATTATAGGGACATGTGGGGAGGGGACCTCTCTGATGGGCCCAGTGCCACCTGCCATAGAAGAACTGTCATAGCATCTGGGCCTAGTGCCTGCGCCCAGGGCAAGCTGTTCCAGCAGCAGGGACTCCTGACCAGCTGGGTGCTACCTGCCCCTGTTTGCCTCACTGCTCTCAGGCTGAGCCTTGCTGTCCTTCCTCTTTTCCTGGGGAAGAGTAGGCACAGCCAGTCTCACTCACCGGTGACTAGCTCACGGACCTCGTTGTCACGGGCAGCCCGCAGCAGGCGCACCAGGGCAGGCACACCACCGCAGTCCCGGATGGCAGCCTTGTTGTCAGTGTCACGGCCATATGAGAGGTTGCGCAGGGCCCCACAGGCCCGGCGCCGCACCTCTGCCCGAGGGTGGTCCAGCAGTGCTACAAGTAGCGGCAGCCCACGCAGCTGCCGCACACGCCGCTTCACACCCTCATTCTCGAAGCACAGATGCTGTAGGTAAGCAGCTGCATTGGCCTTCACAGGGTCCACGGGGTGCCGCAGCATGGCTAGCACCTCAGGCAGTTCAGGGTCCCGCCAGCGTGGCTCCTTGCGGGTGCTGTCCACTGAAGGTGAACGCCGCACCACCCGGTCCAGGCTGCCCAGGCTGCCCCGCTCGGGCTGGGCCAGTGGTGCTGTTGTTGCCGGGAATGGGGGCCTCTCGTCAATCAGCTCACTGGCATCATCTGCTGTGTCCTCGTAGGTCCTGTGCAGGCGAGCAGGGCATGTGAACACCTTCACAGCAGCCGCCAGCCCTGCCCTCTGAGCTACCCATCACATTGTCCAGAACACTGTGAATCCCAGAGCAGGGTTGAGAGGAGAGCATCTATGTCTCAGCCCAGAGCACAGACTGGGCACTAAGAGTCACATCCCAGCCCAGCAAGAACTGACTCAGAGCTGGGTCCTGGACAATGGTCATCAGGACTTACATACCTCCCAAATGGGAAGCTCACTCACTCCTGTCACTAGGAGCTAAATGTGTTTCCATGTAACATCCATCCATGATGGGATGGGGGGGGCCCAATTCCCTTCCATAAGGTCCTCCAGCTGGTGCCAGATGTGAGGTGAGTTGCGACCCTCCCTGTATATGACTGTTTTAGTAGGACCATCTGAGGGACAGTTAGACTACCAGTCCTGCAGGGTACAAGATGTCCTTGGCTCTTAATGGCCTTGTGGGTTAGAGTCATTAAACCCCTTCCCCAGCAAGTGCATGAGGCTAGAGGGGTTAGGGGATTTGCCCAGAGTCACACAGGAATCTAGACCCAGGTTGTGATAGTGTTCTTATGCTGCATAAAGGACAGAACCAGAGCCTGTGACAGAGAGACTAGGATTCTAGGTTCTAGTTACTATTGCACACAGGGGAGACTGAGCCCCAGGCAGAGGCTGGGGCCTCAAGCTCAGAGTAACACCCTGAGCCTCTTATGCTCAGTTCTTTTTTTTTTTTTTTTGTGGGTACCGGGGGGTCGACCTCAGGACCTCGCGCACCAGCAGGCGCCCGTGCCTCTGAGCGATATCACTGGCCCCTTTTTCGTATGTGGGATCCGGGAGTCGAACTCGGGCCCTTGCGCTTGCCGAGCAGGCGCTTAAGCCGCTGAGCCATCTCACTGGCCCTATGCTCAGTTCTTGACAGCTATCTGGCTGGAGCAAAGCAGATGTTAGGCACTATCACCAATGTCTCTTCCATTCAGCCTGACTCCTACCGTCTCAGGGCCTGTCCTTACTGCTGTCCTTGAGAAAAATTAAGGCTAATTCAAACTAAAGTGTCCATGACTAACTCAGCCCCAACAGCTTGGTACTCTGAGCTAGGGAATGGGAGGTGGACTTCCCAGAGAAGGAACAGAGTGCTCACCTGGCACGGACGCCCCGCCCACAGTCAGGTCTCCTTCGCGTGGCTGTGCCATAGTCGGGCTCCAGCTCAGGGCCACCCTCATCATCGGCAGCCAGGCTGCGTGTGTCATCCTCCAAGCCATAGGGCTCTGCCTGGAAACGCTCAGGCAGAGAGCGGCCACTCTGTGGCCCAGGCTCAGGACCCACAGGAAAGGCCTCCCGACGGCCAGGCAATGTGAAGCACCCATTGCCAGGTCCGGGGCCAAGGAGGCCAGTGCGTGGGGGTCGCACTCCAAGCCCTCGGGACAGGCTGCCATAGTTAGGGCCATCACGAGGCTCAGGGCCATCAGGAAAGCCACCCCCACTGTTGAGGTAGGCTCGGGAAAGTGTGGCTACTGGGCCACCACCACGCAGCAGGAAATGCCGGTCCAGGGGGCCATCAGAAAAAGGGCCAAATGGGGGGCCGCCATCCAGCAGGGGGAGTCCATCTGGGCCCAAAGGCACCTGGCGTACTGTCCTCGTGGTCACTGTCTTGACTGTCTTGGTGACCTGGTGGATAGGCAGGTGGTAGGTAGGCTGGGCAGCCTGAGGGGTCCGGACAATGCTCTGGCAGAACCAGGGTGACCTTCATTTCTACCCAAACAAGAGGCAGCCGTAGAGGCTGGCCCACACACCCGCTCTGCAGAGGGACAGCTGTGGCTGCCTCGCTGCATGCCTGCCACCTGGGCCTGGCCATACCTTGGTCTCTGTGCGCCGAGTTGTGCCATCTTCAGATGTGACAATGGACACATGGGAGGTGGGTGTGCCAGGGTCCTCTTCCACAGTCACGGTCTCCTCAAGCACCTCAGGTGCCTCTGGCATCGTGGCCAACGATGCCTGGCTGCCTGGGCTCTGCTCCTGCGGATAGAGGGGAAGGTGTCAGGGGCAGGACCCACAGCTGATATGTCCCTAGAATGTGGGTGCCTGCACATGGCAGGCTCTGCCTTAGCTCATGCCAGCCAGGACACTAGGATCCCCACCCCTGTCCCAGGGCCTCCTTGGGCTGGGTTTGGCAGATAAACATAGGATGGCTCTCTCTGAACCCACTGCTTCAGGTTCCTCCAAGCCCAAGGAGGAGCCAGCAGGAATCTGCAGGATGTCCTCCCAATGTCTACTTGCCACTAGGGCCTCCTCCCTTCCCCATCCCAGAAACCTGCAATGCACAAATGATCAAATAGCAGTTTTAGCACTGCTCACTGACTTCTGTGGCCACACCCAGGCTCCTTCCACTAAGGCCAGCCAGGCCCCCTTGCAGGACAGAAATACCCAGCTCCCAGGATGCACTTGTGCCCAGAGCACCAAAATATCCTTGTTCCTTCCGGCCCAGACAATCTTGGGGCATGGCGTGGGCATGGTCTGTCCCTACCTCAGACCAGAGGCCAGCACCCGCTGATGGAAAACCTGAATGTCATATCAAGGACTAGAGATGATAGATTCATAGCTGCATCTATGTTGCCATCCTCCGTGGGTGGGGGGGCGGGTAATGGTGGAACTATAGGCAGGACAGCTCTGGACTGAGGCCCTCCTAAGGCCCATATGCCATTGGCTGGACTTGCCAGTGGAAAAATGGAGGCTCAAAGAGGACAAGCCAGTCCCTGCTGTACTGAGTGGCAGGGAGAGACCCAGGAGCCACAGTCTGGCCCTGGGCCCCTGCCCATTCAGGTCCCCTAGCCCCAGGGCCCCACCATGCCAAGAGTCTAGGATCAGCATCTGCCAGAATGGCAGGGGCTGAAACCCAAGCTGTGGTGGGCGGATGTAGTGGGGGAGCACATTCCTGGGCAGCCAAGACCAGGTCAGCAGGAAGGCATGTCCCAATCTGTTGCCCAGGTCCCAGGCCCTTTCAGAACGGGTCCCCTGCCTGGGCCTCCTGAGGGCCAGCAGCTCACACTGCATCAACCTGGCTCCAGAGTCCTTTTCTAGGACTCTTGGAAGGTGTGCCACACAAGGTCCCCAGGGCTGCCTTCACAGTCTGCTTCCAGAGATTTTCAGGACAGAATGCTCCCTCAGGAAGGATCTGTCCTGGAGGAATGCTTGACCCTCAGTGGATCAGTGTAGGGCTCTGGGTGGAGGCTGAACCAACATGTTAGGACAGGTGCATCCCTCGGGCTCTGGTGACAGAGAAAATGCAAAGAATGTGTCCCCCTCCCCTGAAGCAAGGCCTTAGAGAACAAGAAATGACTTTATGGGTGGGGAAACTGAGGCCTGGCAGAGGGGAACTTCACAATTACCAGGTGGGAGATTTTAGGCACTTGTCTGACAAAGGAGCCTTTGCATCTCACCTCACCCCTTGGGGACAGGGCCTTGACAGCCACCATCCCGGTCCTAGAATGGGGTGGAATGCACTCCTGAGACTTAGCCAGGAAGAGGAGACCCTGTTCCCTGGGAAAGAGAAATATACTGAGGCCTAGAGTGGGGACAACTGGCAGGCTGCCAGACAGGGTGGCCTGAGCTTTTCTCCAAGGGGACTAAGAAGTCAGGACAGCTCCAGAGCAGGAACAAACAAGGGGTAAGTGACCTGCTGGGACCTGGGCTGCCCCATCTGTATTTGGCAACTGCATGTCAGTCCCCAGCTCTCTCTGTTGAGTCCTGGGGGCTAATTAGTGCTCCAACATGGTGGGCCAGGCACTGAGAGGCTGCATTCCTGGCAGCAGAGTAGGGAGAGGAGCAAGATTGAGGCGATGTGTTGCCCAGGACACTCTGCCAGTGGGCCAGGGTCCCTTAGTAGATTTGCATATGTTTGCATGCATTAAATACTCAACAAAGAGCCCCCTTCTCCACAACAAGGCAGTAGGACAAGTGGAAAGGGGAAAGACATTATGATACCTCATTGCTACCCTGCAGCCCAGCTTCCTCCTCCTACCCTGGCTGTGGTAAGGGTCTGACACAGGTGCAGAGTTGGGATGGTCCAGGAGAACCAGGGTCCCCAGCCAAATTTCGGCAACCCTGCAACATCATCTACTAACACCCAGGCCCAAAGCTGGGTGGCGGGATCCCGAGGCCCCAAGAGTCCCTGCTGGCAAATGACCTCAGGGAGCTAAAAATGGGCAATGACTTCACCCAGGGGGGAGGGTGAGTCATTTGGTGCTCTCAGGAAAGCCCAGCCTTGTTACACATGCCATGGCACACACGCAGGTACTACGATCTGGACACATTCAAACACATGTGTACCTAATCCCTCAGAAACACATGCATGTTCACTAGTATATGAGCGCCCAACCTGGCACACAGGCATGTGGGACTCCTAACAGCACCCCAAGTGCACAATGCCTACTGCTCCAAGAGACACACATCTCAGTACCTGCTTCTCATGTCTTCACCCATTGTCGAGGCCCTAACGCATGCAGGTACTTGACATATACTGTCAGTATGCAAGGATGGAGTACCAACTGGCCCAGCCACCCACCCAAGCATCCACTATGCGGGGGGTGGAGGGGTGTCTCAGAGCTAATGGCAAATAGGCAAACTTGGGCCTGTTGTGGAGAATAGCCTGGGACCATCTGGTGGCTCAGGCTCTGTAACAGCTTCCTTGGGGTGGGGTCCATGGGATGGTGGGCTATTAACCACCATACAATAAAAAGTTGGCAGAGGGGACTAGCTGGGGTGCCTTAATTCTGGGCTCCCCATCTCACATCCACCTATCTAGGCCAGCTCATTCTCAAGGACCCTGGCTGTGCAGCCCCACACTGGTACTGCTCAAGATCTGACTCTGGGCTACTTCCTCTTCACCCTGTTGGGTCCTGGACACAGCATCCCAGGCTCCAGCCCCCCCCAACCCCCTGTGCAGGCTAACCATTTATTGTCACTCCTCCCTAGTCCTAGCCTCATCCTTTTCCCTCTTTCAGGGACTATGCTCAGCGTCCCATCACTCATCCTTGAGTCTGAAGTCCATCTAGGGCTCTCCCATCTGTGGTACCAAGCCCAGGCCTGGCTTGGCCTCGTAGGGTTTCCTATGAGTGCTTGTGGGAGGAACCAAAGTGGCCAGGGAGGCAGACCCACTCACTCACCACTACTCCTGAGCACACCCTGAGACCCTGGACCCAGCTAGACACCTGGGGCTCAGCTTCCTCAATCAGATACTGGAAGGGCACGGGTGGCCAGGCCCACTTATGCAACCAGATCCAAGGAATGTGGGAAGCAGAAAAACAAGATTTTAGGTCAAAGGTCAAAGGGCTGTGTACTTCATAGATTAGCACCCACCTTGTGCAAGGCTCCCTGCATATACGAGGCACAGGTTAAAGTGAGGCTGCAAACTTGGAGCCCATGGTTTCTAGGTCAGGCCCAGGGAGGCCTCAGGATGGCTACCACTGGATGGATAAAAGAATGAAGGAGTGACAGTTCTGATTCCCTCAACCCCAATGTGGCTATCCCAGGTAGAGTGCAGGACAAATCAGGTTGGCATCTCCCACCAGGCAGCAAGCCCTTGGCCACCACAAAACACCTTCTCCTGTGGTGCCCACAGCCTCTACCCAGCATTTAGGAACCTGGAGCTCACTGTCCACAGCTCCTGCCAGAGACCGTGCGCCTGCCAAGGGTGGTCTCTTGCAGAGTGGCTGGAAGTCCAAGGAGCATCCTGTGCCCAGCAAGGAGGGAAAGCAAGCTTGGGAAGCAAGCTATCACCTACCCCAGCTTCCCTAAACCTAACCACACTGGGGTCATGAGTCTCCCTCCATGGGCAGTTTCATCTTTGGGGTAGTCAGACCTAGGGGCCACACCTGAGCTGCAAAACAAACAGGGACCTGGGTAGCCGGGTAGGCAGGTGTGACTTCACGCCCACCCAAGGGGTCTTTGGAGTGGCTGCTCTCCAGTAAGCCTCAAATTTCCTGCCTGTTACTGAACCCCGCCCCCTCTGAGCAGAGTACAGTACAGTACAGGAAGGCCGACAGCCCCGTTTTGCACGGAGACCCCTCCTGCCTCCACACGTGGGCAGGGTCAGCCTCCACCTCCTCTCTTCACATGCGCTGCCGCGGCAGACAGGGCCCATTAAAGCTCCAGAAGCTCCTCCGAAGGTCCCGGGAGTGGGAGCCCGAGAAGAAGGTGGGGAGGGGAGGCGAGGCAGCCCCCTCAGGGAGCAGGAGGCCTAGTCAGTCTTCTCTCTCCAGATTCTGCCTTCCGCTGCACAGAGAGGCCGCTAGGAAAGGCCCTGGCCCCCCACCCGGGTCTCCCACCACCTGTCCTGGGCGCTGGCTGAAGTACAGCCACCCAGCTCCTTCCTGGCTCTTTCCGAGGGCAGGG
Source organism: Erethizon dorsatum (assembly GCA_028451465.1). Lineage (NCBI taxonomy): Eukaryota > Metazoa > Chordata > Mammalia > Rodentia > Erethizontidae > Erethizon > Erethizon dorsatum. The sequence goes on along the minus strand of CM051830.1, from coordinate 98,413,879 downwards.
GGGCCGCAGTGGCCCCCGCGCCTAGGCTCTGGAGACCCGCGGCCCCGCCCCGCGCTCCGTCTTGCACACCCCCTGGTCGGCGTGCTCACTCCCGCCACCCCGCCGGGGTCCGGCTGCCAGACCCCAGAGAGCAGACAATAGCTGCCTTGGGTCGGCGGCTCCGCGGAACAAAAGCGGGTCTTCCCGGGAAGGCCGGCGCCCCGCCCCGCGCCCCCTACCCAGGACCAAGTTCCCTCCAACCTGTCTGAGTTCGGCCGGCATCAGGCCGGGGGTCGAGGGGCGCAGGCCGGCGGGGTTCGGCGGCGTCGGGTCGGGGCTCCAGCGCCTGGGCCGCCCGGGCTCGGCCGACTCGCTCGCCGCGGGGGAGGACCCGGCCGTGGCCAAGGCGAACAGCCAATCGGGCGGGGCCGCGCCCAGGAGGGCGGGGCGCGGCCCTGCCCCCCCCCCGCCAACAGGGGCGGGGTCCTACCCCCTACCACCACGACGGCCGGGGCGGGGCTCAGCAGCCTGGCCGATTCCAGTCTCCCGGGTTCCTGGCAAGAGTCTGGGGGTCTCGCTCCTCCCCCAAGCAGTGACATCTTCCAGCCGAGCGACTTTACTCAAATCCTTCCCAGGCATAGTCTGCCCCCAGTAAATGAGCACACACGCCCCTCTGCCTGTAGAGTTGGGGAAACTGAGTTCCTACAGAGCAAAGAGCAGCCGAGGAGGCCACTTCCACTAGCACAAACCACTCATCCTGTGACTCAGTTTCCCCTGGCTGATGAGACAGTAGTTATGGCACTGTCAGTATTGCAAGGTCTCTTAAGGCCTCTAGGCTCTGCCTGGCCCCCATTCCATATGGGCCTCCATAGAGTTTAATGAGGACCTGGTGAATAGCTGGTGGAGGACTCAGTTACATGTTTGGTTCTCCCCACCAAAACACAGAAACCCAGGGTCCCCCCATCCTTTGAAGGGTGTCAGACTAGATCAAACTGGAGCAGGAGACAATTCTTGGGTGACCCTGGGTGAGATACTTAATCTTTCTGGTCTTGGATCCTCGCTAAAAGTCCTGGGGGCTAAGCCTGCTTCAGACCCTCTCTTGTATGCATTTGATCTGCTGGGAAGTGGTTGGCTGGGGGGGGGCGTGGATCAGAGATGCCAATAACAAAGGGCTTCTCCTACCAACGTGTACCCCACCCCACCTCCAGTCCTCCAGTGGCCACACCTGGAGAGTCTGACACTGCTGGGGGGGGTAGGTACAAGGAAGGGAGGGGCAGGCTGGAGATAACTTCTTGGGTCATTCCCCACAAAGGCAATCCAATGGCTCAAGCATCAGGAATGGTGAAAACAGTTCTGAGATGCACAGAGCTGGGCCAGTCCTGAGAGACTCAGTGGGTCCAGCAAGAGGGGCAATGGCCTGCTTCTCTCCCTGATCCCACTCAAAAAAGTGAGCCTACCTTGAGGCCACATCCTACTTCCATGATGTGCCCTGCACAGAAGACACACAGCCAGCACGCTCAAGCACTCTGGGTGCCCACTATGGGCACTTCCGAGCCTCAGTTACACCACCTGGACAGGGATGAGTTGTCCTGACTGATGGCCACCTGCATTCTCCACTCACATCAGCCCTGCATGGAGCCACCCAGGCCAGGGAGTAGAACACACTGCTCTGAGAGAATATGACCTTATAAATTTATCTTAAAGCTGGTTCTGTCTTCCCAGTTCCACCAACTGCTAGTGCCCCTACTACATACTCCCTGGACTAAGCTGGGCAGGCCCTACAGGTATCCTCCACTGGCTGAGGGTCAGCTCTGCTCCTGCTGCATGTTTGTGGATACTTCCTGCCAGAGAAGGAAGGCAAGGCAACCAGGATCCTGGAGCAGCCCAAGGGGCACAGCAGCAATCTTGGGCCTTGGCTCCCCAGCCTTGACCCCCAGCTACCTGCCTTGTCACTGCCCCCAAGCTCTCAGACCCTAGCTCTAACCTGTGGATCAGACATAGGTCACTGGGTACTTCCTGCTGAGATTAATCTGGGAATCATGTTCGGCCTTGAGGCCTGAACCTGGCCAGCCTGGTGCCTCCTCCAGCATCCCCATCAGCCTGGCCAGTCCAGCTACTACCCTGGGAACACATATTCTCTCTGATCCCAGCTTGAGAAAATCAAGAGCAAGGAGGGGTGGTGGCCCAAGGCCATACAGGTCTCAGCCCCCAGAAGGCCAGGGCAGCCCCAGACTGTGAGAACATCTTCCTGCTAGGGCATCAACCCTCCAGTGCCCTCTGTCTTTCCACACTTCTCTGTGGGCTGGACAGCACAGCCGGTTCCGGCGTGGGAGGGCTTGACTGAGGGCCTGGTGCCTGAGGGCAGCCTTAGGGCCATTGATCCCACTGTCCCCGTGTAACCCAACTGGGCTGTTCTACTTCCCCTCTGGAGTTTAGGGGTGCAAGCCTCACCCTTTGGAATATTTGGGAGCTGGGGTTTGCAGAGGTAGCCGTTGCACCCACACCTACCTCCCTCAGTCCCAGGCTCCTGTGGCTGGCTGTGTTGCCTGCTTGAAACCATTAAGCACCAGATGCTGGGAAAAAAGGGCTCCCCAGTAGATCTGAGGACTTCTGGAGACATTAATTTGGTTATAACTTCACGCTTGTGATTCTGTGTGAGGGATCTCAAGTGGATATAGGAACGATACCTGCCCACTGTCAGAAAAGAACAGCCTTAGGGAGCAGTCACTTGTCCCAGGTCCTGGGAAACAATCAAGGGCAGCTTGTTTGTGAGCACCACATGCCCTGGCTTGGCAAGGCTAGTCCACTGGGACAGCCTCAGCAGAGACCAACACCTTGTTCCCTTTGTCTCCGGCTACAACAGGCCAGGCCAAACCACCAGCGCATGTGTAGGGGGTATGGTTCCTTGGGGCCCAGAAGGACCAGAGAAGAGTGGGGTTGTAGCAGGTGCTAGGGATGTGTGGAGGTGGGATGTGAGTGCCAGGTTTAGGAGTGCAGGGATCCTACTGGGTAGGGCCTCCAGGATCACTCTGTTAAGAGCCCAGAGGACACAGCAGGCCAAGTCACAGCTGGGTGGTGAGGAGGGGGCTCCTCTTCCACTGATTGCTGGGAGAGCTCAGCCTAGAGCAGAGCCTAGAGCTTTGCTTAAGTCTTCCTCTGGGGCTGACATACTAGTGCATGCAATGAAGGAGAAAACGGTGGCAGGGAGACTCCAGGGTAGGGAAAACCCTCAGTGTCTCCAGGCTGTTCAAGGACCTGCCCAGAGTAGACATTATCCAGCAACCTGGGTCCTGATGGCTCACTCAGTCGGGGGTGCTGGGCTGAGGGTCAGTCCCTGTCCTGCCTGTTCTTCATACAGTGCCCAACATACTCAAGTGAAACTTCCATCCACTAGATATCCCACTTTCCTTTCCTCCCCAGAAGCCCCAGCAGGTTTTACAATAAGCCACTGCATGTCAGCTTGTGGTCTACCCAGGACTCCTTGATTGTTTCCCTACTTGGATATTTTCATCCTCCCCAAGACACTGGGCTGTTACCTGCAAAACTAGTTGTTGCCAGACCATTGGCAGGGACTGCCCACTGCCCATACCACCACTGCCCATGCCAGGCTGCTGGGCACGCTCCAGCTGCAGGGCAACGTGGCGCCGTTCCTGCTCCAGCGCCCGGGTCAGCCGCTCGAAGCGGGCTTCCTGCTCCTTCACTGAGGCCAGGATGCTGGCTGCTGAGTGCACGTTGCAGTCCTCCATGGCCAGGGTGCCAGCCGGCTGCAGGCAAAGCAGAGCAAGCTTAGCAGGGCAGAGCAGCAGCTGGTAAGGACATCACAGGCCCCATGCCCACTCCACTCATAGATCATACGACTCACTCCCAAACCAGAGCATCTAGCTCTCTGGAGGGAAGCTGCATTGATTAAATTCTAAATTAAAAGCCATTAATCCAAGGCTGGCCAGAAGCAGCCAGTTCTCTCTCCCTGTGAGACATGGGGCTCTGGCCCAGGGTCCTCCACTTCCTGCCAGGCCCAGCAGAATTGTGGACTATGTCTCAGCACCTGCTGGGAAGGGCAAAAAGGGCTGGCCTGATAAGTGCTCACTATCTTCTAAGTCCTCTGCTACCCACAGCACATGTTAGATCGTCTCAATCTCACGGGACCTCCCAGCCCCATCACAGAGGTGGCACTAAGATCTAGATAGGGCAATGGGCCATCTGCAGCCACATGGGAGGTATGGTAGAACTGGTGTAGCCAGCAGGCAGAGAGTGAGAAGCTTCTCTACTGCCACCAGGTGCAGGGTGACCTAGGCAGATATGGCAGGTGTGACGTGACCATTGCCTTGGCACTCCCAGCAACACTGGCCTGGGGACAAGGAGTCTGGCCACCACCAAGCCACTCCAGCATGGCTTCACATGCCAACAGACAACCAAGTCAAATCCTGGTTGAGGTTCTGACTGGGACCACATGAAGTTTAGAGTCCCTGTGTTCACAAGTGGCTCATACATGAAGCCTGAGCCAGAAGAGGGGAGGGGCCTAAGCAACTGAGGCCCAGCATTTAGGGAGGGTCAAGCCTTCCCAGGCCCTCACCCAGTGCTGCCCCTGTGCGTGCCAGAGCTCCAGGGCTTGGCATCTGCAGCAACGAGCCAGTGCTTTTCCCCCACAGCTTATTCCCTAGCTAGCCAGTGTGTTTGTTTTTCAGGGGCAACAAGAAGCAGGCCAAGTATGTGCGGCTTTGCAGTCCTAGTGCCCAGGGATTGGTGTGTGGCTTGATGCCCAGTGCTGCTTGAGGCTTGCTCCTGGCTGGGCCCATGCCAGCTCACTGAAGCCAACTGTGCTGGATCCCACACCCCTGCACCAATGCACAGCCTGAAGTTAAAGAGGGGAGGCCCCTCCATAGGGATGTCACATGCAGTGAGTGATACCCACAGAGACCTACTCTGTTGTTCACTGGCCTAGATGAAGCCTGCTGCAAGGACAAACAGAACCTGTGGAGAGAGGAAGGGCCACTCCTGGGCGTGGCCAGACCAGTGCTCGTTAGGCCAGAGACATGGTACACTTCAGAGGTGAAGGGATACCATGGGGCCAACCCCACCATGACAGCCAATGAGGGCAAAAGACCAATGTAGGCCCTCATAGATGCTTTTCATTTCCCCTGCACCTGTCACACAAATAAAACTGTTTTTTTTCTTTTCCTGTGGGTACCGGGGGTCGACCTCAGGACCTCGTGCGCCAGCAGGCACCCGTGCCGCTGAGCGATATCACCAGCCCTTTCTTCGTATGTGGGTACCGGGAGTCAAACTCAGGACCTTGCGCTTGCCAGGCAGGCGTTTATGCTGCTGAGCCATTTCAACGGCCCATAAAACTGTTAATATGACCTTTCAGGGATGCCGGTTTGGGTAAAGGAGCTGTTAAGACAGAATGAACAGGGCCGGTGAGATGTCTCAGCGGCGTAAGTGCCTGCCTGGCAAGCGCGAGGTCCTGAGTTCAACTCCGGGAACCCACATATGAAAAAAGGGGCTGGTGATATCGCTCAGTGGCATGAGCGCCTGCTGGTGCGTGAGGTCCTGAGGTCGACCCCCGGTACCCACACACACACAAAAAAAGACAGAATGAACAAAACTGTAGTCAGAGGTGGTGGCCACCACTGGACTGGGGAGACTGGGTCCTCTGGCCACCACGGCATACAGGGACAAACAGCACAGCATGGCCACTCAGGCCTCCTGTGTACAACTGCCAGCACATAGGCCCAACCTGGGCCTAGACAGTAGGCCTTATTCCTGAATGGGCTAAGCCCAGTATTCGTCCCCAAATGAGTATGGTGAGGCCTTCCTCCCTGGGAAAGCCAGGGTCAGTGGCAGGAACCAGGCCATCTGAACCATCAGCCGAGTCTTGTTTGCAGAGTTAGCCCATCTCAGCTGAGATTTAGAACCCAGAGGCAGAAGGAACTAGGACACTGCCCCTCAATGGCAATGATGGGGACCCACAGGACAACTGTTGGCCTTGTGGACAAAGGGTAGCTTCCTTCCCTCCTTAGGCAGAGACACAGATTCCTGCCTGAGCTCCGGTTCCAACCTATTGTATTCCCTAACCCCCATCCAGCAGGAACAGGTCTGAGCTGCAGACACTGCCCTGAGCCCCCCTTCCCCCGAGCCAAACATGACCTTGGTTCTAGGGTCCAAAGAGGCCCACCCTGAAGGGGGCCTGCTGGCTCCAGCTGGGGGCTGGCTGGGGGCCAAGAATTCTGAGGCCACAGTGAGAAGGTAGCCAAACCCCACACTGACTTTCCCATTGCCCAATTCAGTTCACTTAGTGAGAAATGACTGTGTGTCTCCCTGGTAACATCCCCATTCTGGCCAGAATGGCAATACCCACAAGACAACAGAGACCATGATGCTGGGCCCCTGCTATCTGCCCTGGCCCCAGTGCACTCTCTGTCTGCCCCTGCGTGTGCACTGAGCCCTAAAGACTATAAGCATCTAGGTAGAGTAGGGGATGCCCAGCACCCTAAATATGCTGGCTCTGAGTCCATGCACAGGAACACGTGTGGACAGGTGCCCAGGCCCAGCACCCCAAAGGACATCTTTTTTGGATGGCAACTCAAAATATTTGTATTAAAACAATAAATATGTGATGTCATGGAAAGCAAAATGCACATGAATTTTTAAGATCAACCATGGAGACTTCAAAGACATTTTTCCCAGCTGGGGCTTAGGGCACAGAGCTCTACTTCCTGGCTGGGGTGGGCACCAGACATCCTTCTGCTAGGGCCCAGGTAGCTCCTCGCAGCCAGGCAGGGAAATATAATGCTGTGGGTCCTCTCTAGCCCATGTCATGACCTCTATGTATCTGGGAAAGTACATCACTGCCTGAAGGTTGGATCTCTACAACCCCACTGAGACCACAGCAACAAAGTCACACTTTCCTCTGAGAAACCCACTTCTTACAAAACATGGCTACCCATGATATTGATTTAGCAATAAGGAATGACATAGGGGACCCACAAGTAATGACATAGCAGGACCAGGAGGCAACATGGATCTCCAAGCCAAAAAACAACAGGAACCTGTGAGAGGGGATGGGAAGATCAGGACTGAGATTAAACCCTGAAAAACTCACCTGCAAAAGAAAGGAGATAGACGAGTCCCAGCATAACAGACACTCACTATAAATGCCCATTATGAGACCAAAAACAATTTCTGGATACAGGTGGTGACACAAGGGGAGAAGCCCAGGAGGAGAAACAAGCTGCCCAGGCCACATGGGCTTGAAGAGGGAGATGGGAGTAAGAGTAAACCACAAATAGGCAGGTTGGGGATAGACAGGTGGGTAAATGGAGGGATGGACAGGTGGGATGATGGAGGATGGACAGACAGGTGGGTGAATGAAGGAACAGTAGGATTTGTGGATGAACAGATGAGAAGATGGGTTGTTGGAGAGATGGGTGGATGGATGAATGAATTAGTGGGTGGATGAAGGGAGGAATGGGGGAATAGAAGGCTGAATGGAACGGGAATGAATGGAGAGAGAACAGGTATGTGCATAGGAGGGTGAGGAGATGGTTAAGATGAGAGGATGAAGGGTCGATGAAAGGATAGTTACATAGGTAGGCATATGGATGGGTGGGCAGATGGTGGGTAGATAGGTAAAAAGCTGGGTAGAAGTCTAGACAGATGGGATGGCTGGAGGCTGGACAAATGGGAGGATAGATGATAGAGTGAATGCACAGTCGGGCATATGGGTGGATGGGCGTTGGGGGCAAGCAGGTATTGTCAAAGCTCTTCAACACTCCTGGAAGGAGGAAGTCCAGGCCACATGCCTGCCAGGGCAAATGCAGTCAAGCCTGGTTCTAACAAGAAGATGAAGACACCATCAGGAGGATTTGAGACAGAAGCTGAATCTTTCCCTTGAAACCAAAACCGACATCTGACATCTTCTTGCTGACCCAGACATTCCTCCTCAGAAGGAGTTCAGCCAAAGCTCTGCTCTGGAAAATCAAATTATGGGGCCAGAGTCCAATCTGGGTTGAAGAATTAGAGGAATTTCCTAAGAATCAGGCAGCAGGGGGGCAGATGGGGCTGGGCTCCAGTCCTGAGCCTTTCCCAGCCACCTATCAGAGCCCAGGAGGGGACTAGGAACATTGAGACTCCTTCTACTCCCCACTCTATACTCTGCCCATGCTGAGGAGGGCATGGTACCAGGAAGTGGCCCAATAGCCAAAACCCACCTTTTCTGCCTGGGAGGACATTGTGAGAGCTGCCTCTGTCCCACCTTCAGCCCTGTCAGGAATTTGCTCCCTATACCAGTTGACCAGGACGTGTGGGAGCCCTATTGCTAACATTACCCCGTTGTTCCTACTGGAGTCAGATGGTGCCTAAAGCTTCAGGGATAGCTTCTAGCCAAGCCCACAAGAACAGGCACTGTCCCCAGACTGAGGACAAGGTGAAACAGGAGGCCTACAGCCTACGCCTCACACAAGGCAGAGGTTATGTCCATGCTGAAGGCCAGGACCACAGGATCTCTGGCAGACAGTGCAAGGTCTGAGGATGAGGGTGCTATTCTCAGCCTCTCAGCAATGGAAGGAACTGTTAAGGAAAGATGCACCATTGTCACCTTGAAAAAGTGCCACACAGCATGGTGGTTGTTTTTCAAGTGTGCCTGAGAGCAATAGGCAGTGAGCACTTCAGGTGCAGTAATGGGCAGAGGCTTTACTTCTAAATTATGATGTCAGCACAGCAGCAGCTGGTATGGAGTGTGTGGGACCCACTGCATTCCTCTCACCACTTTTGTGCCTTTGTTATTTTCCATAATAGAAAGTAAAAGGGAGCTAGGAGCGGTGGCACACACCAGTTGTCTCAGCTATTCATGAGGCTGAAGCAGGAGGATCACTTGAGCCCAGGAGACCTTGTCTCAAAAAAGGGAAGAAGCATACAGAAAACCAAAGGGTAACTGACATATTAGGGTGAAGTATTTGTAACATCTGGCAATAAAGTGACATCTTTAATCTGTAAGGAACTCTTATAAATCAGTAAGAAAAAAACAAAATCCCAACTGAAAGCGGGTAAAAAGACATAAACAAGTGATATGGTTGGAGATAAGATTTCAAATGAGAAGTGCAGATATGTGTTGGACATGCACATATAAATGTATAGAAGGTCCCACATCTGGATGTCCCAGGAGTTGCTAGGGAGAAGAAGAAAAGAAAGAGCAAAGGGACTTGGAGTATAGCTCAGTTGTACAGTATTTGCTTATTATGCACAAGGCCCTGGGCTCCATCCCCAGCACTGCAGAAAAAAAAAAAGGGGGGGGGGGTGCGTTGGGGGGAGGGTAAGGAGCAGATGTATGTCCCACCAGGCAGCTAGAGTGTGGAGACCAGGGAATTAAGCTCCTCAGGGGCCAGGGCAGTGCCTGCTGCCTGCTACAGAGAGAAGCAGCAGGATTTTCAAGACTCTGATAGAACTGTAAGCAGATTTAGCCTGGAAATTACATTTTCCCAGTAAAGGAGGCATGGTGCAGTAGACCAGACAACATGGGGATGGGGTGCCCCTCAGTGACCTCTTCCCTCCCAGGATGTCCACATGATCACCCTGTAGCATCCTCTGATCACACAGGGAATGGCTCCCAGGTGCATGGAAACCCTGTACTACTGGGGCACTGAAGCCTAGGGCAGGCTAAGATCTGGTACTACCTGCCCCAGCTGCCAGGACAAAAGCAGGATTGGTCAGCCCCACCGCAGTGCGACTTGGGGCTATGGCAGGCCTGACACAAGAGGCTGGAGGTTAGATCAAGGCAGGGACACTACTGGGACCAGGGAGCTGGAAAGCCAGACAGCCTGAGGTCTGGGCTGGCCCTAGGGAGTGACACTGGATGGACAAACCTGGGGGTGTGGTGTATGGGGCAGGCAAGTATCACAGCAACTGTCTTCTTCCATGGAAGGCCTGACTCACAGGAAACCATTGCTGGATTTCCCCTTGGGCAGGTCACAGACACCTGCTCCCTGTGGCAACATGGCACCCTTCAAGTCTCCATGGTCCCCTGGGATTCGCCTATGAGGACACAGGGGACACAGGTACACAGGAGACCCCATAGGCCCCAGGCTGCCCTGCTGCTGATTCCTGTCCCTCACCCAGGCTCTAGCTGCAGGCAAGGGGTTGCTTTGTAGGTTCCAAAGGTAGAACTATAAGAGGCAAGTTCCCACATCCTCTGGGATATCTATGGCATCTGGCCTGGGGCAGCCCCAAGGCCAAGGCTCCTGGGCTGGGAGCTCCAGGCATGGAGGGTGGAGGAGGTTGCCAGCACAGTGTCTTCTCCCTTGACAGCCCCTTACTTCACCTCTAACAATGAAGTCTCCAAGATGTCCCACTGAGTGGGGTCAGGTACAGTGAAGATACCCAGCCCATGACCTCACTGCCTTCTCCAATAGACATCTAGCTGCAAGGTGCCCTTCATGGCTCATCCCCCATCCCAGGGAGATAGGAGTAGTGTCGGGGGTGGTTTGAGGTCCCAGGCACAGAGCCAAAGTCCAACTCCCTGTGTTCTGGGGTGGACATGGGGACTGAAAAATTCCTGAGAGGACAGAAGCCCACAGTCAGACTTGGACCAATTACAGATAAGTACAGGGTATGGGAGTCCCACCTGTACCCATACTCTGATGGCCCCACTGAGACCCAGTCAGGGACACTTGTCCCAGCAGCCCAAGACACAGTGGTTGGGCAGGTGTGACAGTCATTATGCTGTCTGCCAGCCTGCATGCACAGTCCCCTCAGCCTGAGATGCACTTTCCCCACCACAGACAGAAGGGTGGACCCCTTCTGCCAGGCCCCTCCATCACCATGGCAACACCCAGGCTTCTCTGGAGGGACAGAGCCTCTTTGTGGTGACACAAAGCCCCTTTGAGGGGTGGTGGGGGTGCAGCTCCTGGAAGTCTGTGGTCAGAGAACCTCTGGGGAGCAAGGGCAGTCTCCCTGGCCAGCCTCCCTTCCTGGGTTGTAAAGCCAAAGAAGCCAGGGTGGGAAAGCCTGGTGGTTAGAGGCTAAGATCTGGTACCACCTGCTCCAGCTGTCCACAAAAGGGTCCTTGGGTGGGCTGAGCCTCATATCCTGGAAGGCTGGGCAGAGAAACCCACAACACAAGTAGTAGCTTCCTGTGGGGCTGATGACCTGCCCATCTTCTCCTATACTCTTGACAAGGAACACGCTCCACTTACATGGTAGGAAAGGCCTTGCAGGGGGAACTTTTGCTTGATGGGAAGCATCTGGGGATGGCTACAGGGACAATGCTGGGCTAGGGACCTACTGGGAAAAGTGCACAGGGAGCCCTTGGCAGGTCAGCAAGTAGGGGCCACGTGGCTTGCACGTAAGGTGGAGGGAGGTCTGGACCAGATCTTCTGAGAGGACTGGCTATGATGTCTGGATGATGCCCCAGGTCACTGTCCCCTCACTTCCCTGGCTTTGGCTCCCCCTGCTGTAGGGAGCTCCAAATTCTTGCCTTCCCTGGGGAGAATGCAGCTGGCCTGCTGTGGTGCTCAGGGCAGCCTGAATGTGCCCACAACCCCAGCATTGGCCTGCACAAGAGGAAAACTCACCAGGGACTGGCTTTTTCCGGGGTCAGGGAAATGGAACCCTGAGGAAAATGTAGGTCCGAGGCTTGATAACAGGGACCCAACACAGACCTACACCCAGCATAATGGCCTGTCTACACTCCTGCTCCACAGTCAGGGAGGCAAAAGGTGGCCAGGCCACACCCGGGTTGGCCCCGAGTCCTAGATTCCTTCCCCTGGCCTGGCCTGAGGGTCCGTGCCCACCCTGACTGCTGCTGACTAGGCCTTTGGCAATGCCCCTGCATGCTGGGCGCCCTGCCCGGGAGGCCTCACCAAATGACCTCAGTCTGACCCACAGCAGCTTTGTAACTAAGCCCCTAGTGTGTGTGTTGGGGGGCGTGTCACAGGTCCCAGCGGCAGCACAAGATGGCACTGGTCCTGAGAGAGATCCACCCCTTTGTGGGTGAAAGTACACAGGCCTGGGGAGTTGGAGCCAACGGCTGCCCAACCTGGCAGTACCCCTGAGTCAGCAAGCACCCCTACAGCCCCCATAGAGGCCCCCACTTCATCCCTCCCTGCCTGCCTTCCCTATCGGCATTCGTGCTATCTGCTGATGTCTGTGAACACCAGGATGTGCCTGTGGAGACCCACACATCAGCAACACCCCACAGATCCTTCCTGCAGCTCTGGGAGTCTGGGAGCCTGGGAGTACAGCCACCCTGTGCAGGCTCACACAGGATAAGCAGGGCTCAAATCATGCCCAGCCTGAGCCTCCCCAACCCATGGAAGAGGTGCAGCTTGGTGGGATTGCCACAGCCTACAAAAGGCAGTTGCATGGAGACAGGGAAGTGTGAGGAAAGTTATCACTCATCCCTACCGCCTTTTCTAGTACCAGGGATCTAGCCCAGGGGCATTCTACCATTAAGCTGCAACCCCAGCACTTTTAAGTTTTTTGGGACTGGGTCTTGATAAGTTTTCCAGGTGGCACTTGAACTTGTGATCCTCCTGCTAAGTGCTGGGATTACAGGTGTGTGTCACACAGCCAGCTCATCATTCATTTCTTTATCAAGGTAAAACACTGGGTACCCAAAAGACTCCCCCTTCCCCAGCCTACAGGGGCCTACAAATTTGGGATGAGGCAGGGAGGGGCGAGGTGGGGGCACACATCTCTAACTTAGGCATCAGGAAGACCCTTCAGCTGCTATGGCAGAGGTAAGGCTCTGCGGGGAGGCTGCTGCGGTGGACCATGGCCATTGGTGCTGGGTGGATGGGGGGTGGGAGAGAATAGGGAGTCCAGGCTGGCTACAAAGTTAGGGCCTGGCCAGCTGGAGGAAAGGAGCTTGGACCCTGCATGCACTCCACAGTACAGATGGGAGTATGTTAGACAGGAGAGGCCAAGGGGCTGCTAGAAACATGAGGCTCCAGGATAGATTTAGGCTAGAAACCAAATAAGGATTGGTGGCTTTAGCCCATGAGGCCAAGAGACGATGTTAGGTGCAAAACCCAGTACCACCTCTGAAGAGGCCTTCTTGACCTTCTGGAACAAAGAAATGATTCACATTCTGTCATCAGCCACCATGGCTTTTGAAAGGGCAGCAGCCAGGACACAGCACTGAGGGGTGAGCCCGGGAAGGAGACAGGGCTGGCATTCCTTGGGGATAATGACCTGTCCACTTGGAAGTCCCAAGACTCTCAGAGGAAAGGTGAACCTCACCGTGCCCTTCTTCCCAGCCCAGCAAACTAGAGGAGCAGGTGGTATATGACCCTGACCCAGCCAGGAATGGTAGCATATCCTATCCCAGGAAGGGTAGTTCTAGTACCAAAAGTCTGGGTCTCCTCTGCTCTGCCTTTGCTCCAGGTCCTAGGTGGCCTCTGGAGACCTCTGGATGCTCCCAGGGCCCCAGAGGGACAGCTCTTCCCTCTTAAAACCTGAGCCAGATGCTGCCTTCTAACTCCCCTCCCCCCTCCAAAGCCAGCTTGTCTAGTGCCCATGGCAACAAGTCCAGACACCACCAACCCCTAGCAAATGAATAAAATCCTGTCTTTTATATGCAAACAAGGCAATGAGAATGGTCAGGGGCCTTCTCCCCCCACCCAGGGCAGACTTCTGGCCCTGTGGTGCCCTCATCTGGCTCCCTCCTACTACATACCACAACAGTCCTCTAGGAGCTGGATTTGCCTGTGTCCAGCTTCTGTCACAAAGAAGCAGGAACACTGCAGTAGGAAATGCTAATAGTTTGGGGACCTTCTCAAAGCCAACCACAAGCTCAGAAGTGCAACCGCCCCATACCCGCATGCGTGCACACAACACATAGAGCACATCCATCCAAAGGGACTCAAAGATGCCCCACAGCACCCCTCCCCCTGTACAGACTCATACACCCATCTGTGTCCATGTGGCTTCTGCCTACTCCACCTGGAAAATGGGTAGTGGGTGGCTCAAAAGTCCTGACAAATGCTTCAGCTGCAAGGGGATACCAGGGCTTAGCCAACACAGCTCCTGCTGAAGCCTAGCATCCTAGGCAACACCCCACTGCTGTCCCCTGCCATGACCTCAGATCAGGTCTAGCGTATCTTCTGCACCACAGTCTGGGAAGGAGCCACAGCCTCTTGACCCCTGACTGAGGTCCCTCTGTGACAGACAAGGGTGGCGGGCCCACAGACCCAAGCTTGCACAGGGAAGAATAAACAAAGACCCCCCTGCCTAAGGAAGCCAAAAAGCTGCCTCCTACTGAATGCCCCTGCATGCTGGGCATTCACTAGCACAGACACTGGGAATTGCTGTATGCACCCTCCACAGATTAGACTGGGTTCAACAACCTGGGAACAGACCACAGTGAAAAGGAGTGTCATAAATAACTGTAGACATATAGAAAAACATGATGGAGCCAGTGAGCAGCAGAGAAGATGCTGAAGAAGACCAGAAGGTAAATCCAAAATGCCCTTCAAAATCCAGGAAAAATGCCAGGCATGGTGGCACATGCCTGTAATCCCAGCACTGGGGAGGCTGAGGCAGGAGGATCGCCATGAGTGTGAGGCCAGCCTGGGCTACCTAGTGAACTCAAAGCCAGCCCAAGTACACAGTGAGACCCTGTCTCAAAACAAACAAACTTGCTCCAGCCAAAAATGGAGAGATTGCACAGCAAAAGAAACCACCAACAGAGTGAAGAGACAACACACAGATAGGAAAAAATTTTTACCAGCTACTCCTCAAAGAACTAATATCTATTTTTTAAATTTTAATTTTTGTTTTTATTTATTTTTATTTTTTGAGACCGGGTCTCGCTATGTAGTACATGCTGGCCTTGAACTCACTATGTAGCCCAGGCTGGCCTCAAACTCATAGCAATCCTCCTGCCTCAGCCTCCCGAGTGCTGGGACTACAGGCCTGCACCACCACACCCAGCAAAGGACTAATATCTAGAATAAAGAACTAAAAAAACAAACAAACAAAAAAACAAAAAACCAGATCCTTCAAATTTAAAGACCCAATCCAAAAATGGGGATCTGAAATGAACAGAAACTTCTCAGATCATGAAGTATAAAAAACAAATAAACACATGAAAAAATGTTTGACATCACTGGTCATTCATGAAATGCAAATTAAAACAATGCTGAGATTCCATCTAACTCCAGAAAGAATGATATCATCAAGAAATCAGTAACAAATGCTGGAGAGGCTGTGGGGAAAAAGGAACCCTTTTCCATTGTTGGTGGGAGTGTAAATTGGTACGACCATTATGGAAATCACTATGGAGATTCCTCAAAAAACAAACTAGAGGCCAGCCTGGGCTACACAGTGAGTTTGAGGCCACCTGCACTGCAAAGTGAGACGCTGTCTCAAAACAAAACAAAACAAAACCCTGAAACTGAAACTAGAGGTTCCGTTTGATGCTGCTATTCCTCTTCTAGGTATCTTCCCAAAAGAGTTAAAAGCATCATACTGCAGTGATATACTCATATTCATGATTATAACAGGACAGTTTATAACAGCTACATCTTGGAAACAGACCACATACCCACCAATGGATGAATGGATAAAATATGTTTTTGGGGGGGCGAGGTACATAGCTCAGCAGCGCAGCACCTGCATGGCAAGTGTGAGGTCGTGAGTTTAATTCCTGATACCAAAAAGGTTTTTATATACAATGGAGTACTACTCTGCCATAAAGAAAGATAAACTTGAGATATTTTTAGGTAAATGGATGCACCTCAAGACCATAATTTTCAGTGAAATAACTCAGTCACACAAATTTAAATATCACATTGTTTCTCTTGTGTGAGAAACCCAAAGGGTAAATAAGGAGCAAAATGGAGGAGAGATATTGGGAAGTAGGAAGAACATGTTCAAATGGTAAGGGGAACAAGGGGAGGGTAAAAGAGGAGGGAAGGAAGGGAAAAGTGATTTAAAAAAAGAGAATGGAAAGAAAAAAATGGAAACAAAGTTTTTGCAAATGGGGAGGGAAGGGGAGAAAAGAATTAAGATATATTATGTACAGGTACAAATTCACTATGACGAATGTGATCATTATGCATGGCAAACATGTATTAATTAAAAAAAATAATGGAGAGAACAAAAGGAGAAAGGTAGGAGATGTAACAGACAGGAATTCGCAGAGTGAGGATGAGCAGACCAGGTTCTTCTGACCACAGCGTTGTGGCCCGGAACCGCCCTCTGCAGGGAAAGCCTCCAGCGGGGCTGTCTGTGTCAGAGCTGGAACCTGGGTTGGGGAAAACTTCCCATTCAGAAAAGGTGTCATCTGTCTCTGTTACTAAGAATACAATACCAGAGACTCTTATGGTAAGGATGGCCTGACAGCTTTCTTAAACAAAATGCCTCTCTTCCTTACCTTGAAATCTTTATGCATTTATTTTTTTTTTTTGAGACAGAGTCTTGCTATATTATCCAGTGTGGCCTTGCACCCCCGGACTCCAGTAATCCTTCAGCCTCAGCGTGCCAAGTAGCTGTAAATATGGGTATGCACCACTAAGCCCAGCTAATACTTCAGGATTTTTAGGATGTTAACCTCGCTCTGAAATTCCTTAAGGAAACAGTACAGTGAAGCTTCTGAATTTTCAGGATCATGAGTCTACCAATTACACAGGCAGTGAAAATGTCTTACCTGGAGCTGTGGACCCCAAAGACACAGGTTTTGAGAAACAAAGACAGCTGGGTATGGGTGACATGCATGTTTGTAATCCCAGCCACTTGGGAAGCTAAGGCAGGAAGATTCCAAGCCTGAGGCCAGCCTGGTCAACTTAGCAAGACACTGCCTCAAAACGAAAATATAAAAAGGGCTGGGGGTACAGCTAAATGGTAGAGCATTTCCTGAGGATGCATGAGACTATGGGTTCAATTCCCAAAGAAAGAAGAGAAGAAACAAAAGGAGAGGGAGATCTCCAGGCTCAGTGAGGCCAGGATAACATGAAGGATCCAAGCCTTCTGCTGCTAGAATTTAAATGGGGGCTGCCACCAGCCTGAGTCCATGAGAAGCCAGCAGCCTTGGCATGAAGGCAGCGCTCCCAGGAATGACAGCTGTGAAGACGCTGCATAGAAGTGAACCTGGCTTTTTCAGCAAGACCTTGTAGCTCGGAAGGTTCCAAGGCAGTGTCGGTGGTCTGGACCAGCCCCTGGTAACTGCCCATGGGGTGCATTTCTACTATCTCCAGAAATTGTGGATCTGTGGGCTGAGGTTCACAATGGGTCAGGTTCGGATCCAAGAAACATAAAACAAGATCCAACAGATCCAAACAACAAAACAAAACATTTCTGCTTGTTTTGGTATGGCTTTTCTTGGTATTTTAAAATAAAGATGGTGCCTCATGCCTGTAATCCCAGCACATGGGGAGCTGAGGCAGGAGGATTGCTGCTAGTTTGAGGCCAGCCTGAACTACATAGTGAGACTCTGTCTCAAAAATAAAAAAAAAAAATAAAAAGATGTAAGTGAATATTACAAATTATGCACCAACAAATTGGAAATGGATAAATATCTAGAAATATACAACTTACCAAGATGGACTCATGAAAAAATAGGGCTTGGGTGCAGCTCAGTGGTACAGCACTTGCCTAGCATAGGTGAAGCCCTGGGTTCCATCACTAGCACCACAAAATAAATAAAATTTAAAAATATATAAAAAGAATGAATATTCAGCAATAAACTTAAAAATTCAAATTAAAGGAGACCTAAATAATGAAAAGAGGGCCGGTGAGATGGCTGGGCCGGTGAGATGGCTCAGCGGTTTAAGCGCCTGCCTTGCAAGCGCGAGGGCCCGAGTTCGACTCCCGGAACCCACATACAAAAAAGGGGCCGGTGATATCGCTCAGCGGCACGGGTGCCTGCTGGCGCGCGAGGTCCTGAGGTCGACCCCCCGGTACCCACAAAAAAAAAAAAAAAAAAAAAAAAAATGAAAAGAAATCCCATGCTCATTTACTGGGAAACTTACTATTTTTTTATTTTTATTTTTATTTTTAATTTTATTAGTATGCGTTTGCAGTACATAATGATTACATTCATCATGGGGAGTTGGCGTATGTGCATAATACATCTTAATTCCTTTTATGTCCCCTCCCCCCCTACTATTTTGGTGACAATACTATCCCAAGTGACCTACAAATTCAATGCAATTATAATAAAAATCCCAGTGATAGTCTAGGGGGGTGGCTCAGTGGTTTCGAATTGCCTAGCATGCCTGGGGCCCTCACCTTACACCATAAATGAAAATTACCTCACAATAACTTAAAGACCTAAACATAAGACCAGAAAGTATGAAACTCTTAGAAGAAAATATAGGTTAAAATCTTCATGGCATTGGGCCAGTGATATGGCTCAGTGGCATAAGCGCCTGCCTGGCAAGCGTGAGGTCCTGAGTTCGACTCCCGGTACCCACATATAAAAAAAAAATCTTCATGGCATTGGATTTGGCGAACATACCTAGATAAGACACCAAAAGCACAGGCAACAAAACAACAGATAAACTGGACCACATCAAAATGAAAGACATCTGTTATTCAAGACACAGTAAAGCTGAGTGTGGTGGTACACAGGTAATCCCAGTACTCCAGAGGCTAAGGCACAAGGACTGTGAGTTCAAGACCAGCCTGGGCTACATAAGGAGTTTAGGAGCACCCTGAGATACATAGCAAAAAACAAGAAAAAGAAGAAAAAGAGCAGCCACAGTGGTGACATATGCCTACAATCCCAACCCTCTAGGAGGCCCAGGCAAGACTGCAAGTTTGAGCCCAGCCTGGGCAACTTAGTGAGCAACAAAATAAAAAATAAAAAAGGGCTGGGGGAAGGCCCTGGATTCACGCCTCAGTACCAAAAATGAACAAACAAACAAATAAACACAATTAAAAAACAGGCAAAGAGTTGAATAGACATTTCTCCAAAGAAGATTTACAAATACTCAGTAACCACATGAAAAAACACTATTACTAGCCATAAGAGAAATGCAAAGTTAACCACGATGACGACCTATTCTGAAAAAGGGGGGTAGATAACAGCTGTTGGTAGGGATATCAACAAATTGGAACCTAGTTCACTGTTAGGTGCTATAGCCACTGTGGAAATCAGTATGGCCATTCTTGAAAAAAATTAAAAATAGAATTGACATATATCTAGAGCATGTGATGCTGGAATTAAGGGTATGTGATTAGTAAATCAGTCCACTGATTGGTTTGGCATAGTTATGGCTGGGATTAAGGGTGTGAGTGCTACACCCACCCTAGGGTGGGTAGCAGGCACACAATTTAAGGGAGAGAAAGAGTCTTGTCTCCTCTCCCTTGTTGCTTCTGCTGTCTTGTGTGCACCATGAACTGTTCTCTGCCAAACCACCCTGCCTTGGAGCCAGCCAATTATGGACTGAAACCTCTACAAACTGTGAGCTAAATAAACCTTTCCCCCTTTAACTTTGGGTATTGGGTATTTTGTCCCAGCAACAAGAAAAGTAATTAAGACAACATATGATCTAGTAATTCCAAAATTTCTGGGTAAATATTCGAAAGAATTAAAAGCAGGATCTTCAAGGGATATCTGTACACTGATGTTTGTTGCAGCATTATTCACAATAGCCAAAAGAGAGAAGCAACCCAAATCCCCATTGGTGGATAAATGGATAAGCAAAACATGACACAGACATACAATGAAATATTATTTAGCCTTAAAAAGAAGGAAATGTGAAACCAGGTATGGTGATGCGTGCCTGTAATCCCAGTTACTTGGGAGGCTGAGGTGGGAGGATCACTTGAGCCCAGGAGCTCAAGACTAGCTTGGGCAACAGAGCAAGACCCTGTCTCTAAATAAATAGATAATGCCCAGAGTGGTGGCGCACGCCTATAATCCCAACACTTGGGAGCCTGAAACAGGAGGATCAGGATTGCAGCAAGTTCAAGGCCAACCTGGACCACATAGCGAGACCCTGTCTCAAAAAAAAACCCAAAAAAATAAAAAAAAATAAACTAACTGGAAATTCTGACATACATTGAAATATGAATGAATCTTGAGAATATCATGCTAACTGATATAAACTGGGTCACAAAAAGACAAATATTAGATGATTTCTCTTGCATGAGATATCTAGAGTAATTAAATAATGTAATGGGAGAGTGAGATGGTGGTTTCAGGGGCTGGGGTAGGGAACTGGAAGTCATTGTTAATATGTACAGAGTTTCAATTATGCTAAAAAGAAAAGTTATGGAGGTTAGGAATAATGTGAATATACTTAGTATGTGGATATATTTAGTGCCCGTTAACTGTATACTTATAAATAGTTAAGATGATACATTTTGGGCCGGTGAGATAGCTCAGCGGCATAAGCGCCTGCCTGGCAAGCGTGAGGTCCTGAGTTCGACTCCCGATACCCACATAAAAAAAAAAAAAAAAGATGATACATTTCATGTTATTGGTATTTAAACATAATTAAAATTAAAATTAAGCTGGGTGTGGTGGTATGTACATGTAATTCCAGCCATGTGGGAGGCTGAGGCAGGCAAACCACAAGCTCAAAGCCAGCCTGGGCAATTTAGTGAGACCCTGACTCAAAAAGGACTGGAGGGCCGGGTATACGGCTCAGTGGCACAGCGCCTGCCTGGCGAGTGCTAGGTCATGAATTCAATTCCCAGTGCCATGAAAAAAAAGAAAAAGGACTGGAGCTGCTACTCAGTGACAGAGTGCTTGCCTGGCATGGACAAGGTGCTGGGTTTTATCCCTATTACTACCAAAACAAATAAATACATAGGAAAGAAAGAGCCCCTCTCATTTGTAATAAGTTAAACACTGTAAAACACTATTTTAAGTAAACAGTAAATCAGAGATAAAAATTTAAAAATATAGAATTGGCTATTTAGAAAGAGTCAAGGGCCGGTGAGATGGCTCAGCGGCGTAAGCGCCTGCCTTGCAAGCGCGAGGGCCCAAGTTCGACTCCTGGATCCCACATACAAAAAAAAAAAAGGGGGCCAGTGATATCGCTCAGCGGCATGGGTGCCTGTTGGCACGCGAGGTCCTGAGGTCGACCCCCCGGTACCCACAAAAAAAAAAAAAAAAAAAAGAAAGAGTCAAAAATGTACTACCGGGCCGGTGAGACGGCTCAGCGGCTTAAGCGCCTGCCTTGCAAGCGCGAAGGCCCGAGTTCGACTCCCGGATCCCACATACGAAAAAGGGGCCGGTGATATCGCTCAGCGGCACGGGTGCCTGTTGGCGCGTGAGGTCCTGAGGTCGTCCCCCCGGTACCCACAAAAAAAAAAAAAAAAAAATGTACTACCACCTCAAACATAAAAATGCACACATAGTCAGGCACAGTGGCTCATCCCTATAGTCCTAGCTACTTGGAAGACTGAGGCAGGAGGATCTCTTCGGCCCAGGTGTTTGAGGCTAACCTGGAAAACCTAGTGAGACTCCATTTAAAAAAAAAAAGTAGAGATCATAGCTGGAAAACCTAGTGAGACTCCATTAAAAAAAAAAAAGTACAGGGCCGGTGAGATAGCTCAGCAGCACAAGCGCCTGCTGGCAAGCGTGAGGTCCTGAGTTCGACTCCCGGTACTCACATAAAAAAAAAAAAAAGTACAGATCATAGCCAAAGTTGTACTTAGGACTAAATTCATAGTCATAAATACTTTTATTACCAACAAGGAATGTCCTCATTTAACCAGTACAGGAGGACAAATCTGAAATAAATGAGCACCTAAGGCATCTAAATCCCTAAACCAAAATTCCCAATGACACTGAAATGCCCAAAAAATATGGAACTTAAGTGGATATTACCCCTATTACTTACTACTTTTCACATCCTACAAACCAAGAAATTTCTGGTATGGTTCAGAGAGGAGAGGACTGAAGGAGGCACAGAAAACTAACCCTGTGAGCCCAGGATCACACCGTAAAGTTCCCTGCTGTCCCTCCATTACCTCTGAGGTCAGTGCAGGAGTAAGCAAAGTTATAAATCTAAGTCTTCACTGCTGCTTCGTCTGGACATGAAGGTCAGGTGGGCAGACAAGACCACTTTGGTCTCTATGAATGACAGGCTGGAGCTGGACAGGAACCAGCATAGAACCTGACCCATGCCAGGGACTTGCCCAAAGGAAGCAAGAAGCAGCAGCCAGAGATCAGCGCCCATGCCAGCAAAACACTGCAGTTCTCATTCCTAGGGCCGCTCAAGGAATCAGAGCTTGTACCCTGCACAGAGGCTGGTATTTGCAGAAAACTCGAGAAACATCAGGAGAAAGACTGCCTTCAGCCTAAAGCAGGCTCATGAAGTACTGCTTCCATGCTGCCTTGGGACCTCTGCATTTGGGATGAGCAAGGGCTGGGGCATCCAGGCAGCCTACAGTGTTGAAGTGGATGTAGATAAGAAATGATGTCCTAGGGACCTTTTACCCTGAAAGCAAGAGAGTTTCAAGCTACGTGTGGGGGGAGCCAGGTAAATATTTGCTGTAGAAGTGGACAAAGAGGACAAGGTCCTAGCAGAAGCAGACTCCACCAGGTGCAGGGGGAGAGATGAGGGATATTTCTATACTCCCACAGACCCCTCCCCTCTGCCCAAGCCTGCTGTCCTCAGACCTGGAGGTCTGGCCCAGGATTCACTACTCTTGCCCTCTCAGGGCAGCAGTGGCTCTGGGAGGGGGCAACACTATCAGTGGGGGTGGGGAGACTCCGAATGAGCAGAGCAGGACAAGCTGGGTTAGGGTTAAGGATCAGTCACCAGGAGCAAGGAGACTTTGCCAGCTTTGCACCACACCCCAAGACTGGGCCCATGGCTTCCCTAGGTAGGCTCTCTGCCCTTGTCACTTTGGCTGATAGCCTCCCACCTCGCACCATGCCTTGGGCCTCAGACACACCCACCCTTGGCAACACTGAACCTCTGTTAAGTCCCTGGTTTTGGAAAGAAAAAGCTCTACAAATATAAGGGTTTAGTTTAAAATTAACCATGCCTCTGTTTCACAGGTTTCACAGATGGTAAATAAACATCTGGAATTATTTCTTCAAACATGAATACTCAGTAAATTAGTCTCTTCACAAACAATAGCTCCCTGCAGATGGGCAAATACCAAAGAAATGTCACTGAGAAGACTTGGGAGGGAAGATGCACTTGCCTGGGGCTGGTCTGGCAGGGAGCCTCCGGCTCTGTGCTCTGCTCACTGGCAGATGTATCTCCTCTCCTGCACCTCACATCACAGGGAAGACAACTTTAGTCTCCCAAGTCCCTGGTCCCCACTAGGTCTTCGGCAGCAGTGGGGAGGGCAGAGGGAAGAGGCCCTGGAAGGGGGATCCACGTGGGGTCCTGGGTGCGGCTCTGTCTTCTTCAGGGCCCTGGACCATTCGGCTGTCCTCCTCCTCCCGGGTACCAGTGAGCCCCCCCATCCTCCCTAGGCATGAGGGACAGGTGAGACTTGTAGTCTGTGCCCACTGACTAGGGGGACCCAGGAATCTGGAGCCGTGACCTGCCCTGCCCCAGTGTATTCAGGAAAGAACCCTCCGAGGAGGGTTGTGGCGCAGTTCCACTGCAGTTCACAGCCAGGGTGCTTATCACCTTGAGGCCATGGCCTCAACTGCAGGCCTGGAATAGGTGGTGGATACTCTGAGAAAATTAAACCGCTCTGTGAAGTGTGGGCCTTGACTAGGGCTGAGACTCCTACCCCATACCATCCCAGGCTCCGCAGTGGTCAGGCCTCAGTTTCCTCATCTGTATAGTCAGTGCCCTTCTAGGCACTGTGGCCCAGAATCTGACCAGCTGGCATGAGTCCTGGGGATACCCAGAACCTCCCTCCAGGGCACAAACCAAAGTCCCCAGGGAAGAAGACATGGGTGGGAGCCACCTCTGGCAGCTTCATTATACTGTAAAATGCAGAGAACAGCAAGCACATTTAGACACCTGATGAGAATTCAAGGGGAATGGAAGTATTTTGAAAAGAAAAAGTTTAAAGGCTTATGGAAATACCCAACTCATCAGCTGTAAAACATCAAGATGAGTCTCAGGATGCCCCAGGCTGCTTCTTCATCTCCCACATACAGGCCAGCTGTCCTCATAGGTCAGTCAGTTGTGGGCCAGAAAAGCCTAGGACTCAGAGTCCCAAATCAAAGCTGCTGGGAGCATCACACAGAGGCACCCTCACATGGGGCACAGTTAATGACTCTTGGTGCCCTCAGGCCTATGGGGAGGGAGGCCTCTCACCCAGCCCAAGTCCAGGGGCCTTTGTGGGCAGAGCCCCAAAGGCAGCCAGGCAGGAACAGTGAGGAAGCGACTGTAGCCACAATAACTGTATGAGGTCTGAGGGCAGACCACAAGGAGCAGGGGAGGACAGCAATGAAGAAGGGGTCTGGGTGAACGTGGGAGGGGTATCAAAACAGCCATCTCATCTGGGGATGGAGGCTCCCCAGGGGAGCCTTCAGGCACAGCACAGTCAGGGCCCTCACTGTCAGTGCACAGCACAGTCAGTGCCCTAGTGGTCTGGGCACTTCAGGCCTTGCCAGGCTGACCCTGCCACCAGTCACAGATCATCCAGAGCAAGGGATGTCACAGTGATGACAGCTGACCAGCCTACACTAGGCTCTTTGGCCATGTGGGCAAGGCCCTTGCATTGCAGCCAAGTAAATGGACCATAACTTGTCCACCGGCCCCTGGGGCTTGGACATACATGAGTGCCTGGCCTGGAAGCTCCTTTACTTTGCATCTTGAGGATGCCAGAGCCTTTGACCTCTGAGGATAAGACCAATTGACCCCCCACAGCATGACAAAGCTGTTTGGGCAAGGGTCACTCCCACATGAAAGGCCATATGTGATAGTTAACTGATTGTGTCAACTTGAGTAAGAAATGCCCAACTAAATTAGATCAGCATAGTTCTGGGTGTGGCTGAAGGGATTTAATGAAGAAAGAAGACTCATCCTGAGTATGAGTGGCACCAACCAATAGGCTTGTTCCCTGAATGGAATAAAAGGGAAATGAAGAAGGAAGGCTCACTTCTGTCTCTTCTGAGGACATCCAGTCTCCATTTTCACCTTGGACATCATCTCTAATGATGATGCACAGACTCTTCAGCCTTCCTTCTCAGACTCTTTGGCCTCCTGATATGGACTTGCACAGGACGCCACAGTGAGCTCCAGGGCTTTGACTGGATCCTTTGCATCTCCAGCACACAGGCAGCCCTTTTGCACTCTTCCACAGCTGACTCCTCTGCAGGCAGCCACTGTAAACCAATCTTGTAAATTCTTATATATTTGTATATTTTGCATTAAATCTGTTTCTCTAGTAAGCACTGAACGATACAGCTTTTGGTACCAGGAGTGGGGTTGTTGTTGTGCTGTTACCTGGCCACATGGTTTAGAGGCCTTTGGAACTGGCTTGTGGAAAGAGTTTGGAAAGGCTTAGAGTTGTCTGCTGAAGAAGCAGCCCTGGAATGCTATAAGTTGAACTTGATGGGAGATTCTGGTCAGAGCTCAGAAGACCAAAATACTGATAGAAATGCATCCAGTAAAGACCAGACTCAGGAAAAAAAAAAAAAAAAAAAAAAAAAGACCAGGCTCAAGAGGTTTCAGTTAGGAACAAAGACTGCATTTAACTGTTGTTGAACTCCAGACCAAGTATGTTATGCTTTGACAGAAAATCTGTCTGTGTTTTGCTCATGTCCAGAGACTGCCTGAGACTAAGATTAAGGGCAGTGGACTAACTAAACTGGCACAAAAAATTTTAAGGCAGTTCAATGTTGAGGTAGTGGCATGACTACTATTGGGGGCTTCTAACCAGATCTATGTTGAGAATTAAGAGCAAAAAGCCCAGCACAATGATTTACAATGTTTTGAGTTTGGCCGGAAGGGAAGCTCCAGTAAAGTTGTGCTCTGCAAACACACAGCAGAGGAGAACTTGGTTGCTGAAAAGGAATAGGACAATAGAAAAGATGGCCTGTGGATATCACCCTTTGCAGCCTCAGAACTGCAAATGTGAAATACTTTGCTTTGAGAAGAGAACTCCAGAGCACCATGTTCCAGAATGGGAGTGGCCTAGAGAATTTGTTCCTCTGGATTTGGTTCATAGTGCTCAGCAATCCAGGTACTCGACCCCTAGAGCCAAGAGAGAAGGAAGCCTGACTACCACTCCATCTGGCAGCAGACCTCAGTGTCATCCACATGTTGTAGGCACATGCAGAATTCAAGACTTGTGGGGTCAGGAAGGCTTCCACACAGATTTCAGAAGAAGGCCTGGGAAGCCAGGCAGTGTGCTCCTCAGAGGGCAGTGTATGAAGCTGCAAGGGTGAAGCTGAAGGTGCAGTGGAGACCCCAGAAGGTTGGAGAAGTCAAGAACACAGATCCATCTGAGGAAAGCTGCAAGGATGAGCAAAGCCAGCCCAAGACAAAAGCTGTGAGAGCTGCAACCACCAGTGGTGCTATAGGGACAGATCCATCCAAGCCCTTTAGGGTTCACATCTTGCCACAGATTACCCCAGATGCTGGACATGGAAATATGGGACTTAATGTTTTCCCTGCTGGATTTTGGACTTGCTTGGGTTCCATTCCTTTCTATCCTCCTATTTGTACCTGTTGGGATAGAAATGTTTATCTTGTGCCATTGTATGTTGGAAGTGTTTAAGTTTCTTTACATTTGTACAGGGGCTTGCAGCTAAGAATTTGCCTTAAGGGCTGGTGAGATGGCTCAGCGGCATAAGCGCCTGCCTGGCAAGCGTGAGGTCCTGAGTTTGACCCCTGGTACCCACATTAAAAAAAAAAAAAAGAGAGAGAGAGAATTTGCCTTAAATCTCAGAGGAGACTTTGGACTTGGACTTTTCAATAATGCTGAAACTGTTAGGTCTTTGGCAAGTCTTAGAGATGGACTAAAAGCCTTTCGCACAAAGGGATGTGCATGAGTCTTTTGGGATGTCCCCCCAAAGCCTCATGCACTCATAGGTAGGGCTTCTCAAAGCTGGCTTGATCTAGGGCATGTGATACTGAGATTAAGGATGTGTGGTACTAAATTAGTTCACTTATTGGAATTAGCATGGTTCTGGATGTAGATAACGGAAGCCCCACTCTGGGTGTGGGTGGCACCAGGCTTATGGACCAGATGGAATATAAAGGGAGAGAGGAGAAGTGGGCTGCTGCTTGCTGCTTTGCTGCCTTCTGCCTGCCATAGCATGAACTATTTCTCCTCTGTGATGCCCCTTTGCCATGCCACATTGCCTTGGAACCAGGTGACTATGGACTGAAACCTCTACAAACATTGAGACAAAATAAACCTTTCCTCCTTTAACTGGTGGGTGTTGGGTATTCTGTCTTAGCAACAAGAAAAGTAACTAAGACACCATACTAGCTGACATCAGGAGACTCACAAAACTTGTACAGGGTTGCACAGGCATTGGGTACCCTGAGGGTCTTGCATCAACCCCAGCTATAACCATCAACATGACATTTAAAGAGTAGACACCTCAAGGAGGCCGGAATTGCTTTTCAGGATTCTGGGGAGGCCCCACCACATAGGGGCTAGGGCCTATGCTTGATAAACAGGCCCAAGTGTACCACAACCCACACAGGGAGGGCCAGCCTGCTTAGGCAATGCCAGATCCAGGGGATCCCCAGAGAGGGGACCTTGCAGTGGTTTAACACATCAGTATAAACACACATGCGGAATAACCAGGACTCTAAAAATAAAGACTGATGGTGAGGGTCTTCCTTTTTTTTTTTTTTTTTTTTTTTTTTTTTGCAGTGAGAGGATTGAGCCCAAGGCCTTTGCACTGAGCTATATCTCCAGCCCTTTCTTAATTTTGAGACAGGGTCTCAGTAAGTCACTAAACTGCCTAATCATTCTGAACTTGCAATCGTCCTGCCTCAGCCTCTGAGTGCTGAGATTATAGGCATGCATGATCATGCTTGGCTCCTGCCTGGTTTTTGTTTTTGTTTTTGTTTTTTGGGTTTGGGGTTTTTTTTTTTTTTTTTTTTGGCTTTTTGTTTTTGTTTTTGTTTTTTTGGCTTTTTTAGACAGGGTCTCACTATATATAGTTCAGGCTGGCCTTGAACTCACTATGTAGGTCAGGCTGGCCTTGAACTCTCAACTTTCTTCCTGTTTCCGCCTCCTGGGTACTGGGATCACATGCATGCACCACCACATCCGACTTCCACTTGGTCTTCCACTAACAGCAGTAAGTGCTGATTAGATACTGAATGCCTGTCACCAGAGACAAAACCTGGGGACGTGAGGACACTGTAACATTTCCAATTTCTAGTAACAGAAGATGCTAGGCAAGAAATGGTTCAAATGCAACAGGAAAAACAAAGTTAAACCCTCACCTCATGTTTATGTCAAAATAAATTTGAGGTAGATTAAATCTTGAGTGTAAAACAACTCAAGAAACAACATCTAGTAGAAGAGAAAACATGCTGCAGAGGACTATGCACAGAGTGATGGAATAACTAGAAAAAAGGAAAAATTGTCAACATTTTCCCATAAAATATGAAAAATTTGTGAACATCAAAAACTATCATAACAAAAATGAAAAAGCTGAGAAAAATGTGCAGCAGGCAGAGATGAGCAAAGAATTAATATCTTTCATGTCAAGACTCATACCAAGGGCTGAGAAACCCACCAAAACCTCCCCAGCATGGAGAGAGTCCAGGCAGGTGCTGACTTCTGAAACGGTACAGCAGGGCTAGCCCTGATGTATGAAGGGCACCTGTGCCCCCACCAGCCCTTGTCAGGCAAGACTCAAATCAGCATGCATCACTCTCTCACATGGCCTTCCAGTTCCCTTTCACCAGGACCACCACCTTACAATCCCACAGTTAGCAGCTGGTTTTCCTGTGTGTCGTCCATCTCCTTGGCCAGACTGGGGCTCCTCAAGGGTAGGGCTGGGCTCGATGTGGCTGTGATGCCCAATGTCCAGCTTGGGGTGTGGTGAGCAAGTGTTGGGTGAAAGAAGGTGAATGTGGGGGTCACATGGGTGCTGCATTGGCCCCTGTCTTAACTTTGCTCCAAGGCCCCTCCCCATTTTCTTCCTGGTTGTGGGTAAGGTCACACTCCAGGACACTTGTGTTCTGTCTGCCAGTCTGTGAAATGGAGCCCAGCCCAGAGCAGAGCAGCACAAGTTCTACTACTTATTCTTCCAACACACAGGGCAAACATAAATGATCAGTCACCTGGCAGACATGAATAAACAGTTACAACATGAGATGGGCAGAACAGAGGTAGGGAGAGAAGAGAAGAGGCACAGAGGGCCAGAGAAAAGGAAGGAGAAAGACCAAGAGCTGGAAGCATAGAAAGAGAAAGAAAGACAGGAAAGGAGCAAGCAACAGCAGAAAGAATGGGTGACAATGGCCAGGTAGACTCAGATGTGCTTAACCTACCACTCTCTACTGCTGTTACCAGAGATATCATTTGAGGTCTGGCTAACCTGGCCTTCTGGAGGTGTGGCGGCCTATGAGGAAGTAAGGTAGTAGGGGCCAGCCCCTCTTCCCACTGTTGTCCTCAGATGTCGTCATCTATGCCACAAGCAATGATATGTCCCAAGACCAGCATACTCTGGCCAGTGATCCCCGAGCAAAGACTGAGTCTCTTTGTCCCAGAAGCCCCCACACGGCTCAGTAGACTGAGCATGGAGATGCTGGGCCAGACAATGGCCTTCCTACACAGCATTCAGCAACAGGCCAGGCTCTCACCAGCTGGGCGGGCCCAAGGTCCTTGGGAACAGGCAAATAAGAGCAAGACCACCTGGTCTCTCCCTTCTGTCCTACATCCTGTGGTATAGGACACTCGAACATAGAGAGGCTTGGGGACTCCTGGGTCTGAGGCCACCACCTCCTCTCTAGCATAGCACCAATGACGCAGTGTTCTAGGCGTCTGAGAATTCAAAGGACTGGTGTTGGCTGAGCCTTCTAAGAGACAGCACTCAGTGGGGTTACAGGTAGACAGCTGGCTGGGGACTAGGCATCGGTGCTAGAAGAACAAGAGTAACCAGGGGCATTCTTTGCAGTCCAACAGCAACCATCACAGTTGCTGTGACAAATAGGGTGTCAGGTGCTAACAAAGTGCCCTTTTCATTTGGAGGATACAGGGTGGCAGGACACAGGGACCACTCAGTCTCTGAACCTGTTACACCTGCCAGAAACCACACCTCGGTGCCATTGGAGCTGGCGGCCATAATTAACAGATGAACCCAAAACACAGACTGCAGAGACTGCAGACCAGCAGAGGCACCCAGCTGTGATCAAAGTATTATTTGTTACCATTGTCTGTGGCTGTTTTTGCCCTACAATGGCAGAGTGGTGTGGCTATGACAGACTGTAAGGTCTGCAAAACTCAAAATATCCATTACCTGGCCCTTTTACACAAAGCCTGTGGTGCTTGGCCTCAGGGTCACCAGCTGTGACCAGCCAGGGACTCTACTCTCCCTGGGGCAGCCAGGAGCCACCCTGAACTGAATACCAGGCTGGCCAACACCAGACACCACCGTGGCTGGTGTCCAACCTGAAGTGGATGGGGATCAGACACAGCTAATGTTCAGCTCAACAATGACAGCAATCTGGTAGGTCAGCCTCAACATGAGCTCATCCTCAAGCCAAACATCAAACTGGTGCCTGCTGTCCACACTCTGGCCATTAGGAAACCAAGCAGAGGTGGTGGGAGGCCCCCACATCCAGTCCTGCCTAGCCTGGAGGCTGTACCCACGCAGGATAAAGCTGATCAAAAGCATACACTGCCTGGGGCCTAGTTCATTCCCTATCTGTCACAGCTGCTAGGCCCACCAGGGCACTATGCTGCTGTCCTGTGCGGGGAGAGAATGTGCCCAGGCCAAGCCCAGCCTTCTTACCTTTTCTAGGGCAGATCAAGTTGTCCTTACACCCATTCTTTGGGCTCCAGCTCCTGTATGGAAACCAGAGGGCACTGTGTGAGGTCCCCTTGCCTAGGCAGGTTCCTTCTGGATTGAGATGCACTGGCCCAGACCATCCCCCACACAGGATGCTTGCTATCATCCCTAACCCTGAGGTCATCCACAGTGCTCCTGACTCATAATCACACACTCGTGCACTTTCTCAGCCCCACATATAACTGGGATTGCAGTTTATATCAGGTCAGCTTCCCTTATTGGGGAAATGCTCATTTCCAATGCTGGTAAGAATTTAGCAGTATGATTGATAGTGACCTTTTCCCCTTCTAGAAGGCTGGGTTCATTTCATTCTGATAAACAGCACACGAAACAGAGGAAACCCACACCAGGGGCAGTAGGCTCAGGGTCCCACTGGCCTGTGAAGGTGGTCAGAGCCTTCAACGGCAGGCCCTGTTCCCTCCACCCTGCAGCCTATGCCTACCCTGAGAGATGATGTCTGCCTCTCCTGCGGCTCCAGAGGCTAGCCCAGATCCTATATCCTCCCTGCAGGCAGGTTACTGACCCCAGAACTATGGCCAGGTGTGACCTGGGACATGGCCTTCACACCTGGGGTGCCCACAGTGTATGGGCCAGAGTGAGGGACAAGGGCCTCTGCCTCATCCTGCCCACAGCCCTACTATGGGAATAAGGAACCATGTGCTTCCTGCCTGGGTCAACATCCTGGGGGACACATTCCCTCTCATTATATCCAAGCTAGGGTCACTGCCAGAGAATCCATGTAAATGAAAATCGGCATGGCAGACAGGCAGGGAGGGATGGGCCTCAGATGGCCATCTCGGAGCAGACCCCCATAACGGGAGCTCTTTCCCCTCTGTTCTATGGTGCTTTCCAAATTGTTCCAAGCCTCTATCTAACCTTTCCTTTGTGGATGTGACCCCAAGGGTGAATGTCCTTGTATCATGCCCATTATGGGGAGGGCCTTCAAATGATGGTGAGGATCTGGCCAGATGTCAGGGTGAGATAATGGAGTGGGAGGTTAAAGCCCTGAGGCCAAAGGCAGAGAAGAACTGGGGGCTCAAGACAGGTGTGTGCCTATGTGTGTGTGCGTGTGCACACATGTGTATGTACATACCTAGGAGGGGCAGGCTTGGCTAGGGGCCACCCACTGACACCTTTCTCACAGTAGAGGAAATGCTGTTTCTACCCTGAAGTGTGAGGCTCAGGAATCAGCACCTGCTCTGGATATGACATTTCTGGGACACCTTTACTTTTAGCTTAAATGTTCACATAGATTTTTGTCCCACATGACTGTTTTCAGCTCTGATAACCAACAGCTTCTCCCTAGGACTCACCACATGCCATGGCCTTTTGCCACAGCCTTGTGCCATTTGGTCTGTATACAAAGATCTCACTGACTCTCACTAGGTCCCCTAGGTGGGCATGACATAGTATTTTACAGATGGGGAAACTGGGTCTAGGCCAGGCAGGGCTGGGGCCAGGATCTGAACTCAGGTTTTCCTGTCCCCAGGACCCTCACACTCCCCATTCACTTGGGAATGCCAGGGGTGCAAGAACAATGTGCCTCCTGCCTTGTAGGGCTCCCAACAAGGTGGTAAGAATAAAGGAAAACAGAAGCTACTATAAGAGCCAGGAGTGGAGGTGCATGCCTGTAATCCCACCACTTGGAAAGCTGAGAAAGGAGGATCACCACAAGTTCAAGGCCAGCCTAAACCATACAACAAGACCCTGTCTCAGAAAACAACAAAGAAGGGACTGTTGGGCCAGGGATATAGCTCAGTGGTACAGCACCTGCCTGGCAAGAGCAAGGTCCTGAGTTCAATTGTCAGTACAAAAAAAAAAAAAAAAAAAAAAGGGACTGTAGAAGCAGGGGAGGTGTGGCCACCAGAGGGATGGATATCTATCTGTTCTAAGAGTGCTCTCATCACAGCAGCTACAGTCACCCAGCCTGTTGGGAGCCCTGGGGCAGAAGCACAGAAGTACTGATAGAGAAAGACAACAGTGATATGAAGGTAGATTTAGTGATGATTCACGATGGGGAACATGGAGTATCCTTTCAATACCCCTTGAGGCTAGTCTGCAGGCTCAGGAGTGCCCACCTGGCCAAGGACCCAGAACCAGGAACTTCATGTTCAAGGGAGCTACTGTACCCTTTTTTAGGCTGCCTCCCCCAAACAAGGATGGCCTGGCTCTACCCCTGTTATGGGCCCCACCAAACTGTCTAGACCCTATTGAGCCCTGGGGTACCACCAGCCAGTACCTATACTCCATAAACCCATGCCTAGTCTTGGGAAGGTCTGACACTGATGCAGTCAGTGTCAGTGGCCCAAGCAGAGGGCAGAGAAGTCCCAGATGAGACACGAGCCTGGCCAAAGCTCTAAGGGCCAGCCACACAGCCAGACCAATGGGCTATGGACATGAACACTGACTGCATGGGCCAGTTCCCACAGGCACAGACTGAGTCCATGGCAGGAATCAGACCCAGACTGGGCACGCAAGGCAGGTAGCTCAGGCCACATGGGCTCAGGGCTCTGCACTGGCTGCAGTGTGGTTTCAGCAGGCCGCAGCCCTACATAGACCTCAAGTTCTGGTTTGTGAGCAGAGGTGGGATCCACGAAAGCAGGTGGAATGTGCCCTTCCAGTAGCCAATATAGGCACATGTACAAAGCATCCCTGGGCCACTGGGCAGGAAAGTTTGTGCCGCTCAGTGATAATGGTGTCTATCACAGCAAAAGCAATGTGCTCTTCTAGGCAACTAAGACTCTGGGTACACAGTGAGAACATACCCACTTCTGCTGTGGACACTGAGGTACAGTCCATGCAGGACTCCACTGTGGTATCAGGGCCAGCCTGAGGGAGGCCATCCAGACTCCAGGCAGGTACATCTGAAGAAGGCTTCACTTTTAGGGCTATGCAGGTACAGGGCCCCATCCTTCACTGTCCTAGTGGAGCCTGGGCTCCACTACTCCACCATCTGGGTCCCGGGTCTCCCTCTGGGTGTAAGGAGAACCTCAGCACAGGGATTCCTGGCTTCTCTTCAGCTCCATACCCTTGACAGGCAGGCCAGAGGAGGAAGAGCTCTAGTCTCCCAGATGGGGACCTGGAGTAGGGTCCCAGCCCAAAGGGACAGGCTGGGTGGAGCTGATCTTGCCAGCCATGGCAGTCCTGGCTGCCCTCTGGTGGCCACATGGGGCTCCAGGCTGCTTGGCTAGAGGCTGCTGACCCCTCAGTGGGCAGAGGCAGTGAGAAGAGCCTATCCCTGGCTCTGTGGGGGAAAGGGGAAAGGAGCTCCCCTTGAAGACATCTGCCAGCTCTAGCCACATCTTTTCAACCTGAAATAAACCAATGCAGCCCTCAGCTAGCAAGGTTCACAAAGGGTTCCTGACCCCATGTCTTCCTAATTCTGGGTCTTAAGCTTATTGTAAAAAAGTCTCTAGAATCTCCTGTGGACCAACCAATGCCCTGCAGTGCTGTCCCCAGGACTTCCACCCTTCATTCCCCGCCTATTCTGCAGAGTGGACCCTGACCCCCACCCCAAGTACTGGGGCCATTTGGGGAAATGAGACAGATGTAAGGCTGGCAAGCTCTGGCATGCCTGGTATCCTTGGCTCCTGCTGGTTCTGTATAGCTTCTGGCTCTTCCTGGAGTCAGGGGATCCTGTTATTGCTGCCCCCACTCCAGGCTTGTTCCATGCCCCCTTCCCAACCAACCTCTTGGGATAAAATGAACTTGGCTTAAATCTTTGTGTGGCACAAACAGGAGAGCTGTACCCCTACCCTCCTAAAAGCTAAGAAATGCAAAGGACCTCTGGGACTAGGAAGAGACCTACGAGGCCACCTCTGGAGGAGCTTTGAGAATGAACATGGGGAACCAAGCAGCTCAGATGTAGCTGGAGTAGGAGTAGCAACTCTGATGTAGTAGGACTAAGTGCTGGACCAGTTATGCAGGAGGGACCTTGGTCAGCAAGTCCTCGTGTCTGTGCAGAAATGCTGGTGAGGATAGCTCAGCCAGGGAGAGTCAGGTGGGGGCTGGCTTAGCTATGCTCAGAATGACCCTGCTTGCCAGAGTCTATACAGAGCAAATACTCCATGCCTAGCCATGTGCTGGGCCCTGGTGGACCCCAAACAAGGGTTGAGTGTGGAATTAGGGGAACCAGGAAGCAAGTAACTCAGGTGGGATGGGACAAGGCTGGAGGAAAAGTCCACTCCTTTCCAGATACCCAATGCTTGGATCAACCGCTCAGGAATTGACTGGACATGGCCCCAGCATTGTGGATAAGAGATGTCTGACTGCCCTTGGTGTCCACAACTGTCCCAGCTCCAAAAGTAGAATGAGCACAAAACAAGCAGCACCAATTCTAGATGGACCACATCTCTGCCCACAACCTGGATCCTAGAGTGAGGCAGAGGAGCCATGCACTTCTTGCTGTATTCACAGGGGTAGGTCTCCCTGACAGATGTCTTGCTCATCACCCCAACCATGGGTTTATAAATCTTGGCATCTGCCTTACACAGTGGAGTGTGGGTAGCCACCTGAGGTTGCTGGCTGGCAACATTAAAAACTAAGGTTGAAATCCATGGAGAGCATTTCTTTCCTTTCTGTCACTTATAAACATGACTGGATCTACAAGGAAAAAGGAGCCAGAATCCTCTACTTTCATATTCACTCTAACACTTGACACATAAATCAGAAACGGTTAAACGTTGTGTATGCTCAGTTTAATTATTTAAAAAATAGGATGGGAAAGTCAGGGAACTCAGGCTTCCTGTCCAACAACTCCTCAGCAAAGCTGCGGCTAAGTACCTGTCAGAGCGGCCAGGGCCGTGTCCAACCACGGGGTCGAAGGGGTAACATGGGGAGGGGACCCAGGCCAGGACATCGGGGAGGGATAGGGCGGCGGCTCCTCCCTCACTTCCTAGCGTGCAGGAGCAGCGTGGTGCTGGGACATCACCTTGGCCCCACCGTACCCCTGCGCTTCCCAGCCGCACGACGCCCCAGGGAAGTTCCTTGGCCTCGCTGCCCCTGGGGCCCTTGGAAAGTTTCCGTGGCCACCCGACCTGGCCTTTGAGGCGCCGTCGCCGTCGGCGGCGGGGAACACAAGGCTGAGGAGCTGGGGCGCGTTCAGCGGGGGCGCGCTCAGCGGGGCGCTCTGGACCGGTCAGGCAGGGCCCGGAGGCAGCGCACAAAGGGACCCAGGGTCTCGAACGGCGTGGCGCCGGCGAGGCGCCGGTGGGGCGAAGGTGGCCTCCAACCCCTGCTCCCGACCCACCCCCGGACCTTGACTCCGGGCCCAGGACGCTGTCCCTACTCCTGTCCGGATGTCAACCCAGGCCCCCGCACTCAGACCCTCCCCCGGCCCGGGCGCTGACGCTGATCTCCAACCCCCAACACCAGCCTCCAGACCGGACCCCGCCCGCCGGCCCAAGCTTACCTGGAGCGCAGCGTGGGCAGCCCGCAGCGCTGCCCCAGCCCTCAGGCGGGCGTCCCCGGGTCCCTCGGCGCCCGAGTAGCAGCGTCCCCAAAGCACGGCACGGGTCGCGGCCCACGGAGCCGCAACTTGAGCCGGTGCGGGGGCGGGCCCCTCCCTCCCAGGCTCGGCGCTCAGCGAGCTGCCAGCCTTCCCCGCCCCTCGTGTGGCCGGTGCGCAAAGCCGGCCTGGCCGGCGACGCGGCCCTCTGCCCGCCCCATTCAACCGCGAATTTTTCCATTGGTTGAGAGATCAGGCGCGGCTCAGCAACCGGCGCCGATTGGACATATGTACAGATACTATGGCTTACCATTGGGGACACAAAATGTCAGTCCTGGCCGACGACCGGTCCCCTCGCGGAGGGGCAGAGGCCCAAGCACCTGCTTGGAACGCTGCGGCGGCTACCCGGGGCTCTGGGCTGCCCCCTCCCGGCCGCCTTCCTCGGACATAGCCAGACCGTTGGGCCCGGAGCAGGGACCGGCACGGCCGGCGACCCTTCCCCGGACTCCGGCCGCGTAGTCTCCGTCATCACTCTCATTTTGCAGGTATCCTCCAGCGCCTGCAGTTCGCCGGACGCTGCGCGCCGATCCCTTCTATCTGCATCTAATAATTGTATTCACACAACCCACGAAGAAGAGTTCAGTTGCGACCCATTTTACAGATGGGAAATTGAGGCTTAGAGAGTTTCTCACTTGCTTTAGGTGGTCCTGACTTGAGCCCAGTCTTCCGACTCTGGAGTCTGGCAGTCTCTCCCACTCTCAAGGCCCCAGAGTCCCTACAGCAGGGGCGGGGTTGTGTCCTTGTCTTAGTGAGACCCTGTTGAAGTGGGGGCTGCAGTGTTTCTGACAGCAAGAATGGAATCCTCGGTAAACCTAGGTTTTACTTCTCCCACGAGGCCTGGATCTACAGCCCCCTTAGGCTCCTGCAGGGCATTCATGGAGTTGTCCTTTCACATCTCTCGGTGGCATCCATACAGCTTTCAGCCAAGCGGAGTTGTATTTATCCTTCCCCATCCATCCTATGTTGTTTCCTAGAGTCTCAGAGAAACATTGTAGCGCTTTGGCCACCGTCTGTTGCGATTAACACAGGTCGCATTTCCCAGCCAGGTAGAGCCCCAGGCTCACCTCTGTGGTGATACGGGACTGTCTCAGGGAACCATACCCCTCGCCAGCTTCACTGAGCCTTATAATGTGAGGGGAAGCAGCAGGGTTGTTATCTAGTTGAGGCTCTTTCATGAGCAGAGGGCAGGCTCATGTTTGGTTCTGAGCCTTTCCTGCTCTGGACACTCTTGGAGGTGACCAGTTCCTGGGCTTGCTGCATTCTCCAAAGACACAGGGGGAGGCAAACTGCCCATGACAATGCTAATGGGGGGGGTGCCTCGGGATGAACACACCAGATACTTATGGCTCATCCACCTCTGTGGAGAGTACACTGTATTCATCCAGTTGTTGCTTGGTCAGAATAAAGATAGTGAGATGGGCTGGCAGGAACTCAAGCTAGTACCACCACTGGGTCCACCTGTGTCCTGGCAGTCAGGGGAAATTAGTCCCAGCAGCATTTCAGAGCCAGGCAGCCATTACCAATCCTTTGGAGCTGGCACTTGAGGTGAAAGCTATTCAGCATCCTGGCATAGGGATGTTGTTTGCAGCTCTGGGAGGGCAGCATGAAGTACCCTTCCTTAGAACACAGGAGGCCCCACAAACAAGGTAGCTCTTGTTCTATGGAATAGCACTGTGGTAACAGTCTGGTTCAGATGCTGTGTGGTGGTGGGGGTGGTCTGTTTCTTTCATTTAGGACCAGACTTAATAAATTCTGACTGTGGCCCTCCTGGAGCCCTTCTTCTTCTTCTTCTTCTTTTTTTTTTTTTTTTTGTGGGTACTGGAAGTTGAACTCAGTACCTCCCGCTTGCCAGCAGGTGCTTGTGCTGCTGAGTAATATCACCGGCCCTTTTTTCCTTTATGTGGGTACTGGGAGTGGAACTCAGGACCTCGCGCTTGCCAGGCAGGCACTTACGCTGCTGAGCCATATCACCAACCCTAGCCCTTCTTCTTATAATGACCTCATGGTCTGGCTGTATCCCTCCTCCCCACCTTTGCTTATGGTGGCAAGAGGGGCTAGACAGATCTGCTGAAAGAGGACAAAAGGGAGACTTATACACCAAAATAAGCCAAATGAGGATTGCCTTCTCTCTCACCCTTGTCCCTATCCCTACCCGTATAGGGTTCTAGAGTCCTCTCTGCCCAGGAACCAGATCTACAGCTGCATAGAGAGGATCAGGATGGGTGGAACCAACTCAAAAAGGAGTCAGGGCAAATACCCAGCAGTCTTCCCACCAGGATGCAGGTAGGAGTCAGAAACAGAAGCTGAAGATATCATAGGTGCCAGTGGTTCAGTGTCTTCCTTCTCACTTTCTCTGCCTACCTGCTGGCAAGCTCTGTAGGGACTAGGGAAAGTCACAGGGAGAATGAGGTTGCTGAATGTCAGAAAGAACTTCCCAACAGATGCAGATGTTTAGGGAATCCAAAAGGGTGGCCCTAAGAGATGGTAAGCTCCTTGCCTGAGAAAATGGGATGGCAGTGATCCCCT
This sequence comes from Erethizon dorsatum, assembly GCA_028451465.1. Classification (NCBI taxonomy): domain Eukaryota; kingdom Metazoa; phylum Chordata; class Mammalia; order Rodentia; family Erethizontidae; genus Erethizon; species Erethizon dorsatum. The sequence continues at coordinate 98,375,006 of CM051830.1, read as the reverse complement.
TGCAGCCTGAGATGCCAGGGCTCAGATGACCATGTTAAGCCCATGTCATCTGCTCTTGCACACACCCTGGCACCATATATTGTGCCATGATGGGACAATAAGTCCATGATCGGACAGAATATCCCAGGTCTGTATGCTGTGCATGATAGAATAGTATCCATCCAACATGTTTCTGCATCCCTCTTTGTGGGTGATGGGAAAGCCTGGACAACCCATGTGCTGCTCTGCGGTGCATGGCCTGATACTTTGGGGGGAGATTGCTCTGCATTTGCTGCCTTATACCTCAGGGCATGGTCACTCATCCCCAGGCTCCAGGACCTGCTTGTCCAACAGCACTACCTCTTGACTGTATGGACCGCATGGTCTGGCTGCTCAGAGAGAGATGCTGGCACCAGCCCAGCAAGTTTCCGGTTTGGGCTGCAGGAGGGATAACCACGTCTGGCTAGGTCTGCCACCTGCTGGCCATGAAGTCCCTGGGCGTCTGGAGTCCTTGGTTTTGTTGCCTATAAAATGCTTCTGTTGGGTTCCAGGAGAAACACAAATGAGACAACAAAAAAGTTGAGCACAATGGGCCTGTTGGCAGCTCTGGATTAGACTCTTGCCTTCACTCCTCTAGGCTCCAGTTTTCTGCTGGGAATCAGCCCTTCTGGTCAGAATCAGGGCACCTAGGTCTTTAATCCAGGTTTGTGGAGCTAATCCAGCCAGTGCTACTTACCAGTTTTTTTATTTCAACTGAATGGAGTAACTGCTGAGTCTCAGTGTTCCTATCTGTAAAGTAGCGTGGATGAGAACTGTGGACCATGACACTGGGTTTAGAGCTCTTAGCAAATAAGCATTAATCTTAATATAGTTGTCATCCTTCCCATAGTATATTTCATTTTGGGGGCAGGCCCTGGGCCTCTGGGCCTTTGACACTCCACGTTTGTAATTCTCAAGCCCCAGGAACAGCCCAGAGGCCAATGGGGACAGGGAGCCCTAGCGAATGAGTGCCTCTGTCCTGCTAGGAAAGCCTTACCTGCTCACCCAGTGCAGCTTGGGCTGGCTCAGCCCTCATTCTTGGGGGTTCTAGGCCCATGGAAATACAGTCCCCATGTGGGATCAAAGGGTACAGTGGCCCAGGTGGGGCTGAACTGCCTGGTCCGGGGCCTGGGGTGCCTCCTGATGCAGGGACATCGGGGTCAGGGCTGCAGTGTGGATGGGGCCAGAGGCCAGAAGCTGACTGGACGGGGGCGCGGGTGTGATAAACCGAAGAAAGGGATGTCTAGGACGGAGGATGGCTAGGACCAGAGATAGGGGTTGGTTAGACAGAAAGGGGGAGAACAGTATCCAGCCGAAGGGGGCGGGTCCAGAGGTGCACATCCCTGTAGTCTTACAGGGAGTGCAGCAGGATGGGTAGACGACAGATGGTGTCCGCGAGGGCACAGGCTCAGGGACTGCTGCGATCTCCCGAGGATGGCCCCGTGGTTTGGGGAGCCGTGGAGACCAAGAAGGCTGCGGGGTCACGAGACGCCCAGACGCCAGTGCGGCTCAGACTTGGCGCAGCCCCGGGGGCGGGGAGTCAGGAGGGCTGCAGCCCCAGAGCGACAGCGCGCCCAGCCAACAGGCTCCTGGGTCGCTGCGCGAGGCCTCGCCCCTCCCCGCCCAGCCCAATGGCGAGCGCATTGGAGGCGGGCGGGGCGGGGCCTGGGCTGGCGGCTGCGGCGTGCGGGTGCGGCACCCGGAAGTCGGCTGCAGCGGAGGCGGTGAGTGCGCGGCTGGCTTTCCGGGCTGTTGGACTCCGCTTTTGGCCCGGCCAGCCCGGGCTTCGGGGCGCCAGGCTCCGGAAACGCACGCGGGGCCGGGTTGCTCGTGGGCGGGACGGGCCGGGCCGCACCTCTTCGCCCTGCCTCAATTTCCCCCTTCCAAGGCGTAGAATGAAAATCAGACGGCCTGTCTTGGAACTCAGGCCAGTCCACAGAGACCAGACAGACCCCAGCCAACGAAAGCACCCCGGCGGTGCTAGAAAGCGTTTCCAGTGATCACTGCCAGGATTGGTGGGAGGATCAGACTTGATGTGGGGAGGCTAAGACAGGTGGGGAAGAGACATGCTTAACCATTGCAAGGTTGTAGGCTGTACTCTCAGCCAGCATGAGGGACTACTCTGGAGCCCTTTCCGCTACTCTGGAGCCCTGTGGCCCGCTGTGGGGACGCGGGGTGACAGCTGATGTAGGTCTGAGTAGGCAGCAAGTGCTGGGTCATCCCTGAGCCTGGGTGCGGCTTCCTGGAGCGGCTTGGTTAGTCAGAGATCCCCATCCCTTCCCAGAGGGCGTATGGGCTGTGGGCTAGGCAGGGCTGCACCCGAACCAGGTGTGGCCCCACTCCTGGGCTCTTTAGCTTGGGGTTTGCATGTTTTCCTCTTCGACAGGGGGCACAGAGGGTCTTTTGCTGAGACCCTCTTCCCTGCCTCCAGCACTTCTGTGCTTCCTGGCTTCCTGCTGGGTCACAGCTTTAGAATGAACCTTCTGCCCTTGGACAAGTCCTTGAACCTCAGGCCTCTTCTAGTGCAATGTCACTTGTTTGGCATGATCCAGGCCTGTCAAGCCACTCAACTTACTGACTGCTGCCTTCTTACCATTCTGGGCTCAGAGCTGTCTTCTGTGAGACAGATGTGATAGCATTTATAAAGGACAGCTGGGTGGCCCTTTAGAAGATGTCCTCCCACTTGTTTACTGACCCCTGTGCATCCTTTTGGGGGCAAGTACTCATTGGTCCATCTCTGTTCATTATAAAGAAAACTCAGGTTAAGGGGCCAGGTAATGTTCCCAAGGTTGTTCAGGGCCAAGGCTAGATCACTTCTGCTTCTCCGGTTCCCTTCCCCAGAGCTTTCTGCAATCAGGTGACCTGTTGAGTGGGGTGGAGACAGCTGGGGAGGGTGACTGTGTTGGTGGTTGGACACAGCAGAGCTCTGCCCCTTCTCTAGGATCCCACTGCCCCCTGTGTGTGTGTGGAATGGGGCTAGATGGATTGCCTAGGGCTCAAGTGCCTACAGCAAGGGGCCCCACATTTTCATGTCACGTATGCCTCAGCTCAGGCCCCTTTCTGCTATAATGTGTGGTGACAGTAGCCCTTCTCTGACCAATCATCTGCTCTGCCTGAGCTGCCTAGCCCTTGTGCTTCCTTGGTGTCTTCATTTGTGCAGTCATTCTGATCGTATTTCATGATGAGTGTAGTCACATGCAGTGTCATAGTTCCCATGCCTGTCATCTTGTGCCAGATGGTGAGCTCCGCAGGAACCCTGGTGTCTGCCTGTGGGTGCTGCTTCTGAGAATGTCTGTGGGGAGAGTGGGTCTGGAAAGAAATAGTGCAAGACAGGAAGGCCTGGAGGGCTTCTAGAAGCAGGGCCACACTTGTCATTGACATCCCAGGTGGGTGAGAACTGGGGTGCAGCCTTTGGTAACATGTCAGTCAGTGCATCATGGCAGCATGGCAGAGTCTGGCATTTGTTGGTGTGGACCTCAGTGTTTAGCAATAGGCTCCATGAATCCAAAGATACCCCAAAATAACTGAGCTGCCCTTTGAGATTATCAAAGCAGCTACCCCCATTTTCTCTGTTTCCTTTTTAGATTGCAAAACTAACATTTGCCCCCTTAAAAAATGAAAAAGGCTGGCTTCCATCTCCCACCGACTGTTCCCCTGATACAGCTGCTGACATTTGAGGGTGTGTTGTCAAGGTTTTTAGTAACATGCTAATTTTCAAGTGCTTGCTTTTATCCTCTTTGGAGGGATGATTAGGAATGCCTTTTTTTTGTTTTTATATACCTTGCAGGCTGTAGGGGCCACCTTGAGGCTGGGCTTATCCCTCTTTGGTGGGAAAGCTGGGTATTCCTGCCAGGAGGAGCCTGAGATGCAGGGTCTGCCCTGTGCCCAGAGCTTTTCAACTTGCTTAAGATGTGCCTTGTTTGTGCGGCTCCTTTGATCTATGAAGGGACAACGACACCTGGTGTGAGACTGAATTAATGTCCTCAAAACATTGGGGAGATCTGAGGAGAGGGTATCACTATAGAAAATTTGTCATGGTAAAATGCCATGTAGTAGCTAAAATGAGAAAGCATAGCTTGCTGAGCTCTCGCCGCTGAGATGGGAGGAGTAGTGTGTTGTGGCGGGTTGGCTGCTTGGAGGATTTCCACATGTCAGGGCTTTCTCAGCCAAGGCCCTGGGAACAGCAACATTGTGTTCCCTTGTGTGTTTACCTCCTCTGCTGGCAGCCGGTGGGATCCCACATCATGTCAAATCACACATCTGTGTCTGTCCTGACCTGCAAAAAAGAGCAGCTCCACCCCCAGGGGATGCCACAGCTGAGGACCACCCGTAGGGCGGGTGCTTGGCTGGTCAGCCCTGCTGCATTGTTCTTAGGAAGCCTAAGGAACTCTGTCTTCTGTTCCGCCTTTCCAGACAGGCTGGCTAGTCTTAAACACATTTCTTCCACATGTGCAAAGTACTTAGTACAGTTAGGTGGGTCAGCAGACTGTAGGGCTCACCTAACCTCTGTCTAGAGCTTTCAAATGTGTAGCCCTGGTCGCCCATCTTAGTGAGAACTAGGAGTCCCACTTCCATGTGTCTAAGGGTCCAGTGTCTCATTAAAATACATTTTGGGCGGCATGGTGGTGCACGCCTATAATCCCAGCACTTGGGAGGCTGAAGCAGGGGGATCACCAAGAGTTTGAGGCTAGCCTGGGCTGCATAGTGAGTTCAAGGTCAGCCTGAACTACATAGCAAAGACTTGTCTCAAAAAAAAACAAAAACAAAACAAAACAAAACAACAATAACAACAAAACCGCCTGTCCCCTCGTGTGTGTGCGTTCCTGCATCTGTCTCATCACTACATTCTGCACTTCTCCCTTCTGCCCACTTTCCCTGTTTGCCTTTTCAGTTGACAAAGGGAAATGCTTTCACATCACCTTGAGACCCTCAGGGTCACCCACTATGCATCTGCTCAGGTGGCCAGTGTTGTTAGACAGCCATGCTGACCTCTGCCCTATCCTGAGGTGTTGTGCATCTCAGTTGATGTTTTTGTCCAGTCTCTTGTGATCAGGCAACTTTCCTCAGGTGTTCCCTGCCTTCCTGTCCTTCACCCTCAACCCTGACCTGTGCCACCAGGGGAAGAGGGTAAGGTGTGCACACTTTCTTTTGATTGCAGCATTTGGAAGTAAACACTCACACTTTTCCCTGCCATAAAACATGTCTTTTGAGAGTACAGGTTTTCAGTGTCTTGCTTAATGGATTGCACGAAGGGAGCCCAGCCCTGTAGCCACTGCCCATGGCAGGCATGGAAACCATCGCCAGCACCCAGATGTCTCACATACTCTGGTTCCTGAGACCAGGGGGCTCTGTCCTGTCTTCTGACCCCATGGACAGGTCTTGTTGCTGGTCTCTGTACAAAAGACCAAGTGGTATACTGTCCCCATTGGGACCTCCTAGTACCTTGGGAATCTGGGCTTGTTGCTGTGTGCCACTGCATGCTGCTCCAGGGCAGGGACACCACCATGGAAGGACACAGGTTGACTTCAAGTTCCAGACTATGGATTTCCTTGCTGTGTCACTTCATGGACTTGGACACTGACAACAGTGCCTGGCATGGCTAGCAGGGGTGGGGGATGGCGTGATCTAACCAGGGTTTTAGGAAGTTCCATTGTACAAGTCTATGTTGTTGTTGTTGTTGTTGCAGACTAACTTTATACAGCTCATAGTTATTTAGTTCTTACTTTTGGAGGTTGAAAGCCCAAACAACACGGTGCAGGCTCTGGCAAGGGTCCCCCTTGGCAGGGTCACCTTGTGGCAGATGGCAATGCTGGGACGATGTGTGGGAGGAAGGGATCACATAGCCAAACAGGAAACCAGAGATTGGATTTGCTCTTTTAACAACTTGTTTTTTTTTTTTTTTTTTTTTTATGTGGGTACCTGGAGTCGACCTCAGGACCTCACACTTGCCAGCAAGCGCCTGTGCCACTGAGTGATATCACTGGCCCTTTTTTTTTCTTTATGTGGGTCCCGGGAGTCCAACTGGGATCTCGCGCTTGCCAGGCAGGTGCTTATGCCGCTGAGCTATCTCACCAGCTCAACAACTTGTTCTTTCAAGAGCTGAGGTGTCCCATGAGAGTTACCTTAGTCCCTTCCAAGATCAGTGTACTTGATGACCTAAGGAACTCCCACTAGGCCCCACCTCTTAAAGGTTTCACTGCCTCTCAGCAGTATCATACTGGGCACCAAGCCCCCAGCACATGAATCCTGAGTTTGCAGGCATATTCAAACCATATCCAAACTGTAGCATCTATGACTAGCCAAGACAGACAAATACTTTCCAGAGTGTGCACTGGGGCTAAGGTAACTACTGTGGCATCTGAAGCCTGATGACATATGCAGGGTCCCAAGGGGCAGGGAGTCCAGGGTGTGACCAAGGTGGAGAACACTGGGGAGGATTGACTGTGCATTTGAGAAACACAGATGGATTCCTGCCCTGCATCATCCACACAGGCAGACAGGGCTAAGGCAAGACAAGATAAGGCAAGACAAGACCTAAACCCACACACAGCTGTACAACAGGAAAGGCCTTTGCGATTAAGAGAGCCTTTGGCAAGATGGTATACAACTGGTGTAAAGATGGGAAACTGCTATAAGAGAAGACTGTTTTGAAGCTGGACCTCAAGATGGCGGATGAGTAAGAAGCAGGCAGCAAAACTCTCTCTAAAAGTTACCATTGGAACACGGGAATATAGCGACCCAGAAAGCTTAGGAGGGGGGGGAGATGCCTCCCCGAAACCCAGAAAAGTTCTGAAGCGCAATCTGGGACCCCCGGCACCAGTGACGGGTGACTTCCAACAAAGAAGAAGGAAAGAAGGAGCAGACCGCGCGCGTGCACCTTCTAATATCCCGGGAGTTGGGGCGCCGGCGGAGGCTCAATTCTACGGACCCACGGTGGCGGCTGGCGCCCAGGGAGCCCCCACGGAGGATCCTGAGACAGCGGCGGGGCAGGGGAGCGGCGGAGAACGGCGCTGACCGGCGGTGAGTGTCTCTCAGCCACAGCTGCCCCGCGCCAGAGAGCGACCGGCCGGGCGCCATTGTGGGGGGTGTGGCGAAACTCAGAGCGGCTCGGAAACTGCTCTGGGAACTTGTGCTCCGGACAGGGCAGCACGGGGCCTCTCAATTGAGCCCACGAAAGTGTGCTGAGGTCAGCAGGCGAACGAGACTGGACTCTCAGCCACACCTGTCCCGCGCCAGAGAGCGACTGGCCCGGCGCCATTGTGGGGGGCGTGGCGAAAAACCAGAGCGGCGGGAACCAGTGCAGGGAACCCGCGCTCCGGACAGCACGCTGAGCCTGTCAGGCCCAGGGATCGTGAAAGGGCGGCGAGAGCGGAGGCGAGCTAGACTGGTCTCTGCCTGAAAGTATGCGCCTCTGCTCACCACCCGCCAGAGGGCGCTCCTGGCTTACTGGGACGGACCTGCACAGAACAGGACTTTGTCACAAGGTACCTGCCTACAACAGAGTCAACACCTGGAACTGATTCTTTTTATATTTTTTATTTTTATTTTTATTTTTTATTTTTATTTTTATTTTTATTTTTTTTCTCACTGATTTGTTTTTTTGTTCTGGCGAAGGGTTTTTTTGTTTTTGTTTTGTTTTGTTTTTTGGTGGGGTTTATTTTTGATCTGTCTGTTTTATTGTTTTTATCTTTGTTTTTGTTTCTGTATGTGTATTTGCTCTTTCCTTCATTATTCTCTCTGGTTTTTTATATGAGTGTAAACAGCGCCTCTAACTTCTTTGTGATTGTGGTTGTGATCTGTTCTTCCTTTTATCCCTTCCTTCTCTTTTTACCACCTGTCCTCTGCACTAGTGTCCCAATTTTAGTGGGATCCCTCTTGGTCCTCTAACCTTACATCTAATTCCTTCCTCTTCTCCCAATACTCTATTTCCTCCTTAACTCATCTTAAATTTAAACTCCTCAAGGAAAAATTGACATACATAGGACTTGTATACTGCATATAATTTTTCTGGTGTGTTTTAGATTTTGTTATATAACCGCAACTCTATACAGCTAAAAGTGGTAAATAACTGGTTAGCTCAGTCTGTCATTTTTTAGTCTGTGTTTGATGCTTTAGTTAACATTATAGCCAAATGTGAAATAATTGTTCTAAACATCTTTCCTTCCTGATATTTCATGATTGAGATTGACTAAGGGACACAGAAAATACAGTGGCACAGTACCAAAGAATCAAGGACTGGGCCAAACAGGTAGCAACTTCGCATACCCAACGAATTGAAGAGGTAGGATCTGGCAGAAAGCTCAAAACCTAAAAGCAAGCTCCACTTGGAAGATACTGCAGAGAAGTAGTCATCTTCTAAAGATCTTAAACACTAGCAATAAAGTAACCTACTATAGGTAATTTGCAAACATCACCCCAGGAATTAAAGAAAGAAAAAATGAGATGACACTTAAACAAGATGCAACCACACACATCCAATTCACCAAAGGCAAACCTAGGGAGCAACGAGGTGGGACAATCCGAAAGCCACCCACCTGGCCTATCTGAAGTGGTAACAACAAAGCAACTGAATGAGGTTCTGGAAAAAATTAAAACAGAAATAATCTCACAGATAACTGCAGAGATAATGTCTACAATGAAGACCATGCTTAAGGACACTATAGCTGATACAGACAAAAAAATAGATGAACTTAAGAAAACTATAGAAACCATGAATGCTCAGCATAGGAAAGAAATGGAATCTATAAGGCAGATTCAAGCAGATATCCAAGAGATAAAAAATTCCATTGAAAGTATTTGTAGCAGAATAAGCCAATGCGAGGACAGGATCTCAGATATAGAAGACAGGCTTGCAATTAGTGATCATGAAATGGAAAAATTCTTAAAAATAGCAAGGGACCATGAAAAATCAATTCAGCAGCTGCTAGATGACTCAAAGATAAACAACTTAAGAATAATTGGAATAAATGAAAAAGCAGGAGATAGCATCAACGACATTAAAACCTTGTTCAAAGACATAATCAGGGAGAACTTTCCTGGAAGAGAAAAGGAATTTGACACCCCTATAAGTGAAGCTTTTAGAACACCAACTAGACATGATCAAAAAAAAAACTTCAGCCAGACATATTATAGTCAAGATCCCAGAAATTCAACAGAAGGGCAGAATCTTAAAAGCTGTTAGGGAGAAGAGACAAATCACCTATGAAGGAAAACCCATCAGAATCACAGCTGACTTTTCAGCACAAACCCTCAATTCAAGAAGAGCTTGGAATGATGTATTGCAAGCTCTAAAGGAAAATAATTTTCAGCCCAGATTGATGTACCCTGCAAAACTATCTTTCAAAATTGATGGAGAAATAAAATACTTTCATGACAAAGAACATCTGAGAAAATTTATGACCACCAAACCAGCACTCCAAAACGTTCTGAAGGACATTCTAGAAAGAGATAGGAACCCCAACAGAAGGAATCCACCAGGCAGGGCTAATAATTAAATAGCCGGAAAGCGGAAAAACAAAGAGTGGGAACCAACAACAGGAAAATATCATGACAAGTCAATACATATCAGTTTTAACCATCAATGTTAACGGTCTCAATTCACCAATCAAAAGGCACAGACTGGCGAAATGGATCAAGAAGCAAGATCCAACAATATGCTGTATACAAGAAACACATTTAATTCAGAAAGAAATTCATAGACTGAAAGTCAAAGGATGGAAAACAATACTCCATGCCACAGGAACCCAGAAAAAAGCAGGGGTAGCTATTCTTTTTGCAGACAAAGTGAACTTCAAGCCAAGAAGGATTCAGAGAGATAAAGACGGTCATTACATCCTTGTAAAGGGAACAATCCAAGAGGAAGAGATAACGATCATAAATATATATGCGTCAAATACCAATGCACCCAGCTATATAAAACAAGTACTAAAGGACATGAAAAATCAAATAAGCACTAATACAATTATATTGGGAGATCTCAATACTCCACTGTCACAAAAAGATAGATCAACTGGACAGAAAATCAATAATGAAATAGTAGAACTGAACCAAACTTTTGAACAAATGGACTTAGTAGATGTCTACAGAGTGTTCCATCCCACAACATCAGAATACACATTTTTCTCAGCTGCACATGGGACGTTCTCCAAAATAGACCACATACTAGCTCATAAAACCTGCTTAAGTAAATGCAAAGGAATTGAAATTATCCCATGCATATTATCAGACCATAGTGCAATGAAATTGGAAATCAATGGCAAAAGATCCCACAAAAACTCCCTAAACACATGGAAATTAAACAGCATCCTCCTGAACAACCAATGGGTCACAGATGAAATTAAAGAAGAAATTAGTCACTTTCTACAACTGAATGATAATGACAGTACAACATACCGGAACTTATGGGATACAATGAAAGCAGTCCTAAGAGGGAAATTTATAGCATTAAACACTTATATCAGGAAAATAGAGCAAGCGTAAATAAACAACTTAAGGGTGAACCTCGAGCTTCTAGAAAAAGAAGAGCAGGTTAAGCCAAAAGCCCGTACAAAGGAGGAAATTATAAAGATCAGAGCAGAAATTAACGTATTGGAGAATAAAAAAACAATACAAAGAATCAATGAAGCAAAAAGTTGGTTCTTTGAAAGAATAAATAAGATTGACAAACCCTTATCCAACCTTATTAAAAAAAGAAAAGAAAAGACTCAAATCCATGCAATTGAAAATGAAAAGGGTGATATCACGACAGACCCTGCAGAAATCCAGAAGATCATCTATACCTATTTTGAAAATTTATATTCTACTAAGATGGAAAATGCAGAAGAAATGGACAGATTCCTAGATTCGTATGAATTACCAAAGCTGAATCAAGAAGATTTAAAAATCCTAAATAAACCAATATCAGCCAATGAAATTGAAGATGTAATTAAAAACCTCCCAACAAAGAAAAGCCCAGGCCCTGATGGATTCACTGCCGAATTCTACAAGAAATTTAGAGAAGACCTAACGCCCCTACTTCTCAAACTTTTCAATGAAATTGAAAGGGAAGCAATACTCCCAAATTCATTCCTGGAAGCAAGCATTACCCTGATACCAAAACCAGAGAAGGACCCAACTAAGAAAGAGAACTACAGGCCAATCTCCCTAATGAACATAGATGCAAAAATCCTTAATAAGATACTGGCAAACAGAATCCAACAAATCATCAAGAAGATTATACACCATGACCAAGTTGGATTCATCCCTGGGATGCAGGGATGGTTCAACATACGTAAATCAATAAATGTAATACAGCATATTAACAGAACCAAAGACAAAAATCACATGATCATCTCAATAGATGCAGAAAAAGCTTTTGACAAAGTCCAGCACCTTTTCATGATAAAAACCCTACAGAAAATTGGAATAGAGGGTCTTTATCTCAATCTGGTAAAAGCTATCTATGACAAACCAACAGCCAATATTATACTAAATGGCCAAAAACTGAAAGCCTTCCCTCTAAAATCAGGAACAAGACAAGGATGTCCACTGTCCCCACTCTTATTCAACATAGTTCTGGAAACTTTAGCCAGAGCGATTAGACAAGAGAAAGAAATAAAAGGAATAATGATTGGAAAGGAAGAAGTTAAATTATCATTATTTGCAGATGACATGATACTCTACACAGAAGACCCCAAAAACTCCACTAAAAAACTGCTAGATTTAATAAGCAAATTCAGTAGTGTAGCTGGATACAAAGTCAATACTCAAAAGTCAATAGCCTTCCTGTACACAAATAACAAACTTACTGAAAGAGAAATTAGGGAAACAATACCTTTCACAATAACATCCAAAAAAATGAAATACCTAGGAATCAACCTCACGAAGGATGTAAAAGACCTCTATACTGAAAACTACAGTACTCTGAAAAAGGAGATTGAAGAGGATATCAGAAAATGGAAAGATATCCCTTGCTCCTGGATAGGAAGAACCAATATAGTGAAAATGGCCATACTTCCAAAATTGTTATACAGATTTAATGCAATTCCAATCAAAATTCCAACAGCATATCTCACAGAATTAGAGAAAACAATCCTAAAATTCATTTGGAATCAGAAGAGACCTAGAATAGCAAAGGCAATTCTGGGCAACAAAGGCAAGGCAGGGGGCATCACTATCCCCGACTTGAAATTATACTATAAAGCTACTGTGATAAAAACAGTGTGGTACTGGCAAAAAAACAGACCTGAAGATCAATGGAACAGATTAGAAGATGCTGAAACAACCCCAGACATACTAAGCCACCTTATCTTTGACAAAGGTGCCAAACACATTCGCTGGAAGAAAGATAGCCTCTTTAATAAATGGTGCTGGAAAAACTGGCTCTACACATGCCGAAGATTAAAACTAGATCCATATCTTTCACCATGCACTAAACTAAATTCAAAATGGATCAGAGATCTAAATATTAAAACAGAAACATTAAATCTGCTGGAAGGTAGGATAGGTAAAACCCTTGGAGACATTGGTGTAGGCAAAGACTTTATGAATAAAAACTCAACCGCACGGGAACTATCCCAAAGAATCAATAACTGGGATCTCATCTTATTAAAAAGCTTTTGCACAGCAAGAGAAACCACCAACAGAGTGAAGAGACAACCCACAATGTGGGAAAAAATGTTTGCCAGCTGTTCCTCAGACAAAGGATTACTATCGAGAACATATAAAGAACTCAAAAAAATCAGACCTCCCAAATTTAAAGACCCACTCCAAAAATGGGCATCTGAGATGAATACACATTTCTCAGATGAAGAAATACTAATGGCAAATAAATATACAAAAAAATGTGCAACATCACTAGTCATTCGAGAGATGCAAATTAAAACAACACTGAGATACCATCTCACCCCAGAAAGAATGGCTACTATTAAGAAATCAACTAATAACAAATGCTGGAGGGGCTGTGGGGAAAAAGGAACCCTTCTTCACTGTTGGTGGGAGTGTCGACTGGTACAGCCACTGTGAAAGTCAGTGTGGAGATTCCTCAGAAAACTAGGGTTGGAGGTCCCATTTGACCCAGCTATTCCCCTTCTGGGCATCTTCCCAGAAGAATTAAAAACATCGTACCACAGTGATATATGTGCACCCATGTTTATAGCAGCACAATTTGTAATAGCCAGATCTTGGAAACAACCCAAATGCCCATCAACTGAGGAATGGATAAGAAAGATGTGGTATTTTTATACAATGGAGTACTATTCAGCCATAAAGAAGGATAAACTGGAGACTTTTATAGGTAAATGGATGCAACTCGAGAAAATACTCATAAGTGAAATAAACCAGAAGCACATGTGTAAGCATCGTATTATCTCTCTGGTATGAGAAACTGAAAGAGTAAATAAGATCCAAAATGTACAATAGACATGGTGAATCAAAAAGAAACTGGTCAAAAGGAAAGAGAGACTGGAATAGGGAAAAGAAAGAAGGGAAAGGGAAAAAAATTGTATATATATATATAAGATGGTTAAGATAGATACACTACCATTTTTACTTAGTTCATTGAAGAGTAAGGTTTGTGCCAATAATGTTTGGACAATTGAATGCTAATGTCTGGTGTCCTGAATAACTAACTTAAAGATAGTAATACGTAATGTATTAACCATTGTTACCCTCCTATTATGTTTGTTTGAAAATTTGTTCTTCTTTTGATTTGTTTTGTTTTTTCTTCTCTTTAAAATAAAAAAAAAAAAAAAAAAAAAAAGAGAAGACTGTTTTGCTAGGCAACTCCACACGCAAAGCTGGAAGGCAGGGTATGGGCAGGACAAAGCAGCTGCAGGTTGTGGGACAAGCATGTGGCTGGCTGTTCACATCCTACCAGCCATGCTACAGGTTCATGAGACAAAGGCCTAAGAATTAGTACTCACATTTGTGTTCTGTGGGCTAGGACAGACAGGTCACCAACAGTCATAAGATAATTAGTCACTAAGGGGTGGCAACAAAACCATGGTGAGAACATTTCCTGCCACCACATGCCTGGTGTCAGGTTCTGGCACTGAATGTTTGGGGGAACTTGGCCAGGTCTGCTTACAGGATACAACCCACATGTGGATACATGTGTACGCATGCACACTTGCTAAGGAAGCTGGCTAGCACACAGAGCCCTCCAGATGGGGCTTCTGCCTGGGTATCTCATTGGAAATGTGCCCAGGAAGGGCATGTTCTTGAGCGCCTAGGCAGTGGAAGCAACGATCCCAGACCCTGCTGGCTCTGGGAGCTGCTGATTGTGGCAGTAAGTGTGATGGGACAGGGTGAAGACAGACTCTTGGTGCAAACGCTGAAGAAGTTAGTGCTGGTCAGTGTGAGGTGGGTGGGTGGCATGGTACGTGTGTGATACCTTTTGGGTTCTGAGAGGCAGTAGGGTTTGGAGCACATAGGAGGGCACTGTGATGCCTCTTAGGCCCTGCAGCACTGAGGCTTGTCCTGTGTTCCCCCAGAGACTGGCATCATCTCACTTGGCAGTGACAGCAAAGCCCAGTTGATATGGCCCTTGGGCCCCTTTTGCCTCCTCTTCCATGGGCCTCTGTCACATTGGTGACCTGTGCCCTCATTCTTCTGGGTGCTGACTCTCATCTCCACCGGGCTCTCACAGTGACTGACACCATCACCACGTACCTTTGGCATCTGCTAAATCTTTGGACAGGCCTGTCTGTCTGTCTGTGTGTCTGTTTTCATCATGCTCCTTTTAGATGACGCATGGAATGAGGTTTAGGGTTTAGCTCCTCCAGGAGTCTCATCCTTCTTAGAGAAGGACTTTGGCCTCTTACCACTTGGCTTTTAGGAATGAAAGGCTGGTTCCTCTGAGAATTTAGGAGAGAAGGAAGCAGTCCCAGGCTGGAGAAGTGCTCCCAAGGAGATTAGATTTTAGAGGCAGAAGGTGGGCAGAGGATGATGGATGCCAGGAGAGTTCTCGAAAGCATTATCAGCAGATGGGCCAGGAGTGCCTGGAAAGCTTCTGTCCTTCCTTGCCAGCACTGTGCACTAAGAATAACTTGAGCCAAATCCAGGACACTTTCTTCCTCTTTTGCAGCAGAATTACTGGGTTGTTAGGTGTGAGGAGCTTGAGCTGTGACTCTAGGAAGACTTCCACTGGGGTTCTTAGAGGACACGAAGCTCTTGGTTATGGTGTGAAGAGGTCTCTTTCTTTTTTCTTTTCTTTTTTTTTTTTTTTTTTTTTTTTTTTTTTTGAGGTCTCTTTCTTTATGTTCACATTTTGCAGATCCTTCTGGCTGCAATCCAAATGTACCAAGGGACTTCAGGTGTGTGCAGAAAGGCCTGGAGGGTTTCCTCCCTGGGAGAGACCTGTGTCATGTCCCTGCAAGAGCCTAGCAGCATTCAAGGTTCAGTGTGGGTGACCATACCCTTCACTTCCTTGGCAAGGTCAGTGGAGGCAGTGCCAGGTACCAAGTGGGATTATTCCTGGGCTTCCCTGAACATAGGCCACACATGTCCTCCGGGCATTTGTCCTAGTGGGGGCTGGGCCCTGCAGGGTCGCAGGGTGACTGGCCCAGTGCCTGTGCCTAGAACCAGCCACGGCACCTGGACTCTGTTCAGTGGTGAGTCAGTTAGAGACAGGGCAGCTCTACGGCCAAGGGCAGACTACAGCGAACTGGGGTCTCCTGTTGGCAGTGTGTTGACTGTCACAGGACTCTGAACACTTCTTTTGTGATGGTGTCTTTGTAAGAAGAGTTGACTTCCCTCAGACACAGACAGAGCCACTCCACACATCTGACATGTGTCCGTTGTGTGTCTACTAGGTCCCTATGTGCTCTGGGAGACAGGCAGTGCAGGCAGGCAGCCCTGCGTGGACCAGGGCACTAGGCAGCTGTGGTCTCTTAGAGGGTGTACCAGGGCTCCGGTAAAGGAGGAGTTCCTGGCAAAGGAGGAGGGAATGGGTTTTTTTTTTTGTGTGTGTGTGTGGGTACCAGGGGGTCGACCTCAGGACCTCGCGCATCAGCAGGTGCCCGTGCCGCTGAGCGATATCACCGGCCTTTTTTTTTTTTTTTTTTGTATGTGGGTTCCAGGAGTCGAACTCGGGCCCTCGCGCTTGCCGGGCCCGGGAATGGGTTTTTTAAAAAATGATGTGTGTATTGTAAATTCTGGAGAAACTTTGACCAATTTGACTTGGAAATGGACTATGACTTTGCTTATGAAAATTGCTAGTAGACTCTTGCTGAAGGCTTCTAATTGTTTATAAGCACACTAAAAACGAATAATTGTGAATAAAGTAGAAGAAGAAAAGTATGTAGCTTATAATACCCAACCATATAAAAACTTTCTGCTCAGTTTCTGTAGTGGGTCCTGGTTGGCCCTACCCCTTGGAAAGCCATGCACCAGCTGGCCCTTCCAGGCATCTGGACAGGTCAGTTATGCAGGGTGAGTGTGATTTGGCTTGGATCTGGCTCAATCAGGCAGTCCATGATCAGAAGCAACTTCCAACAACAGAGCCTCTGGCTCTTTGGAGGGTTTCAAAGATGATGTCTTGTTGGGGCAGAGAAGCAGGTGTAACTGAACACAGGGTCAGGCTGGGAGAGTAGCCTGTGTGGAGTGGAGCCTGCTAATGAGCCCTGAGGTCCAGCCCCTCATAGGGAGTGTGGTAAATCCAGAAACACACAAGATGGAGAGGAAAGTAGAAGAGATTGGGGTAGTATCAGGAGGCAAAGGGCCACAATGTGGCCTTAGTTCAGTGTCCTCGCCTCTCTGAGCCACCATGCCCTCATTTCCAGTGTGGCCACAGTGACAGTATTATTATTATTATTTTATGTCTCTGTGTGTGTGTGTGTGTGACAGGGTCTCACTATGTAGTTCAGGCTGGCCTTGAACTCACTATGTAGCCCAGGCTGACCTCGAACTCACAGCAATCCTTCTGCCTCAGCCTCTAGATTACTGGGATTACAGGCATGGGCCACCAGTCCCAGCTAATGACAGTATTATTGAAAGATTCCAAGACCACCCTTAGCTTGAACAATTGCTTAGGAGGACTCAGAGAACTCAAAAAGGCCTTTATATTAATATATTAGTACATGTTTGTAATATATAATGATTACATTTATTGTGGAGGCCATTATATTCATGTTGCAGTTTATTACAGAGAATGAATACAGATTAAAATCAGCAGTGGGCTGGGCATGATGGTGCATAACTGTAATCCCAGGTGGTCTGGAGGCTGAGGCAAGAGGATTTCAAGTTCCAGGCCAGTCTGGGCAATTTATCAAGACCCTGTCTCAAAATAAAATTTTAAAAAGGCTGGGGATATAGCTCAGTGGTAGAGCACTTACCTAGCATGTGTGAGGCCTTTGGTTTAGTCCCTAGTATCTTAAAAAAAAAAAAAAAAGTCAACAATGGAGGGATATAGAGAGCAGGGTCCAGGAAAGAAGAGGCACAAACTTTTAGTTATCCTTTCCCAGTGGAATTGCCAGTAACTATTTAATTTGCTCAGCAGTGCTGTGTGACACATGCTGAGTATTGCCAATAGGGAATCTCACCCTAGCACAAGTGTCCAGGTTTTTATGGGGGCCAGTCATGTAGGTCTGTCAGACCACTGGCGTGTGTGGTTGCTCTTAGTCTCCAGGCCTCCAGAGATTGAAATGATATGGTATGGTCCGAGAGGCCCACTATAAGTCACATTGTTAACATAAGACTATATGGCATCATCCAAAGCCCCAGATGAATGTGGACTGCTAGGGACATTCCAGAGGCCTAGGGATTACCTCTCAGGTGCTACACAAGGCTAGAGCTTTCTTTGGATTGTTTGGGGTGCTCAGGTTTGCTGAGCCAGACATGCACTATACACAGCCATCCTTGACTGACCAGGCAGAGGTACACAATAGGTTTGTGGAGACCACACCAGAAGATACAGGGCTTTCTCTGCTGTTGCCAGGCAGGCTAAGGATACAATGGGAACCCCTGGTCCAGTGATTGGTGCGTGGGTGTGAGATATGAGTGCACATCCATGCACTTGTAGCCTCAAGTATCTGCCTGGCCTGAGTTGCATTACCTGGCCTGGGGACCCTTGACATGTCTCAGCCCTGGCTGGGCACTTTCAGAAATAATATACTTCCAGGGCTGCAGGCAGGACTTTATGCTTGTTCCTATTCATTTCCAGAAATGTTCAAGTAGTTTTTAATAAAAGCTGTCATGTCAGATGGTGTGATGGATGGCTGTAATCCCAGCTCCTCAGGAGGCTGAGGCAGGAGGATGACAAGTTGGAAGCCAGCCTGGGCAACTTAGTGAGACCCTGTCTCAAAATAAAATTTTAAAAAGCCTGAAGATATAGCTCAGTGGTAGAGCATTTGTTCTGCACGTGGGAGGCCCTGGTTTAATCCCCAGCACATCAAAAGAAAAACAAAACAAAACCAACAGCCCCAAAACCAAAAGCCATCACTTGGCAAAGCTCACAGGAGTCAACTTTTTATGTGACATCTTGATTGTGACAAAGATTGCCTGATTATCATGTGCAGCAAAGTGGAGTCCCTGGGAGCTGGGAAACATGGTGTTACAAGGAAGCCACGGCAGGAAGACTCCAGGATGCAAAGCTGGGCTGCACGTGAGCCAGCTGCTCTGCCAGTGGGGCCAGCCCCCTGGTTTTCTTTACACAGCAGCCAGGCTGCAGTAAGACTCCTTGGGGCTCACAGTGAGTATGAAGTGGCATGCTTCCTCTCGCAGTGGTTCAGTCTTGTAATCCTGGCTCAGGAGGATCACCACTGTGCTGTGCCGTGCTGCTCCCGCATCTTGGCATGGGTCAAGATGTTTGGGCATATGACAGGCTTTGCTGTCAGCTCCATCATGTGGCTCCTCCCAACTGCTGCCTTCATAGCCTCAGTCTGAGCCTTCCATCTGGGCTCTTTCATCCCTATGGGCCTGGCCAAGGTCAGATTCTCCCGTGTTGTGGCAGTTACCCTTGAGACAGTGCCACCAGTGGGACCATCGTGACCAGGAGGAAGGTTGCTGCCCTGTCCCCCTGCTTCTTGTGCCCTGGGGAGAGATGGCAAAGGTGGCAAGGTGTTTCAGCTCCCAAGTGATTCTGTGACTTGGTTGGGCAGAGCAGTTCATGGATCTGCTAGGTGGAACAGAGGGGCAGATCCAGTGCTGGGGGTCTTCTGACCTGCCTGGGAGTTAGTGTGGGGTCCACAAGGCCCTCTTGACCCCAGCACACATGTGTGCCCACTCTGAGTAGCCAGCTCACCACTCTACCTCAAGTCCAACTGGCAGGTATCCCTTCACAAGCCTTGCCATGCTGGCCATGTGACCTTGCCACATTGCCTGAGCTCTCAATGGACTGGATCACCCTGTGAACCTCAAGGCACAGGGAAGAAGCACTTCAGCCATCCCTTTCTTGCCCTGTGGAGCCCTTGCTGGCCGCCAGGTATATCTATGGGTGGCACCTGTGCCTTCCCCCTCCAGCCTGGGTGCTTCTGCTATCCTGGCTGATGTGAGACCAGGCAAAGAGATTGGAGGAAGCCCTTTACCTATGGAGAAAACAGTATGTGACCATCTGACTGCTGTTGGCAAACCTGGCTAAGTGTGAAGATTGCCTTCATGGCCTCCTCAGCCCACTGGGGCAGGAAGCCCCATCACAGGACTCAGAGGTGGGGCAAAGCTCCTCACAGTTGCTCAGATACTGCCAGGCCAGGGCTGCAGAGGCCTGTGGTCAAGGCACCTGGCTGGGCTCCTGGCTCTCCTACCTGCCTCTTCCTCCACTTGCTCTTATCGTCTGGCTCTGGCCACCTGGGCCTCAGAGGTGATCCCAGAATCCTGTATGGCCCTGACCACACTGTTTCCTTCTCAGGCTGCTGAGGATGTCCCATGCATTGAGCCTAGGAATAGGGCAAGACACAGTGGAAGAGTCACTGGAGAAACTAGGTTTCTCCTCTAGATGCCACTCTGTCCTACATAGCTCAGGCATCCTTTAAGGCATATGTGGCACATGTAGATGAGCCGCAGGTTCACTGGCAGCATGGTGGCTCTGCTGACTATGGAAGCAATGGGAAGTGGCCTTGAGTGATGAGTAGGCAGGCACACAGTGTGAGTGGGATGCCTTAAGGTTTTCCCTGTGGGGTGATTCTGGCTGTGTGGTGACTAGGAGCCAAGGGCTATACCTAGGCGTGCTCTCAGAATTGGGCAGGTTAGTAGAAATGAGAAGATGAACCAGTGAGCAGGGTGTCGGGGAGGACTTCACCAGGCCCTAGAGAGCATCAGAGCTCTGTAGGGGGACTGGGTGGGAGACACACAGGGCCCACTGGGACCTACCAGGAGTTTGCTGAGGGAGTATATGGGGACCTAGGTAAAGGAGTGGACTGCAGTAGGGGAAGGAAAGGGGAAGGGAGGGAGGTGGCCTGTTGACCAGAGCTGAGTGGAAGGGCCGGTGGACAGTGGGCCTGGCTTGAGTGGGGGGTGAGGGACTGGAGAGAAAGGCAGTTCCTGATGGTCCCCTCCCCAGGGGCTGGCTTTCCTCTGGTCCTTCCCTCCCAATGACCACGTTTTCATCAAGACTGCAGCCCTGGGCTCTGCACCCACACCTCCAATGCCAGGCTTCCTGGAGATCCATCGGTGGCCTTCCTCTGGACCATGGAACCCTCCCCACCACTGCTGCCTGGAGGGGTAGTCTACTACTCAGCTAGGCTGGCTAGGATGGCAGCGTTCTTCAGTTGAATTACAGGGCCAGAGCTGTTTAATGCTATACACACACACACACACACATACACACACAAATTCACTCCTGAGCTTTAGTTTATGGTTCCTATAGCTCTCATTTCTTGAAGAACTTTCTAAAAGTTCCTTTTGGTGCTTTGTAAACTTCCCACTTTACCATCACTTCCTTCATCCTACAGGTATTTCCCAGCTGCTTCAGTTAGTTTTTGTTTTGTTTTGTTTTGAGTCTCCGATACATGTGTACGTCTCTTTCTACTGATCCTTTCTCCTGGCACTTGTACCCAAAGGCACTACCTGTTTGAGGCATCCCCCTCCCAGCTCTTGCTTTATTTTGACTGCGAGGGTTGGCCCAGTCACTTTCCCACCAGTACTGGAGCCGTAAGTTACCCCTGGGATGATAGCCCTGGTGGGTACTACTGGGGTACCCTGGGAGGGGCTCCCAGCCTACTTTTGACCTCTGACCTCTCCTACACAGAGCCTTTCTGAATTGGGCATCCCTTTGACTCACCATCCCACGAGAGGCAATGGATGCCTGAGAGTGCATGTTTGTTTTCAAGGGCTGCATGTCCCCTAGCAACCTGTGGTTCTGTAGATGGCCTCATCACCACAGTGTTGCCTCACTTGCACAGTCACCAGCTCTCTTCTGGGGCAAAAGGTTGGTTCCCAGTGGACATCATCCATGCCTGCAGGGACCTGGTACACAGTAGACACCAGGGAAGAAGGATATGTGGGTAGGTGGAAAAGGATTGGAGTGCCCTGAGCTCAGTCCTTGGTGGCGGCAGTGGTGGTGGTGGTGGGGTATGTGTGTCATTCAGGGCCAGTTGGACGTGGGTCCTTTGGTGGTCTCAGTGTGTGGCCTGTGGGAGCTGGTGGGGACACAGCAGAGGAAAAGCATTCATGGATGGTGGAGTGAATACTTTGTGTCTCTCCCCCTGAATCAGACCAGTGAGTAGGGGAATATGGTGGTGGTGTCCATGGAGAGGTCCCATGAGTTGGAAGGTTCCCTGTGGCTGGTGCAGTGGAAATACCTTTGCTCTGTGAGTGCTGAGATCCAAAGTCTACAAGGTTTCATTTCAGAGACCCAAGAATTGGGGGCCACTGATGTCAGAGGAGAGCTCTCACTGTTCCCAGAGCCATGGTGGCTATCAGAGGCTCCTAGCCTGAAACAGTGAGCTGGAGCCTACCTCAGCCTATGCCCATTGCTTATATACCCATGGACAGGCATTGGTGGCCCTTGCCCAGGAAGATGGCCTGTGTGGCTGCTTGTCCATGACCTGTTGAGATGTGGAGTCAGAATGGGCTAGGCCTGGACATCTCACCCTGGCCTTCTGCCTCAGCAAGATATGTAAAGGGCTTAAAACACAGAGACCCACTTTATAGATGTGCTGCCTTCTGGAAGGAGCCAAGCTCTAGTGAGCACCATGTGCCTAACATCTGGGGCCAGGGCCACTACACAGACGCTCCCCAATCCCTAAGGTCCCCCAAGGCCGGCAACATCCCACCCTGACCCCTAGAGAACCGTGAGATAGGTCACAGCCCAATCAGACCTCTTGGGCATCTTCTCGTGCACTTGGGCTTAGTAACCTCCACTAGACATCCATATGCTCACAAACACACAATCACATATGTACATGCAGATGTTAGCATATAGACATAAATGCACACACAGATACTTACAAGTATATGTGTATGTACATACACCAACATATTCAGGCATTTAGCTCTGCAGACTCATATCTGTGCACATACACTGAACACCTATACACCACACATGCCTGTTTAGTAGACTTTTCTCAGAGGAATCTGTTCAATCCACTTCAGTATTGGAGAAGCTTCTTGGTTGTCCCATGTTCTTGCTGCAGACAATGACTCTGCCCTGGATCTGCATCATGCACATTTCAGGGACCTTCAAGTCCTATTTTCAGGGTTGGTGGTATTGAACTCTAATCATTTTTTTTTTTTTTTTTGTGGGTACCGGGGGTTGACCTCAGGACCTCGCGTGCCAGCAGGCTCGCTGAGCGATATCACCGGCCCTTTTTGCGTATGTGGGTTCCAGGCGTCGAACTCGGGCCCTCGCGCTTGCCAGGCAGGCGCTTAGGCTGCTGAGCCATCTCACCGGCCTAATCTTAGTTTTTGACTCAGTTGTGGGATAATGCCGGCTGGGCCCCAGAGGCCCCAAGGGTCCAGGGTCCATATGGCAATGGGGTATGCACTCATCCACACTCACCCAGCTCCCAGGTTGAGGGCACATCCCTAGCATATGTCCCTGACTGCTGATGTGAGTATACAAAGCCTTCCAGGTGAGTGGGGCATAATGCCCTGCGTTGGGATACCGGAAACAAGATGAAGTCTTAAGGGAGAACTTGGCATTGTTGGAGAGGAGAACTTGTCACCCACTGGCTCCAGCTCCATGTGTGGTTCCAATTCTTACTGCTGGTGCTACCCCCTCCAGCACTCACTCACAATTCCCCCTGCCAGTGAGCATCGTAGGTCCAGGGTCAGTGAGTGTTGTGGGTGGCAGAGGTACAGACTGCCCAGTACTGATGAATGCCCAGGTGAAGGGAGAGGTTTGTACAGTGCCAACAACCATGTGATTCTTGCCCATCCAGCCCTGCTCACTGGTGGTTCTGTTCTGGGCTGTTGCAGGTTCAATGAGGCCCTTCTGCCATCTGCTGACTGCTGTTTATTCAACTCATTCTACTCATTTTTCTTTTTCCCTCAGACTTCGTGACCCTGTGTGAGCAAACTACCCCTTGCAACTCATGTGCATCATCTTCTTTAAGTTTGATCCTCGACCTGCTTCCAAAAATGCATACAGGTAACCCCCTTGCCCTGCATCTCCCATGCTCCGCTGGGTCTGAGGTATGGGCTTGTTCTCACTCCACTTGGACACCATGTGCAAGAGAGTGAGGGCAGGCCCCAGGGCACGTGGGCCAGCCCCTGGATGGCTGAGTCCCAGTGGCAGGATCTCACTAAGTTGCCTAAGCTGGGCTCAAACTTGCGATCTTCCTGCTGCAGCCTCCTAGAGTGCTGAAATTATAGGTGTGTACCACTGCACCTGGCTAAATTTTCATCACTTAAAAATGTGTGCCAGAAATGATTCAGACTGTTTCAGCTGAGTTCTTACATTGAGTCACTGCAGAATTGCATAGACCCTGTGGCACCTAGTGTCATGGCTGAATTCACTCATTTCAGGCCAGGAAACAGCAACACTGAGGAGTGTCCAGTGTTTTTTCCCCTTCCGGCAGAGGGATAGACCACAGAGGAAGGCCAGGCTCCAGGAGGTGATCCTGAGCAGCCCCTAGCAGAGTGAGCGAAACGAGTCAGGGTCCAGCTTCCAGACAGAATCCTGCAGGGCAAGTGTAGAGTAAAGAACTACTAGGGCCAAGGATGTAGCTCGGTGGCACAGCACCTGCCTGGCAAGTGCAAGGCTCTGAATTCGACTGCCGATACCAAAAAAAAAAATAAAATAAAATAAAAAAAAATTAGTGAGATGCAGACACAACTACAAATACACTCAGCCACCTTATCTTTGACAAAGAGGCCAAACATGTTCAGTGGAAGAAAGATAGCCTCTTTAATAAATGGTGCTGGAGGGCCAGAGGTACAGCTCAGCCACACAGGTCCTGAGTTCAATTCCTGGCACCAAAAAAAAAAAAAAAAAAAAAGTGCGGGGAAAAACTGGCTGTTTGTATGCCAAAGACTAAAACTAGACCCATGTCTATCACCATGCACTAAACTAAAGTCAAAATGGATCAAAGATCTAAATATTAAAACAGAAACACCGAATCTACTGGAAGAGAAAGTAGGTAGAAATCTTGAAGACATAAGTGTAGGTAGAGAGTTCATGAACAAAACCCAGACTGCACGGGAAATACTTCAAAGAATCGACAACTGGGATCTCATCTTATTAAAAAGCTTTTGCATAGCAAAAGAAATCACCAACAGAGTGAAAAGAAAACCCACAATGTTGGAAAAAATTTTAGCCTATTGTCCCTCAGACAAAGGACTTCTATCTAGAACATACAAAGAATTGAAAAAAATCAGACTCCCCAAATTCAAACACCCAATCCAAAAATGGGCATCTGAAATGTATACAGACTCATTCCCCCATCCCAGACTCTCTTTCCTTTTGACCAGTTTCTTTCTGATTCATCATATCTGTTGTACATTTTGAATCTTATTTACTCTTTCGGTTTCTCACACTAGGGAGACAATACGATGTTTACACATGTGCGTCCGGTTAATTTCACTTATGAGTATTTTCTCTAGTTGCATCCATTTACCTATAAAAGTCTCCAGTTTATCCTTCTTTATGGCTGAGTACTCCATTGTATAAAAATACCACATCTTTTTTATCCATTCCTCAGTTGATGGGCATTTGGGTTGTTTCCAAGATCTGACTATTATAAATTGTGCTTCTATAAACATGGGTGCACATATATCACTGTGGTACGATATTTTTAATTCTTCTGGGAAGATACCCAGCAGGGAAATAGCTGGGTCAAATGGGACCGCTAATCCTAGTTTTTTTTTTTTTTTTTTTGTGGGTACCAGGGAGACGACCTCAGGACCTCGCGCACCAACAGGCACCCGTGCCGCTGAGCGATATCACCGGCCCCTTTTTTGTATTTGGGTTCCGGGAGTCGAACTCGGGCCTTCGCGCTTGCAAGGCAGGCGCTTAAGCCGCTGAGCCGTCTCACTGGCCCTAATCCTAGTTTTTTGAGGAACCTCCACACTGATTTCCACAGTGGTTGCACCAGTCGGCACTCCCACCAACAGTGGAGAAGGGTTCCTTTTTCCCCACAGTCCCTCCAGCATTTGTTATTAGTTGATTTCTTGATAATAGCCATTCTTTCTGGGGTGAGATGGTATCTCAGTGTTGTTTTAATTTGCATCTCTCGAATCACTAGTGATGTTGCACATTTTTTTGTATATTTATTTGCCATTTGTATTTCTTCATCTGAGAAATGTGTATTCATCTCAGATGCCCATTTTTGGATTGGGTCTTTAAATTTGGGGGGTCTGATTTTTTTGAGTTCTTTGTATGTTCTCGATAGTAATCCTTTGTCTGAGGAACAGCTGGCAAACAATTTTTCCCACGTTGTGGGTTGTCTCTTCACTCTGTTGGTGGTTTCTCTTGCTGTGCAAAAACTTTTTAATAAAATGAGATCCCAGTTGTTGATTCTTTGTGATAGTTCCTGTGCGGTTGAGGTTTTAGTCATAAAGTCTTTGCGTACACCAATGTCTTCAAGGGTTTTACCTATCCTACCTTCCAGCAGATTTAATGTTTCTGTTTTAATATTTAGATCTCTGATGCATTTTGAATTTAGTTTAGTGCATGGCAAAAGATATGGGTCTAGTTTTAATCTTCAGCATGTGCAGAGCCAGTTTTTCCAGCACCATTTATTAAAGAGGCTATCTTTCTTCCAGCGAATGTGTTTGGCACCTTTGTCAAAGATAAGGTGGCTTAGTATGTCTGGAGTTGTTTCAGCATCTTCTAATCTGTTCCATTGATCTTTGGGTCTGTTTTTTTGCCAATACCACACTGTTTTTATCACAGTAGCTTTATACTATAATTTCAAGTCAGGAATTGTGATGCCCCCTGCCTTGCCTTTGTTGCCCAGAATTGCCTTTGCTATTCTAGGTCTCTTCTGATTCCAAATGAATTTTAGGATTGTTTTCTCTAATTCTGTGAGATATGCTGTTGGAATTTTGATTGGAATTGCATTAAATCTGTGTAACAATTTTGGAAGTATGGCCATTTTCACTATATTGGTTCTTCCTATCCAGGAGCAAGGGATATCTTTCCATTTTCTGATATCCTCTTCAATCTCCTTTTTGAGAGTACTGTAGTTTTCAGTGTAGAGGTCTTTTACATCCTTTGTGAGATTGATTCCTAGGTATTTCATTTTTTTGGATGTTATTGTGAAAGGTATCGTTTCCCTAATTTCTCTCTCAGTGAGTTTGTTATTTGTGTACAGAAAGGCTATTGATTTTTGAGAATTGACTTTGTATCCAGCTACACTACTGAATTTGCTTATTAAATCAAGCAATTTTTAGTGGAGTTTTTGGGGTCTTCTATATAGCGTATCATGTCATCTGCAAATAATGATAATTTAACTTCTTCCTTTCCAATCATTATTCCTTTTATTTCTTGCTCTTGTCTAATTGCTCTGGCTAAAGTTTCCAGGACTATGTTGAATAAGAGTGGGGACAATGGACATCCTTGTGTTGTTCCTGATTTTAGAGAGAGAGCTTTCAGTTTTTGTCCATTTAGTATGATATTGGCTGTTGGTTTGTCATACATAGCTTTTATCAGATTGAGATAAAGACCATCTATTCTAATTTTCTGTAGGGTTTTCCTGTTATTTTGGTATGAAATTTTATTTTACCTTTTTTCCATAAAATTAAAAAAAAAACTATTAACCATATTAAGGCACTGGAGTTGTGAGGGATTGGCTGGAGAGAAGCAAACAGAACTCTAAAAATACAGGAATAGCAGATATAGGAAGCAGCCACTCCCCCCAGGGCTGAGATGGGATGTCCAGGATAGCACCCTCTCTTTTACCTTCAGGCTGAGATCCAGACCTTGCCAGAGAAGGTATGGCTGTGACCCACTAGATGCCAAGAAGTCCCTGAGTTGCCATGCTGGCAGAACTTTGCTGGAAGTCTGTCTTCTGGGTACTGGCACCTGTTACTAGGTGGATGCTAGGTGAGGGTACTGACCACTGAATGCTGCTTACTACTGGCACTATAGGCGTCAGAAGATGGGGAGGCCATACATGTTTCAGGAGCCTCCGGAAAAAGCATCCAGAGGCAGGGGAAAGCTGCCCTCCATCCTCTAATGTCTCTCCAGCATCCTCCAAAGGGACACAGCCCAATTATCCTTGAATCTGTCATGAGCACTGTTTGTTATTACCAGATACAGCCACAGCCCCACTTGGTATTCTGTTCCTTGATGACCACCTTTATGTAATGTAAAAATGGTAAGAAGGAGGGAGAAGAAAATGGTGAGTATACATGCCACGTGCAAATAGGCAGTAAAAAAGAACTGTGAAAGCGGAGTGCAATGGCATGTGCCTGTAATCCCGTATACTTGGGAGGGGAGAATTGTGAGGTCGAGACCACCCTAGGCAATTTAGCAAGAACCAATCTCAGAAATAAAAGGGGTGGGGAAGGGAGCTCCTCTTGGGCCTGGGCACAAGTACTTAATGCCCACACATGGGACAGGCTCTACCCACCTGGTCACCATTAGGAGAGGATCTGCTTCCAGCCTGCGCTGGCCAGCAGGATCAGACCCCAGGCTTCTTCCTTCACCACCTGGGCCTCGCTGTACCTCAAGTCAGCCTGGGACCCTGGGGATTATCCTTCATTTACTGTTTCCTCTCTGCCACTTCCCTAGCAAAAATAAGATAATTGGAAAACAGGCTGAAATACCCTGAGTTGAAAATATCAATTAGAAGGCCAGGCTTTGTTTCCAGCGCCTTCACTGTGACTATCACAGCTGGCTGTTGGCAAGGTACGGGAATAGTCCCTTTGAGTTTGTTCCTGTGAAGTCACACCAGCAAGAGGATAGACTCATAGCATGCTATGGGCTGCATTGCGTCCCCTTCATATTCCTGTGTTGAATCCTCATTTGTCAGAATGTGACTGTGTTTGGAGATAAGCTTTTGTGTGTGTGTGTGTGGGTACCGGGGGTCAAATTCAGGACCTCGTGCGCCAGCAGGCACCCGTGCCGTGGAGCGATATCACCGGCCCTTTTTTCGTATGTGGGTACTGGTAGTAGAACTCAGGACCTCGTGCTTGCCAGGAAGGCACTTATAACGCTGAGCTATCTCACCAGCCCAGGAGATAAGCTTTTAACAAAGTGATTAAGGAGGGGGAGAGAGGAGATTGAGAATGATCAATATATCTATCTATATGTACATATACCTATATCTTCAAAATGAATGTAATTATTATGTATCACAAATGTGTATACCAGTAAAATTAATTAAAAAATGGGGATACATTCTGGAAAAAGAAAGCGATGAAGGTAAAATGAGGCCATATCGGTAGGTCTGGTTCAATATGATGGGTGCCCTTATGAGAAGAGATTAGGACACAGACATAGTGTGGGAGGCCAGTGTGAATACAGAGATAGTAGACTCATTTATGTGCTGAGAGGAGACCCTCAGAGGAAACTAACTGTTGACACCTTGATCTTGGACATCCAGCCTCAGGAACTGCAAGACAATAAATTGCTATTGTTGAAGCCACCCAGCTTGTGCTGTTATGGTACCTCTGGGAAACTAAGTACTTATGGGCTGAGCAGCTTGGTGTGACCTCCTCCTGCAGGCTGCCCCACGGGATCTTGCAGTCAGATCCTCACTTCTCCAGGAGGAAGCTTAACCCCTAGCAGGATGCTCATTCCTGCTGCTGGCCACTCGGGTGGGGAGGAGGGTGAGCACAGACCTATCTTACTTCCTCCTTTGGGATGTGTGCATCACTGCTGGGCCTATCCTTGTGGATCTTGATGGCCTCAGCATTTCCCATGCACCTTCTCAAAGCTTAGGCCAAAGACTAAATAAGCTGTTCCGAGGTGACTGAGTGAATATGCGTTAGGCTGTCTCAACCTTGACAGAGGGGTACAAAGGGCTTCTGGTGGCTCCTTCCCTTCCAGCTCTGGAGGTGTCCAGCAGCAATGGCAGGCCATAGGCTGGTAGGATAGGTCTTTCTGTGGAATCCCTAATGGGGTCTCAATTACAGCCTTGGGATCCATACAGAGAGCCTACTGGACCTGTGGATTAGGAGACAAGTGGGTGTTGGTCTGGGTTTGGGCCATAATCCCAAATGTTGAAATCTCAAAAGATCAAAATAAAAATCCCTAAAGTCTAAAATCGCCAGAATCACAATCATGACAATACAGTGCTGGGGAAAATAATTTAAAACATTTCTTGATCAGTGTCATGGCACATGGCTATAATCCCAGCACTTGGGAAGCTAAGGCAGGAGTATCGACAGTTTGAGACCAATTTGGGCTAGATAGAGAAATTATATCTCTACATACATACATACATACATACATACATACATACATACATACAAAACAATCCTTTGAGCTGGATATGTAGCTCAGGCAGGAGGCCCTGGGTTCAATCCCCAGTACCAAACAAACCAAAAAGGAATAGGTCAAAAGTGAAATGTGTAAATGCACGTCACTATGGTTGGTAATTGTATGTACTTAGCTTTATAACTGTGGTCACTGGAAGTATGACAGACAATCTAAGATTGATCTGTAACTACGATAGGTTGTGGCTGTAGATATAGTTACTCAAACAGCCAAGATTTGGAGAAATTTTGTTTTTCACAAATACAGATGTACCGTATAAAAGGGACATCATTTCATTTACTGAGGAAGTTTCAGTATTTCTACCTACAAGCTCAACAGCAATGCAGACAAATGATACATTTTTAAATTGATATTTTTGTTGTTGCTGCATCTCATGGTCAATCTCTTTCCTATAATTCTGCTTTCTATCCCTCTTTATGTAGCCTTTTTTCCCCATGAGATTACAGTTTTGGCGATATTGGTTTTCAGAGATTTTAACATTTGAGACTAATCTTTCAGGATTGTGATTTTTAGGATTTAGAATTTGGAGCCAGGTGTGGTGGTGCACACCTATAATCCCAGCGTGAGGGAGGTCTAGGCAGGATCACTGCAGGTTGGAGGCCAGCCTGAGCTACATGGTGAGTTTAAGGTCAGCCTGAACTACCTGGCAAGACCCTGTCTCAAATTAAAAAAAAAAAAAAAAGAATTTAGAGATTTTTAGATTTTAATTTTTTTTTTTTTTTTTTTTTGGAGGCAGGGTCTTGCTATGTAGTTTAGGCTAGACATAAACTTATCTGTAGCCCAACCTGGCCTTGAACTCATGGTGATCCTTCTGCCTCAGCCTCCCAAATGTTGGGATTACATGTGTACGCTACCATGCCCCATGAAATTTTTAGATTTTAGGTGTTTGTTTTGTTTTGTTTGGTATTAGGGATTGAACTCAAGGAACTACATCCCAGTCCTTTTTTAAAAATCAGTTAATTAATTTGAGACAGGGTCTCACCATTCAAGCCCAGGTTGGGCTTGAATTTATGATCCTCCCACCTCAGCTTCCTGAGTAGCTGGGATTACAGCATGTGTTACCACATGCAGTAGACTTTAGAGGTTTTGGTCTTTTAGGATTTTAGTATCTGGGATTATGTTTTTTGGGATAATGATCAGCATTCATAGCTTTAAGCTGCTATGTTTGCAGTAATTTCATACTTGTCATAGAAAATCAAGATACCACCAGCAGGGTAACATGGTCACATTGGCATGTAACCCTCATCTTTTTAAAAAATGTGTTTTACACTCTTGTGTGAAGCCCTTTCTGGCTACTACCTGGAGTGGCTGCTGGACAAGCTGTTGCCTCTGGGGTTATCCCTGAGAACCTGATTGCTGGGTCACAGCACAAAGCACTTGCTACCTGCTGCCAACTCACCCCCCACCCCCGTGATGACAGACTCACCTCTCAAATGGTACACATGCCCACTCCCAGAAAGTGCATAGACTCAACCCTCATATATTGCAAATGCTCACGCCAGCAGTGAGAGGCATGCCTGGTGCTAATAGATCATCAGTGGTTGCAGTTAGCAGAACAGAACAAAGCCAGGGGATGACTTGACGTGCTCAGAGCCCTGCATTGTGGTGTCACAGCCCCAGCTCCCTGCACACTGGGTGCAGATGAAGCTTCCTCTGCATTACAGCCCCCACCAGTGTTGACTGAGGGAATCACTTCCTCCTCTGTCTAGGGCTCAGTGTGAGTGCTCATTACACCCGCTCATCTCTGAGTTCTGTATTTTAATGAAATCCCTGCCAAACCACCAGCAATTCAACTAAGCAGGAACTCCTATAATAAAAATAACCCAGCAATTACAGTTCTCAAATTATTAGGCAAACATTCCTTGTTTAAAAATAGGCAGTTGAACATCTTAGCACAAAATGCTCTGCTTAGTCAGCTTTTCTTCTCATTTCCTCTTAAATTTTTTTTTCTTTGATAGAGCCTTATATAAGAATTGGCAACCAAAAATAAAAGAAAATAATAGTTGGCAACCAAAGCCAACAGCCCCAACCTGGCTTTGGGCTGCAGAGCTTATCACCCTCTCCCTGGGAGCCCTGACAGGGGCCTCCCAGTTCCCTTCCCTCACTCACCCTCAAGGGTCGGGGAGGTGAGAGCAGAGAAGGAACATTTGGTATTTAAGAGAAAGTACCCTAAAAAGACCACATGGAAATTGACTTCCATCCCTAGGGGTAATAGGGGCTCTCAGCCTGGTCCCTGGTCACAACTCTATAATCTCCTCCCACTTGGAGACCATGTTCTCTTCCTCCTCCTGTCCATTGTCTAGGCCACAGCCTGTATAGGTCCAGGGGCAGATATGCTTATTGTCAGCATGGTGTCTGCCCTGATGGCTCTGCTAAGATGGCCAGGGAAGGCAGGCCCTGCTGCTGGTCCTGCTGCAGTGGTGGCGGTGGTGGGAGATACCTACAACCAGAAGGAACAGAGTAGATACAGTGTGAGACACAGGCTGAGTCTGGGTTGGAACTTGTCAGTTGGAGCTACAAAGGATTATTCTGTGAATGGCTGGGTAGATAGGGTGCATCCCTGAAGGTGGCTCAGTGGATGAGACAGAGAGTGGCTGGTGCTGCAGCTAGGGGCAGGGAGGGCCAAATGGGGTACCCTGAAGACTTCCATCAAAGACTCAGAAGGTTTGAAGTGATGTACAATCCCTGGGCAGTAACATCCCCCCACCCCGCACACATAACACTGTAAATCACAGAATGAAACAGCCCTCAGAAGCCCTGCGCGCTGCTGAGATTTGGCATGTATCCTCGCAGTCCTTTTGGCAAGGGGTTCACACTTTCAGAAAGCCCGTAGGCTTGCTGTGGCTGTTCTCAGGGAATAGGACAGATGGTCAGAAGGGGTGGTCTCATGCCTCCAGCCCGGCTCCTTCTGTGTGCTTGGTGGCAACACTGAGGATCCTCACCTGCCCAGCCATCCTCCCACTGGCCAGGCCCTATTTGGCTGGGTGGGGGCTATATGAGCGGGAGCTGAGGCTGTCCCATTGGGCCTGGCG
The DNA here is from genome assembly GCA_028451465.1 of Erethizon dorsatum. Classification (NCBI taxonomy): domain Eukaryota; kingdom Metazoa; phylum Chordata; class Mammalia; order Rodentia; family Erethizontidae; genus Erethizon; species Erethizon dorsatum. The sequence continues at coordinate 98,342,156 of CM051830.1, read as the reverse complement.
GACCTGTCTCTCGGCAGTGAGCCATGGAAACCTGTATCTTTGCACGTTACCTGCCTGCCTGTTTCCTAGGAAGGGGCTCTGAGCAGTCTCTGTGGGAGCTGCCTGGACTCACTGTGGACCTTCACCAGGTGAAGGCCTTGTGAGGGCTGGTGGGTTCCTGTCCTCTTTGGAACTTGTATATGACATCTACTACTGGAAATTTGATATTTTAACAAGAGATAATACTGAGGGTGTAGAATGCAGGCTGAGTTCAATTCCTAGTACCCAGAGAAATAAAGAGAGTGCGAGCTGGACCTGGTGGCATGTCTGTAATCTCAGCACTTTGGAGGCTGAGGCAGGAGGATCACAAGTTCAAGCTCAGCCTGGGCAACTTAGTAACTTAGTGAGACCCTGTCTCAAAGACAAAAAGTTTAAAATGGGGGGGGGCAGGGACTTAGCTCAGTGTGAAGGCCCTGGGCTCAATCCCAAGTGGGGGGACATGGCTTTTCTGATTCTGTGTGAGATGGCCAGTCTTTCTTTTCACAGGCTTATCTTGGCAGCCAACAGGGATGAATTCTACCACAGACCATCCAAGCTAGCTGACTTCTGGGGCAACAACAATGAGATTCTTAGTGGTAAGTCTTCTTTTACACCTGTTTGACAGCTATTCAGCGTGGCCCCACCTGAGCTCCTGCGGCAGCATGAATGCACAAGTCCCTAAATCAGCCTCACAGGAGCCTTGCTTCCAGTGTAAATTCCAAATATATGAATGGAGAGGGGTGGGTAGTGCTAGGTTAGCCACTGAGATCCTTGAGCTGTCCACCCAGCACTGTCCACATGGTTTCACATGCCTTGGTCAGTCTGCACATGGAGACTGTGTCCCTTGGCCACTTTCCGAGGCACCCTGCTTATGTGTGCATGCACCTCCATGTGTGTGTGTTTGTATTTGCATCCACGGTTCTGTTGTGCACTCCTTGCTCCAGGGATAGTGGGCTGAGTTTGGGAGCAAAGCCTTGATTGGCTAAGAATACATTTTGTATTCTTAGAAATATTACCATTGAGCTTCACCCTAGATGCAAATAGGGTTTAAGAGACCCTTTGGGTCTTTTGCTTGAAATTTGACAGGCAAGTGCAGAGCCATGCCCAGTGTAGGGCTAATTATTCTCAACTTCTAAGGCCTGACTTCCCTCAGTAATTAACGCAGTGCACCAGGAATTATGTGTTTTTCTAATGTGGCTTCTGAGAGCAACCACTGTTCCCTGCCCTGTGTAAATGCTATCCCCCCTAATCCTTCTGGGTGTTCTTTCCTGCCTCATATGTGTGCTGATCCCGTGTCCAGGTTCCTCTGTGTAGCTCCCTCTTCTTTAGTCTTCTGTCTCATGAACTCTGAGTACCTCAGTCTTCCTGAACTCTCCACCCTATCCTGGCCTCTGCGTGGATCCCTACACCTCTCCCTCGCCGGATCCTGGGGACTCTAATCTAATGAGGGGCTCACTTCATTTGTTTCTCGTTTCTCAGATTTTTTTTTTTTTTTTTTTTTTTTGGTACCGGGAACCGAACTCAGGACCTTGCGCTTGCCAGGCAGGTGCTGTGCCACTGAGCTATATCCCTGGCCCTAGATCTTTTATCTTAAGATCCATTTTTTTTTCTCATATGTTTCCTTTGTTTTTTGTTTGTTTTATACAGGAGAGAAAATCTTAACTCTGTTGCTTGGCCAGATAAGGAATTCTTACTCATTTTTAAATTATTGATTTGTAGGATTTCTTTATACATTCTGGATGACTCTTGTTGGGTAAATGTACACCTACTCATTTCCTTGATGCTATCTTTTGGTGAGCAGAATATTTTATTTTAACAAAATACAGTTTATCTATCCCATTGTAGGTTTTTTTGTGTGTGTGTTTTATCTAAGAAGTCTGTGCTGCCCCCAAGGTCAGCGATCTTTTTCTCTATTTGCTTCCGCAAAATCAGAAGCCTTCTGATTTTGAGGTCTGTGGTTTGGTCTGTGATTTATCTCAAAATTATTTTTGTACCTGGTGTGAGGTAATAGTTCATCCCCTACCCCATCCCTGTAGTTGTTTCAGCATCATTTATTAGATGGGTGTTCTTTTGCTTATTGTATAATTATGGCAACTTGGTTGTAAACCAGTTGATCACATATGTGTGGATCTATTCCAGACTCTGTTGTGTCCCACTGATATGTGTGTCCGTCTTGATGTCAATACTACAGTATCTTACTGTCCTTTTGAGCCAAGTGGAGTAATGAATATCTGTAGTCCTAATTATTTGGGAAGCTGAGGTGGGAGGATCATTTGAGACTAGGAAGTCAAGGCCAGCTCGGGCAACGTAGAGAGACCCCAGCTCAGAAAAGAAACAACCAACCATCAAATAACTGTCTTTTTAGCAGGCTTTAAATCAGGTACAGTGTAAGTGCTCCATCCTTGTTCTTTTGCAGAACTGTTTGGTTTCCACTTCCTCATAGGTTTTTTGTTTTTGTTTTTATTTTTAAATTTAATTTAATCAATTAATTTTTCGAGACAAGTTCTCACTATGTAATTCAGGCTGGCCTTGAATTCACTATGTAGCCCAGGTTGGCCTCAAATTCAGGACAATTCTACCTCAGCCTCCTGAGTACTGGTATTACAGGTGTGTATCACCATGCCCAGCTAAAGCCTAACATTTTTAAACAGTTCTTCTTTGCCTTTAGCTTTAGAGTATCCATTCAAAATTCTGTTTTCCAAAGCTACTTAGGTGATATCTGGGCATGGTGCTGTATACCTGTAAAACCAGCACTCAGGAGGCTGAGGCAGGAGGATTACTGTGAGTTTGAGGCCAGCCTGGGCTACATTAGTAGGGCAGCTTGGAATACATAGTGAGACCCTGTCTCAAAAAACAAAACAAAACAGAACAGAACAAAACAAAACAACAAAGTTACTTATGTGAGTTCTTTCTCCTCCAATGAGGTAGTATAGATTCATTATTACAATTAATGTTCCATGTTGGGTTTTGCTTATATCCTATTTAATCTGGCTTAAATGTTTGCTTATATTTTCTGCTTACCTGGCCTTTGGGGTATAATTTTTCATTTCCATGGTCCTAAGAGTCAAACAACACAATAAAGGGTACCCAGAAAAATGTCTTCCCCCTTCTTTTTTTTTTTTTTGGTACTGGGAATTAAACTCAGGGCCTCACGCTTCTCAGGCAGACGCTGTGCTGCTGAGCTATATCCCTGGCCCCATTCCTGGCCCCTTCCCCCTTCTTATTACTGCTGCCCTGTTCCCATTCTCCATTTTGTTCCACATTTTCTCATCTACCCTATGGAGGTGTCTTAGTCATTTTCTTCTTCTCTGGGACAAAATACCAGACACTCACAATTTAAAGGAGAGATTTATTTTGGCTCATGTCTGCTGGCTCCAAGGCAGGATGGCATGGCAGAGCGGCACCGTGGAAGAAAAGCTGTTCCTTATGGCAGCCAGGAAGCAGAGAGGAAAGGGAGAAGCTGGGGAGGGCAATACTGTATACCCTTCCAGGCCATGCCCCCAGTGACCTGCTGCTTCTGACCAGACCCCACCTAACAGCAGGTCAACTGCACTGCCCCATAATCCACCCTCCAAACACATGAGTCTTTGAGGCCATTTTAGGTCTAAACTGTAACATTATGCCCCTGGTCCCCAAATGACTCATGTGTGTCACTTTACACAAAATGTATTTAGCTCATCTCTAAGAGTCACCACAGTCTTGGCAGCTCCAGCATTGCTGAAAAGTCCAAGTCCAAAGTCTCCTCTGAGACTCAAAGCAAACTCTTAGCTGTGAGTCTCTGTAAAAATCAAAAAGAAAGTTAAACATTGTTGATGTACAATGGTACAGGGTAAACATTACCATTACATTTATTTATTTATTTATTTATTTTTGGTACTGGGAATCCAACTCAGGGCCTTGTGCTTGCCAGGCAGGCGCCGTGCTGATGAGCTATATCCCTGGCACATTACCATTACAAAAGGGAGGAATAGGAATATAGAAACCAATGGGACCAAAGCAAGATGAAACCTGACAGGGCAAACATTAAATCTCGTAGTTCCATGTCTAGCACCCAGGGCAAGCTGTGGTGAGATATGAACTCCAAAGGGCTTGGGCAATCATGCCCCTATGGCATTGCCAGTGGTTGCAGCTCTCATGGCTTCTCTCTTGGGCTGGCTTTGCGCACTCCTTTTGGCTTTCCTCAGCTGTTCCAAATTCCTGGCTTCTCCACCTTTCTGGGGTCTCTAGTGCAGTTTTGACTTCATTCTCATAGCTTCATTCAGTGCCTTCTCAGGGGCACATTGCTTGGCCTCCCAGGCCTTCTTCTGAAATCTAACCCTCTGGTCTAGCAAGTGCTCTCCTGTGGCTTGTTTTGTTTTGTTTACATTGCTAGGGATCCAACACACAGTTCCTTGCATGCTAGATAGTACTCTGCCACTGAACTATACCCTGCATTTCCCATCTCCTTTAGGGCTTGTCTTATGTAGTGGAAAGGCTTGGTGACATATGGAGTACTGACCATGGCCTGGACCTGTGCCTCTTCCTGGTAGATGAGCCCCCAGGTAGGGAGGCTATCTTAGTGTCCTGAACTCCTGACCCTACGCCAGGTGCAAGATGTGTTCTGCAGAAGTCGTGCAGACCACCCAGTTTCAGATTCACCCTATTGATATCAGGATGGGCATATTTGGTACCTGCAATGTCCTGTGGGACAGGGTTATTACCTGTACTCTTTGCGTACCCTAGAAGCTGCCTCACTTTGCAGAGCTGGAGCCCCAACCCATGGCCAGGGCTGCTGGGCTGAGCTACATATTCTCATGGAGCCACTGACATTGCTTTTCCTAGGGTACAGGCACTGGGTGGGAACCAGAGCAGGGTCAGAACCCATCACAGTGAGTGGTACTCTGTCACCTGCCACAGGGGTCGACATGGAAGAAGGCAAGGAAGGAGGCACGTGGCTGGGCATCAGTACACGAGGGAAGCTAGGGGCACTCACCAACTACCTGCAGCCACAGCTGGACCGAGATACCCGTGGCAGAGGTAAAGGGGAGCAGGGGGAGCAGGACTGGGCCCAGGCAAGGGGGGTGTGTGTGTGCCACAGTGGGGCAGGGCCTAGTAAGGCAGGCAGGGTAGGGCAGCAAGAGTAGGCAGGAAGCAGGAGACACCTTGAGGGAGCTTCTGCTAGGCTCCTTACCTGCCTCAGGAACATGAGGTAGAGACAGGAGAAGGGGAGGGGACCTGTGCCATCACCATAGCAGCCACCATTGGTCTGGTCTCTTGGCACCCACACAGATGTGGTTATCTCGGAGAATACTTTAAGTGTGTCACTTCACAAAATGGCACTCCTATTTTTTATCTTTGTCCCCCACCTGTTCAATGTCAGCAGCATGGATACCTCCCCCTCTCCCTCTAACACAGTTCTATGGACACATGCTGAAGTTTTTCTTTCTTTGTGCTGGATTTCCCTAAAGAGACATATGAGGGAAATGTTTTTTCTTTTTTTTTTTTTTTTTTTTTTTTTAGATGGGAGTCTCTATATGTTGTCCAGGCTATCCTCAAACTCATGATCTTCTGTCTCATCCTCTGAACTAGCTAGGATGACAGGTGTATACAGCCTCTGTGCCTGGCTGGAAGATTTTTTTTAAAACAAAACAAAACAAAATCATAGTTCTCAGTGGCAGCCCTCTCAGTGAAGTGTGGCTGACTCCAGTTACGGCAGCTCCAGTGGGATCCCTCTATCTTTGTTGTACTAAGGGGGCTCCACTATGGTATCTCAGAAAAGAGGCTCATCTGCTGCCCTAGTCATGTGTCCCTGTCCCCTGAACACAGGTGAACTTGTAACCAACTTTCTGACCACTGACATGGACAGCTTGTCCTACCTGAAGAAAGTGTCCCAGGAGGGCCACTTGTACAATGGCTTCAACCTCATAGCAGCTGACCTGAGGTGAGTCTGCCAGAAAGGACAGCAGCCCTACCCAGCACTGCCCTGTGGGCCAGGTCTCCTGGTATTGGGCTCAGGATTCCACCCCTCCAGTCAGCTTGGCAGCCTTTCCCAGGATGTCACTTAGAGTAGGCTTGGCAAGCATCCCAAGGACCTAGCCTGTCTCAGGTCCATCCACCTGGGTAGTGGGAAGCTGAGTCAGGGCTTCTTGCTCTCTGCCTCAAGAGAGCTGAAGTGGGGAGCTGGAGAGCTGGGGCTGTGAAGGGCAGTCTGTGGCCCTGGCTAGGGGTCCACCCCCCTCCCATGTAAGGCCCTGCAGAACAGCCCCATAGCAGCCCTGGCCAGGTGCTGTGACCCTAGGTGACTCTCATATTAGAGATATGGCCACAGGTACTGCAGAGATTTTGAGTTTTGCCTTTCAATGAAGTGAGCATCCTCCCCTATCTCCCTCTGACTCCTCTCTTTCCCCTTCTAATGCCCAGAAGTCAGCGAATGCTACAAGCATAGTGGGCAGGTGTGTCCAACCTGCAGCCTGTGGGTTGAACATGCCTGGGTCGTAAAAAGTATTTAAAATGATTTTTTGTTATTTGTATGTTACCTGTATTTTTTTAATATGTAGTCCTAAACAATTCTTTTTCACTCAATGTATCCCAAGCAAGCCTGGCATGTCCAAGCCATGGGCTGCCAGTTGGAGGGGCTTCCTATAGTACAGACAGATGGGGGTGAGGGGCAATTAGCACCTATGTCCAGAGCCCCTTGCTGAGCTGCTTCCTTTCATGAGAGCAGGTCTGCTGTGCCTCCAGCATCCACTGCATGTGGAATGCTGTGTTCCGCCCCTGCACCACATGGATGGAGGCATACGATGTGGAGGCTGAGCAGGCTGCAGTGGCCCACAGGAGGAGGGCCAAGGGTGTGGAGGCTGGTGTTGGCACTTGCTGTCTGGAGCTGTCCTCCCTACTGACCTATAGCAGCTCCAAGTCCATGTGCTTCCCAAACTTGGAGACCACTTTGCCCTGTCACTTGTTTCATGTGTGTGTGACCCAGCTCCAGGAGACCAGAACAGTGGCTGTGACACTGGTGGGACTGGGCACTCAGCAGCTGCGCCAAGTGGCTGGGAGACAAGGGAGCTGCACTCTGCATGCATGGGAACATATCACGTGGTAACCCCTGCAGTTGTGAAAAGTGGGGCGCTGGGCCTCTGGGAGCCTGAGCATCCTTTCCTAGCTACTGGGTCAGGAGTCTGACACCCTGATCACAACGAAGAAAGCAGACAGTGACCAAAAAAGCATACCGTGGGTCACTGGCAGATGGTACCAGGGCTGAGGCTAGAGGGTAGCAGTGAGCAGACCTGCTGGTGGGTGCTATGAGGAATCCAAACCACAGCAGGCTCTCCCTTTGCCTGGCCAGGGAGGCTCTGGCAGCAACCCCAGCATGGGCACCTGATAGTACTGTAGTTACATCAAAAGTTCAAATGCTTTCTTCTTGGAAACAAAAGCTCTGAACTCATTAACCAAACATCTTAAGAAAGCTGCCAAGGGGTGTGATGTAAGAGGAATATGAACATAGACTAGAGGCTCTGGAAGCTGGTGGGTGGGTCCTGCCTGGTGGCAGCATGGAGCAGGATGGGAGGACTTACCAGTACCCACACTCACCCCTTTTACCCCCTTTTCTACATTTGTCCATTCGGAAGGTGCAGGTCTCTTTGGTGTCTGATATGGAGGGTGTCTCATAGATCTCAAAGTCATGGTGCACACTCAAGAAAGTGAGGCAGGAGGATCTCAAGTTTGAGTCCCACTTGGGCAAGTCAGTGAGACCCTGTCTCAAAATTAAAAAAAAAAGATAAAAAGGACCGTAGCTCAGTGATCCCCAGTACTAAACAACAGCAACAAAAAGGCATTCCAAGTTCTAGCAGCAAGACTTACTGTGGTATTGACGAACTGGGGCATCTTCAGCAATGAAGCATTTTAGCTGTTGTAGAGTGTACACTTAGAATATGATAGTAGGAAAATGTGGTCTTTCAGAAGCCTATGTCTCCCTGAGGCCACCTGTCTAGGAGTCCCAGAAGCGCTTGGAGATGAGCCGCAGAGGTGGGGATTGCAACTTACCAGAAGGCGCTGATGTTCGTGGGGGTGGGGCTCAGCCCTATAATTGTCAACATGTGATCATGCCATGGGGCATTTGTCTAGGCAGGACAGTCTTCACATGCTGTCCCCTCCCTCTCTTGGTCATCCCTAAGATGAGCCAGCAATGTTCCTGTGATGCTGGACAGGAACCAGGTCGCCATGGCCTAGCCTTCCCAGCCCCTCAGCCTGGCTAAAGTGGACCATTGTTCTGTGCTTGGCCACCAGCCAGGGCTCAGGAACAGGTCCATAAGATCACTGGGCAGTGCTGAGAGCAGGATGCCCTATTGGTCCTGTCTGACCTTCTCTTTCTTCCATCCACAGCACAGAAAAAGGAGATGTCATTTGTTATTATGGAAACCGGGGGGAGCCGGAGCCCATCGTCCTGATGCCAGGTGAGCCTGCTCTGGCAGCCTGACAGGATGAAGGACTGCTGCTGTGTTGGAGATCCCCCTGTGCTTTTCAGGGACCAGGCCCCTGTTGTACTTTTCTCCTGGGACTGTGCTTTTTGCTGATTTGTGCACCTTATAATCTGTATGGGACTTTGGCCTGCACTGAGCCCAGTACTATTCCTGCCACCTTCCTGTGGGTTTTTCCTAGAAAGTGAGACTCAGAGCCTGCTGTGAACTCTACCGCAGCTCTGCAGCCTGCCCAGCAACTGCTAGCCCCACATCTCAGCCCTGTGTCTGCTTGTCTTTCTCAGAACCTTTGGGGCAGTTACCACCTGGGGTCTTCCACTGCACCTCCCCCAAGGTGCACATACACACCATACTCTAGCCCTTCACAAATGCACACCTCCTGCACCCAGTCTCATGCCTGGCCTATGTCCTTAGGGACTCTCCCCTTCTATCTCCCCAACTCGCCCTGGTGTCCTTCTCTGGGTTCTCATTAACACCTTTGCCCAGGCTGTACCTTCTGTGGCTCTGCCCTGCTGTCTTGCTTACTTGGGTGTTGTGATTTCCTGGAAGTCTCTCTGCCAGCTCCCCTCCCCTGAGTAGGCAGACAGTATCACATTATACCACCTCTTTGAGGGGAAGGAGGTCTGTGTCTTGTCCAGGTCTGTTTCTTCCTTCTCCAACTTGCTGCCTGAGGCCAGTCATCACTGGTGGCATCTCAGGACTGTGGACCTCAGACACTAGCTCTTTTCCCTACACCTGAGCCATTGGCCTTTATCAGGTGTCCCAGCCCCTGAAGAATGTCAACACTCTCAGCACCACCCAGACATCTAAAGTATGACAGAACTCCTTTTTGTAGCACAGTTTCTATGTCCCCAAGTCACAGGGACTTTCTTTGCAGTTGACACCAGTCACCAAGTGAGGTTGCAGGACACAAGTCACCCCTATTTACATCAGTTCAGTGATGGGCCTGAAACCCTGAGCATTCTAGGCAGGGTCCAAGGGAGGTGGGGAGCAGCCCCCAGAACAGTTGTGAGGCCCAACCTGACTGCATCTCAGGAGGTTGGCAGAGCCTCAGGGCTGATGATGATCTCTGTGATGCCTGCTGGTTCACACCAGGGCTGGCTTCCAACTTCTCATGGCTGTCCAGGGACATTTTGGGCACAGGTGGGTTGAGGAATTCCAGAACACCACTCTGTTGGGGTGGTGATCAGGCCAGGATACCTTGGGCCAGTGGCATCTTCAGAGGAGGCCGCCCCCATCCCATTCCTGGAGGGTGGCTTCTAGTGGACCTCACTTACTCCCCTGAACAGGCCCATTCTTTCTTCATGTGGGGCTCTCTGCCAGCTGTGGGGTACTCCACAGCAGGAGTCCAGCCACCCTTTGTGATGCTGGCCCTCCTCTTCCCACCTTGGACAGAGGCATCGGGGCCCAGAGCAGGTCCAGCTGAGCTCCCAAAAGCCTGGTGATACCTAACAGTGAGGCAGAGGGCTGTGGTGCTGTGTGGTGCTAAGCTTGGCATCATGTTCTAACTGTTCTGCTTGCCTTGATGCCTCCACATCAGTTCAGCATCTTGGGGTCCTGGTGTGCAGTGCAGTGGGTACTCCACATATCACTAGGGCTGCCCTGAGCCCTTGGTAACTGCCTGGAAAGAAACTGGAAAACACAAGGCATGAAAGGAGGCAGATATCCTCCTTCCTTATTCAAAACATTGGTCCAGAGGGCTTTGGGGGAGCAGCTGGAAACTATCCTGAAGCCTTTTGTTCTCAGTGGCTGAGAGCCCCCTGGCTAGAGGTTCTTATTTTCTGCTAAGTCATTTTTGGTAGAAATTCCTGTCATCTACATCCTGTTTCATTCCCAAGCCTGCATGATCCAAGTTGCCAGAGGCTAGGGAGGAGGTGGAATGGGAAGATATTGTAGTAATCAGTCTTGGGTTTCTTTGGGAGATAACGAAAAGATTCTGGACTTAGATAGTGGTGATGATAGTACAACTTTGTGCATATACTAAAACTCATTAAATATGATACACTTTATTTTTTGGTACCAGGAATCGAACTCAGGACCTTGCACTTGTCAGGCAGGTGCTTGTGCTACTGAGCTATATCCCCAGCCCATGACACTTTTTTTTTTGTGGGTACCGGGGGTCGAACTCAGGACCTCGCGCGCCAGCAGGCACCCGTGCCGCTGAGCGATATCACCGGACCTTTTTTTGTATGTGGGTACCAGGAGTCGAACTCAGGACCTTGCGCTTGCCAGGCAGGCGCTTATGCTGCTGAGCTATCTCACTGGCCCAATGACACACTTTAAATAGGTGAACTGTAGAAAATGTGAGTCATATCACAGTAAAGCTGTTATTTAAAAAGAGGGGACTGGGAATTTGGTTCAGTGGTAAAGCACATTCTTAGCAGGTATCAGGCACTGAGTTCAATCCCCTGCACCAAAATAATAATAATAATAATAATAATAATAATGTAGGACATGGATCAAGTTGGGGGGCAGGCTCAGGGATGAAATATGACATAGATGTCCCCACATGGCTAGGGTTTCCTAACTGCTGGTACTAGTCAGGGCCTATCATGATAGTTGCCCTCCTAGCCATGGGTTGCTGATTGTCCACTTTTGACCTTTGTAGGTGTTCTCATGCTCTAGCCTAGAGATTGATTCCCCATTGGAGTTCCAGTTGTTTATTCCATGTCAAAGTGTTCAGCCAGGCTCCAGGTAGCTATACCTCATGGTCTCTTTTATATGCCCACCAGCTGAGTTCTTCATCCCTCACTACACAGATGGGGCAGAGAGGGCACAGAGGAGGTGTAAAAGGACAGCTTGGTCTCAGTCTGTTATGATTTTGTTGTCCCTGGCTGTACCCCTGCCACCTTAGCTTATGCCAGGTGGATTGGAAAGAGAGCAGGAGTTTACTCTGAAATCACATAGCAGGGCATCTGCATGGCCAGGTTGACCCCCCTCCCTGCAGGAACCTATGGGCTAAGCAACGCACTGCTGGAGACGCCCTGGAGGAAGCTGTGTTTTGGCAAGCAGCTATTCCTGGAGGCTGTGGAGCAGAGCCAGGTGCTCTCCAAGGATGCCCTTGTCGCCCAGCTCCTGGACGTGCTGAACAATGAGGAGGCGTAAGTGGGCAAGTCCTCCTGGGTGACCATCCAGGCCCTGGGCCACAGAGGAAGGCAGGCTTCTTGCTTCCTGCCTTCCTGCTCTCCCTGCTTGTCCCCCTTGGGCATCCAGTTGGTGTTTCCAGTAGGGGACTTTGATGATGAGAAGTGGGGCAATTGAGGGCCTGTGAGCTGGGAAGTTCTGTCCTCTCAGACCTTCGATATAAGCTTGCATAGTGTTAGAGGAGCTGGAAGCTCCTCTCCACTTGAGGAAGGCCAATTGGAAATTCTGGAAGGTTCTGGGTGTTCAGAAAGCCCTGGGGGAAGAGCCATGGAACTGAGAAGCTAGGCTCAGAGCTGGTCTGGAGGGTGACAGAATCTCCCATATGCTGTCTCCCCAGTGATCTGGGCTGAACACTGGGCACAGATACACCTGTCCCTGGGGCTAGGGGACCCCCCACATGCTTCCTGGCCTGGTGCCCTTGAGACACTGCAGGTGGCAATGGGAATCTGCAGACACTGGGCATTTAAGTCTTGGCCATCCCAGCAAGGGGTCTCAGTGCTTGTCAAGCTGGCCTTGGTCTCATGTGCAGCCCCACGTGTCCCTTCCGTTCCCATTTAAGATGGCCACCTTCCTGCCCAGATGATCCAGTGTTTACTACCACTTCTTCCAGCTTTATTGCTCTGGCATCCCCTCAGAGGAATGGCCCCACTGTGATTTCCTGAGGCCCCTCCCTGCACCCTGCTCATCCTCCCTCTTTTCTGCACCTCCCTCTCCTCTGTGCCATGGCATCAATCTTCAGCCTCAGCATTGCTACCCCTTTGGGGAGCCCTACTGGCCTCCCTGTCCGGCCACCTCCTCAGCAATAAGTCCACATAGTGGTTGCTCATTGTGTCATCCTGGGCAGTTCTGTGATGGTCCCTGGCTGCTCCCATTGATAGCTGCAGCCCTGCTGCCTGTTGTAGTGACTGGCAAATCTCAGGGCTCAAGCAGACTCCTGTCACCTGGACAGATTCCCATAGGGCAGCTCTAGGGGCAGGCAGAAAGTATGTGTGGCATCTAGCTGGCTGGGCTTAATGAGAGAGTCCTACATGGAAGGTTAACGCAGGTATGGGGCACCAAGCAGCAAAGAAGCTGAAACAACCCTCATGGCTTTGCACTGCCTGTCCAAGGCCAAGGGGCTCCTCAGGAACCTTGAGGCTGTTTGGCCACCCGGCTCCAAGGGGCTTTAGGCAGTAAGCAGAGGGACTGATGGCCACCCCTTTTCTCTGTTCTTCCAGACAGCTGCCAGATCCAGCCATTGAGGCCCAGGGCCAGGAGTATGTACAACCCATACTGAGCAAGTATGCAGCTGTATGTGTGCGCTGCCCAAACTATGGCACCAGGTATGGTTGGCCTGGGGCTGCTAGGCATGTCACCTCTGAGGTTGGAGGGAATGGCAAAGAAATGGCTTCTCCACAGCTAGCTAGAGCCAGACTCCTACCCTAGCTGAGTGGATTCTAGAGCCTCTGTCCTGTCTAGACTTGGCTGTGGGGGGTGTGAAGGTCATGAATAAATGACTGCCAGCTCCCAGGTTTAAGGTCCTTGAGTTTCCACTGTGTCCTAGGAAGGGCCCCTGAGCTGTCCCAAGTCAGGGATTGTGATGCCCCTTACCTTGCCTTTGTTGCTCAGAATTGCTTTTGCTATTCTAGGTCTCTTCTGGTGCCAAGTGAATTTTAGGATTGTTTTCTCTAATCCTGTGAGATGGGCTATTGGTATTTTGATTGTATCCTCTTCCAATGAGGTGCCAGTATACAGCTACCAGGGAGCCAGGGATAGTATCTGTGTTGTTCTTGGCAGATCCCTGTGGGTAAATGGCCTGGTACTGACATTCTAGGCCCCATGGGTTACATACCTAGATGGTGGCTGCAGGCTGGTCATTTCTGTGTGCGTCCACCTTTCTTCCATGGGAGACAGGAATTACAACATGAAGAACCTCCCAAGCTGGGCATGGTGGCACACACCTGTGATCCTACCACTTGGGAAGTTGAGGCAGGAATATTGCCATGAGTTCAAGGCCAGCCTGAATTACATAATGAGAACCGGTCTCAAAAAACAAAACCAAAAACAAAACAACATAAAGAACTTCCCACAATGGGAAAGATTGGATGGGAGAGGAGGGTGCTGAATGTTAGCAGGGGGCCAGCTGGCTTGGCTGGGGAGGTAGGGGAGGAAGGGGATAGGAGGGGGTTTTCTAGGAAGGCAAGGCTTGGGCCCCCAGTAGTTGAGAGCTTACTTCTTGGAAGAACAAATGGTGGCCAAGGGTGGACCTTGGGGTCCTCTGAGTAGGTAGGTATGTGGTCAACCTAGCAGTTGCCCTGAGAATGTGGCAAGCGGGCAGGCAGGGCTCTTGCTGAAGAGAGAAGGCAGGGCAGGCTGGTGTTTCAGAGCAGAGGCAACAAGACTCACCCACTGTGGGCCTGCAGGGCCAGCCAGGGAGCCCAGATGCTCCTGCCAAGCTCCTTCATGACCCCAAGGTTAAGGCTGCTGCTCATCTATGACCCCCCTTCAGGCTGAAACTGAGGGCCTAGGACAGGCCCCAGGCTTGGTGGGCTTGCTTCTTCTACCTTAGCTATGGCTCTGACAGGTGGGACTGGCACCAAGGGCTGCATGGAGAACATTGTCTTTCAGAACCAACACCATTATCCTTGTGGATGCAAATGGCCAGGTGACCTTCACAGAGCGCAGCATGCTGGACAAGGATCCCTCCTGCTGGGAGACCAACACCCATGAGTTCATGCTTCAGAGCTAACAGGGCTCCTGGGAGGCCCTGCCTGAAGGCCAGTGTGGACTAGAATCTTCATGGCCATACTGCACTGCACTGCACTGCACTGCACTGCACTGATAACTCAGCCAGTGTCCTCCAGGCCCAGCACCCTCTGATCTATGTGTTATCTATCTGTGTCCCTGTACCCAGCTCAGGGTCTGCCTTTGTGCCAATGAGGAGTGAAAGTCTGATGCTAGTCCTGTGCAGGCCCGGGTATGCCATACACTGACGGTGTACCTGGGTCTACCCTGCCCATGTGAATAGGCACACACATATACATATAGGGCACATGTTAACACACTTACATGCATAAATATGCACATGTGTACATGGATAGGTACACAGGCCTACATGCACACACATGTAGCAGGCAGGCAGAAGAGCACTTCTTACCACACATGCACTTCTAGCCAGTAGGTCTTTGCTCTGGTCAAGTGGCAGGGGTTAAGCTTTTGTTTAAACAGGGCTTTTCTTTCCTGGGAGCACAGAATACAACTATAGTTCAGTTCCCAACAACCAGACCTCCTCCTGCAGAGGAGAGAGGCCACATCAAAGAAGACACAAGAAAAACCCATTTTTAGAATTGAAGCACACCCTTAGTAGAGATCCAGTGGTCTTGCATGTGCCAGGGGGTCCTGTGTACATGGGGCAGTTCCCATGTACATTGGATGATTTTAGGGTGGTGTAGGTGTCCCGTGTATACTAGGAGGTTCTCGGTGCACCAGGAGTCCCATGTACACTGGTCATTCCGACCAGGGAGGGCAGGTGAGTGTGTGCTGCAGACTTTTAGGCCCCTCCTCACCCAGGTGAGCATTGAGGGCTCTGCGCAGGCCTGTCTCAGGAAGGGGACTTAACTAACCCTTGCTGTCTCCCTTTTCCTTCTTGGACAGTTCAGCTTCATAGCAATCTGAACTTATGTGAGCTATGGATAATAAAGCTTTGAGTCTGTGATGAGTGTGTTTCAAGGTCTTTCCTTTGTGTGATGGTGGCAGGACCTCCTGCAGTGGTATGGATGCCTATATGAGGCTCTCTCCCCTTCTTCCTTTTGTCTTTCACGTGATGAAGACTGTGGGTCAGGTGGTCCATCTGTCCTTGGGCAGAGGCTGGCACACAAGGGAACCTATGTATGTGTGGAAATTAGGTGCTGTTTATGGGGCAAATCACTTAATACTAGAGATTATTAAGAGGAACCTTGGGAGAGGCATGGTCAACCTGTGAATGGCAGGAAGAGGTGATTTGGAGGTCCAGTGGGCAAGTGAAGTCTGCCTTAGTCCTAGCACTCAGGAGCTGAAGTTCCCAGCCCTGGCCAGGATTATATCCCACATATCTAATGCTCAGCCCAAGGCTGCTTTCTGCCTCTCCAGCTGAACCCTGACTTGGCCTTTCAGAACACAGCACCTGGAGCAATGAGCACAGGGTGGATGTGGACCTGCACTGAGGTGTCCCAGCCTGGGTGTGATGAATTGTTGGCCCTTCTGGGGACGAATGGAGGCCCACTTTCCCTGCCCCAGGCCTGTGAGGAAACCACAGTCTCAAATCCATATGTGTCTGGCAGTCAGAACGACAGGCTGTCAGCTACGGCTACCATCCTACTGCCAGCATCCTCCATCTGCCTCAGTGGTCTGCCCTATGTGCTAGCACCCACCCTGACCAGGCACACTGCCTTCATGCAGAGCCTCCTCAGATGTTTGCCTCTACTCTAGGACTGGACATGCCCAGGGAAAGCTTTCTAAGTCTTGTCATGAATCCCTCAGCTCCCAGCCTGTCTGGAGCTTCCCAATGGGCCTTTTGAGGAATGGGCATCCCAAGATGTAAATCACATTGTTAGAGCTTGAGTTGTGAACTCCTCCCTCCAAATATATTTTAGAGTTTTAACCTTTAGTACCTCAGAATGTGACTGTATTTGGAAACAAGGACACTCCAGAGATAATCAAAATAAAATGGGGTGTCTAGGCAGGACGCTAATGCAATGTGACTGGTGTCCTTCTGTGAAAGGGAACTTGGACATAGGCACAGAGAGACAACAGTGTCTGAAGTTCTGCTGCACCAGCCAGGGATGAACCAAGTGCTGGGAGACAGGCCTAGATTGGAACCTCCCTAGAGCTGTCAAAGGGGGTACAGCCATGACTCTGCTGCCAGCTGGATCTCAAGAGTTCAGCCTGCTGAGCTGAGGGACAAGTGTCTGTTTTTGGCTGGGGATGTAGCTCAGGGGTACAGCACTTGCCTAACATGAAGAGAAAATAGGGATAAGAATGATTCTGGCTAAAATGACCAAACAAGATTACTGCCAAAGGCAAACCAGGTGGTCAGACATCACGGGGGTGGGGGGGTGTGGCAGGAGAAATGAGGAATCTGATCAGATAGCAAAGATGGAAAGGTTTTTGCCAAACTGACTTAGCAAAGTTCTATGTTAAAATTGGATGTAGCTCAGTGGTAGAGGATTTGCCTAGCATGTGCAAGGCCCTGGTTGAATTCTCAGCACTGCAAAAACCAAAAACATAACCTAGAACATACAAGGAAGTCCACAAATAAGCCTAGGAGGTTCCATAGAATACTGTTAACGAGTCAAGAGACTCTATTTGAAGTTTACCAATTCTCCCACTAATGACCCTTTTTTGAGCCAAGATCCCATTTAGGGTCTGGGTTCCACAGCACATTTAAATGGTTCTCTTTTGTTCAAAGACAGCTCCACTGTCTCTGACTTGGATGATATTGTATTATGCTCTTTCTTTATTCAGATTTTGTGCCTTTTGGGGCAGAAATACCAACAAATGAATCTATGTCCTCAGGAGGCCCATAGTATGTCCTTCGGTGTTTTTTCTTCACTTCTGTTGAGGCATAATTAATATACACTCTAACACATATTTAAAGTATACAATTTGCTAAGTTCGGACGCGCTGGTGACCTTGGTTGCTTGGTTATGGTGGAGTCTTCCAGGTTTTCTTCCACTGCAAAGCTACTGCTTCCTCTGCAACTACAAGTATCGTGGGGTAGAAATTGCAATTGCAACAGTGTAAAACAAAACTACCAATACCACACACACACACACACACACACACACACACACACACACACACCCCAGACGGCTGGGAATATAGCTCAGTGTTAGAGGGTCAGCATCAAGAGGTTCTGGGTTCAGTCCTCAGCACCAAAACAAAAACCAAAACCTATTTTTCATTTTTTGCGCCCCCCTCCTTTTTTTGTACGGGGAATCGAACTCAGGACCTCGCGCTTGCCAGGCAGGCACTGTGCCGCTGAGCTATATCCCCGGCCCCCTACTATTTTTTAAAGCACTAAAATGAAACACCCATTATTTTTGTGTCCAGCAGCAATTACCAAGGCGCCTGCCCAACGGGAAGTCTGTTTCCATCATTCCCTTTACATTTATTGGCGAATGCTAATCTAAGAAAGAGCTGTCTCTTCATTTACTCACATCCTCTTTTTTTGAAGACTGGATGCCGTATTACCAAATGGAAAAGTGCCACGGAGTTGAGCATACTTGATTTTTAAAAAGTGACTATTTGACCAACTAACGCTTTTAACTAGAGGTCCTGCAACGCCTAGGCGTAGGACCTCTTCCACGCAGCCCACAGCGCAGGCAGCGCGTCCGCGCCTCGGCTCCCGGCGTCCTCCGCACTCCCGGTTCCCAGCATCCACCACACTATCCACTCTCCTACTCCCGACATCCTCCGCGCTCCCGGCGCTACCCGCGGCCGCCGCCTTCTGCGCGCCGAGCCCCGCCCCAGCGGCTTACAGTTAGAGGAGCCCAGGCCTCGGCGCCTGGTCCCGCCCATGCAGCCTAGCTATTGGGCCGCGTGCCGCGGCCACGCGCAGCTCCTGTTGCCGATTGGCGGCCTCCGCAGCCCGCTCTGCGGCTCTCCCAATGTTTCTGGCTGCGCGCGGTGATTGGTCTCGCACTGAAAAGGCCCGCCCTCCGCTCTCCCGGCGCGGCAGGCGGGTCCCGCCGACCGGAGAGCTTAGGGGGCCTTGCCGGTGCGGCGGCGGCGGCGGCGGGGCGGTGAGGGTCTCTCTGCTTTGGTCGGGCAGCGGGCGGCTCGGGCAGGCCGCGGGCGCCGCAGGTAGGTGCGGGGCGCGAGGGGCGCCCCGCAGGCTGGAGGGCGGGCGCTGCGGCCTGCGAGAGGGCGCGCCCTTCCCTCCCTTTCTCCTCCCTCCTGGGCCAAGGCTGTGGGCCCAGGCGCGGGGCGGGGCGGGTGTGCGAGGCGGGCCGGGCCACGCGGTGTCCTGGCCTTTGTGAGGCAACGTGGCGGCGGGCAGCGGGCGCAGCAAAGAATGTAGGGCGGGGGCCGGGGCCTGGGACCTGGCAGGAGCTGGGGGGCGGGCCCCAGGTCCAGGTGTCGCCAGTGCTCTTGCTGTCCGCACGCCTGGGTAAGGAGATCTCTCCCGGCCGCCCGAAGCCGTAGCATCGCCTTCAGGCGGGAAAGGTGTGGATGAAACAGTGCTGGGCCAGGACCCTGACTGCTTTAATAGAGTTGGGGAAATCTGAGAAATCCCTTAAATTTCCAGATACTCGCGGATTTTCACTTAGATAATCAGGATGTGGTTTTATTGTAACAATAAACGTGGTAGAAATAAATGGAATGTGGCAACCTTTTGACAGCGATACCTGTCAAGTATCACCCGATGGACTTGGGTTGCTCATGGTAGGAATTTGATTTGCCTTTGCATGCTTGCATGTACCTTGTTACCTGATGCACAGCAGTCCCATCTAGGGCTGTCGACTGTTGGAGGCCAATCACTTGGGACCTCTGTCTGCTGGCCACAGACTGGACTCCTAGTTGTAGGAGTGCCTCAAACCACTGCAAGCCATCGTTCATCAAAAGGAGTGAATGGCCAGTCAGGGGTACAGAGTGAGTGCCGCCTGTGAGTGCAGGATGTGAAGCCCTTCAGAGGATGA
This sequence comes from Erethizon dorsatum, assembly GCA_028451465.1. Taxonomy (NCBI): domain Eukaryota; kingdom Metazoa; phylum Chordata; class Mammalia; order Rodentia; family Erethizontidae; genus Erethizon; species Erethizon dorsatum. The sequence continues at coordinate 98,322,880 of CM051830.1, read as the reverse complement.
CAAAAGGAATGGATGAGGTCATACTGCTCCTGGGTTGGGCGGGAAGCTGCAGGGAGATGCTTGAGTGAATGGCGGCAGCCACAGTGCTGGACACCACAGCCAGTGCTTGGTGCCTGCCCAGCAAGGAACTCCAACCAAGGAGTGTGTTGGGTTGGGTTTACCTGTGCTGAGGCCCAGGGAGCCTGCTGCGGGTGTGCTGCTGGCTCATAGTCCACTTGGCAAGTCAGAGTTGTATCTGTGTATTCAATCAGCTGAAGCAGCAGTAGAACTGAAGAGTGGAGAGCCACCCTTTGAGCTCTGCATGGCCAGGCACAGTTTAGAGCACTTCCCAGGGGTTGTTTTATGTCTTTTTGTAACCTTGAGGTGGGAAAATGATTTGACTGGTTTGCTCTGTTTTGGCCTTCTCTTGTCATATCTCCCTTCCCATGCGATCTCATCCAGCCTTTTGGGTTTAATGCCAATGTTTCTTGACATGTTTCAATCTCCATCTTCATCTCCAGCTCTTGACCTCCCTTCTGAGCTCCAGCCTCACGCTTCTAACTGCCTTTTCCACATCATCACATGTTACTTTTTTTTGGTGGTGGAGGTTTGAGATAGGTTCTTGCTATGTAGTTCAGACTGGCCTTGAACTCACTATATAGCCTAGGCTGGCCTTGAACTTGTAGTGATCCTCCGGCCTCAGCCTCCCCAGTGCAGGGATTACAGGCCTATGCCACTACACCCGGCTGTCACATTGTTACTTTGATGCCAAGGAGCTGTGTCCAAATCAAACTTCAGTCCCCCCACCACACTTTGTGCTTTTCTAAAGTCACTTTGATCCCTCTCTTATTCCTTCATGCATCCCTCAAAATGCCCTGTCAACTCACCTTTTGTTTCCAACCATTGTTTCTCTGAACTTTCAATTGAATGTCCTGGTCTAAGTTATCTGGGGAGCCTCTTAATTATTTTCTTTGTTCTCACCTTTGGTCCCTCTACCATCTATTTATAGTTTTTCTGGACCCAGACTGTTTCTTTAAACCATAAGATAGTATAAAACCGAGGCAGTGCAGACTCAGGCTAGCTTGCCTGGATGACAGATGCACCACTTCCTAGTTGTGTCACCTTAAGCAAAGTGTTTAATATTTCTGTGCTTAACTTTACTCTCAGTGCTATGTAAGAACTGGGTGACTTACAGTGCATAAAGTGTTTTGACCATGGGCTGGCTGAGGGTTGAATGCTGTCCTTGTGATGTCACTGTTTGGACCCTCCTGTCCAGTGGCCCATCTGTCAAGATAAAAGCCAAAGTCTGGCTGACTTGGTCTCTGTTGTCACTATGTACACCGCCCTAGCTTGGCCACAGCATACTTCTGCCCCAATGCCTTTGCTTTTCCTCTAGGTGTCACCAGGAATCTCCCCTCTTACCCTACTCCCACTTGGCTCCCTCTGCTCTGCCTTAAGGGAGACAGTGAATGGTGAGGTGTCTCTCACCACCCTTTTGGAAGCTGCCTCCCCTTCCCCACCCCTTTCCTCACTTTGTTTTAGCTTGAGCACTTCTCAGCATGTGACACGATAGATGCTTTTGTTAGTTGTTACTTGTTCATCTTCCCTGCTAAAATCTGAGCTCTGTGGGGCAGGGTTTTTTGTCTGTCTTGTGTTCAGTGCATCTAGAATGGTATGTATGTCTTGTAGAAGGCATTCAGCAAATGCCTGTGAATGAATAGAGAAAGCATATAGACAGAGATTAAGGAATTTGCCCAGTACTACCCCCTGCCAAGTCCAGAGGTTGGGCAGCTTTCCTTCTGAACCACCAGGAATCCACTCTTCCCAGGATTTACAGGACCTATGTTGTCCATCTTTTCAAGACCCTTTTTAGCACCTATTGTCATCTTTGTTTTGTGAGTTTAAGCTGGTTGTTTTCTTAGCTGTTAACATGCAGGCATGCAGCAGGCTTCCCCATCCTGTACTACCCTTTATCTCCAATGCCCAGCTTCTGGGTCTTTTTCAAACATTGACTCCCTAGGGTCTCTGCATACCTGCCAGGTTCTGGGGAGTCTGGTCATGGTCTCACTTGAAGTCTATTGCACTGAGTGTGCTGACCTGTTTGTCTCTGCAGTGGTCTTGCTTCGTTGCCAGGAGACTGGCCCTTACCCTTTTGGTGTCCTTCATGCCAGTCTAGCTGCAGCCTCCTTAGTGTAGTGATTGCTGCTTTTCTCAATCTGACATTATCTGTTTATCTGTCTCTATCCTAAGCATCTTTGACAGACACATTTTTGGGAAGCTATTTTGTTAAATTCCTATTGAATTCAGAAACATTGGACCATTCTAGTATTTAGAAAATAAAATGACAGTACAGTGGTCATTGCCCTTCCAACTGTGTCTCTTTGTGGTGGCATCTCCCTCAGAAGAGACAATCAGTGAATATCTGAGTTAATTTAACCTGAATAAGTCTCTGGATTTTATGTTGTGTCCCCTTCAAAGTACAACTACTATGCTCCATCCCTTCACTGTGAACCTCTTAAATGGATGATGTCTGCTGCCTCCTGTTTTTTTCTGGGGTCTTCAGAGTATGAGTTATGTACATGCTTGCTTATCTGTTGAGCTGCCACCTATGGGTGTGGCCATGCATGTATCTGTATCCATGTGCATGATGGCATGTGCATGTTTGTGTGTGCATGGTGTGGGAGTATGTGTGTGTGTGTGTGTGTGTGTGTCTGCATGTGCTTCTGGTTTGCTGGCAGTCCTCCTGTGGACATTTGGGTTTTCTGGCTATTGCCTTTGACCTGCCTTTTCCACCTTGTGTCATCCCTTTTTTGTGCTTCTTCAGTAGTGAAGCTTCCTAGAGTAGGCACCCTTCCCACTCTGGTCACTTTCCTCCTGTGGTTTTGGCACTTACCTCCTTGTTAATGTGATCTGGCCTACCAGATCTTCCTGGGCTAGTCGGGGTTCCAGAGATGTGGCTTTGGCACCTGTCAGACATGGAGCGTCCCTCCATCCTCCTCTTCAGGCTCCTGCCTGGATGCTGGAATGTGTGTGTCCCTCCAAGGGAAAAGCCTCCCTCATCTCAGATCCCTCTTTTCTCTGCTATTCATCCCATTGGGTCCACAAGTACAGTCAGTTCTTGATGTCTCCAGAGCCTCTTTCACACCTTAGTCCTGTGGCTTGGGATATTTTACCAATAGCTGGGCACAGTTGCCTGTGCCTGGCACAGCTGAGTCTTCTTTCTGATAACAGTTGCTTCACCCTTGGTAGTTTGTTGCCCTCAGGATGGAGCTAGGCTCAAGATACCCAAGACTCTGTACTTTGGCTCCAGCTTGCTCCTGTAGCTCCCCCCAAATTCTAGCAGGTTCCCTTCCCAACAGCCACCTGCCCCTTTCCTCTATTGGTAACAGAACTATGCTGCTATCTCTCTGGTGACCTCAGCACGCTGCATCACTGTCCTGTCCACGTGGGCCCAGGAGAGGGGGTCCCTGGGTAGCAGAGTGCCTGGCCATATCTCTGAGGCTTCTAGTGCCGCAGAGTTGAGCTGAGGGTCTCATGCTTTCCCTCTGACTGACCCAACCCTTGCAGGTGAGTGGATTGATGTTGCTCTGATGGCCTGAGGGAAGCCATGCACTTTGTGTGTTCCAGAAAGGGCAGCCTCCCACTGCATGCTTGCTTACCTGATAGGCTGAGTTAGGGGAGTGCTGCAGTGAAGTTTAGTGTAGTTTTTTTTTAAATTCTTTTTGAGCCTTAAGATTTTTTTTGTGCTTATGAAGTAGGAATTAAAATGGACAGTTAATAAAATATTTAACGTAGAACTTAATTTATAATTTAGGTTCTAAAGAAAAACAGTATAAGTTTGTTCTGATGTCTAAAATGTCCTTGTAGGCATTATTACTAGCACTTTACTACACTGTTAATAGTGCTTGACTGTTGGTACCAGGGAAGTGCAAAGTTTCTGTCATTTTGTGATGATATTTTTAAATTTTTTTGCAGGTGGAAGAAGAGAGGTGCCACTTTGGCATGAAGACATATTCACTTAGTCGTCAGTCTTTTAAGCTGAGTGCATTGTGATTTCCAATAATTGAGGCAGTGGTTCTAAAAGCTGTCTACATTAATGAAAAGAGCAATGTGGCCAGCTTGACTAAGCAGCCAGTGTGCACAGCGCGGGCAGGACGGCACCGGGTCTCGACGGACTTGTGCATGTTAGCTGTATAGATTTATGTAAGGTGTTTTAAAACTCTGGTCTTTTAAAATAGTCTTAACTGCTTTTAATATGGATACGTATGAGAGTCCCTCTCCTCTCCCGCGTGAGCCCGCAGGAGAAGCGATGATGGAGAACCGAGCTTGCCCTTTCCAAGAGCTGCCCCGTGAACAGTCTCCACCACCTCCCCTGCAAACGTCCAGTGATGCAGAGGTAATGGACGTTGGCTCTGGTGGTGATGGACAGTCCGAACCCCCTGCCGAGGACCCATTCAACTTCTACGGACCTTCTCTTCTCTCCAAAGGATCCTTCTCTAAGGGCCGCCTCCTCATAGACCCGAACTGTAGTGGCCACAGCCCGCGCACTGCCCGGCACGCACCTGCGGTCCGGAAGTTTTCCCCTGACCTTAAGTTGCTTAAGGATGTAAAGATTAGTGTGAGCTTTACTGAGAGCTGCAGGAGTAAGGACAGGAAGGTGCTGTACACAGGAGTGGAGCACGACACTCGGGCTGAATGCAGTCTGCTCCTTAGTCCTATCAGTGGAGACATGCATGCTTGTCCCTTTGGTGGGAGTGTTGGTAATGGGGTAGGCATAGGGGGTGACAGTGCGGATAAGAAGGATGAGGAGAATGAGCTGGATCAGGAAAAGAGAGTGGAGTATGCAGTGCTCGATGAGTTAGAAGATTTTACTGACAATTTGGAGCTAGATGAAGAAGGAGCAGGCGGGTTCACGGCTAAAGCAATCGTTCAAAGAGACAGAGTGGATGAAGAGGCCTTGAATTTCTCCTATGAGGTATGTTGGCAACCTCTCTGTCTAGAGGGCTCTGAGCAAAACCCTAAGAAAATTTTGGGAATGGTCTCATCTTTTGAAAGCAGAGGCATTTTTAAAAAGCCCAACCTCTTACCAGGTTGAGTAACTTTAATGTGGAGATAAGAAACATGTAAGGATTTTTTTTTTTTTTTTTTTTTTTTGTGGGTACCGGGGGTTGAACTCAGGACCTTGCAAGCCAGGAGGCGGCTGTGCCGCTGAGCGATATCACCGGCCCTTTTTTCGTATGTGGGTAACCGGGAGTCAAACTCAGGACCTTGTGCTTGCCAGGCAGGCGCTTATGCCGCTGGGCCATGTCATCGGCCCCATGTAAGGATTTTTATAGTTTCTTAATGAAAAGTTTGGCTGACACTTGGCCTCGTATCGTCTTTCCAACTTGAGTTGGCAGGTGCTGCTGAGAGGCCTTTTTGATGGGGTGTGCACCTGGACCAGGTGTGTTGATTTCACTTGTCATTTCATCTTGTTTGTTTTTCAGATTATGTACCGTCAGGGCACACTGAGACCCCCTGAGCACCTCTTATCTATGTTTGTCTTCACTAATGTTGTTAAGTTTGCCCACGGTGCAGGAGCACAGGCTCTAGGGGCTGTGGGATCTGAACACTTTGTTTTGCAGGATGACTTTGACAATGATGTGGATGCTCTGCTGGAAGAAGGCCTTTGTGCTCCCAAGAAGAGGCGAATGGAGGAAAAATATGGTGGAGACAGTGACCATCCATCTGATGGAGAGACAAGTGTACAGCCAATGATGACAAAGATTAAAACAGTGCTCAAAAGTAAGTCTGTGGTCGCAAAGTGGTGTTTCCAGGCATTGGAAATACAGTTGTAGCTGTGTGTGGTGGTGCATGTTTATAATCCCAGCACTCTGGGAGGCTGAAGCAGGAGGATTGCAAGTTTGAGCCCAGTGTGGGCAACTTAGTGATTTAACTGGACCCTGTCTCAAGATACTATAAAGAGCTAAGGATGTAGCTTTGTATGAAGGCCCTTGGTTTAATCCCCAGTATTGAAGGAAGAGAAAGAAGGAAAGAAGGAAAGAAAGGAAGGAAGGAAGGAAGGGGAGAGAGAGAGGGAGGGAGGGAGGAAGGAAGAAAGGAAGGAAGGAAGAAAGAAAGAGAAAGAAAGAGAGAGAGAGAGAGAGAGAGAAAGAAAGAAAGAAAGAAAAAGAAAGAAAAGAAAAGAAAAGAAGTACAGTTGTTTCTTCCACAGAAACCTTTTGAGAATAGTACAGGACAGTCATGTCTAATGAAAGGACCCAAGGATACACGCAAGTACAGTACTGTTCAGAGGACCCCAGAGGAGACATCAGTGTATATTGGGAACCAAGACTAGCAGCCAGAGGGCATGGAGGCCAAGGCCATGGGTGGGTGCTCAGTGAGGTGGCAGGTAATGATTGTGTTGTAGGTTTTAGTTCTGCACTAAGTGACACAGGAAACCACTGAGAAGTAGGTCAGTGTTGTTACTTGAATTTCGTTTAAAAGCATAGCTCCTGGGGCCACATGGCGTGGATACTTTAGGTAGGTAGAATCAAAGATCTTTGTATAGAAGTGGAGATCTTATAGAGGTGCCGGCAGTGGGACTTGCATTTTGTTTTGGGGACAGTGGGAGAAGAGTGGGGAAGTGCCCAGAGTTGTGTTGCAAGGCTCTTTTGTTAATGTGGGGCAGATACAGGATGAGTTGGAGTGGGTTTCTTTCTGTGCTTGCCTAGAGGCACTTGTCTTGTTATTGTTCTGGTAGAGATGTCAGGATCAGTGGAGGGGCTGAAGAGGTGGGTGGCTGTGGCTGCCCTCCTTGGGCCACTGAGGGGATGAGTTGGCAGTACCAGGGTCACGTGTTGCTGTCTGTATTGGTGGTAGACAAGCAGAAGAGGTTTTGGGATAAGCAGTCACAGACCAACTGAACTTAGGGTAGGAGGCAAGACTGGTCTTCATCTTGGTGCCTCTGGAAAGTTGCCTTTGTGTTCTTTATATGGGTTCAGTAGTCTTACTCAGCAGGTCTATCTATGTCCATCATGTGCAGCCCACAGGTCAGCAGTAGATCTGACCTGCCTATTTTCTGCTATGAGTTCAGATGCTGGGCTGGCTATGACTCCTCACTGTCACAGATTAGCAGTTAGAGTGAACCTGTGTCCTATCTTATGGTTGGCTCTGCATTTCCTTTTTTTTTTTTTTGTACCGGGAATCAAACTCATGACCTCACACTTGCCAGGCCGGTGCTGTGCCACTGAGCTATATCCCTGGCCCTGCATTTCTTTTGCTAATTTTCTTGGGTTAGCTCAGAGCTGGTGTGAGGCAGTTCCATCTTTTTTTTTTTTTTTTTTTTTTTTTTTGGTGGGTACTGGGGGTTGACCTCAGGACCTCGCGTGCCAGCAGGCACCCGTGCCACTGAGCGATATCACTGGCCCTTTTTTTGTATGTGGGTTCCGGGAGTCGAACTCGGGCCGTCGCGCTTGCCAGGCAGGCGCACTTATGCCGCTGAGCCATCTCACCGGCCCCAGAGGCAGTTCCTTCTTGGCCCAGCCCCTGGAGGAAGACTCATGGGGTGCACTTCTGATTTGTTGTACTCCCTTCCTGCCATCATCTGGTATCACCCTGTGTGCAGGTGGTGATACCAGGTCAGGGCATTTAGGTAGGTACTGGCCCAGAGGTGGCAATACCTTTCCCTGAGAGTCACTGGCACCTTTTCATCATGTATAGTATTTTAGGTTTCACTTGCTTTTTTTCTTTAAGTTTCTAAATTTTGTATTGCTCTCAACACCTCTAAAGAGCATTGTTTTAGTTAAGCATTTGCCTCGTACTTTCCCCAGCAATCAAGTCTGTCAGTGGCAAGTAGATTAAAAAAGTCTGAAACTTTTTTCTTATGACTGCCTGTGTAGTAAGGAAAGGGTTGAGAGCAGTATTTTAAAACCAGTGTAGAAACTTATTAATTTGAAGTAGTGTTTTACTTTTATTTATTTATTTTTGGTGCCAGGCAAGCTCTTTAACTCTGAGCTACACCCTTAGCCCTGAAGTTTTATAAGGTATCGTCTAGTCCCCAAGAGCATTGTCTGACTGACAGGCAGTTTATTATCAAAGTTCACCCCATCCCTGGGGTGCCTATGGGCATGGTTGAACAGGCAGGAGAGAAGTCTAATGTCTATAGTATTCACCAGAGGTAGAGGCAAGAGTTGGGGTGAGGACTTGTGTCTTTTACAGCCCTATTCTGGCCTCTTCATATCATGATTTTACCTAAGTTCCCATGTTGTGCCATACGATATCATAAGAGTGGGGCTATATCAGGGAGCAAGACAGACAGGGACTTATGTTCTCTAGAAAGACCCAGATAAGTATATAAACATGGAGCAGTTTGATGTGTAGGAGGTACTGTAGTGATATTCTTAAGGGTTTTTAAAATGATTGTAGGATGTTCTCTTCTGCACAGGTCGTGGCCGTCCACCTACAGAGCCGCTGCCGGATGGATGGATCATGACCTTCCATAACTCGGGAGTCCCTGTGTACCTGCACAGAGAGTCTCGGGTGGTCACCTGGTCCAGGCCCTACTTCTTAGGAACAGGAAGCATACGGGTAGGAGAGGCGTCAGTTTAGGCCTGTCAATTCTCAGACCAAAACAAGCCCATCTGCACGTGTTGTACTGTAGCCAAATGAAGACCTATGAAAAGCGTCAGGTTTTCAGACTCTTGGGGTCATCCTCGTAACCTCTGTTGCAATGTCACTGTCCACAGAAACACGACCCTCCTCTGAGTAGCATCCCTTGTCTACATTATAAGAAAATGAAGGACAATGAGGAACGAGAGCAAAGCAGTGACCTCACCCCCAGTGGTGAAGTATCCCCCGTCAAGCCCCTGAGCAGATCTGCAGAGCTGGAGTTCCCTTTGGAAGAGCCTGACTCTGTGGGTGCAGACTCAGGGCCCCCAGACGAGAAGGACCTGCTGGGGGCTGAGGCTGCCCCTGGGGCCCTGGGGCAGGTGAAAGCCAAAGTTGAGGTGTGCAAAGATGAGTCAGTTGGTAAGTTCTCTAAGGGAGCTTTCTTCCCTTTCTGCCTTCTGGGTCCCAGCTGCATTCAATGCCTACCCTGGAGTTTTGTTCCTCCTGCCAAACGCCACTGTTCCTAGTTGCTAGTTGCATCTGTGAGGAGGGAGCTGTGCTGGTCCACTCCCATATGGTTGGGAAAGCCTGTCTTCCTGCTCTTGCAAGCACCTGCCTGGGTCCAGTACCCCTGGATCCTGTGCCCAGGCTCTGCCAGGCCTGCATGCCTGAGGCTGCCATGGAACGGGGCTGACAGTGCCAACTGGCTTTCTGGTAGCTTTTATGATCTTTCCTGAAGTCTTGCTTTTTCGGCAGTATGTGCTCATGTGGCACTGATTGGATATGTCCTGATGAGCTCAGGGTGATCCTTCAGTCCATGGATTCCGCACCCTGAAACTACCACTGTTCTGAGGTGGCAAATTTCTTTCAGCCCACCTGCTGGATCACTTTCAAAGAGGACTTTTTGTTTTCAGGAATTATGCTTGTCTTTATATTGCTGCCCAGCCTATCTCATGACTATCTTGAGTGTAAGGTGCCCTGGAAGAGATATAGGGGATGGGAGCTATTGCTGAAGAAGGGGAGGAGCCTGTGAAGAGGGGCGACAAGCACAGAGGCTTCAAGGGAGGCAAGGAGCCTATTGGATCTACTACTGAGTGCAGAGGTAGCAGAGCCAGAGGGAAGAGAGTGAGGCAGTCATAGAGGTCACAGACAGCTGCTGTCGGTGGTTAGATGATTGACTGATTGATTGATTAATTGATTGCAATGCTGGGGAGTGAATTCAGGGCCTCTTGCATGCTATTCATGTGTTCTACCACTGAACTATACCTGCAAACCTAGACCCTTGTTTTGCTACGGGGAGAAAAGCCTGAAGACTATGTGGGTTTTTAATTGGGTTTTTCTTTTTTGTGTGTCATTTTTTTATATTCTTGCTCCAAATAGAATAAAAGAATATCCCAGGAATCTATCCATAAAGTACTTACCAGAATAATTTGAGCTGAGAGAGTAAAGGAACTTGATTCTTTGCTTTCCTTGCCCTTTGAAAGGGACAAGGAAAGGGAAACTCAGGTATCATGTGGCCTGGACCTGTTTGACAAGCCTGTCCCCGTCCTACATATAGGGATAATGAAACATGATTCCTACATTGGCAAGTTAATTTGGTTCTCTGTTAACTCTTGGACAGATCTGGAGGAATTTCGGAACTACCTAGAGAAGCGTTTTGACTTTGAGCAAGTAACTGTGAAGAAATTCAGGACTTGGGCTGAGCGGCGGCAGTTCAACCGCGAGATGAAGCGGAAGCAGGCGGAGTCGGAGAGGCCCATTCTTCCAGCCAACCAGAAGCTCATCACTTTATCCGTGCAAGATGCACCCACAAAGAAAGGTGATTTGGGCTTGTAAATGTCAACATCTTCAGGCTGTGTTGTTATTTTTAATATGATGCATTGAGAGGATATTGTTTTGTAAGTTGTGCTTAGTTCACAGTGGTGAGTCCCTAATGCAAACAGTGCTAGCTCCTAGAGTGCTAGCTTGTAGCAGCTCCTCATATTGTTGCTGAGACAGTCCTTCTTGTTGCAGAGTTTGTCATTAATCCCAATGGGAAGTCCGAGGTCTGCATCCTGCACGAATACATGCAGCGTGTCCTCAAGGTCCGCCCTGTTTATAATTTCTTTGAATGTGGTAAGTTTGACCTTCCCCATTTCAGTTATGAATCATGCATGTCACTCTGGTGTGAGCTGGGGAGGTGGGAGCTTGTTGGCCCTACTCACTGAAGTAGAAGTGCAAGGGAAGGGAAAGAGAAGCATGTTGCAGACAGGCAGTTCATTTTCATAGAGGTGAACCCTTGTCTGAGGGTGAATGGCTTTGCATTCTCCTTGGAGTTTATCCCATGTTGCCCTGTTTTTCTCCCTCTCCCACTTTCTCTTGTCCTGTCCTGTCTGCCTTGCTGGCCCCTGACCCTGCATTATCAAGGACAGCCTTGTGAGGGAGGCCTCCCTGCTGTGCATTTAGTTCTTTCCTGGTCTCTGCATGGCCCCAGATAGAGGAAGGGGCCTTGGCCACACTTTTCTGCCAGTTCTGTCTTCCATGGCATCCTCCTCACACATTTGTGAAGACTAGTTTGTCTCCCCTTGGGAACTGAAGCCTGGGGTCACTCATTATTTGGGGTGTTGTTTCTCTACCTCACTGTGTCCTGTGTTTCCCCACTCCTGAGAGTCTTGCATCCATTTTTCAGAGACCCTGTCCCTGTCTGGATGGCTGTGCCTCCAGCTCCTGCTTCCCCTCTGGCTCACTCTCTCTTGGTCCCCCATTTCCCTCAATTTTCCCAGCTATGGCTTTTGCTGTTGACTGCCCCCCACCCTGTCTCCATACCTCAGGGAGCCCCTGATCTTTGCAGACAAGCACAGACTCACTGTCTGCAGGGGCATCTGTTGTGGGCAGACTGTGTGTGCACTCGCTTTTAATGTCTTGGCAAGTGTGTTTTAAAACAAGTAATTTTAATTTTAAGAGAACCCAAGTGAGCCTTTTGGTGCCTCGGTGACCATTGATGGTGTGACTTATGGATCTGGAACTGCAAGCAGCAAAAAACTTGCGAAGAATAAAGCTGGTAATGTGCTTGCTTGGGTGTCCCAGAGGCACATGCTGCCTGCTGGTTCTGCCTTGCCCCTTGGTTTGGGAGGGCAGCGGCAGCAGGTTGGGGGAGTATGGGTGGGGCACATTCATTTTACTTATGTAATCATCTACTTTGATTTTTAAAATTACGTGCTTTATTGGGAAAGAAATTGAGAGTAAAGTGTGAGACTTTAGAGTAGAAGGCCCCTCTCTGCTGAGTGCCAGCAGGAAGTGTCTCCTGTTTTTGTCCCAGTTGTGCACAGATTCAGGTGTGCTCAGATTCAACTGGGTGGTGCTGGGTGCACTGTAGAGCTGATTTGTTTTTAAACTAAACAGAATTTGTCTATGCTAAGAGAGAAGAGGTGGATTGAAGTGCAGTTGCTATTCTTCTTGAGTGGTTTTGACATTTATGGGACTGTTTGCCGAGTCCTTCAGATTTCATATTGGGGACTAACCACTCACTAGATAGCACAGCTCATCTCTGGGAAAGCTAGTGTTTTCTGCTTGAAACTCATTGCACTTTTGGACCAGGTTCTTCCTGTTTGCTTCCATGCCCAGCCCTAGTATTTAGTTGGCATCTTTCACCAAAGCCATTTTGCCTTGTCTTTGGGGTTATTTGGTCTCTGTTGAGAAGTAGAGCACATGGCAAGGTAGTGTTGGGTATATACCAGCCCTTGTACCCATAGTTCTATGTTTGAGTTTTCTTGCATTGACACATTGTTTCCTAGAGCAGGTCTGCCCTAGACAGACCAGGAAGTGTGTCAGTTATATCATAATCTCCTTGGGTCTTGGGGCCAGTAAGTGTTTTCTGCAGCTGGTTATCAGAATATCCTTTGTGTTGCTTTCTTTTGATGGCAAATGCTGAGGGTGATAGGAAGCCTTTCTGCATTGTGTTTGTCTGTCCTTCCCTCTGCTTAGCTGTCTTGAGCTCACACACTCCACAGCCAGCTCAGATACCCAGGAAACAGACAGATTCTGCCTAAACCACTTTTTGAGTAGATACCTTGCGGAGTGGGGCCTGATGTGCAGGTAGAAGTGTCCTGGTCAGGGCCCAGGCTGTTCCTTCTGTGGAATCACCTGCTTTCCTGCCTTTGTGCTGGAATTCTGTTTCCTCTGCCCAGACTCCAGCTGTTCTCCAGACATTTGTATTGGGATGTCTTTTTTACTTATTTGTTTCACTGGGATGTCTTGCTGGCATTGAAGCTCTGCTGAGTCAGACAGGGCCATCAGCCAAAGGGCTGTTGTACACACCCAGCCCCGCTGAGTGGTGGGTAGCAGCCCTGTTCTCATGAGTGCCATCCCCATGCTCTGCCCTACACATGCTCTCTCCAGAGTGTCCCTCAGATCTCACTGCTTCTCCCTGCCCATGACAGCTACTGCTCCTGTGCCTTCTGGACACCTGGAGCAGCCTGTCCTCAGGTCTCCTTGTAGTGTCCAGATTCTGCCAAGCCATTTTTTTCACATTACCAAAATGATTTCTCTAAATCACAGATCTGAACTCCTCTCTTACCTGCTGTGAAGGCTTCAGGATGAAAGTGTATGTGCTCAGTGTAGCTTGTAGAGCTTCCCGTAGTCGGCCGCACTGTCCCCCTTCCTCAGGATGTGCTTTCTCTTTCATCTTTTCCTGATCCTTCCTCTGAAGTACTGCTGCTCCCTGGCCTTCACCTCTCTGAGCCATGGGAATGGAAGCCATCACACAGCTCACTCTGCAAGCCAGGCAGCATGTCTGCCTTCTCTTTGAGCCTGAACTCCAAGAAGATGGGCTCAGGCCTTTACTTTGGGCCTTTTCTTTTTGTAGCCCGAGCCACACTGGAAATCCTTATTCCGGACTTTGTTAAACAGACCTCTGAGGAGAAGCCCAAAGACAGTGAAGAACTGGAGGTGAGTGTCATGGTCTTGCCCTGCTGGGAGCTGGGGCAGCTCTGTGGCCTCCCCACCCTGTTGGCCTGGCCTGATCTGGGGCTGTCCACTGGCCATGCTTGTGTCTTCCATGCTGTGTGCTGAGAATGTAGTTATCCAGCCTCCAGGTAATGCTATTTGTTTATATTTTTCTTTCTTTATTTTTTTTTATTTATTTTTTTTTCTTTTCTTTTCTCTTTCTCTTTCCTATTTTTTTTTTTTTCCTTTTTTTCTTTTTTGGTGCTATTGGACCTTTTGCACTGGGCTACATCCCCAGCCCTTTGTGTATTTTTTATTTTGAGACAGTCTTGCTAAGTTTCCTAGGCTGGGCTCAAACTTGGGATCTTCCTGCCTCAGCCTTCCAGAGTGCTGGGATTGGAGGCATGTGCCACCACACCTACCTATGGTTATATATTTCATAAAAGAGGAAACTTACTTGTTTTTGTACAAACAGGGGAAAAAGAGTCCGTTTTTCTGGAGATATTTGTCACTTATGTGAGTGTATGCTACAGACAGATCTGATGGGAATGGACCTGTGAAGCAGAGGCTATAAGATTTAGATTGTTCTTTATGTTAAGAACTGTTTTAAATTATTTGTTACCCTTTATGGTAAATATGAGATTCTGTGATTATTTGTAGCAGCAGCTTTACAGACTCTGAAGGATGCCTTTTTTGTGACAGCTTTATTGAGAAAACTTACTATAAAATTTTATCTTCTAAATTTTACAACTCCATGGATTTTGTGTATTCAGTTGTACAAAAGGTTACAGCTATCTTAATTTTAAAATGTTTTCATCACTCCAAAAAGAAACCCCAAATTGATTAGCAGTTGCTTGCAGTTCTTAGATCGCAGACCTTGGCAACCACTAATCTGCTTTCTGACTATATTTACCAGTTCTGGACATTTTGTATACGTAAATGGTATCGAATAATATGTGGTTCTTTGTGACTGGCCTTCTTCAGTTAGCATGCGGTGTTTTTAGCTATGGATTTTTTACCAGATTGAGAAAGTTTTCTTCTATTCTCAAATTTTTATTAGATATGGGTGTTGAATTTTGTCAAATGCTTTTTCTGCTTGTATTGAGATGATTATGTAGTTTTTGTCTTTTATATTGTTAATATGGTATATTATTATTATTATTTCTTGGAACTGGGAATCAAACTCAGGACCTCGTGCTTGCCAGGCAGGTGCTGTGCTGCTGAGCTATATCCCTGGCCCCAATATGGTATATTATTATATTGATTTTGGATGTTAGTTCAGCCTTGTATTCCTGGGATAAATACCACCTGCTCATGGATTATAATCATGTTTATATGTTACTGAATTTGGTTTGCTAGTATTTTGTTAGAGATTTTTACATCTGTGTTTATAAAGTATATCAGCCTATAGTTTTCTTTTCTCATAATGTCTAGTGCTGGTATTAGGCTAATACTGGCCTTACAAATGAATTGGAAAGCGTCTCTTCCTCTCCTATTTTATGGACTACTTCGTGAAGGATTAATTAATATTAATTTTTCAAATATTTGCTAGAATTCACCCAGTGAAACTATTTATTTATTTATTTTTGTTTTATTTTGTTTTTTGAGACAAGGTCTCATTATATAGTCCAGGCTGGCCTCGAACTCGAGGCAGTCCTTCTGCCTCAGCCTGCCGGGTACTGGGATTATAGTCATGTGCCACCATGCCCGGCCAATGTTTTTAATTTTACTTATTTTGAGGGCTGAGGATTGAATCCAGGGCCTGGCACATGCTAAGCAGGTGCTCTACCATTGAGCTACATTCCCAGCCCCCAGTGAAACCTTCTGAGCTTAGGCTTTTCTTTGTTCAAAGTTAACTACTAAGTCAATCATGTTGTTATAGGTCTGTTTAGATTTTTCTCATCTTGAGATAGTTTTGATAGTTGTTTCTTTCTAGGAATTTTTCCATTTGATGTAGGCCAGTGGTGGCAAACCTATGGCACGTGTGCCACAGCAGGCTGTTTGTATCATTGAAAGCTCTAAAAGCACTGATCTGGGCTGTCTCATTCATTAGCATATTCATAGTATTCCCTTATGATCTTTTTTTATTTCTGTAAGGTAGTTGATGTCCCATCTTTTTGTTATTGTTGCTGTTAGTTTTTTTTTTTTTTTTTTTTTTTTTTGGTGTTTGGTTTTTTGTGACAGGGTCTTACCATGTAGTTCAAACTGGCCTTGACCTCAACTATGTAACCCAGGCTGGCCTTGAACTTATGATGATCCTCCTACCTTCCTGCCTCAACCTTCTGAGTGCTCGGATTACAGGTACGCGCCACCACACTCACCTCTTCTATTTATTTTAATAACTTGAGTGTCATGTCCTGTCCCTCCTCTCTATCAATGTAGGTTAAGTTTTGTTAGTATCTTTTTTTTTTTTTTTTTGGTGGGTACCGGGGGGTCAACCTCAGGACCTCGTGCGCCAGCAGGCGCCCATGCCGCTGAGCGATATCACCGGCCCCTTTTTCGTATGTGGGTTCCGGGAGTCGAACTCGGGCCCTCGCGCTTGCCGGGCAGGCGCTTAAGCCCCTGAGCCATCTCACCGGCCCAGTTTTGTTAGTATCTTAAAGCTCCAAATTCTGGTTTTGGTAAAAAAAAAATTTTTTTTTTTTTTTTTTTTGTGGGTACCAGGGGGACGACCTCAGGACCTCGCACGCCAGCAGGCGCCCGTGCCGCTGAGCGATATCACCGGCCCCTTTTTCGTATGTGGGTTCCGGGAGTCGAACTCGGGCCCTCACGCTTGCCGGGCAGGCGCTTAAGCCCCTGAGCCATCTCACCGGCCCAGTTTTGTTAGTATCTTAAAGCTCCAAATTCTGGTTTTGGTAAAAAAAAATTTTTTTTTTCTGTTTAAAAAAAAAATTCTCAAGCTGTGTGTGGTGGCGCATGCTTGTAATCCCAGCGCTTGAGAGGCTGAGGTAGGAGGAGTGAGGCAAGTTTGAGGCCAGCCTGGACTACATAGTGAAACCCTGTCTCAAAAAAACAAAACAAACAAAATTCTCTGTTAATTTAAATTCTAGTCTTTATTATTTCCCTCCTTCTGCCAGCCTTGGGTTTAGTTTTGGTTTATTCTTTTTATGGTGTCTTCAGATTAGGAGTCAACTCCTCATATCTGTGGTTCTGTATCCATGGATTCAACCAACTATAGATCTAAAGTATTTGGGGAAAAAATTGCCTCTGTACTAAACATGTAGACTTTTTCCATGTCATCGTTTCCTAAACTATACATGTTATATCAGATATAAGTAACCTAGAGGTGATTTAAAGTTTAAAGGAGAGGCTGAGTATATAGCTCAGTCACAGAGCAAGGCTCTGAATTCGATCCCATAGCACCATACACGCACCAGCTCTTGGTGCAGATGTGTGTCCCCATCCTTTTCTTGATGAACTTGAGGGCCCATTTGTCCTTGGAGACCTTGAGCAGCTCCTTGGCACGCCGCTCATAGAGGGTGAAGCCACACACCCCCATCATGTCCTGCGTGAACTTGGTGTGCTTGGTGAGGCACCTGTGGTGCGCTGGTGGCTGTGCCTGGGTTTGGTCATGTTCTTCATCACCTCGTGGCCTTTGTTGACGCACATGGCCATTGGGTAGTGCAGAGCCATGGCTGCTGCTTTGCAATGGTTGCTGCAGCGGAAGGCCTTTTTTTTTTTTTGTGGATACTGGGGGTTGAACTTAGGACCTTGCGCTTGCCAGGCAGGCGCTTATGCCGCTGAATGATATCACCAGCCCTTTTTTTTTAAACAGTAGCAAAGTTTTATTAAACTCTCCAGCATGAATTTGGGCCAAGTAAAAGTAAGAAAAGTACACATCCTACAGCATGAGGGTGGGCTACCATGCAACAGAGAACACAGTGGCCAAAATGTCCTTTATTTTTAGTAACAGTTTTTGCCTTAGAATAAATTTTGTGTGATGAATTCAATCCTCAGTACTAAACAAAAGTACCTCTTGCGGACAACATTAGTTGAATACTGTTTTTGTCCAGTCTGTCAATCTCTGCCTTTGCTCATTATATTTAGTCAATTCATATTTAACATAATTACTGAAAAGATAGTATTTATGTATACCATTATGCTATTTGTTTATATCATCTTTTTTTCCCCCAATCTCTCCATTACTTCCTTTTGTGTTGGAACATACTTCCCAATGTACTGTTTTTGTTTTTTTTGTGGGTACTGGGGGTCGACCTCAGGACCTCGCGTGCCAGCAGGCACCTGTGCCACTGAGCGATATCACTAGCCCTTTTTTCATATGTGGGTTCCGGGAGTCGAACTCGGGCCCTCGTGCTTGCCAGGCAGGCACTTAAGCCGCTGAGCCATCTCACCGGCCCTCAATGTACTGTTTTAATTCCCTTGGTTTTTTTTTTTTTTTTTGCTTTTTGAGACAGGGTTTTGCTCTATAATTCAGGCTAGTCTTAAACTATGTAGCCCAGGCTAGCCTCGAACTCACAGCGATCCTCCTGCCTCAGCCTACTGAGTGATGGGATTACAGGTGTGCACCACTATGCCTGGCTCCCTTGCTTCTTTTTTGTTGTTGTTTGTTTGTTTTGAGACAGAGTCTTACTGTGTAGTGCAGGTTGGTCTTGAACTCGCTTATGTAGCCCTGGCTGGCCTTGAACTCATGGTGATCCTCCTGCCTCAGCCTCCCAAGTGCTGGGATTACAAGCATGTGCCACCACACCTGGCTCCCTTGCTTCTTCTACTGTTTTTTTGATATTTTCTTAGTCTAGTTCAGATAAATACTATTTTTAATTGCATACGAAACCTTTGCCCCCATATATATCTACTTCCCCCTCCTGTTTGCTATTGTCATGAATTATATATATGAACATATTATGTATCCATTGACATATATTTGCAATTATTGCTCTGTTTCTAGTTGTAGTATCTTTGCTATGTTGCTCAGGCTGGCCTTGAACTCTTAGACTCAGGCAATCCTCCAGCTTTAGCCTCCTGAGTACATACCTGTTGTAGTCTTTTAAATCAGGAGAAATAAAGGAGTTACAAACAAAAGGTACACATATACTGTCTTTTACAGTGCTCTTAATTTTTAGTATGGATTTGTTACTGTGTATAGTATTCCTTTATTTCAGCCTGAAGCCCTTCAGTATTGGCAGGTCTATTGGCAATTAATTCTCTAAGATTTTTATTTCTCTGGGAATGCCCCTTATTTCATCTTAATTTTTGGAGCATAGTTTTGCTGGATTCAGGATTCTTGATTGACAGTCAATTTCTTGATAGTGGGAGTATGTCATCCTACTACTGCCTTTTGGCCTTTGGATGAGAAAAGATTACTTGTATGTAGTGACTCACTTCTCTTGCTGCTTTCAAGATGTATTCGGCCTTCACTAGATGTGTCTAGATGTGAATTTTCTTTTTTTTTTTGGTGGGTACTGGGGGTTGACCTCAGGACCTCGCGCGCCAGCAGGCGCCCGTGCCACTGAGCAATATCACCGGCCCTTTTTTCGTATGTGGGTTCCGGGAGTCGAACTCAGACCTGTGCGCTTGCCAGGCAGGCGCTTATGCCACTGAGCCATCTCACCGGCCCCTAGATGTGAATTTCTTTCAGTTTATTCTAATTGGAATTTGTTGAACTTCTTGGATAGATAGATAGTTTTCATCAAACATGGGAAATTTCAGCCACAGTTTACCCAAATACCCTTTTATCCTTTTATTTCTCTCCTCTTTCTGTGACTCCCATAAATATAAGTTTTTATACTTAGTGGTAAATTGTCTCACTGCTCTCTGAGGCTCTATCCTATTTTCTTCTTTATTTTTCTGTTCCTCAGACTGGATAATCTCAGTTGACCTGTCTTCAGGTTTGCTGATATTTCTTGAAACTGCTTGACCCTCCTGCCAGTAAATATTTCATATTCTCCCTCTCTTGTCTCCCTCCCTCCCTCCTTGCCCCTTCGCCTCCTTCCCCCTACTCCCCTCTCGATGGGAATGGGATTCAGGGCCTCATGCATGCTAGGCCAGCACTCTACCAAGCTACAACTACAGCCCCTATTTGATGAGGCATCGTTCTTTTTTATACTTCTCTTTAATTCTTTAGACATGGTTTCTTTTCTTTTAAAGTCTTTGGTAAGTCCAGCTTCTTCAGGGATACTTTTTTTGTTGTTGTTGAGACAGGATTTCACTATGTAGCCCAGGCTGGCCTAGAACTCGCAGCAATCCTCCTGCCTCAGCCTCCCAAGTACTGGGATTATAGGCGTGTGCCACCATGCCCAGCGAGGGCTACTTTGTATCAGCTGTTGTTTTACCCACATATGTAGGCTGCCTCTACTTCTCTGGTTCTTTTCATGTCTTATTCTTTGTTTTGTTGAGAATTAGCCATTTAAATTATATGCTACAACTCTGGAAATTCGATTCCTTCCCTTTCCCCCCAAAGGTTATTGTGTTTACTATTTGTTGTTGTTGTTTTCTGTTTAGTGACTGTGTTAATTTGCTGGGGCTGCTGTAACCAAGTATTACAGCTGGATGGCTTAAACCACAGAAATTTATTGTCTCACAGTTCTGGTTTGTTTGTTTGTTTGTTTTGAGACAGGATCTCGCTGTATAGCTCGGGCTGGCCTTGAATGCACTGTGTAGTCCAGGCTGGTCTTTTTTTTTTTTTTTTTTTTTTTTTTGTGGGTACCGGGGGGACGACCTCAGGACCTCATGTGCCAACAGGCACCCGTGCCGCTGAGCGATATCACCGGCCCCTTTTTCGTATGTGGGTTCCGGGAGTCGAACTCGGGCCTTCGCGCTTGCAAGGCAGGCGCTTAAGCCGCTGAGCCGTCTCACCGGCCCCAGTCCAGGCTGGTCTTGAACTTGTGGCAATCCTCCTGCCTCAGCCTCCTGAGTGCTGGCATTACAGGCATGCGCCACCAGGACCGGCTTGTCTTACAGTTCTGGACGTTAGAAGTTCAAAATAAAGTGTCACATGGGTTAGTACTTTCTGAAGGCTATGAGGAAGGGCCTTTCTCCTTAGTTTGGGAATGGCTGTCTTCATGTTTGTGTTTTTCTTCCTGGAAGCACATTTTGTCTCCAAATTTTCCCTTTTCTGTGTGTGCTTGCTGGGATTGCCAACCTGCACACAGCCTTCAGGTCACCCAGAAGGAAGTGATATGATCTTCCTCAGATCTTTCCTGGGCGTGTATGTGGCCATCTAGATCCCCAGATACTGGAGCTTTTCAAAATTCCCTCTGGGCATCTCATTCCACAGCTTTTCCTTTTAAGATTTTTTTTTGTGTGTGTGGGTACCGGGGGTCGACCTCAGGACCTCGCGCGCCCACAGGTACCCGTGCCGCTGAGCAATATCACTGGCCCTTTTTTCGTATGTGGGTTCCGGGAGTCAAACTCGAGACCTCGCGCTTGCTAGGCAGGCGCTTATGCTGCTGAGCCATCTCACCAACCCTCCTTTTAAGATTTTTGATCAGCCTCATAAGTAAAAATATATATGGTTTTTTTTTTTTGTTTGTTTTTTGTTTTTTGAGACAGGGTCTTGCTATGTAGTTCACGCTGGTCTTGAATTCAGTATGTAGCCCACGCTAGCCTCAAACTCAAGGCAGTTTTCCTACCTCAGCCTACCAAGTGTGGGATTACAGGCGTGCACCACCATGCCTGCCTTTGGTCAGCCTCTTGTTGTTCAACTGGTATCATTGTCTTAGGCAACTGCAGTGTGAAACAGTTGCTACTGATTATTTTTGACAAATTCCCTGGGACATTGGGCTGTTTTCCTTGAGTGAGCTCTGAAGTCAAATAGAGACGAGTCTTGCCAGAAGATTTTCTAGAGAGCTGCCAAATAGGTCAAATAGTGACAGTTCTCTGGGGTTGGCATTTAAAATCCCTCCTCCCATCTTTGTGGATTGATATTATAAATACATTACCCATCATTGTGCTAAATAGCTCTTTTAAGTTTCTAAATGTTTTCTGTGCTTCATATAACTTTGTTATAAATAGGCCACAGATAGATTGAAGACCCCACTTGGAGCAGGCACAATCTTGTCAAAAGACAAAATTACAACAACTTTAATAAGATCTCAATTGGCTTTATTTACAGTTGTCTGTATTGGCAGCATGTCATTGCATAAAATAGAACAAGTGTTCAGGTGGGCTGAGCAGAGGAGGTTAGTTTTATACATAGAGAAAGGCTGAAAAAAGCAGGAACAAAAAATAAAAGGCAGACCAGTCATTTCAGAGTTATTTTTCTTGTAAGGTGAGAGACACAACAATAGAAAAATAACTGGTCAGTTAACTTCAGTTTACTTACTTTTGGCAAGGCTTAAAGAATGTAAGGATGGAAGCAATAGAAATTGGCTAGTTTGGGAATTTTAGCTTTCTCGCCTGATTCCTTGGAAGGTCAGGTAATAATTCTGTTTCGGTTTGGGGGTATGGAACTTTAGCATGGGTGACTACACTTTGATTTTTAGCCTGGTTTGCTGGGTCCTGGTATTGAGCTTAGTCCAAAACAGTAGCTTCCTATAATTTTTATTTAGCAGACTCAAAGTATTAACTTCTTTAAAAGTTACATTTCATTTTAATTTCTGTGTGACAGAACTGTGGGAAGGATGTCTCTCAGGTAGGCCTCCTTGGCACCTTGGAGAGCTATCTGCCAAGACTCTTCTATAATCTATCAGGACTCTGAGGATGGTGGTCACAGATGATTTATCTGGCTGTACAGAGTTCATACTACCATGCTTCCTGAGTGGTGACCCTGCCTGTCCTGTGATGAGGGAGTGAGGAGCAGACGAATCAGCGACTGTGTTCTAGCATGCGGATGTTCCAGCTGGAAGTTAGATTCTTAGAGAATACGCTAGGGCTTGCCTGCAAATTAGTCCAGAAGTCATGAGTTATATCCCTAGCCCCTGTAGGATCATTTTGAGTAACAAAGGATGCTCACATCACCTAGGAAATCCCTCCACATTTTAGGAGCTCTGTGCTAGGAATTGGAGACTAGACCAGATGTATTTTTAAATGTACAACACCTTGGTGTAGGGGTGCCTTTGCATGTGTTCCAGATGCTCTAGAGAAGTTTTTTATTTTAACCCTTTTAACTTAATTGCATATATATGTTTGTGGTTTTCCTGTTTACAGTCTATCAGAGGAGAAAGCAGCTTTCCCTGCAGCAAGGTGAGCATTTGAGCAGCACACACCTGACTGACAGGGACAGCCATTCTACTTTTTTTTTTTTTTTTTTGTACTAGGAATCAAACTCAGGACCTTGCACTTGCCAGGCAGGTGCTTGTGCCACTGAGTTATATATCCGGCCCAGCCATTTTACTTCTGGAAAGTCACCTGGATTCTGGCAGTTTGTCATGCTTTTGAGGCTCTTTGGATTAGAGGGGCTCACAGGCAGGCCTCTCTTCCCTCATGCTGCCCTGACAGAGGTGTAGAGATATGGGGGCAGTATCTTCTCCTTTAGTGACCTTGGTGGGAGGTGCTGGGCCTTTGGGAAGCCTCAGGTAATGACTGTGAGGTCCACTGGGAAGGCCTGAGTCCTTCTTACACTGTGGGAAAGGAAAGGATCAGTATAAAATGTGTGAGTTGTGTGATTAAACCAGGAAAGCTCCAGGAACATAAGTGGCACTATTTCCTTTTCACAAAACTGTGGTGACCCCTTCATGAGATTTTGTTGCATTTTAGGTAATTATGGGTTGGTAGATTCACAGTCATTTGAAAATGTAGGCATTGGTGACCAGGTGCTTTCTAGCTTTTTCAACTTAAATTTTCTTATTTACGCAGAATTAAATTCACTTTTTGGTATGGTTCTATGACTTTTTGATATTGGGGATGGAAACCACAGGCACTTTACCATTGAGCTGCATTCCCCAGCCCTTTTTATTTTTTATTTTGGCACAGACTCTTGCTAAGTTGCCCAGTCTGGCCTTGGGATCCTCCTGCCTCAGCCTGCGGAGTAACTGAAATTACAGATGTGCGCCACCACACCCAGCTCATTTCTGTGACTTGACAAGTGCATAGAGTCATGTGACCACTACCACAACCAATACAGAATATTTTTGTCATTCCTCATACTTTTTCTGGGGCTGCCCTTTTGTAGTCAAACCTCCAGTCTGTATCTGCCAACAGGCACTGGAATAGCACCTGCTGTTTAGCTAGTTCCAGAATATCTTATCAGTGGAGTTATATTCTAGGTAGCCTTTCAACCTGGCTTCTGACTTGATGTAATTCATCCATGTTAGTATGTGTGTGTAGGCCATTCTTACTGATGAGTAGTTCCCACCAGATGGTTGTGTCACAGTGTCACTCCATTCTCACTTGGGAGACACTGGCACATTTCCAGTTTTTAGTGATCAGGAATAAAGCTGCTATGAAGTTTGTGTATGATTGTTGGGATTGATTTCTCTTGGGTAAACACCTAAAACTAGGTTGCTGGTTAGGATGACAGGTGTATATTTAACTTGGATTGCTCTTGTATCTTTCTTGTTAATCTGGTGACCATGGAGGTATAGTCTGTTTCTGGGCTTTTTTCTGTCCAGCTGTGTGTGTTCATTTACACCACAGCATCGTGATGCTTTGAAGTCAATCCTCTAGCTTTGTTCTTTTCAAAAGAATTTTTTTTTGGTCATTGTAGCTCCTTTGTCTTTCTATTGAAATCTGTTTCTAATAGTCTCTTTTTTTTGTCTTGTTTTTTGGAGACAGGGTCTCATCATGCCGTTTAGGCTGGCCTTGAACATACCAGGCTGGCCCTGAATTCATGTTAGTCCTCCTGCTTCACTTCCCAAGTGCTGGGATTATGAGTGTGCACCACCATACCTAGCTCTAATAGTCTTTAGAGTCAGTATGGATTCCAATTAAAACTTCTACTGAAAGCTGGGTGTGGTGGCTCATGCCTGGAATCCCAGCACTTGGGTGGTTGAGGCAGGAGGATCACTGCAAGTTTGAGGCCAGCCTGGTCTACAAAGTAAGTTCAAGGCCAGCCTGAACTACATAGCAAGACCTTGTCTCAAAAAAAAAAAAAAAAAAAAACCTACTGAAATTTTGATTGGAGTGTTAATCTGTAGAAGATTTGGGGAGAATTGTATGTATGTGTCTCAAAAGAAGGGGAAAAATAAAGGACTGGGGAAATAGCTCAGTGAGATGGCCCTAGGTTCAAGCCCCAGTATTGCAGGGAGAGGGAGAGAGAAGTATAGATAGTGGGATTGGTTCAGGCTGGCTGGCTATGTACTCGTGGCATGGTGGGCCTTGGAGATGGGCAGCTGGGCAGTAAGGTAAAGAGTGGCTTTCACACCTGGTGGCTCTCTAGCAGGGCTGTGGAGGATGGTGTGCTCAGATGAGGTAAGGAGAAAAGATGCTAAGTATCTGGGAAAAGCAAACAGCAGGGGCCCAGCTCTGAGGCTGTAAGCCTTGTCAGCACTCAATGAGCATCCACTTTGTGTTGTAGTATTTTAACCACATCAGTATTGAGGATTCTCGGGTCTACGAGCTGACCAGCAAGGCCGGACTGTTGTCTCCATATCAGATCCTCCACGAGTGCCTTAAAAGGTAGGGTGGGTAGTGCCTCCCCTCCTGAGTCAGGTCATTTAGCTCTTCCTGGGCATCCCACATCCTCACTGGCTACTTGTCCCAAGGGGAGTCATTGCTCATTTTCCCTGGGGGCACTGTAGCCCCTTGGCCCTGGCTGTCAGGCAGAACCTTGTTGAATTGAAGCAAGTGTGGGAGAGTTCCCTCCTTATCAGCTGAGAAGCAGTTTTGGGAGAGGGTTGACCTTTCCCTCAGAGAGCATTTAAAAGACTTTCCCAAAACATACCTTCATAGAGGTCACCTTGTTGTCTTTGTTTTTCTTAAAGAAACCATGGAATGGGTGACACATCCATCAAGTTTGAAGTGGTTCCTGGGAAAAACCAGAAGAGTGAATATGTCATGGCATGCGGCAAACACACAGTGCGCGGGTGGTGTAAGGACCTGTCTCCTCCCCTGCTTCCTGTACAGGCTGATGTACTTTCAAATGATCACAGGGTGGGGTGGGGGTGGGGGTGGCCTTGTGCCTTTGTAGCTTGTTCCCCTGCTGTTGCCTGGTGTGAATCTTGAGTCCCAGCTGTGTGTGTTGGCTGCCACACATTTGCCTGAGGCTGGACTAGTGGTCATCCTGCCTGCATGTCTCCCTCCTGTCCTGTTCCTGCCTCTACTCTCCATCCAGCTCCAATCCCTGTGGTGGGAGGTGGGGCTGGCCTCCTGGAACAGCAGGCAGAGGTTCCTAGCAACAAACCAGCCACATCGCTGTCCCTTTGCATTCTGATCTCTGTGGGCATCATCTATATTCTGCCTACTTTTGTATCGGAAGAAACCACTTTTTAAAAGCTCAGTTAGAGCAAAGTGTGGTGGCACATGCCTATAATGCCAGTACTCTGGGAGGGTGAGGCAGGAGGATTGCAAGTTTGAGCCCAGTCTTGGCAATTTAGAGATTTAGTGAGACTTTATCTCAAAATAAAAGGGAATGGAAAGGCTAGCGATGTAGTTTAGTGTGAAAGTTGTGTATTTAATTTCCAGTACCAAAAACAAAAATGCTTACTTAAAGCCAGCTGTGGTTGTATACATCTGTGAGTCCCAGGTACTTAGGAAACTGAAGCAGAATTGCTTGAGGCTGCAAGTTCAAGCCTAGGCAACAAAGTGAGACCCCATCTCAAAAAAACTTACTTGTATAAGAAACTCCACATGACTATTATAAGGACAAACTAGTTTTGTGTAATAGACCTTGGGAAATTTCAGAACCACATCAGACCTGGGTGTACCTGCTGCCTATGGGCTTTCCCTGCACCCTGCAAACTACAGTACCCACCAAGATGGCTACTCAGCAGGTTAGGGCAGTGGGAGTCGCTCTGCTGAGCTGCTGGGAAGCATGGCCAACCTGAGTGCTGGCTTCCCTCTGCCTGCACAGTTGTCCTCAGGGAGGCCTTCTGCTGGAGTCTCCACCTGTTCTAGCTGGTGGCCATGGGCACTTACCTCACCTGAGCCTCCGAAGGGTTGTGGCTGAGTCTCGTTCTCAGGGATATGAGTCTTGGGTATCCAGAAGATTAGTGGAATGCTGCCCACTTCCTGGAGAATGCCCCAGTTGGCCCACAGGGTGCTGGGAAAGGGCAGAAATGGCAAGTACTCTCGTCTGGGTGAGTTGGCCATGTGAACACTAGATGTTTGTGACTCTCTCTCTCCACCTTTGCTCTTCCTTTTCACAGGTAAGAATAAAAGAGTTGGAAAACAGCTAGCCTCTCAGAAAATCCTTCAGCTGCTGCATCCACATGTCAAGAACTGGGGGTCTTTGCTGCGCATGTATGGCCGTGAGAGCAGCAAAATGGTTAAACAGGTAACTGGACTCCTCATCAGGAGCGCTGCTGCCCTCTTCTCTGCCTCTTGCCCCAGGGCTTGCGGTCAGGGTTGGAGTTTGGTAGCACTACTCTTTTTTTTTTTTTTTTGTGGGTACCGGGGGGTCGACCTCAGGACCTCGCGCGCCAGCAGGCGCCCGTGCCGCTGAGCGATATCACCGGCCCCTTTTTCGTATGTGGGTTCCGGGAGTCGAACTCGGGCCCTTGCGCTTGCCGGGCAGGCGCGTAAGCCGCTGAGCCATCTCACCGGCCCCTTTTTTTTTTTTTTTTTTTTTGAGACAAGGTCTCACTATGTAGTTCAGCTTGGCCTTGAACTCACTATATGTCCCAGGCTGGCCTTGGATTCATGGCAGTGCTCCTGCCTTAGCCTCCTGAGTGCTGGGATTACAGGTGTGCGCCACTGCACCTGGCTAGCAGCACTGCTGTTGCTCATGACTGCCTCTCTGCTGTGCTATACATGTGACTATACAGGCAGAGCATCAGGTCACCCAAAGCACACTTCCCTCCTGAACCTGCTCTCAGTGATTAGTAGAGTGTGAGTGTTTGGGAGTAGGGCCTAGGCCTGTCGCGATGTGACCTATGGGGAGGTAGCTGGAGCATAAGGTAGGGCTGCAGGGCCAGGCAGCAGAGGCTGGCAGTGAGCATGCCCTGGTGCTGAGGTGTGTGAGGTCTTGGGAGCTGGGCTGTCAGCCCTCCTTGTGGCGGTGTTCTCTTATATTTAGTTGAGGGCTCCCAGGGGGGCCTGAATAGTGTGTGTGTGCCACCTGTTTTGTTTTCATGGTTTTTGCCCAGAACTTGAAATATAAATCATTGCTTCAACCTAAGGGGTGGAGGGAAATACTGGGAGGTGAGCATTGACATTTTTCATTTTTTCCCCTAATGTTTGCAGAAACCATCTAGGTCATTGGTATCTCAGTCAGTGGAGGGTTACTAGGTGTGAACAGGTTGGGGCTACAGGTGGGGTGACCCCGAGGATTCTATGGGCCCTTGAACTATCCTCCTTTGGCTGAGCCAGGGGCCAGGAGCAACACAGTACACCTTGAGATTCTCTGAGACCATAGCCTGGGCTCTGTCTGTGCTCTGGGATTGGCAAGGAAAGGTCCAGGAGCCACATAGGGCATCCTGGTGTGTTAAAGAACTAAAGACTCAATCTCTTGCTCTTTTTTCCCTCCCTCCCTTTCCCTCTTCTCCCTCTCTGTCCCGCACCTGTCTTTCTCCCTCTCTCTTGATGGTGCTGGGGATTAAACTCAGGGCCTCATGCATGCTAGGTAAGCACTCTACCACTGAGCTATAGCCCCAGCCCCAGGATAGATGTTTTGGATAAACAAGTTAAAATGTAGGTAAAGCTTGCTTCTGTCTTTGCTGGGTAGTCCTGGGCTGGGATTGAGGGAGAGAAAGGAAGCCTTGCTTTGCCCTGTGGAAACCTCCCTCAGCTAGCAGGAGGGTAATCTCAGGCTGGCCCACGCACAGTGCAGGCAGAGCTCTGGCATCCCAAGGCACAGTGAGTACCCTCAGTCATGGCCTTTCAAGAGAACTGGCCAACGTCAGCTGATCCTGCTCTGTAAGTTGGGAATGGGGCAGATTTCAGTGTCTGGTGCTGCTGTGCTGGGCTATGTCTGGCCAGCAGTGTTCTGTCCTTGCTGGCTGTGGCCACCCTGTGGTCACTAATGAGGGCTCCTGGCACAATGAGTGCCTGGCTCCTTCCTTTGTCCAAGGCAAGAGGAGGGGTGGTTCTCTGTCCATAGAGGGGGCAGAAGTGGGTGGTGTGACTAGGAAGCTATGAACTACCCCCTACACTCCATTGCTGTCACCAAGCCAGGCATCATAGTGGGCAGATGTCAGGGTACAGTCAAACGTGGCTACTGCACCTGGTTGCCGTGTGCCTACTGAGCCCTGGTGCTCTCGGTTCATAGGGCCATGGGTTACACTGCTGCTAGGCAGTCCTGAGAGGGAGCTTTTGTGTTCCTCAGGAGACCTCGGATAAGAGTGTTATTGAGCTGCAGCAGTATGCCAAGAAGAACAAGCCTAACCTGCACATCCTGAGCAAGCTCCAGGAAGAAATGAAGAGGCTGGCTGAGGAGAGGGTGAGCCCTACCCCATGCCTGTGGTACCTTTCTGCATACAGCTGTGGAGAGACACTGGACCCCAGGAACCCATCCTTGACCTTCTGGCACCCAGAAATGCCTGTATCCTTCTTCCAGACAAGATTACCCTTTCTCTGAGGTCCAACATGTGTGATACTTTTGTGAAATGACTTTATTTTTAGTCAAGTTAGAGAGCTAGCAGGCCAGCCTACCAGCAGATGAAGGGCCTAGTGGATATAAGGTGACTATAGGTCAACTTGGAGCCAGTTGTTTGACAAGGCTAGGGGTGGTACACCAGTCAGATAGCCCAGGGAACTCCAAAGGGGCTCAAAACAGTTGAACCTGGGTAGGATTTAGTCCTGGTGAAGCTTTCTAAAACCACCATGGATGCCCCAACCCCATAGGGATCCTACCAGGCTGGCATTGTGTCCCCTGTCCCAAGACCCTGACCAGGTGGCTACTTACAACCTGCCTGGATTTTATGGGCTAGGAGCTTTTTTTAGTTCTGCCATCAGGCTAGGCTATATTCGAACCTTGAGGATTAGTACCTGTGCTGGTGGCCTACTCAGTCTGGGAAATGCAGTGCTTCTGCCCTCAGGTGAGTTGGCCTTTCCCTGGAGCTAGCAGGACTGTCCAGCCTTCCCCTATTGGAAGATGGATTGTAGGGCCCAAGGACAACAGGCCCAGGCTACCGTTACCCCAGCAGGGGAGAACAAAGGCTGGGGTGAGAGATATTCCCCTGGGGGCATGAATCCCAGCTTGTCACTATGACCTCACCCAAATTCTTCATTTCTAGGTATGTGCTGCAGGGAAGGGGTGGTGTTGAAGTGCTCTGCCTTAGTGTTTCTGCAGTCCTGGCCTGCTCCTCAGGCCTTCCCTCCTAGCCAGGCATCACAAGCACCAGAGCACAGGGGTCCCTAGTGTTCTCCTACTGGCCGGTCCCCATCCTGTTCCTGAATTAGCCTCTTAAGCTCTCCTGCCAGCATCTCTAACCTTCATTGTTTTTCCAGGAGGAGACTCGGAAGAAGCCCAAAATGTCGATTGTGGCATCTGCCCAGCCTGGTGGTGAACCCCTGTGCACTGTGGATGTGTGAGGTAGGCAGCGCTGGCTGGGGCATGGGGGCTGCCAGCAGTGCTGCCGGCAAATCAGCAGCCACGCGCCGCCTGCTCTGCAGAGAGGGGCCTCCAACCCAAGTTCCTTCTCTGTGGCCAGTGTACCTGGTCTCAGGCTCTGGTACATGGGGACAGCCATGGCCACATAATACACATATCAAGCAGCAGTTTTTCCCTGGAAGCTGCTCCCAGGTCTACATGGATGTGTTTCAGGATCACTTCCCAAGCGACCACACACATGAAAACTGATAGCTTAGACAGCTGTAGACCCTGCTTGTATGTACCTGATAGACTTTTTGTGAAGGTTTTCATGAATTTTGGTATGTAATATGCACTGACAAGAAATGATACTTGGATGACAGATGAGATGAAAAAAAGACAGCCAAGTCCTGTGGCCATGGCTCGCTTGTGATTCCAAGTGGCCCCTACACCCAGGGCTCCGTTGGAGCCAATGCAGAGGACCTGGTCAGAAGGTGCACGCAGCAACCCTGTCTCTTGCCATCTGCCTTCTGTCTTTTCCCCTTTTCTCTGAAAATGTTATAACAGAAAGGAGTATTTCAGACCATTTTGATTTAAAATAAACATAATTTTAGCACCAGAACTACTTTTCAGAGATTGTGGGCAAATCAAGGTGGCTATTTTCCAGTTGTGACCCATGTTGCTAATGAGGAGAGTATCTGGCCAGTGTCCCTGCGTGTCAACCTGGTCTGCTGCTGGGCTGCAGTCCACTTTTCTGATCAGATCTTTGTGCCCTGATGTCACCTCCCTGGACATGGAGGCCTCTGGCTTCACTGGCCTCCAGCAACAATTGTTTACAAAGATTTTTGCATAGTTGAGTCCATCTGTCTGTCAATTTCTAAAGCTTTTATGATATTTTAGAATTTGGAAACTTTTACAGTGAGACTAGAAGGTAGATTGGGAATCATGTATTTTAGCAAGTGGATTTGTTTAATGGGAATCAGGGACCTTCAGTGCAGTCTGTCATTGATCAAGTGCTGGCTAAATATGTGATGAATGGTTGCCCCTCCTAGTGATAGCAGCCTCCCTAGATTTCAAGGGCAGCTGCCATGTGCACTCAGGTTCAGCTGTCACATGTGCTCACTGGGTGGGCTCTGTGAATGTGTGTGGTAGAGGTGTATTCCTTCTCAAGCCCCAGGCACATGGGTGTTTTCAGGGCCCTGATGGTGATAGCCAACTGTGAGTGTATTTCCGGCATCTGTTCAGGGGACCACATGCTCATGGGCAAAAGCCCATCAGACACAGAAGCCCAGCATTGGGCTACACCCTCAAGTTCCACAAGATCTGCTTCTCACTGTATCCTGTAGATGGTGTTGATGGCACGTGCTGTTAGGAAGACAGAATGTTGGCTGTGCCCAACAGTGTATCTGTCCCTTACTGCCTGTGTGACTGAAGTTGGATTCTGTATTGAACTTGAAAAAAGAAATCCCTCTAATCAAATTGCTGTAACTAGACAGTTGCTTCTGTCTTGCCTCCTGTCTGCAGCTGTGAATAGTCATTTGCCCATGACTGTTGCCCTTAAAACCGCCAGACTCGCCATCATGAACCAAAGCTTTGTGCACATGTTACCCTAGAGGCCAGCAAACCTCGCTGTGGCCTTGCTGGTCCCAGGTGTTGCCACAACAGGTGCTCCATGCACTTGCGGTCTCTGGTGTCCTCTGTCTGCCACATGTGGCTGCAAGTCCTGTGTGCACACAGCCATGCTGTGGGGCCAGGGAGCCTATTATGCTGCTTCTGTGTGCTGGGCTTGTGGCTGTAGGGTAAGCCTTGATGGTTTGAATACATAAAGCAAACTGTCCAAAAGGGAATGGCTGCTGTTTCTTTCTTCTGACCATGGAAAGCTGGGGTTTGTGGAACCTCATCAGGCCAGAACTGTCCTAGAGTCTCCTGTGCACTGGAGTGTCTGCTGGACACAGCTGCCTCTGTGGGAGCTCAGCTACAACCCTGTGTGTACAGCCTTTGGCCACTACCTGGAGGTAGCCTCCCTCCTACACTGAGGGCCAGGTTAGCCACAGGAGGGTTTAGGAGGGACCTTCCCTCAGTTAGCTGCAGGGACAACCTTCTGCCCTGTGCTCTCTACCCTGGCATATCCAGTTTGTGCTTGGTCCTGAGATCTGTATTTCTGCCACCCCTTGGGGTTACATTGGCATTCTATTAAAAAGATCTTTTTACTGATTCCCCATACCCTTTAGAAGGGCTTGGAGAGGGTGGTGAGATAGCTCAGCAGCATAAGTGCCTGCCTGGCAAGTGCGAGGTCCTGGGTTTGACTTCCAGTATCCACATATGAAAAAAGGGCCGGTGATATCACTCAGCGGCATGGGCGCCTGCTGACACATGAGGTCCTGAGTTTGACCCCCAGTACCCACAAAAAAAAAAAAAAAAAGGGCTTGGAGAGCTGCTATGGCAAGCCCTGCAGTGACCCCAGTTCCTGTCCCAGCTGGGTACATTGTTGGCTGTACATTGTTGCCCAGACCTGGCAGAAGGATGCTAGCAGGGGCTGAAGGCCAGATTGGATGAAGGGCAGAGGTTTCCAGGCAGCGAAGATAGGGTTGAGGTACTCTGCTCACCCTGTTCCTTTGCACCCACAGTACAGACCAGAGCGAGGCCCCGGCATGCCAAAACCCTGGCTTTTAACACAGAAACACCCTTAGTTCAGCAGTTGTTTATTCTGTCTCACAACCTTGTTATTCCAGAAAGGATTTAGAGTAGGGGACATGCAGGCTACAGGAGTCCACCCCACCTTTACAACCACAGCCTGTGGCAACAGACTGGCTGGTCCTAGTGGGGCAGTTGAGCCTTTTGTTCTCTGATTGATTGTTTTCCTGAGCATCCTGGAATGAGGGAGGCTGCGGGGAGCCTGCCCAGCTTTTGCCCCATGATGGGCCCTGCTCAAAAGAGCTGGCTTCTGCCTCTCCCAGGGCCTAGGATGAGAGGTAGGCCCTAGTTTCCTATGGCGTATCATCAGGGAGCCCTGGTGGAGGCTGGGCTGGAGGGTCTTGGCATTCCAGGGTCCCTGTGCCATTGGGGTACTCCACCCTCTCGAACAGGATGAGCATCTCACAGTGTGGGGTCTGTGGGAACAGGTCCACAGCCATAGCCTTGACTGGTCGGAAGGGAGTGCCCTTCACCCGGTTGGATGGGGCCCTGCAGAGGCTGTGGTAAGAAGAGTGCCAAGGTGAGCCCCACAGGACCAGCCAGGGGGGTTCTATGGGAGGCAGGTGGCTGCTGGGCCCTGGTCTGCCCTAGACCCTTGTCCCAAAACTCACTCCACAAAGTTGCCCATGGCTGCCCGGGGGTTGCACGAGACATACAGGAGCCTCTTGAGGTTCTCAGCTCTACGGACAGCCAAGATCACCTTGGAATCTGAGAAGGCAAAGACACTGGCTAGGTCTACAAGGCCCAAAACCTCACAGCCTGGCAGGCCACTCAACATTGGTGTCCTCTTCCCTGTGCCACCTCCCCAAGTGGAAGCTACTCACGCAGGCCGGCTCGTGGTGGATCCAGGATAGCCACAAGTTGTTGGGAGACCAGTCTGCTCACCAGGGCAGGCACCAGGTCCTCTGCCCTCCCACAGTGGAACTCAACGTTGCTTAACTCTGGAGGTAGCACCATAGTTGTGAGTGGACCCTGGGGACCCTCCCTCTCAGGGCTAGCCCTAAGAGGAGATGGAGGAGCCTTGGGAATACACTGGCAAGGAGCTTGTTCTCCCTGTTGGGCAGCTGTGGTGCTGGGTCACACGGATCTAGGTTCTGTGCCCCACCTCCCAGTAGGCTCTGGGAACCATGGAGTGGATCCCAAGTGCAATGGATAAGGTACACAGCAAGACAACTATTGCACTCCACCTTGCCCATCTGCTCCACGGCCTTCAGGCTCTCACCATTGGCATGGGCGTTCACTCGTGCGTCCTCCACAGCCTCCTGGCTCAACTCAATCCCAATGACTCTCTTCACCTTCTGAAATGAAAAAGGCACAGACAATGCTCCCTGCCTGTGGGATTCTCAGATGAGTGTGAGGCACAGTGGGCAGCAGAATTGATGGTGAGCCTTTGAGCCTTGAAGCTGAGGGCCAGAGGGGCTTACAGGGTGGAGAGGGGGCATCCTCAGCCAAGGCAAGAGGGCTCACCTGGGCTACGGCCAGACCAATGGTGCCAGTGCCACAGCACACATCCAGCACTGTACTTCCCTTATCCAGCTGTGCCCAGTCCTGGATGACTGTGTAGAGCACCTCAGCTGCAGGTGTGTTTACCTAGAGGGTGGCCAAAGTGCCCTCAGGTACAGCCCAGAAGCAGGCCTGGCACCCCGATGCCCCCCAGATTCTTGGCTCCATCCTTAGAGCTAAGGCCTGCTTCTCTAGTACTAATGCCTCCACCCCACCTCTTCAATCCACATGATGTTGGTGACCACCTAGTCTCTTGGCCAAGATATGGCAACAACACTCCTTCCCGTTTACAAAAAGCTTTTCTCCTAATCAACAGACTTGTAGGGCCCCCTCCCCATGCCAGCAGAGGGTACCTCTGCCTCCCATAACTTAGGCTACGGCTTCTGGAGTCCTCTGGCTCTATATCCCAGCCCCAGCTCTGGCCCTCTTAACAGGTCCTTAGCTACTCCAAGTCCTTATAATTCCTAAAAGGGTCTCCCCTTACAGCTTTCCACAGCAGAGTGAGGTTGAAACAGTGTCCCCTACCTGGAAGAAGGCATGAGGGGAGATGCGGAAGGTCAGACCAAGCAGATCTTCCTGGATGCACTGGTCCCCAGCCACATGCTCCAGGGGCAGGCCCTCTTGGCTGGGGGTCTTTCTGTGGAAGGACAAAACTGTCAGTGTCACCAGCCCCTGTGGGAACCTATTCTGTCCCCACCTGGGCTTCTCACCGCTGTCCCTCCTCCACGAAGTAGAGGCAGGTCACTCCACTGGCCCTGCCTGGCCCCTCCATGAAGTGCTGTGCCAGTGAGGCCTTCAGCCCTCCTAGCTCCTCAGGGCTCAGTTTCTGGAGTAGATAGTACAAAAGGCCTGTCAGGTTATACTGAAGTGACTCTAAGCCAGATACCCTACCCAGCACAGCCAGTGGCCTGGTACCTGGGGGTGGAAGTAGGCAATGGCCATGGCCTGGCCTCGGCGGCTGGTGCGTACAGTCAGCTGCTTCCAGTGACCTTCATAGGTCTCGGGATCGTATGCTGAGTATGGGGTGGACCTGTGGGAGACATGAGTGGCTGTGAGCACTCAATGTCCACCACCAGAACTGGGGTTGCAGCCCCTGTGGTTTGTAACCAAATGGCAGGCACCCCAGAACTGCCTGGGTAAGAACCATGTCCTCAGCACTTCCCAGGAGGCTAGTCCCAAATCCTCACCGGATAAACTCCTGGAAGGCTTTCACCACCTGTTTGGTGGCCTCAGGGATGTGCACCGTGTCAAAGGGGGATGCCACAGCACATGTTCCACCCTTGTACTTGCCGAGCCGGCAGCCAACAGTATTGTCCTTCCCGTCTACTCCGATGCCAACTAGAAACTCACACTTATTTCGATACTCAGTCTGCAGGGAGAGAAGGAGCCAGAGAGAGGCAGCCAGACCTTACTGTGGCTGAACAGCACTGGTGCCTGGAGACATTATAGTAAGTGAGAGACACCACTTTCTCCATGCAGAGTAGCAGACAAAAGATGAGAGACAACTAATAGTCATGGGATGAGACCAAAGATCAAGAAAAAAAAGGGAGACAGGAAAGGAGAAAAGCAATACTTTTCAAAAACAAGATGATGTACTAGGGGTGTAGCTCAGTGGTAGAATGCTTGCTTAGCATGCTCAAGGCCCTGGGTGTGATCCCCCCAGCACTGCAAAATACAAAAAACCTGGAAACACAGATGGGGGTCTGTGGCCACCCCCGTCTAGCCTGACCTGCTGGGGTGATGGTCTGATCCCCTCCAGTGGGCAGCAGGCCTTGTTGTGCTTGTGCCTCTGTGTGAGCAGCCAGGGCAGCAGGGCATGGTTGGTGCTCCCAATTTCTCTGCAGGATGAAGCAGATCCATGGCTGGACTCAGCACATTGCCTCTCACCCACACTGGGCCCCTCCCTAGAGACCTCAGTATTCCCACTGGTAACAGGGACCTTACTGGCTGGCTCCCTGATAAACAGCTTAGACCCTGTGGTGGATGTCCCACCCAGTGCACAGGGCACATAAAGAAGCAGAGGATGCCTTGTGCCCACACTCACTTGGCAAGCCTTTGCAGCACCTGCTCACACTCAACGCGCTTTCGCTCCAGCTGCTCAGCATAGGGTACTGTCCAAAGCGGGGTCACAACGTCAGCAACTCGTGCTGCCAGTGGCTCAACCTCACCCTCCTGCTGCCTCCTCCTGGCCATGGGGTCAGCCTTGGGCCGGGCTAGGCGCACACTGAGTGGGCGGCCTTTCCAGAGGGCACCATGCAACACTCGCAGGGCTTTGTCCCGCTCAGCAGCGCTGCGGAATGTGACAAAGGCACAGGGTGGTTGCCCGAAGAGTTTGGTTTTGTGGGGCTGCAAGCCAAAGCGCCCTAAGAAGCGTCGGACATCGCTGAAGCTGGCATGGCGAGGTAAGTTCTGCAGTTCCAGCTTGAAGATCTCTGAGGTGAACAGGTCGTCCCTGATGTAGCTGTAGAGCCCTGGTTGACGCCCTGGTTCTACCGATGCCCCAAGCCCCTCTTTCTCCTGCTTCTCCTGGGCTGTTGGGGCTGCAGGGTTCCCCAGGGCACTGCAGCTATCCTGGCCGCAGTCCTCCATGGGCTTTGGGTCCTGCGTGGCAACAAGCAAGGACCAGGCTGAGAGCTGGACTCTGGGGCTTGACACCCCTCCCTCACCCCACGCTCCCTTTTCCCTCACCCGACCTCCATTAGTGCACCCTACACCCAGTTCCACTCCAACATGTCCACCCTCCTGCCCCCAATCCTATTTCCTTCTGACTCTTGTTTCGCACCGTTATTCCCATCTCTTCTCCCACAAGATTCTTCTTCTATCCCACTGCCTGCCACCCCATCCCCACTTCCGCCCCTTACTTCGTTGTTCATCTTCTCACTCATCATCTGGGCCGTCCGCCGCCTGGAATGGGGATCTCCACGAAGGCTGCCTCGGGGCCTTGTCCTGGAACTGTCGCACGCCAGGTGCTCTAAGAGCAGGTGCGACGCGGGGAGGGCACCTCTGGCCTCCGTTCCAGGCAGGATTCGATCCCCAAGCGCTCAGCATGGAGCTAAACCGCCCGCCCGCCAGGGGCCCGCTCCGGGCGATCGCCGCACCCGGCCCTCTTCAGTCGGCCAGTGTGTGCCTCCCGAGCCGAGAGCTTCTCTATGGTCGCGATTTCCGGTGACGCCATTGCCATGTGCCGGGTCAGATACCCCCCCCACCTCTTTTCACTAGCGCAGGGGCACGCCTCCGGGGGAACGGAAGTGCGCGCGGGGACAGCCGGGAGAGCTCCCGCTGCTGATGGGCGGGCCGGGCATGCGCCGCGGGCATTTTGGCGGGAAGCACTGGGCGGGCCGGACAATGGGAGTGTCCGCCTCCTGAGCCAATAAAGCTGCGCTGGTTTTGAATCACGGCGCGTTTCCCGCCGCCGGGGTCAGGGGTCGGGGTTCGGGTCGCTGGGCGGAGGGAAGAGCGGGCGGGCTGGAGACGCCGGCGCCAGACGCTGAGGAAAGGAGCTACGAGTAGCCACCTAGAGGCCGCGGAGTCAGCAACGACCGAGTGGCCGAGCCGCCGCCGCCGCGCCCCCATGGCGGCCGCCAAGGTGCGGCCCGAGGGGGGGGGGACTGGGCGGGCGAGCGGGGATCGAGGGGGCTGGGGCGGCTGTGGGCGGCCACGTGGGCGGCCCGTGCCTCCCCCTCCAACCCCCGTCGGTGATCGGACTCGGGGCCTGTTGAGCTCGGAGTTCGGGCGCGTGGGGCCCGAGGGCTAGCGGCCTGTGGGGTTGGGGCACGTGGGGTCGGGGCACATGGGGCCTTGAGGCGCAGGTTCTGGGGTCGCGGGGGCTGTGGGATGCCCGCGTGACCTTGGGGTGGGTCGGAGAACAGTCATCGCCACGCAGGGCGGCCCCTCTCACAGGGGATCGGGGCGGGCGACTAGTTTTCTCCGGTTCGGCCCACGTTTACGGGCTTCCCACTAGGACTTTACATCCCTCCCTTGTGTCGCCCACGCAGCCCTTCATTCATTCGGTCCTTACATCTGGAACAGCCACCAGCTTCTGTGGCGGAAGCTCGAGTTTCTGGGTGGGAGAGAACGGGTCATGGATGCGCAGACCCAGGGCGGGGGTGGCTTTGTTGGCTGCTGGTGACTGGTCTGGTGCTGGCCGCAACGGAGCCGCAGTGCTGTGAAACCAAGGGAAGAGCAGCGAAGGTCTTGTATTTACTTTTTCCATCTGAGTTTGATAGCGAGTCTAGGATTTCTTCTGGATCACGAGTTAGACCTAAAACATGACAATTTATGCCCCCAAATTCTCTAAATTGGGCCAGAATCTTACGCCTTTTGCTTGTGGAACTTTGCTTAGTGAGCTATAACTTCATTTTTCAAGCCACGGTAAGATTGCTGGGAGAATTGTGAATTCTGTGTAAATACTAGCAGTCCATAGCAACTTGTTATCCTTGCAGTAAGCAAGAGCTTGGATATTTCACAGATCATTGGTTACATTTTGCTTTAAGACTAACACTCTTGAGTTCGTTGTTGTTTTTTCATCTTCACAGAGGGGAAACAGGCTCAAAGAGATGAGAGAGTTTCTCCCAGGCTATTCTGCAAGGAGTCTGTGAACGGATCTGACTGACTTTGAATCTAGGGGAGGGTTGCTGAAATCTGGGGTCTTGCTTCATTCTTATTTTGTGATTTTTGTGGAGCTGACACAAATGCAAATCTTTGCTAATGTGAAAGGCTGTGTGCTTAATTTCCAATTTGGGTGAGGCCTGTTCTTGATGCCATTCATTCACTATTGGGGATGCCCACTGTGGGCGCTGCTGAACTCTGGCTGCAGGCCAAGTCCACAAGCTAGCAATGTCAGTTCTCACCTTTCTTCACAGGATACTCATGAGGACCATGATACCTCCACTGAGAATGCAGACGAGTCCAACCATGACCCCCAGTTTGAACCAATAGTTTCTCTTCCTGAGCAAGAAATTAAAACGCTGGAGGAAGATGAGGAGGAACTTTTTAAAATGTAAGTAGGTTGATGTTGCCCCAGAAATAGGTATATTTGGCACAAGGTCAAAATTATTAAAGACAGTAAAAAAATAGAAAAAAAAGGGGGGGCTTGATTCCCATCTCCAATCTTCAATAAAGCAGCAGGTTTTTTTTTTTTTTTTGTGGGTACCGGGGGGACGACCTCAGGACCTCGCGCACCAACAGGCACCCGTGCCGCTGAGCGATATCACCGGCCCCTTTTTTCGTATGTGGGTTCCGGGAGTCGAACTCGGGCCTTCGCGCTTGCAAGGCAGGCGCTTAAGCCGCTGAGCCGTCTCACCGGCCCCCAAGCAGCAGGTTTTTGCAGGATATGCATCCTAGGGTGACCCAAATTTGTGCTACCTGCTTTTCTTCAAAGCCTGCAGTGCAGAATGTCCAGTTCTGATCACTCCGACGTGTGATAATGAGTATCTTACACTATATAAGCTTTTTTCTTTACTTCCTCAAGAAGCCAGCCAGACTGGGAATGGTGTCTTCTGTTGGCCCAACTTAACCAAGGCTGCTTGAAGAAAGGGGTGTGTGATGGCTGACCCCATTGGAAATTCACTTGACTAATCTTTGCTGGGTGTCCCTTGCTGGCCTTCTTGCCACCTTGCCTCCAAGAATTCACAGTACCCTTCCCTTGGTTGAGCAGGGAGTCTTAATTGGTTTTGCAGCTTGAACTGTGTTTCATTGTGGTTTTTGTTGCTATAACTGGACATCATAGAGTGGGTCATATTAAAGAATAGAGGTGTATTTAGCTTATTCTGGAGGAAGTCCAAGAGCATGATGCCAGCCTCTGATGAGGGCCTCACGTTACAGTTTAAGGTTATGGAGGGCCATGGTGAAACAGAGCCAGTTAATGCTTGGTTGGTTCTCTTCCTCTTATAAAGGCATTAATGGCATCATGAGGGCCTCTTCCTGTTGATGTCATCTGATCCTTTTTACCTCCCAGAGATCCCTATTTCCAAATGCGTGAATTTGGGATTAAAGTTTTGTTTTGTTTTTGTTTGTTTGTTTGTTTGATTCAGGGTATCATTATGTAGTGCAGGCTGGCCTCAAACTCATGGCAATCCGATCCTTCTGCCTTAGCCTCCTGAGTGCTGTCACCATGCCCAGCAGTATTAAAATTTCTAATATATGAACTTTAGAGGCACATTCAAACCGTAACAGATGACTTTAGCAATCTCAAGCTTATGAATCACCTACTTAATGTCTTTCGTGCACAAAATAATGCCTGGAATTACAAGGAAAATGGGTGGTGACTCAGGTACAAAGGTCCCCCTCCTTTTTTTTTTTTTTTTTTTTGAGACAGAGTCTCACTGTGTAGCCCAGGCTGGCCTTGAACTCACTATGTAGCACAAACTGACCTCAAACTTGTGGCAATCCTGCCTCAGCCTCCTGACTGCTGGGATTACAGGTGTGCACCATCATGCCCAGCTCAAGGTTCCTTTTTAAAAGTTACTCTACACATGCTACCTGGCACCTTCAGTGAAGAACTGCAGTGGCAAGTGTGGTTTTGAAGCAAGCTTTGTGTCTTGGGATATCACAGCATCACAGAGATTTTGGCCTGTTGCCTACACTCAGAAACTAGTGTACTGGAAACACTAGATTAAGTTACACATTAGTGAAAGTAAGGTTGTTTTTCCTAGGAAAACCCCTTTTCTCTTTGAAGCATGTCTAAGATGTCAGGTTATAGTTTGGCTGTTCTGAAAGAAGTGGGCTGGAGAAGGAGGCCTAGGCAAGAAAGAAGAGCTGCAGGTGCCTCTGGTCCCAGGGGTTGGCAAGACATTTCCTTGAAAACACTGGATCACTAGGTTTCTGTTCCACCTAGGGGATGCTGCAGCCCCCCCGGGGGGGTTAGTGGCTCCTCCCTAGGGTGACATGGTATTTGCTTCTGCCATCTCTGCCCACATGGGGTGAAATGTGCTCCTATTTGGACAGGAACTCTTGCTGTGGGGCATGAGGTCAGCTGTTTGGGCCCTTGGGCCTCCTGTAACGAATCTTGTTGAAGACATTGTCTCCCTTGACAGAATTGAGTTTGAAGAAATGGAGAGTCTTAAGCAGAAGAGGGATAGGCAGGGCTGGGTGTGCGGCGAGAAGGTGTTGGCCTGGTCTTGAAGACAAGACTGGTTGGATTCACTGCCAGGTCCTGGGTCCCTAGATCTCTGGTGGGAGTGAAGTGCTGTTCCTGGGTGGTGACCCAGGCCCTGCCTGCCCAAACAGGCTTGGTCCCTCTCCGTGTCAGGGGCTGTGGGGGGAAGAGGGACATCTGTCTCTTCCTTCTTGAAGGAAGGCCTGGGCCTGTGGAGGATGAGTCGTTCACCATGACTCTTTATTGTATGGGGTGCTCTTGCATGGTGACTGGGATGCCCAGCCCACTGAGGGCTTCTTTAACCACTTTGGGCACGTGTCCCTTTGAGAGGTCACATTTCTATTACGGGGAATCTATGTCTTTTTGGCTGTGAAGTAAAA
This sequence comes from Erethizon dorsatum, assembly GCA_028451465.1. Taxonomy (NCBI): domain Eukaryota; kingdom Metazoa; phylum Chordata; class Mammalia; order Rodentia; family Erethizontidae; genus Erethizon; species Erethizon dorsatum. The sequence continues at coordinate 98,281,191 of CM051830.1, read as the reverse complement.
ACAACCTGGAATTTGTTGGGCTGTTGTGCTCGTTTGGGTGGTATTTTCCCTAGTATTTTTTGGAGCCTGAAGGAGAGAGAGGGTGTTTGTAGAGACGTGTGTGTTTAATGCATGAAGGACAGATGTTCTTTCTGATGAGACATTTAGGGTGTGCAATCCCCTCTCTGCCGTCTAAGCACTCATTTAATGGTTTTTCTCACAGGCGAGCAAAGTTGTTCCGATTTGCTTCAGAGAATGATAGCCCAGAGTGGAAGGAACGAGGCACCGGTGACGTCAAGCTCCTAAAGCATAAGGATAAGGGGACCATCCGCCTCCTCATGAGGAGGGACAAGACCCTGAAGATCTGCGCCAACCACTATAGTAGGTTGACTCTGGGATTGTGTCTGCCTCTGAGCCCTGCACTCTGGGGAGTGGTGCTACATGCAGAGCATGTTTGTGTTGCTTGTTGAGTTTAAAATAAGAACTGTGTTTTTCACGTGTGCCTCTGAACCAAGAGCAAGCCTGTGGTGGAGCTTATAGTGTGGGGTGTAGCCAGGAATTAGCAGCAGTGGGTCCTCTCTGTTCTGTTAGTCTGCAGCTGCCAAGCAGGCTCCTGGTGGGTTCTGTGTTCATATGTGCATCTTGGACTGTCCCTTGGTGGACTGCCTAGTGCCAAGTCTGTTTTCTGAGCATAATTTGTCAGACAGGGCAGAGACCCTTGTCCTGGGCACAGAGGTGATTGCAGGTAGGGACTGGAGTTGAGTGTCCCTTAAGGATGATATGGAAGGGTGCGTAGGTCTGAAGTGGCATGAGAAAGACCTCAGTCCCACCCTATACCACGGTTGCCTCTTTCTTCTTCTAGTCCAAGCCTGAAGAACTTCCTAGGAAGCTGGCTCTGGTCTGGTTGGGTTCCTGGATAGTTACTGTGAGAGCTTTGGGTGTCTGGGCAGAGCTGCTGACATGGCCAGCATTGCTTGGTACCTATCATGGGCCCTCAGTGGATGGAGAGGGTGATCATGGGTGGAGGCCAGGCCAAGTAGGATGTGGGAGAGATACGGAATGGTCAGCATGCAAGAACCCCAGTGATGACCATGTCGGCCTATGGTGGACAAGATCCTTGAGCTCTTGGTTTCAGCTGTGATTATTGAGAGTGGTCAAGGGGGCCATTAGCCACCTGGAGTCCCTGGAGACTTCTGCCAGGGGAGGGGGACACTGACTAGGCACAGGCACCAGGGACACTCCTGGTCTTTGGGAACCTTCCTGGTGAGTTGTCACCTTCAGGGCTATCTGCAGACAGCCTTTCCTTTGAGGGCAGCTCCCTGTTTGGTGTTGGACTTGTCTCCACTCAGCTCCCCTTGGGTCTGTGTGGGAGCTAAGGGGTTCAGGAAAAGTGTATTTATTTTGGGGCATAGCTGTGTCTTCTGTGACATTGAAGTGTCTCTTGTGGGACACCTGGTGTCTACTACTTGTGTCCTCATCCCCCAGGGGTCTTTTTAGACTGTAGAGGGTTGAGTGGTTGGGTGGCCTGACCATGTGCCCTCTGGGTGATGTTCCTGCTTCTAAGCTTCTTGCCTTCCACTGCCGCCCATCTTCCCATTGGCCAGGTCCCTAATGGTATTGATGAGTGTATATGTAGCCACATGTTGAGTGCTGTTAGGAAAGGCTGGCCCCCTTGGCCTGTACCTTGATGTCTGACATGGGGCCTTGGGACTGCACAGCCAGGGTTTGGACCAAGGGGCTGGGATTGGGCTGGAGCTGCTTTTAGAGGTTTGCATAACATTCAGACCTCATGGGACTTTGTCTAGGCCTGGTTCTCAGACCCTAAACTGGCTCTGTGTTCCCTAAAGTGGGCCTGTGAGTGGGGCATTCTGGCTGCAGGGTGGCTGGGCTGGCCTCCGTGGCCCTCATCATCCTCATAGTCTTTCTCTCCCCATAGTCACGCCCATGATGGAGCTGAAGCCAAATGCTGGCAGTGACCGTGCCTGGGTCTGGAATACCCATGCTGACTTTGCCGATGAGTACCCCAAGCCGGAGCTGCTTGCCATCCGCTTCCTAAATGCTGAGAGTAAGCAGAAGAGGGTGCTGGGGACCTTCCTGACTATGGACTGCCTGCCTGCCTGACAGTGCAGTGATTTAATTGCAAACAAATGCTTTGCTTTATGGGGAAGCTGACAGTGATTGAGGACAGTGCTGATCTGCTGTTAAATTCCAAGGTATCTGCTGAGCTGCTGAACAAGTGTCCACTGAGCAGCCTTGGGCCTGACACTTGGTTTGCTGCCCAAACTCCAGTTCCTACTGGGCATGTAGACCCATTGCAAGGCCAAGAGTGATGATGTCCTCTTACAGTCACCTGGGCACCAGTAATCAGCAGAGATCCACAAGCCCAGGGTGACTGATCTGCTCTGGTTTCTTTCCCATTTGGATTGTCAAAAGCTGTGCCCAGCAGATCCTGGAGGAGTTGGTGTGTGCTGTGGACAGCACCCCATTGGCTGATGGTATGGTGCTGAATGAGCCTCACCCTTGCTCTGGGAATGGGGCTGTCCACCAGCCCTTCTAATACAAGGAAATACCCCACCCCTTGGTTGCCAAATTGTTAGACTAATGGAGGTGGTTCAGCACAGCAGTCAGCCTCAGGAGGGACTCAGTAAATGGTCACTGCAGGTGTCAAATGGCTTGGCCCTTCTTTGGGTCAGAAATTGCCATGGGACAGGGCCCTTTCTGAATACTGCCTTTTCAAACCCTCCAGGATATATCTTTTGCATGGTCAGGGCTCTTAGGAAGTCATTTCTCTTCTTTCCACAGATGCACAAAAATTTAAAACAAAGTTTGAAGAATGCAGGAAAGAGATTGAAGAGAGAGAAAAAAAAGGTGACATGTGGAGGGGGGGGCGGCTTCCTTGCAGACTCACTCTGCACTTGGCTGTAGCCTCCAGGCAGGTGCTTTTTCCGTCTGCCAGAGAATCATTCCAGGGAGTTGTGGCAGCCTTGACCTGTCAGAGGGGCAATGCAGCTTCTTGGGGACATAGAATGCTTCTTGGTAGGCCCCCAAGCTCTGCTCATTGTCATTGCCCTCACATCACTTTAGTCCAGGTAGCCAGTTGAGTCATGACTCTCTGGAACCTGTGACAGGCTAAAGGTACATTGAGATGGTCCTCATTTTCTTAGAGAACTCAGTTTCTTGCTCCTCAGATGGTGGCTGCTATAGTGGGTGACCACATGTCACTGAACCTCCCAGCAGGAGTGGCCAGCAGCATTTGCTGGTACCTCTGAGCTCAGCTGGGAAGAGTGAGTGGCGGTTGATGCTTAGAATGTGGTGGCTCCTGAACTTGGCTTGGAGCTTAGTCTCCCCTTGGAGCTTAGTCTCTAAGAAGCTAGACTTCTTTGCTTTTTCTTTTGCTCTGCTTACTTGTGCTTTGTTTAGCAGGACTGGGCAAAAATGATAATGTGGAAAAAATAGCTGAAAAGCTAGAAGTGCTCTCTGTGAAGGAGGAGAACAAGGACCCTGGAGAGGAGACCGAAGAGAAGTCGGAGAAGCAATGAGTCCTCTTAACTTCTCTCCTTTTCCTTTTTTCTTTTCTTTTTTAAATTTCGCCCTCCCCCTTTTTGTTTTATTTTTAATTCTGTTTTGTTTCTACAAGGGACTTTATATAAAGAACTGAATTCCAACATTCAGGCCATTTTTTTGTTTTGTTTTGTTTTTCTATGTTTTTACCCTATTGAAGATGACTTCAGAAAATCCATTCCCCAGTCATGAAAATGTACTGTGCTAACTTTCTTTTCCATAGTGGAAACACTTATTTATAGTCATCAAGAATAGTAAATAAAAAATGCATTTGAAACCTGGACCAGGTGGCAGGACTTTGTGTGTGGTGCCACATGGTGAGCACTGATGTCCTGCTAGCTCCTGGGTGCTCGCCTGTGTGCCTTGAGTGCATGTCCAAGTCTATCTGCAGCAGTGGCAGCTGGTCTCCACATCACCACAGCTTGATTTCCTGGGACACTCCCTCACATTGCTGAGGTTGTGCACTTGTCTTGCTGAGGCCTTGGACAACTTCTGTTGCTTTAGGTTGTTTTGGGACAGTGTCTGAACAGTGCCAGGGCTGCTTGGTGGGCTGGGCACCATGGGCTCATAGCTGAGAGTCAGTGCTCAGGGCTGAGGTGTGCATTGCCTCTGTGAGCCACTGTTCTGCACTGTGGTGAGTGGAGGTAGGCTTTGCATTTGTGTGTGCTGGGGACAGGAGGACCACCAGAGTATATTGGCTTCAGTATAGGAGGTAAAAGCCAGCTGAACAGGCTTTGGCCAGTGTTGGTTTTGGTTCCCCCTTGTGGGGAGAGCAGTCCTTGTGGCCCTTCTGTGGGAAACCCCTGTCAGATATCCTGCCTCATCAGAAAACTTCATTTGGGCTCTGGACCTCGTGGGCTTAAAGTCTAAACTCAGCATTGTTGGGATTGTAGGATGTTCACAATAGCATCAAAGAGACATTTTCAAGGGTGCCATTTGGGAGTCAGAAAACAGGTCTCTGTAGATAACATTTTAAGGAGAGAAGAGTTTTCAGTGTATGACAGGCCTTTTAGAGTATGATCTTTTTTTTTTTTTTTTTTTTTTTGTGGGTACCGGGGGGTCGACCTCAGGACCTCGTGCACCAGGAGGCGCCCATGCCACTGAGCGATATCACCGGCCCCTTTTTCGTATGTGGGTTCCGGGAGTCGAACTCGGGCCCTCGCGCTTGCCGGGCAGGTGCTTAAGCCGCTGAGCCATCTCACCAGCCCCTAGAGTATGATCTTGCTGTCTTAATGTGCTGTGGAGTAACTTGAGAGATAGGGCTTTGGGGACCTGGCTACAAGAGGGCCTTGATCATGTCTCCTGAGGCAGTTTGGCATCAATACCTAGTAGAAGCGCTTTATAGTGTGGCTACCTGCTCATTGCTCTTGTTCGCCACCTATCAGCCTGTGTCCTACCAGCTAACTCCTGTTGTGTCTTATCCTGTTTTGTCACTGTGTATCTTGTTGAAGCACTAGTCCTTGGTCTCTCCAGGGGTAATACATTTCCAAATGCAACTGTTCTTGGGTTTTTGTTGTTTTGTAGATTGGTTTGGTTTGGTTTTTTGAAACGGTCTTGCTACATAGCTCAGGCTAGCATTGAACTCACTGTGTTGCCAAGGCTGAGCTTAAACTTCAGATCTTCCTGCCTTAGCCTCCTAAGTGCTGGGATTAACAAGCACATATCAGCATGCCTGGTTTTAAGGCTCAGTTGACTTCACTGGCTGCTGTGTTGTGTCCTGCCTGCCAGGGGCCTTGCAAGTTGTTTCTAGCAAGTTGGCAGCTTGGTTGGGTTCTTTCCACCCCAAGACAGGAGGCTCATTTGTACATATGACAAGCTCCTGATACATTGGAATTGTGGCACAGTTTACCACAGGTGGCTCCTCACTGTGCTGTACTCCCCGTAAACTCCACTCTAGGCCAGTAGTCATGGCAATCAGGTGACACATGCTCTTGATCTTTCTCAAGAAAAGCCCTTGGCTGTTAGATACCCCTTTCAGCATGGAAGGGATGCTTAATAGTCTCTTTGCTTTGGGTTCCAGTGACTCCAGGCTGAGCCCTTTCACCTTGGGGAGAAAGGGGAGTCCCTGGTAGCAGAAAGACATGTGAGAATTGCTGGGACACTGCTGTCCTGTGCTTGTTGGGTACCGTTAAGGAAGTGGTTTGCTGATACTGCAGGAGGGAGGTGAGTAGAGGCCTGAATCCAAACATGAGTTGTGTTGACCATGGTATAAGTTGAGTAAGGACAACAGCAGCGGCTGTGTAAGCCACCTAGCTTGGCACATTTCCATGTGGGCTTCCTTTGACAGAGGTCTTAACTTTTGCTGGAATTCTTACAAGAAATGCATTGATGTGTGGCAGTCCCACCTTTCCCACAGTGATATTCCAAGACCCCCAGTGGATGCCTGAAACCTCAGGTAGTATCAAGCCCTGTAAAACACTAGATTTTCTTCTATATGTACCTAAGACAAAGTTTATGAATTGGATATAGTAAGAGATTAAAAACCTTAATAGAGGGCCGGTGAGATGGCTCAGCGGCTTAAGCGCCTGCCCGGCAAGTGCGAGGGCCCGAGTTCGACTTCCGGAACCCACATACGAAAAAGGGGCCGGTGATATCGCTCAGCAGCACGGGCGCCTGCTGGTGCGCGAGGTCCTGAGGTCGACACCCGGTACCCACACACACACAAAAAAAACCTTAATAGAATAATTATAACATGTAATAAGTGAATGTAGTTTCAAAATATATATTTTTAAAAGGCTATTATAGGACCGGTGAGATAGCTCAGTGGCATAAGCGCCTGTCTGGTAAGCGTGAGGTCCTGAGTTCGACTCCCGGAATCCACATAAAGGAAAAAAAGGGCCGGTGATATTGCTCAGCGGCACAAGCGCTTGCTGGCAAGCGCGAGGTCCTGAGGTCGACTCCTGGTACCCACATTAAAATATGAAATAAAATAAAAAAGTCTATTATAAAACATTAACTGCCAGACTACCAGACTAAAACACACAAAACAACTATACTAAATCAAGGTACACTTTTAAATATACTAGCCATACTGGATTACAATAACTTTCCCTTTTTTTTTTTCCCTATCGTGTCATGAAAATACCTTGTACTGTAAATCTTGGCAACTTACGTGTACTTTTTTTTTTTTAAGACAAGGTCTCACTGTAGTTCAGGCTGGCCTCAGCCTCCTGAGTGCTGGAATTACAGGTGTGTGCCACCATGCCCGGCTCTTATTTTGTTTTTTGAGACAGTCTTGCTACCTAGTTAAGGCTGGCCTTGAAGTCTTGGTGGTCCAGGCTGGCCTTTAATTTGCATTGATCCTCTTGCTTCAGCCTTCCAAGCGCTGGGATTACAGGCTTGTGCCGCCATGCCCAGCTAATACTATTCTTTATCTTTCCTAATTAATTTGAAACTTTCACTTTTTCACTTAAAGGAAGCTGTTGGACCAGCATCACTATCCTGTACTTTGGAGTAAAGTAAAGTAAAGTAAAGGTAACTTGAAAAGAAGCACTGCCATAAGAAGGCTACTAAGTATCAAGTGAGCAAGTAGATACAGCCTGGGTATCTTGGGCTAAGGGAGGATTTGCATCTTAGGGTAAGAGCAAGACTGCAAGATTTCACAGTAAGAACAGTACTACACATTCCAAAAAACAACAGCACATGGCTGGGTGAGGTGACCTACATCTATAATCCCAGCAATCTGGGAGTTGGACAAAGGAGTATTGCGAAGGAACCCAGTCTGGGTGAAAGGTCCCCCATGATGGAGTCTGAGCCTCCTTTGTTCTGGGCTGCAGAAGGGCAGGAGCAAGAGCAAGGCCATGGATGAGGTGCTGTTCACCTGGAAAGGTGTTTTTTTTTTTTTTTTTTTTTTTTTTTGTGGGTACTGGGGGTCGACCTCAGGACCTTGCGCGCCAGCAGGCACCCGTGCCGCTGAGCGATATCACTGGCCCTTTTTTCGTATGTGGGTTCCGGGAGTCAAACTAGGGCCCTCGCGCTTGCCAGGCAGGTGCTTAATACCACTGAGCCATCTCACCCGCCCTGGAAAGGTGTTTGTGACCTAGAGCTGAGGGAATGTGCATTCTGCTTGCCATTGTGTACAAGGGCCTCAGTGCTGGGAGCGCCCTCCCCACCCTTGTGCTGGGGCTTCTGGAGTGGGACCACCTGCAGAACAGAAAGCTCACCACCAGCATTTATACTGTTGGATAGCTAGCTGCATTAAGGTACTGGGTTCCCTGTAACAGCCCACAGCCCACCCTGAGGACCTGGCTGAGTGCTTCATTAGGCTCACAAGGCAAAGATTGGCCTCCAAGTCAAGAAACAGACTTGTGGCAATGTGGCAGAGAGGAGGTGGCTGGCTGCTGGATATCGGGTCTTGGATACGGAGGAGCAGATGCCCAGGGAGGGTGAGAGTGCCCAAGAATCCCCACCTAGGGTAGGCGCTAATGGGCCTGGGTTTGGGGGAGGGTGCTGCTGGAGTGGCCAAGACAAGAAACCTTTGCTGCGAGAGGCTGTGGAGGTTGATGGAAGTTCCCACTCACAGAAGGCGCTGCTGCTGCCTGGCAGGAGAAGCCAGTGCAGGTGCCCAGCTGGCCTGCCCACATCTCAGACGTTCTCGGACACCGGTCCACCTTAAGCGTAGCGGCCACGGCGCTGGCGGGTGGGATTTCCTGCAGGATGCGGGCCTGCGCACCCGGCCTATTCCAGGTCGAGGCGCTCTCAATGGGTCACCCTGCCTCAGGGAGGCGCCCCTGGGTCTCCTACTGGCGTTGGCTCTGAAGTTTGCAAACTGGCCGAGGACGCGGAGGGACCTGCGGCCAGCTGGCAGAGTTCTGTCCAGCCCAGTGCACCGAGGGCCGTGAGGTGGGCAGAGCTGATAAACAACCACTGTTCCCCTGCAGTGTCACAACCCCCACCCGACCCTCGTGACCGTCAGAGCCTGCAGATGAGAGCAGTTTGGCCCAGCCCGGGAATAGCACGGAGCAAGGCCGTCAACCTGCCTCAGGACTGCCAAGCAGTGTTTAGGGGAAGAAGCTATGTAGGGAAATGTCTGTACGAACAGGCCTAGGACGGAACCAGGCCAGAGCCTGCGGACCCAGACCCCGCGGTTCCGAAAGTCTGAGGGCGGGGCTGCGAGGAAGGGGCCAGCCGGTCCGGAGTCCCGCCCCCCCCGTTAGCCCAGTCCACCTTAAGGGGCGCGCTGACATCAGCGCGCCGCCGCCGCCGCCGCCCGTGGGGTGGGATTTCCTTCGCCGCCGCCGCCGTCGCCGCCGCGGATCCTGCGCGCGCCCGGCCGCCCGCCCGACCCCGGCCCGACCCCGGCCGGCCCGCCCGCCCGGCCCCGGGGAGGGATGCCGCGGCGCGGCGCCCAGGATGCCCCGCAGCCCCGGGACGCGCCTCAAACCCGCCAAGTACATCCCGGTGGCCACGGCCGCCGCGCTGCTGGTGGGCTCCAGCACCCTCTTCTTCGTGTTCACGTGAGTCGGCGCCGCGCCCGGGGTCCCGGGGGCAGCGGGGAGCAGGCCTGGCGTGGCCCCGCGGGGAAAAGGGCAGCTGCCGGTGGGCTGGACGGGGCGGGGCGGGGCAGGGGTGGGGTGGGGCAAGAGGGGCAAGCCCCTGCTCTGGGGAGAGGGGCTGCAGCGCGGAGTGCTTGTGACCTGGGGCACCGGGGCCAGGTGAATCCTGGGGGCATTAGTGCTGGCTGGGCACCTCAGTGTGCTAGCCAGTCCCTGGGTGTGGCCGTAGCTCTTCTCTCTCACGGGGACATGAGGGGACCAGGTCACCCAGAATCCCTAACCCTCCCAGCGATCAGCCATGAGCCTTCCCTTGGTCCCCTCCCAGCTGCCCACTCCAGTCCCGAGCCAAGTCGTCCCTGCCTAGGTGTGGCCTGGCCCGATTGCCACATGCCTGCCCCACAGTGGCTGATGACCCTGGCTTGGTGGGGTCTGTTGCCTTCTTCTCCAGAAGACTCTGGTGGTCATCACAGTTGGAAGGGGCAGGGCAGGTCACACCTAGGGACAGACATTTACACAGCAACACCTGTGGGGGACACCCAGACCTTCCAGGCCAGGCTTCCAGTTGTACGGAGTGTGTGCCCTCACCAGCTGGGCACCAGATGGCTCCAGCCTCAACTTCTTCACCTTAGACACAGGTTGGCTCACAACCTGGAGTGGCTTGCCGACCTCCCTCCATGGTCCTAGTGTCACCCTGCAGATCCTTCAGCGTGAAGAAGAATTGGGGGTTGTAGGCTTCAGTTTGAGGATCTTTCACAGCTCACCCCCTTCCACAAGTCTGAGATCTTGATATGGCCCAGGTGGCCAGAGTGACGGCCACCTATTTCCAGGTGGGGAAGCCTCTGAGTGTGAGTGAGCCTAGGGTGGGCAGGAGTGATCTGGTGCCCTTTACCTTTGTAAGGGGGGTGGCAGCTGTGTGCATGGTGAGTCTGAATTGGGTGCCTGTGGAGGCGGGAGAGGCCCTACCTGGAGGCTGGGGCTGGGTGGATGCTGCAGGCTGCCAAGAAATGTTTAAAAAAGGCCTGTGTGGACGGGCTTATTTCTGGCTCTGGAGAGCCAGTGTGTTCTTGTCACTCTGATGCTGCTGGCTGTGGGACAGAGGGGGGCTGGTGGTAGGCAGGCTTGGGGAGCCAGGTCTGGGGGACACATTCTACTGCGGCTTGAGGGGTAGGGCTCAGCTCAGTCCAGACGCCCTCCAGAGGCTGGGATGTGTCTGTTTTAGGTACTCATTCCTCAAGTGCAACTCAGTGCTTTTTCTTGTAACTTTAAAACTAAGATATGTTCTCTATGGAGAACTTGTGAAATGCAGGAAAAAAGTTAAAGAAAACCAGTCCCCTACTCTTGGTGGCCCCTCCCCCATCTCCTATTGTCCTCAGAGGACTGCTCTGCACCCTGGCACCCCCTGGCATCACCTTTGCTGCACACAGGCCATTCTGTAGCTGCGCTTGTGGGTCACTTGCCCATGACTTCAGAGGGTCCATTTATGTTGTATTGTGAATCTGTCACGGCACCAGGTACTGGGTGCTGGGGCTGCTGCCACTGTGCTTAGGTGCAGCCAGGCCAGTACTAAGTCCCATACTGTTCTTTTGTTGTTGTCTTGAGACAAGGTCTTACTATGAAGTTCAGGCTGGCCTTGAACTCACTGTGTAGCCCAGGCTGGCCTCAAAGTTGTGGCGATCCTGCTGCCTCAGCCTCCCAAGTGCTGGGATTACAGGCATGAGCCTCCACACCAGGCTCCCACACTGTTCTTGAAGCTAGAATTTTAGAATTATGGACAGTGGTGCTCTTGAGCTGTGGTATTCCCTTTGGGGCTGGTGCCCCAGTCTGTGTATGGTCCCTTCTGACTCCAGCTGTCTTTGCACCCGGAAGGTGTTACCATGCATATCTCTGTGGCAGGGTGAGGACTCCAATGCTTTCAGGACCAAGCAGCCATCTAGTGAGGCTCTGAAGCCAAGCCTGTTCCTTGGGGACAGGGAATATGGTGACTACGAGGCCACATTCCCTGAGCTAAATGGCCACTGGGGACCCTGACCTGTCCCATTCTGGCTCAGCTGGGCTCCTCTAGGTGACTGAGGACCTGAGAACTGATAAAGATCTCTGAGGAGCTGGCTGAGGACAGACCTTGCCTATCACTTCTGGGTAGGTGGGGTTCTAGGCAGGTCTGGTGGTTGTGCTGGGTGGGTGTCTTTGTTGGGACAGGCCTCTTGTCCCCTTTATGACCCTCTTCCACTGCGTGTCTGGGCCCAGGCCCACTGTGTCTCATACGGGAACCTAGGAAGGGGAGTGGCTCCCTACCCTGCCCTAGGGGCCTACGCTGGGTTCCTTTCTGTGTTTGCTCCTCAGACTTTACTGGATGTGAGTGGCCACCACATCCCTCTCTACACTCAGTAAATGTGAATTGCCTCCTTCAGGGCAATGGTTTCTGGTGCCAGGTCGGGTAGGGAGCCTGAGGCTGGAGAACCAGGGCCACCTCCCTCACAGCCTGCTCACCAAGGGGGAATGGGGCTAACAGGACACTCCGATGTCTCTGCAGGAGAGGCTGCAGTGGAGGGAGGAGGCCTGATGTGGGGGTGTGCCCTCTCTGAGGATGGGGTACATGCTGTGAGGCAGGTTCTCTGAGCCCTCTTCCAAGAAGCTTTTTGGCAGTCCTGGTGGGGTTTGTGTACCCCTGGGCCCCAGAAATCCTTCTTGCTGTGTACACCAGGCTGGGTCACGTGCTAGGAGAGGCCTGAAGGCCTCCAGGCCAGGCCTTAGCCCTGACTCTCCCTAGAACCACTTCGCAGAATGATGGGGAGACCTTGTGCACACCAGAGGGCTAGGGCTACTTGGCCAGGCCACCAATTCCAGAGCTGGGTTGGGCTGTCTTATGTCTGTCTGAGGTATATGGGATCGTCCCCAGATGGGCTTGAGCCCTCTTCATGCTTGAAGCCTCAGCCCAGGACAACAGACTGCAGGCCTGAGTCCCAGCCAGCCACAGTGCAGGGGTGGGTAGGGGAGGGCTAAGTAGTGTTGACTGGGACTCCAGGGACAGGCATCTGGGGTGGAAGCTAGTGTGTCCTACCAGGACACACTGTATGTGACCTGGGGACTCGCACCATCCCTAGCCTCCTGAGCCTGTTTCCCCATCTGTCAGGTGTCTGTAGGGATCAAACAGGTGGGTGCAGGTGCTTCAGAGCTTAGAGGCCCTGCCTGGAATGACCAGGGTAGAGTGGTTGCTGGCCTGTGGGGCCTGGGTACCCCCATGGGCCAGTGCCACTCTCAAACAGTTGTAATGAAGAACCTGATTTAAATGAAAACATCTGAGTTAAAATTTTCCATTCCATATTTAGCTGTGGCAGACTTTCTGCCCCTAAAGCCACCCTTTTGCCTGGGTAGTGTGTCCCTGCTTGTCCTGGCGGGACTTGAGACCTCCACCTGGGTGGAGCACACAGTAGGATTTTGTGTCCTGCCCAGGTCTCTGCCTCTGAGGAGGTGGGGTTGGACCAGGAGGAACACTTGGAGCCCCAGAGCAAGGCCTCTCCAGGACCCTGCCTTGCCCATAGCACAAGTTGAGCCAGCCAGGGGGGTGTCATAGGGAAGTGATTGGCCCCTGCCTGGCTCACAGAAGGCCAGATGGCCCACCCTGCCCTGGGGCCTGCAGCCTTCCTGTCTTTTTTTTTTTTTTTTTTTTTTTTTTTTTTTTTTTGTGGGTACTGGGGGGTCGACCTCAGGACCTCGCGCGCCAGCAGGCGCCCGTGCCGCTGAGCGATATCACCGGCCCCTTTTTCGTATGTGGGTTCCGGGAGTCGAACTCGGGCCCTCGCGCTTGCCGGGCAGGCGCTTAAGCCGCTGAGCCATCTCACCGGCCCTCCTGTCTTTCTGATACTCCTGGAGCTCCAGGCTCAAGCTGGGGCCTCCTGAAACCAGCCAGGGATGGGGCAGCTTGGTGTACACGCCAGGCCTGGGCAGGTGCGGGGTGTCATCCCAGCAGGCAGAGGAACTTCCTCGAGTGAGCTAGTACTGACACAAACTTTGGTTGAGCACTCTTGCCTACCAGGTCTTGCCCAGAGCTCATGTGTCCTTGAGTGTCCTCATGTATCCTTGCGCATCTTCGCATGTTCTCGTATGTCCTCTCTGATCTTCATGTGTTCTCACACATCCTTGCATGTCCTCAAGGGTCCTTGTGTGTTCTCGCATTTATTCTGTCCACAGGGAGCAGTGTGAACCCAGAGGTGGGGGGCAGAAGGGCAGTGGAGCTACAGTTGGACAGGACTGGGGGCAGGGAGAGGCGGGGCATGCCTGTGCATGTGTGTTCATGTAAATCCATGTGTACATCTCTGTGTGTGAATGAATGTGCAATTATGTTCATGTGGTGTGTGTATCTTCATTCATGCATGTGAACACAAGTGTGTGTGTCTATGGATGCCTCTGTTCCTCAATGTGCTTGTATCTTACTGTGTATTCATGCCTGTGCATGTGTGCACACATGTACCTGTTTCTTGTAGCATGTTTGTACACATGTGTGTATGTCCACATGGTCACACGTGCATGTCTGTGCATGAGCCTGTATGTGTTCTTTGTCTCTTCCTCTGCCTAGTGCATGTGTTTCCTGAGTTCTGAGTCCTGCCTGGGCCTTCGTAAGTTGGCTGGTGGGCCTGCTCTCCCGTAGGTGGGCTCAAGGCCTGAGCGCCCCTGTGATAGCACCTGGAGGATGACAAATGCATGGTCCTGAGCCCAATTCCATCTTAGGGGCTGGAGGTGATGGGAGGACAGTGACCCAGGTCCCAGTCACAGAACCTGTAGCTCCATAGACCTTCCTGACAGCCAGCCATGCTCCCCCTGGGCCCTCCCAGACATTCGGGCAGGCTGGGCAACTGAACAGAGGTTGCCCAGCACCTTAGCACAAGTGCTGCCCCATCACGATGCAAATTCCCAAATGTGGCCCTGTCACTGCATGGTGACTGCCTCCACCCACCCCGGGGCATCTCACTCAGGGCCGTGGTCTAGCCCTTCTGGCCTGAGGGGAAATCAAGGCTCAGGGAGGTCACAGTACTATAGTGCTACCTGTTGGTGGGGAGTTTTGGTCAGTGTGAGATTCAGGAGAGCCTGAATCCCTGAGACTAATCAAGTGAGGGCCAGGAGCCAGAGCCCAGCTCAGACGCAGAATGGCCCCAAGGTTTCTGATCCTCCTCTCCCTGCCTACAAAATGGGAGGGCAGCTGCTGTCCCACTCCTCAGAGCAGGATGCACCATGCAGGCCAGCCTTGGATGCAAGAGTGAAGCCCATGCCTGATCTCCGCACATGTCCTCCTGCCCTGGCACAACGCTCCCCCCACCATCTACATCTGTGTATCTATCCATCCCACCTGCAGCCTACCTTGGGATGCATCCCCCTTTCCCTGCAGGCTGGCTCCACAGACATCACAAGGATCTAATACTCCGTTCTCATGGTCTTAAAATTCTGAATTTTTACAAGGGATCCATGTTTTTACTTTGCCCAGGTCATGTAGTCAGCTCTTCCCAGGAGACACTATAGGGAGGGTTCTCATATCATCTAGTGCACTCCAAGGTGCCCCATCTTTCCCTGGAGGGCTGGGGCAGTTCACTTGGGGCATGTCTGTCCTCTGCCTATCAAGCCCATCCCCACTGGCATTTGGGACTGTGTCCCCCACCCCACCCTGCCAGGCTGACTATGCCTGAGAGGACCACTGTTGCCTTGTTGAATGGTGTTGGATTAGAGGTCACAAGCGTTTTGAATGCCATCTCTATGCCAGGCAGGAGTGGGGAACATGGAAAGAAGGCGTGTGGTGGGTGAATGCTCCAAGCAACCAGGACAGGGGTGATGGAGAAAGGTCCTCCAGGCAGAGGGACCCTTATGGCCATGGCCCAAGTCTTCATTCTGCCATCTGCGCCAGGCTGTGGAGAAGAGGAAGGGGTAATTCATGGCGCTCGGCCCCACAGAGGGTACTGCCGTGGGAAGCAGAATCTTTAAATAGCCTCTTGCTTTCCACTAAAAATAGTTCTGCTGCCATGGAGGTGGTTGCCGGGGCGGCAGGACTGGCTCCTGGCCAAGGCAGGCGGGGGCGCACTGTGTGGCCAGTGTGCATTGGGGTGGCACAGGGCCATGGACTCCTCTGGCGCTGTTGGTGGTCACCATCTTTCCACCTGCCTGGTCAGGGCTTCTATGGGGAACCCCCATTGGCCCTCAGCCCACACAGAGGGCCTGAGTGCTGGGAGGGGAGTGATCCTGCATGCCCCCGCACGTGTCACAGCAGCTGGGTACAGGGGATTCAGCAGGAGAGACAGGGAGCTGAGTGGGTTGGCTCAGGGACCCTGTTGCAGGGTCATGGCTGGGCAATTCGAGGCTGATGGGTCTCCATAGAGGGGACTCTGGTCAGGTCCCATGAGGGCTGAGGCAGGTGTGCATCAGGGACCTGTGTAAGACAAGACCCTTCCAAGAAGGCTGTGGAGGTTAGCCAGGAATCCTGGAAGCCTTCCCGGAAGAGGGGGTGGGCAGCCTTGGAGCCAAGTGCTGGAGTGGGGAGGTGCTGGGGGCCTTCTGCTTTTCCAGTGTCTTCAAGTGTTCTGTGCTGCCATCTGGAGAGCAAGGTGACAAATAAACTATAAAGAAGGGGCTGCCTGGGCAGGGCTGTGCCCTTCGGGGAAGAGCAGGGGATATTCCCTGTGCTTTTATGTCCAGGCTTGGAGCTCCACACCCTGGATGCTAAAGTCTTCCTTGTAAGGGAACTCTGCCAGGCTGAGGACAGGTCTGGGTGAGGTCTGGGGGTGACCTCTGCCCAGGTGGGTTACTGGCCTCAATCCATCACAGCACATGGGCACGGTAGGCTTATTTCCTGTACTGGGCTCTCACTTCCTGCCTATGACCCTTGTCCACCAACCCAGGGCAGGGGAATCTAGAAAAGTTGTGGCTGGGGTAAAAGTATGTACATGGTTTAGCTTTGGGCCATTCCTATAGTGACCCCAGGCCGATAGGTCTCTCTTTTTCTCCTTTTTTTTTTTGTCTTTTTGAGACAGGGTTTCACTATGCAGTTCAGGCCGGCTTGAACTCACTTTGTAGCCCAGGCTGGCCTTGAACTTGCAGCGATCCTCCTGCCTCAGCCTCTTGAGTGCTGGGATCACAGGCGTGTGTCACCACTCTTGATGGGCCTCTTTTGAGCCTCAGTTTCCTCACCTTGAATCATATTCTAGATATCTACTCTGGAGGTTGCTGGGGTCAAAACTGGCATGCAGGGAGCCATAGGGTGAGGGATTGATGGTTGCAGGAGGCCTGTAGCAACCTCTCAAACCCTACTGTTGGCTTGGCAGACTCAGTCTGCACACACATAGTTACATTTCATAGCTGTACCCTGCCTCCCCACTACACCCCCCAGACCTAGCTCTCTGCCTGGCTATCGATTGCAGGTGCCCGTGGTTGACAAGAGCTGTATCCCCAGCTGTTCCTGTCTACAATGGCATCATTTTCCTCTTTGTCCTGGCCAATTTCAGCATGGCCACCTTTATGGACCCTGGTGTCTTCCCCAGAGGTAGGGCCCTATGGTAGGGCAGTTCATTTGCTCAGTGGTGCATGAGTGGCTGACTTTGGAGAGACTTGGGGGCTCCCAGTCAGTGGGTTGAGCAGAGATTGGGGAGGGGATCCTCCTGCTAGGGAAGTCACCTTCCTGTCCCTTCACCACTCTGCCTGGGTCCTGATCTGCAGCGGACGAGGACGAAGACAAGGAGGACGACTTCCGGGCCCCACTCTACAAGAACGTAGATGTACGGGGCATCCAGGTCCGCATGAAGTGGTGTGCCACATGCCACTTCTACCGCCCACCACGCTGCTCGCACTGCAGCGTCTGCGACAACTGTGTAGAGGTGACCGCCCCACTGCCCTGTGCCCCTAAGAGCCAGGCCCCACACCCACTCCCATCCATTGTGTGTCCTGACACGCTGCCTCTGCTCAGGACTTTGACCACCACTGCCCCTGGGTCAACAACTGCATTGGACGCCGCAACTACCGCTACTTCTTCCTGTTCCTGCTGTCGCTCAGTGCACACATGGTGGGCGTTGTGGCCTTTGGCCTAGTCTATGTGCTGAACCACGCCGAGGGGCTAGGAGCTGCCCATACCACCATCACGTATCCTTCATCCCAAAGGCACATATATCATGGGGGGAATTGAGGCTCCAAGGGGTTGGTCAGCTGCCTGGGGATCCCAGTGGGCGAGTCACCATCTCTAGATGGGCAGCGGGGGGGTGTATTTGTCCACAGGCACCTGCTGTGTTGCCAATATGATGGGGTCTGTCTGTCCTTACCTGCAGCCATTGGCCTTAACGGGCCAGCATGGCCGTCATGTGTGTGGCTGGCCTCTTCTTCATTCCTGTCATCGGCCTCACTGGTTTCCATGTGGTGCTGGTCACTCGGGGGCGCACCACCAACGAGCAGGTGCAGACCCCATGGGCAGGGCCTGCAGCGCCCTCGGGTGAGGTGGCGTGTGGCGCTGTGGAGGACGGGGCTCGGGGTACCCTTACACAGTCCTCGCTGTGGAAGCTGTTGCTACCAGCCACTCAGCCTGGAAATTCTGCAGCTCCCTGTTGGGATAGGTTGGGGCGACATGGGTTAGAGGCTCCCCTGTGCTGACTCTGCCCAATCTGCCTCCCACAAGGACCACTTTAGAGGAACCCCAGCAGCCCTTGTCTGTCCCCTTGCCTTCCCTAGCCTGGTTCCTGGGTGGCTAGGCTGGCTGAGGGTCCCGTGTTCACAGGTGACTGGGAAGTTCCGTGGGGGCGTGAACCCCTTCACCCGAGGCTGCTATGGGAACGTGGAGCATGTGCTGTGCAGCCCCCTGGCACCCCGGTGAGGCCTGGCCTGGACATGGGGTTAAAGGGACCTGTGGGGTGGGCAGCCTCAAACCCTCAGCCCGGGCCCTTTCTGCTCTTGTCAGGTGGGGCTGGTCCTGCCCTTGGTGTGTGTTCTCAGCTGGGTTGCCTGGCTGCTGACCCCTGTGCCCCTGGTGCAGGTATGTGGTGGAACCGCCCCGGCTGGCACTCTCCGTGAGCCTGAAGCCGCCCTTCCTTCGGCCTGAGCTCCTGGAGCATGCTGCACCGCTCAAGGTCAAGCTTAGTGACAATGGGCTGAAGGCAGGCCTTGGCCGCAGCAAGGTGGGGGCCTGGGCTGGGATGGAGAGGGGATCAGAGTCAGACCCTTGGAGGAGGGAAGCAGGCAGGTTGGAGGGGCCCAAAAGAGGTGGAAGGAAAGAACTGGGCTAATTCTGGGATAGGGTCCCAGGGTTCCAGAAAGGGATCCTCAGTTAAGCCCCATCCCTCATCCAAGTGCCCACTCCCCACTGACCCTGATCCTCCCAGTC
This sequence comes from Erethizon dorsatum, assembly GCA_028451465.1. Lineage (NCBI taxonomy): Eukaryota > Metazoa > Chordata > Mammalia > Rodentia > Erethizontidae > Erethizon > Erethizon dorsatum. Next base: position 98,262,816 of record CM051830.1, on the reverse strand, counting down.
CAAAGGCAGCCTGGATAGGCTGGATGAGAAGCCACTGGATCTGGGGCCCCCACTGCCTCCAAAGATGGAGGCCAGCAGCTTTGGAAGTGACTTGAAGACCCCGCGACCTGGCAGTGCTGGTGAGATGGAGGCAGCCAAGCTGGGGAGGGGCATGGTCTGACCTTCATCTGACTCCAGTCTGACAGTGGCCCTTCTTCCCAGAGAGTTCCCTGTCAGTACAGAGGACCAGCCCCCCAACACCTGCCATGTACAAATTCCGGCCAGCCTTCCCCACAGGTCCAAAGGCACCCTTTTGTGGGCCTAGTGAGCAGGTAAGGAGGCCAGACCTGTCCTGAGAGACCCCACCCACCCACCCTTTCCCTTCCCCAAGAGGGCTGTCCTTTGGCCACATGAATGCCCACAGGACCCCACCCTGTGAGCACTCTGAACTGAGGTCCATTGGAGGGGAGCAGAGTAAGGTGTCCTGGGAGGGGCTGACACTCATGGACCCAACTGGGCATCTCTGTCTCTTGGTTGGCATTGCCCATAGGGCAGGTGGGTGGCTGCCCCCAGGAGCAGTGTGTCAGCATGTCTGGAATTCCCCCATTAGTCACTCTGAGGCCCACGGGAAGCCTTCTAAAGAATTTGAGATTTGTTTGAGAAAGCACATTTATTTTCCCCGAGTTAAATGCTCTGCTGTCCATCACTGTAGAGCAGCTGGCAGCACTGGACAGCCTGTACAATGGGCTGCCTTCTTTCCTTGAGGACCACTGAGGGCAGGTCCTATAAATGCCAATCAGCTCCACTCCCAGGAACTCGTTGCTCAGGATCCATATCTTACCCCCTGCAGTTGGGGTCACTGGGTGGCATAGTGAATCTAGGCCTCCCTGGCCAAGAGTCCAGTCTTGGTGGATACAGTGGCCCCGCCTCACAGGCAGAGGCTCATCTCTGGGAATGGGGGGCTCTAGGTGCCCTCCCTGGGTCACCTCCTTCCTAAGACTGAACGCAATCCCACAGTGTATTCAATCTGGCTGGGTAAGTGTACCCTGGTCACATTTACCCTTATCCCCTTTGGGATTTGAGGTTCCTGTGGCTCTTCTCCACCCAAGCCATCTGCCTCAGTCATAGAGACTGGACGAGGCCCATCCTCCCTGTGTCTGAGGCTGCCCTGAGCAGATGGCTCCTGGCTGGGTGGACTCCATGGGTACAACCCTGTGTCCATAGCAGCCTGCTCTGCCTTGAGCTGTAGAGCCCCTGTGCCTTTGGGCCCAGAGTCAGTGTGGACATGGGTGTGGCCCATGTGGTCCCTCCTGGGGATTGTGACAGCAGCAGGTCTCATACAGCCTTGCCTTGGGATCATTGTGCTGGCCCCACTCCAACTCTTCCACAGTGGGCATGAGAGTGGGAGCTGTGGTCAGGCCTGAGGAATATCTCAGACCATGTGTGAGGCACACCTGGCAGTAGGGCTGCATCACCAGAGTTATGCCTTCTATGTGGTCATAGCACCTGGTGGCTGCAGGCTGGGGGGTTGTAGGTGTGCAATAGCCAGTTCTCTCTTCTCCTACAGGTCCCTGTATCAGGTCCTGATTCCTTGACCCTGGCAGATGATAGCACCCACAGCCTGGACTTTGTGTCTGAGCCCAGCTTGGATCTCCCTGACCATGGCCCGGGTGGCCTGCACTCAGCCTACCCGCCATCCCCGCCGCTCAGTGCCACTGATGCCTTCTCGGGTGCTTTGCGCTCCCTGAGCCTCAAGGCTGCCAGCCGGCGGGGTGGGGACCATGTGGCCCTGCAGCCCCTGCGGTCTGAGGGTGGGCCCCCCACACCCCATCGCAGCCTCTTTGCCCACCACGCTCTACCCAACCGAAACGGCAGCTTGTCCTATGACAGCCTGCTTAACCCTGGCTCACCCAGCAGCCATGCGTGTCCGGCACACCCCTCAGTCACTGTAGCCAGCTACCGCTCGCCCTACTTGCACCCTGGGGTTGGGGGTGACCCACCACAGCCCCCACCCCGCAGCTTCAGTCCTGTATTGGGCCCCCGGCCTCGGGAGCCCTCACCTGTGCGCTATGATAACCTGTCTCGGACCATCATGGCCTCCATCCAGGAGCGCAAGGACAGGGAGGAGCGAGAGCGGCTGCTGCGCTCCCAGGCCGACTCGCTCTTCGGCGACTCGGGCGTCTATGACGCACCCAGCTCCTACAGCCTGCAGCAGTCCAGCATGCTGTCGGAGGGCAGCCGCGGCCCCATGCTGCGCTATGGCTCCAGAGATGACCTCATGGCTGGGCCTGGCTTTGGTGGTGCCCGCAACCCTGCCCTGCAGACATCCTTGTCCTCACTGAGCAGCTCCGTGAGCCGGGCACCACGGACATCCTCCTCCTCCTTGCAGGCAGACCAAGCCAGCAGCAGTGCCCCAGGGCCCCGGCCAGGCAGTGGCTCACACAGGTCACCTGTTCGTCAAGGCCTGCCGTCTCCCCCTGGCACTCCCCACTCGCCCTCCTACATGGGCCCCAAAGCTGTCGCCTTCATCCACACGGACCTCCCAGAACGGCCGCCCACGCTGGCTGTGCAGAGGTAGGTACTGGCATTGTAGGTGGGCACCCTGTGCAGGGCATCGTCCAGATGCCTTGGGGCCCCTCTTGGCCTGGTATTCCTTATGGTGGCTGCGGGGACCAGGCAGGGAGGGTGGGCTTCATCTTGCCTCAAAGACCCCTTAATTGCCTCATATGAAGCTGGCCCAGCTCTGAGGAGTCCCCTGGGCATACTCCATGTGTGTGTGAGGAGAGCAGGAGGATTTGTGCCTTGAGTGCAGCATCTCACATTGTTTCAGAGCTGGCACAGACCCAGCACATGGAAAGGCCCAGGGCTAACTTCATCTGGAACTGGTGCCGTACCACAGCATGGATCTCTTTTGGGTAGTGGGCTCTGGCCTTCCTGGGTCTGCTCAGGGCTCTCCTTGGGTCTGCCTTGATGTATTCCCAGGAGGGTGAGGCTGATGGACATCACATCACAGTGGAACAAGCTTCCCAGGAAACAGGGGCTTCCCTGCTTCTATATGGGGAAACCAAGGCTTTCCAATGGTTTGTTAACTGAGGCTGCCTCACAGGGCCAGGTCCAAGTGGGAGGGTTGAGCACTGTGTGGGACAAGTCCTCAGGCTGGGCAGCTCATGGCACTACCCTGGCACTGCCCCATCTGGGCCCCCACTTTCCTGAACGAAGGCTCAGTTGTTTTCCTTTTGGCAAAGGAGGCCCTGGAGAAGACCCTGACCAGATCCCTGGGCCACAAGGTGGCTGGGGAGTGCAGCCTGGCCCTGAGCAAGGCTCCCCACCCCATGCTACTGAAGCCTGGCTGGTTTCTTGGGGTTCAGGAGGAGGCTATGGTGAGGCAGGCACAGCAGTTGGGGGATAGAGGGGCTTCTGCACTCAGGGATGTTTAAGCAGCAAGGTCTGGTCAGCACTGACCAGGCCAGAGGGCAAGGGAAGCCCCTCATTCTCCTAAGAGGGGGCAGGGAGGGGCCAGACAGCATTACCACTAGGCTTCCCAGCCTAGGGCACCAGGACAGGGTGGGGTAAGGCCTAGAGCTCAGTTTAATATCCATTTGGCCAGCCTGTTCTCTGGCCATTGCCAGCTGGGAGAGATCGAGGGACCCAAGATGTCTGACGACCTCCGTCTGTCCTGTGACAATACAACCCAGGGTCCAGGACACAGGGCTCCGGTCCATGTCTGTGTCCTGTCACACCACCATCCCATGTTCACCGTGTACGTGCGTATATGTGCTTGTTTTAATGCAGGGACCACCCTCAGCTGAAGACCCCCCCAAGTAAGCTTAACGGGCAGTCCCCGGGCCTGGCCTGGTTGGGGCCTGCTGCTGGCCCCCAAGGGCCCTCCGCCAGCCCTGCCCGGCACACGCTGGTTAAGAAGGTGTCCGGCGTGGGTGGGACAACGTACGAGATCTCGGTGTGAGAACTGACCACCACCTGTCTGCCATGGCGCCACAGGGACCAGGACCCCATGGTGGTTCCCCTACCCCCACCAACTTCTCTGCCCCAGGGAGAGGCCACCGCCCAAGCCTGGTGTGGACGCATCAGCAGGAGAGAGAGCCACGCCTCCACAAACTTGTCCCAGCACCCTCCTCCAGTCCGTCCACTCATCTCACCAGGAAGTTGGGTCCCAGGGCAAAGCTGGGTCTAGGGTTGCCAGGGTGTGGGCCTGCGTGTCTTGCCCATTGGCCAAGCTCAACCTCACCACTCTGTCACCCTCGTCCCCGAAGGCCAGTCTCCAGCCACCCTACTGGCCTACCCACACCCCTTACAGATGGGTTACTGTGGCCCTGAGATGAACAGAGGTGGAGCCTTGCCCTCGCAGCTGCCTCTAACACTTTGCCTTTCCCTAGCTGGCTGGCAGCTTGCAGCTTGTCAAGGCTGATGCTTCTGCAGCCCTGGCCTGCTCTGGGTTGGAATGGACGGGTGGACGGCCAGACAGGTGGCCACCTGTGGTGGGGTCCCAGCTCTGTGTGTTCCATCTTGCCTGGCCTGCGGGCTTGTGTCCCCATGTCTGTGTGCTGTGCTGCCGTGCCACGTCCAGTGTGTTTGCTGGGCTGCCACTGTCCCTTCATTGAAGCCTTAACTTCTGCTTTATGCTCTTGTGGGGGTTGATGGGGGTCGGAGGGTGTGGGAGCAGGCATGTAGACCAGACACCACCCCAGGGAGCCAGTAAGGCCTGAGCCACATCCCCAGCCCTCAGGCCCTCCCTGCCAAACAGGAGAATCCCCACCCCAAGGCATATGAAGTCCCTGGCCCTGGCTTGGCCAGTGCCACGTGGAAAGCACATTGGAAAGGGGTCAGTGCTTCCCCTGGCATCAGGGACCTGAGAGTAAGCACATGGCAGCGTCTGCATTGTCTGTTTTATGTTTTTATATCTACATCTATATATCTATAATTTTATTAAAAAAAGAAAAAGTCATTCTGATCCTTTCCTTGGGCAAGGCCAGGGGTATGGGTACAGGGGTCCCAGGGGGTCGGGAGTATTAAGAGAGGGGTGGCTGGCTGGCTGGCACAGGGCAGAATGTTCTTTAGGGTATTTTCTCTGACTGAAGCCAAGTCTAGAGCCTGATGGTGGGTCCTTGGCTGGCAAGTGTGAGTTTCTACACGCTGGTCTAAGTCACTGTTGGCACTAAGTATGTGGGAAAAGGCTGGAGCTGGGCCTTCCCCAAGGGCTTGGAGAAGGTGGGGTGGTGGTGCACATGGCCCCGTTGGCTTGGGGCCTTCTAGGAGTTGCTGTACTTTATAGAAGTCACTCTTGTCTGACATGTGCCAGGGGTGGTATTGGGGAGTGCCAGCAATGCATAACTCTTTGGGGCTGAGCCTGAGCAGGGCTGCGGGGGTGGGAGCTCAGGGACCCAGAGGGAGGTGCCTTGAGCCTTGGATCCTGCAGCTCTGCCCCATGCTGACCTCCACCTTTCTGCTTCTTTCTTTGGACGCCGCTGCCCACAGGGGGCGAATAGGCACCTGTAGCCGCGGATGGGGGCGGCATGGCCAGCCCAGGGGGACCCCCAGCCTGCACCTGTGCCACCTTGGCCTCCCTGAGGACCGCCCACCGCTGCGGGCCCCCTGGAGCCCAGCCTCTGGGGCACCCCCCCGCGGGACCATGTGCCGCCTGCACTCGGCTGCATCCAGTCTTTTCCCCAGCCTCACGGGGCCCTAGCCAATTGCCAAGTGGGCAGCTCTGAGGCCCTGTATAGCCCAACTGGGGACCCAGGGAACCAGGCTGCCGTGAACCCTGGGGCAGATTGGGTGTGGGCAGGGGGTCCCCTCTCCACCAGCCATGTTCTGATCGACTCCAGCCTGCCAGGGCCCGTGACCCTGTGTCCAGGTGACCTCAGGAAGTCCCCCACCTGCTGCAGGGTGTGGAACCCCACTGGGACCAGCACGACCTTCACCCCAGCTTCCCTGCCCCACCAAGCACTTTAGATTAAACCACTTCCTCTCGGGAACCCCGGCCTCTGTGAGTTGGGCTGGGGTGGGGGTCTCAGGTTGCTCCTGCTGTCACTGCACTCTCCCTACCCTACTCCCAGCACAGGAACAGATGCCTTAACCTGGAGCCACCAGCCTTGTGGGCCATGGGCCTTAGCCCATCTGGCTGGGACCCTTACCCACCCTACCCATGGGGTTCCCATCCACAGCTCTTCTCTGGCCCCACCTGGGCTGTCTGCATCCAGGGATGATGCCCTTGGGAGCTTGAGGGATCTGAGGCCCACAGTCCTTCAGTATCCCAGCCTGTTAGGCCTGAAGGCCCCCCGGGGCAGAGCAGGATGGAGCTCTGCCAGCCCTCTTCCTGTTTAGGGTCCTGTCCCAGGGCCCACCCTGGGCAATAGGTCTCTCCCATTTTGGGACAAGAGAGCCACAAAGCTATTCTCTGTTGTTCTGAGGTATCCTCTCTGACAATTGAATCCCCGAAAATAAAAATTTTTGGTGTTTACCTCCATGGCTCTGTTCAACAATGTGGTCCCCTTGTCTGAGCCTTGGGCAGTGCCAGGAGGCTAGGCTGGACAGGGACCCTGGGTTGAAGAGGGGACAATAGCCCTGAGAATGGTGACAGGGTGAGAGTATTCAGTAAGTTGAGGGCCCTGGCAGGTTGAGAACCAAGGACCTCTGGTCCTTGGGGGGCTAGTGCCTCTTAGGGGAGACCTTCTTGTGACACCCTCAGCTCAGAGCCCCGCATGGGAGGCTACCCAGCGCAGCCAGATGAGTGTGGGGAAGGGGAGCCAGCACTGATGTTAGGGGTCAGGCAGGGGCCCTGACCCGAGAGACCTCTGTGCCAGACTGACAGGGCACCTTGGAAGCATCAGAACATTTTCCCCCACGTTGGTTTCTTTGGAAACAAGCTCACACACCAAACATGTCATGACTATATGTCCAGCCACAGGCCCAGCCCTCAGGACAGACCCCGCCTCCACCCTTCTCCACAGCTCCTGGCGGGGACGGTGCTTGGCGGTGCCATGGGCAAGAGCCGGCGGGGCCGCTGGACACCTGGGGCAGCGCCGGCAGCCTGGCCTCTTCCTCGCTGGGGCTACTGGGCCTCCGGCCTAGAAGGGCAGGAAGTCATCCACCTCGAGACGCAGGAAGGGGCCCAGTAGGGCCCGGAGCTTCCAGACCGTGGCTCGGCTCAGCAGGGGCGGCACTAGCCCCTCAAAGGGCGTGGGGTCCACCACGTACACGTAGGCAGCAGTGCAGGCCAGCAGGGTGCCCAGCAGCAGCCTCAGGGCCAGCAGCCTGTGGGTGGTGGTGGTCAGGGGGAGGGGGCACTGTGGGGATGGTCCCGGAGAATGGGCTTTGCCCGCAAAATGACCTACCAGAGCTGGCCCTTGAAGCCCTTGGAACATCCCAGCTGTGGCCTCCCTTTCTGTTGGGGAGGGGGCCGTGTCAGAGCCTGTGCCAAGGGCTGTGGCAGAGGGTAGGGGTCCTTAGCTATGGGGTCCACCCAGCTATGGCCCTACCCGGTCCCTCCCCAGGAACTATTTTCCAGGGTGACTCTGGTCAGGAGTAGGGGGTTCCTGCCCTGGGAGGGGTTGTGGGGTGGAGGACTCACTGCCACACAGGCCATCTGCTGCTCCTTCCTGGCCTGGCTGCGGCACTGGGCCCGCTCCCTAGGATGGGGGTGGGGCACATCAGGACCATGCCTGCCACCCCAGCCTGGTACCATCCCATACTGTGGAACTATGGGGTCGGAGATTGGCCCCCCCATCCTGATGTGGCTCAGCCAGGCCTTGGGCCTCCACGTCACCCCAGAATCTCCAGCTGAATGTCCTCCATTTGGTCTAGCACACCCCGAATGTCCTTCTTGAGGTTCTGGAGGGCAGAGAAGGTAAGTTGGGCACTCCACCCAACCACCTCACCACCTTTCCAGTTTCTCACCTCCAGCCTTCCCCAACTTCCCCTGCTCATCCTCCTGAGTGTCACCTTTGGGTACCTACCAGGAGCCCAGTGGCCTGGTTGTTCAGGGCCATGTGTACCTCTGCCACACCATCCCACACCTAGGGGTGGAGAAGGTGGTGTCACATCCAAGGAGTGGACATACAGAGGGTCCCCTTGTACCCTGTGGGCTGGGTTGGCACCTCTGTGATGGCCATCTTCTTCCTCTCAAAGGACAGTCGGATCTGTTGTAGCTCATTCTGAATGGGAAGGGGCACAGCGTGGGCTCGGGTAGCCCCTCCCTGGGCCCAGCCCCTGCCCCTGCTAGGCCCACCTGGGATTGCTGCACAAAAGCCTCCTGCCCCTGGCACAGCTCACGCCGCAGCAGCTGCACAGGAGCCCTGTCCTCTGGGGGCTGGGTGCTGGCTGACTCGGGGGACTGCCGGAGAGCCCCAGGTCAGCAGGAGCTAAGGCCTGAGGCCTGTAGCTGTGGGGGCAGGGGTGAGCCTGTGTGGGGTCACAGGGCTGCAGCTGGCACTTACCCAGGCCAGGGCTGAACAGCTGGAGTGCTCAGGACATAGGGGCAGGAACTGCTGCCCTGGCCCCAGCATTGCCCCCAGCTGCTCCCGGAGGTCCTGATTTTGCCTTTTCTAGGGTTGGAGACAGAGATGGGGTCACCTGTCATGGCCACTTCTGAGGCAGGAAACTGGGGCAGTGGGCTGGGGCTGAGGCTTTGGGGGAGACAAGAGGCCTGGGCAGTGGGGAGCAGCTTGGAGACTTTAGCTGGCAGAGCTGCACTCACCAGGCTGTGCTTCTCCCGCTCCAGCTGGAGAAAGGATGGTTTTGCAGACCCCAGCTGCCCTCTCTGGAGCTGGGGGGGTACTACTGCCTTGGGTGAAACTGAGGTCCCTCCTCCTGGTGGCAGGGTGGGGCAGGGGCAAAGTCTAGGCCCTGAGCTGAGGGATGCCCCCTGCCTGGGTGGCCCTTGCTCTGACCCCGGGTGGAGGGGCCAGCCCCACCCCATCCCCACCTCCGTTTCTCCTGGTCTTGGCCCCTCTGGCTCTCTTGCTCTCTGCTGCTGCATCTCTTCTTCACTAGACAGAAAGGAGGCCTTGCCTCCCACCCTGGGCCCCCCACCCTTTGGCCCTGGAGCTGGGAAAGTCCTCGCAGACTCCAGTGAGTGAGTGGATGGCAGGGGGACCAGGCAGGGCCACCTTACAAATCCCTGGCAGGGCTGGTTGAGGCATCCTCCATGGCTGCTCGAAGCTGGGGCTGGGGGACACCGGGGGTGAGAGTGGCCACAGGGCCCCAGAGTTTCTGGCCCCTCCATCCCTCCCTGTAACCCCTTCTGACCCCAGGTCCAGGCTCTGGCCTGGCTGACCTGCCGCCCTCTTACTGAAGGTGCTTTGGTGTCATGCTGACTCAGGTCTACCCCAGGTGACAGTCACAAAGGCCCATGTGCAGCCAGGGAGGTCACAATGGGCCAGGGCTGGGATAGGAGCCAAGCTGGGGCCCCTCCCATCATGGCTGTGTCCTCACTGCCCCCTGAATCCCTGAGACCACGTCATCCTTCTCCTCAGTTCCCTCCCTCCGTCTGTGGAATAACACCCTCAGTGAGTATCTTCAGTAGTGAGTGGCTCAAGAAACCAAGTGCTGGCCGAAATAGCCATCAATCTCATCTGCCTCAGGGGCCAGGCCCCCCAGCAGTGTCTCCCAGCTAGGCTCCTGCTGCCTGAAGGCAGTGGACAAGCCCAGTAAGGCCCTGGAGAATCTACCACCAACCAAGCCACCAACCAAGCCATCAACCACCCACCTCAGAGCCCTGGGTTAAATTGCAGTTTTCACCACTAAGTTTTGGAGTGATTTGTCACATGGGAATAATTTTTAAATTTTTATTACATTAAAACACATTGGTATTAATCCCTCTCAAAATACTCCCCCTCAGGTCTTGCCACTTTCTCAATAATTTCTGGAACTTCTCTTTTGGAAATGTCTGTACTTGCACTTTTATGGCTGCCTCAGTGTCCTGAATTGATTCAAAATGTTTACTTTTCATGGTCCTTTTTTTTTTTTTTTTTTTTAATATATGTGGGTACCGGGAGTCAAACTCAGGACCTCGCGCTTGCTAGGCAGGCGCTTATGCCTCTGAGCAATATCATCGGCCCCTCATGGTCATTTTTGACTTTGGGGAAGAGCCAGAAGTCATATGGTGCCAGATTTGGTGAATAAGGTAGATAGACGAAGACACGCTGTGATGTTTTTACGTGGCTCTCTTTCTGTTGGATGGCCCTTGGCAGTCTCATTCACCATATTTGATCACACCTTGTAAAGATGCTCAAAGAGGATTTCCAGAACTGCTTCAGAAAGTGGCAAGAACTGTGGGGTAAGTGCATTTGAAGCGAGGGGGAATATCTTGAGGAGGATGAATGGGATGAATATGAATGGGATGAATACAGCCTTTTGCTGTAATAAATTTTTAAAAATTTAAACATTCACTATATTTTGATCACACTTTGTGTATGTGTGTGTGCACGTATGTATGTGTGTGCACATGTGTGTGTGTGTGTGTGGTGTAGCCTATTGCTCCTAGGGCCATGATGAACAAAACAACAGAAAATTAAATCAAGCACAAGAGAAAATGATGCAATCAAGAGGCTCAATAAAAACACCTGACGTTTTGGGCCGGTGAGAAGGCTCAGTGGCATAAACGCCTGCCTGGCAAGCGCGAGGTCCTGAGTTCGACTCCTGGTACCCACATACAAAGGAAAAAAGGGCCAGTGATATCGCTCAGCGGCACAAGCGCTTGCTGGCAAGTGCAAGGTCCTGAGGTTGACTCCTGGTACCCACAAAACAAAAACAAAAACAAACAAACAAAAAAACATGAAACATTTGAAGGCTGCTGGTGTAATATGGCATACTGTTTCACAGTAAACTCTTTTTTATTTTTTAACAAGTAGAAGGCGCATACTCTAAAACAACAACAAAAGTGTAGTATAGGGAATGCATAACCCAGTGCCATAGTCATCTATTATCCTTGTCCGTTATTCTGGGCGGCACCTGACGCATGTGCTGGACTTCTGTGTGGCTGGCAGTGCAGAAGGTCTGTTTACACCTATGTCACAAACACATGAGGAATGTGTTGTGCTGTGATGTCCTGATGGCTATGACCTCACTAATTGATGGGAAATTTCAGCGCTATTATAATCTTCTGTTTTTCTTCCCTTTTAGGGCTGGGGATTGAACCCAGGGCCGAGTGTATGACAGGAAAAGCACTCTACCAATGAGTTATTCCCCACCTCTCTTCATTATAATCTTATCGGACCACTGTTCTACAGTGTGGCCTGTTGTTGACCAAAAGGTCATTATCCGGTGCCTAACGGTGTATTTATGTTTTCTGAAAGTGTACTTTGAATTTCAGCAGTCATATTTCTAATTGCTGAGCTATGTCTCCATTACTCAAGTGCCTCCTGTTCTGCTATCATTCTGTCTTATTTTCCTATTCTGTTCCTGTTCAGGGACACAGTGGGTTGGGGCAGGGCATATTGTGTTGCCTGTCCTGGTTGACTGTAGGAAGCTGAGCCCCTGGAAGGAAGGCCTCCCACTGCAAGGCATGTCTTCCGCTGTGGCCCTGAGGTCTGGAATGGAAGGAGAGTCTGGGGGCTTTTCCAGAACACCTCCTGCTGATACCTGCTGACCTGCTGTAACTGTTAATGGACACCAGACCACAAGCCAGCCCCAGCCAGCCCAATATTCTGCTCATCCCTGGTTCGCACACAGGGAGTCCCCTCAGTCACCCCTGCTTATGGTCTCTTGCCTGCAGATGACCTCGCTCCTGTTCTCTTCATCATGTGGTGTGGATACACAGCAGGGGCCACTGGGGTCCTGGTGACAGAGGAGGGGGTGCACAGACTGCACCAACTACACAAGACTCTGGGGCAGGAGGTTCCTGCAGGCTTCCAGGGACTGGGTGGCATCTATACACCTTATAGCAATGGGCTGTGACTGGGGACTCATGCAACAGGAAGGACCTGCCTCAGCTGCCCTTGAGCCGCCTCTGAACTGTCAGGTAGCTGTCTTCATAGCCCCTCAGGGACAGGTAGAAGTGTCCCAAGCTAGAATGTGCTCATCTCAGAGATGGGGCTAAGCAAGGGCTCTTAGAGGGCCTCTAAGGTGAAGAGGCCATGGGTGGGTGTGAGGAGAACACAGTCAAAGGCCCAGAGCAGCTGACATTTAGGTGGGGCAGAGTGGTGGCTTTGGCTTGTGCTCTGTTCCTCCCAGGCCTGCTAGGTGCCTCATCGGTGCCCACGATGTTCATTGACCTCATAATAATAATGATGATAGTGGTGGTCATGGAGATGAGCAGCAGGGTAAGTTCCTCAGGTCCCACTGCAGGTGTCCAGGCTGGGCTGTGGTCACCAAGTGGCTATGAGGAAGTGCCCAGGGCACCCTGGATGTACTGCATCCTCCTGCACCTCCCTTCTCCACAGGGGAACCCCATGTTCCTGGTCACCCTGCCTTTCCTCATGCTGTGCCCTGTCTGGAAGGTTGTCTCCTGTCTCTGAGCCAGTTCTTAAAATGCCCCCTCCTCAAAGCCTTCCTCACCCTATCCATGGTCTTTGCCATGTGACTTTGAGCTGGACACCCTGTGAGGTGGGGTGTCTCAGAAGAGAGAGGAGCCCTGGACCTGCAGCCATGGTGAGCTTCTCACATATGGGGGTCAGATATACTAACGTTTGCCCAGTGCCCTACAGTGAGTGTACTGGGTGGGAGTGGGCAGGGGGTTCTGGGATATCTGCATAGGAGAGAAGCACTGGGCAGTGGCCGGATGCTGGAAGTCCCGGTCACACTGGTGGAAAGTGTGGCTGTCCAGAATGTGGTGTAGGAGAGCTGTGGTCCCCGTTGCTAGGCAGCACACCCCCCTGGATGCCAGTTGCTATGGCAGCCGCTTCCTGCCCATGTTGCCATGACGCCCAGATGGCCTTGGGGAGCCTGGAGTGGTGAGGAGGGGCTACTGTCATCTCCCTTGCCTCTCCTTGGCTCGTGTCCAGGGGTGCTCAGGAGGGAGAAGAGGAAAGCCTGGGATTTACCACTGGTGTGGAAACTCAGCACTACCTGCCGAGCTCTGGGCCCGGATTGGGGCATTCCTGCTTTTCTCACTGTGGCCTTGATGCTCAATGTCCCCACCTCTTTTGAGAAGCTGGGAGAAAGGCCCTGTGTGCCCACTGTGGGCTTCTTCTGTTCAAGCCCTCAGAGCTGCTGTGCATGGAGGCTCAAGGTGTCAGGAGAACCTGGAGAAGTGTCCTGGGCCAAAGTCCATGGGACTCTGAAGGTGTCTCGGGCCTCTCAGGTGCCCCTAGACTCACACCCAGAAGGATGAATCCCCTGGGGCTGGGTGAGGTGTGGGTAGCCTGTAGAGAGACCACCCCACCCCAGGGCCAGAAGGCAGGGCTGCTGGTCCTCTGCTTCCAGCAAGTAGACATAGGCCAGTGAGTGCTGGGTGACTATTCCTCCTCTCCCCAGCCTGCGGAGAGCAGAATAGGCTGGGGGCTGGGTCCTGGGAACAGGGTGTGGCCCAGAGGGTGCTGGGTAGGTCTGTGCCTGTGAGGTCTTCCTAGGGATTCCCCTTTCAGAGGCTGAGGCTCGGGGAGAGGAAAGCATGGCCTATGGCTGCTCTGTCCCCAGTGAGGCTGCATGGCTCCAGGACGCAGGTGGTGGCAGACCATTTATCTCCCTCCCAGGTGATGCTCTGGACACCCGCTGTTCACATTTTTTTTTTTTTTTGTGGGTACCAGGGGGACGACCTCAGGACCTCGCGCGCCAACAGGCACCCGTGCCACTGAGCGATATCACCGGCCCCTTTTTCGTATGTGGGTTCCGGGAGTCGAACTCGGGCCCTTGCGCTTGCAAGGCAGGCGCTTACGCCGCTGAGCCATCTCACCGGCCCTGTTCACATTTTTTATTTAAGAATCAGAGAGATAAGAATGTCAATGATGGGGCCGGTGAGATGGCTCAGCGGCTTAAGCGCCTGCCCTGCAAGCGCAAGGGCCCGAGTTCGACTCCCGGAACCCACATACGAAAAAGGGGCCGGTGATATCGCTCAGCGGCACGGGCGCCTGCTGGCGCGCGAGGTCCTGAGGTCGACCCCCCGGTACCCACAAAAAAAAAAAAAAAAAAAAAAGAATGTCAATGAAAATCGTCTTGTGTACAACATGGCCCCAATAAATTACCATCAGCCCAGGATGTGAGAGCTCCAAGGGGAGGCAGTATGTTGGGGCTGCCATGGCCATTGTCCACCAGGGTCACTGTGGGTGAAGTGTCTACCCCTGTCTTGACCCAGAGGACCCCTTCCTCCTCCCCATGATCCTCCATACAGTAGGCTCAGGCCCCCATTTATTTCCCCTCTCTTTCTCGCTTCCTTTTTTTTTCCTTCCTTCCTCTCTCTTTCCCTCCCCTTTCTTTTTGCGGTCAGTACTCATAATTGAACTCAGGGCCTTTACACTGAGCTACATCCCCAGCTCTTATTTTATTTTGAGACAGGATCTCACTAAGTTGCTAAGTTGCCCAGGCTAGCCTTAAATTTGCAATCCTCCAGAGTATCTGGAATTACAGGCATGTGCCACTCTACCTCGCTTGATGCTACTTTTCTATCCCTGTTTAGCTGCTGGCAGTGCCCAGGAAGAAGCATGGCTGGAGGGCTTGTTGGTCAGGGCCAAGTTTACCTTACTGGGGCCGGAATCTGCCTTGCCCAGTTCCTGGCAGTGAGCTCCCAAGGCCTGTCTCTGCACCCTGATAGCAGGCGCCTGGATTGAATAGAGGCTGCAGGGAAGGTAAAGGGCCACCTCCAGGGGTCAAAGGCTGACCTTGCATCCTTCCTACCTTCCTGTCCTCGCCCAGGCTGCTGAAAGTGCGAGAAGGAGCGGAGTGCAGTTCTCTGATAGACCACTAGATAGAGCTACAAGCCTTCAGACCAGATGCAGGTTTCTGGGACCCGGGACCCAGAACCCAGGGCAGGCCCCACAGAGAGGGAAGGGGAAGCCCGAGTTTGTCCTACTTTAGTTGAATCTTCCAGAAAAGCAGGGCCTATGCTGGGGAAGAAGCCCTCTCCCAACTTGATTCTGCAGTTCCAGTGAGAGGCAGGGCAAGGGCTGGCACTGTTGGTCTGAGGGTGTCCCTCTTTCCACTGTTGACACTAAATATCCTGGGGCTAACTTTGGCATTGTCCAGGGGCCCCTTGCCTGCCATGAGCTGGCCCCAGGTTACCCCTCCTGTCAATGTTTAGCCGTGGGGGCAGGGGTCCCAGGGCCATAGGAACAGGCCTGCCCAGGGTCACCATGGTCTGAGCAGTGTGTGGGAATAACTGTGGCCAATGTTTGGTGCTGCTCTTTGTGAGAAGCCAGAGGGTGAAGCAGAGAGAAAGCTGCGTCCAGGTCCAAGGCAAGCATGGGTGTGTTGGACCCTCTGGGAGGTCAGTGGTTGGGATGCTGCGTGTAAGGATCACCTGGAAGGCTGGGAGGACTGGGGAAGGTGGGAGCCCTCAGGGCAGCGTGGAGGAGGCCAGCACTTTTTGGAGGGAGATGCTGTTCTGGCCTTGGTCTGGGGTGGAGGACCTGCGGGGAGGCTGGATAGGGTCACTACTGTGGAATGACCACAGGGTGCCTGAGACTGTCTCTGCCCTACTTCCTTCTTTCACAAGGGCCTGGAGGTGACCACATTAAATGCTCCCTTGTGGGCGGGGAGAGGGCCTTGGGGAAGCCCCTCAGAGCCCAGCACCCACCCTTCCCCTTCTGCCCTGGGTCTGGCCCACCATGACCTCTGCTCTCCGGGCGCAGAAGACTTGGTCTTGGCTGAGGCCTTCACGCCTCCGGGCAGCTCCATCCACCTTGGCCTTTGGAGCCGGTCCAGGGAGCTGGGCCCAGTCCTGGCGGGATGGGGATCCAGGGGACAAGGTGGAGCTGGGGACCAGGAGCTTGGTGTCTGGGTTGGCTGTCTAGGGTCTGGGCGATGGGTACGGTCGGGATGCTGGAGGGTGGAGCAAGAGCTGGACCTGAGAAGGGGGCTGGGAGCTTGCAGCTTGGGGAATGGTCTCTCAGTGAGGCCCGAGTCCAGCCTTGTCCCAAGGCTGCTGTCCCCTGAATTACTTGGAGTCTGTCGTGAGGGCCTGTTGCAGGCCTCCCTTGCCCAGTCCAGGAGGCTGGCTAGGAAGTGGACTGAAGTCACGCTCTGCCTCAGACTGCGGGTGTCTGGCACCCCTAGAGCTTCCAGGTGAACCCTGGGGCAGGCCCTCACTGGGGATGAGGGGATCTGGGTGAGTAGGAGTGAGCAGAAAGGTATAGGGAGGGGTGCCCCTTCCTGGTGCTTGCCTGCTCCACGGTCCTCCCTAGCCCACCCCACGCCAGCCCTGCCAGCCAGCTCCACCAGAGGGCGCTGTCCAGAGGGCTCTGCCCAAGAGACGCTCTGCCCTGAGTGTGGGTCTGGCTCCTGAAGACCCTAGCTGGTTTTCCTTGACCCTGAGTGCATCCAGCACTTGAGGTGGAGGTCCATTCTTTGGGCCTCACCCCCTCACAGCCCTGGGGAACAGGTCCTCTGTCCCACTGGCAGCACTGCTCCTCCCTGGAGGGATGATGGTGGCAAAGCCTTTCTCTCCTGAGTAGTCTCTCTCCTGAGCCCCATGTTTGAAGTTGACCACACTTGCTGCACACTCAGTTGTCAGTCTGAGGGCTTCAGAATCCTAACTCCCAAATGGCCCCCACTCGAGCCAGGAGGAAACCTGACCTGACTGCCACCATCCAGCCCACCAGTTAGCCAGCTTGTGAAGTTACAGACTGTTCACCTGCTCCCCATCCTGCAGCTCCCATGGGTGGGTGTGGCCAGCCGGGCTGTGGCCCCTGTTTAGCAGAGCTGCTCCCTGGCCCTATACCTGGTGGTGCCTCCAACCCTGCTCCCTCTAGAGCTGCTCAGCTGCCTGACCTGAAGGAGATCTGTGGCATCCACCAGGTAGCTGGCAGGCTGGCTCCCTTTGGTCAATAGGAGGGGATGGGGGGGTGGCTCCTCCTTATGTTTCATCAGACTCCCTGTCCTGGTGTCCCTCCTGCTTTCCCTCCGACTCCCTGGGTCATATTTCCCAGAAAGCTGTAGCTGCCTGCCGGCTGGGACCTCAGACCTGGTTTCCTGGGGAGCCTGGCCGAAAGCCACCCTCCTGCTCACTACTGCACTCACCTGACCAGCCAGTGAAGGAGCCAGCCACCCCCCGGCCTGCCCATCATGTCCTCTGGCTGGTGGCTGCCTCTCCAGCCAGTGGCATCTGCTCAGGGCTGTGCAAGGAGTCACTGGGCACCTCCTCTGGAACCGTTCTTCCTAAGACCCCGTGTCGATGATAAAGGGCAATATCAATCCCTTGCTGATGCACTGTGAGAGAGCTCGCCTTACGAGGAAGACGTTTAATTTATCTCAGGAACTGGGCTCAAGTTATAAAAATGGTAATTTCTTGGAGATTCAATTACGTGTTTTCATTGTTACCCTCAGTAATCAAGGAAGCGATTTTTAAAGATAGGCTGTGGGATGATAGCAATCTTGGGAGGAGGATCGGGCTGGCTGGGTGGTTTGAGGGGGAGGAGAAGGACAGTGTCCGCAGGCGAGTGGGGCTGAGCTGCCCTGGGGTTCCTTCTCCCCAACCCCATGCCTCAGTCTTCCCACCTGCAGATGGGCCCATCTCTGAGGCCGTGCAGCCTAGTCATAATAGTCTGCATTTTGGGGGAGAGGGTGAGGAAGGGAGACTCAACTCCAGCCCCTCATGGCTGTGGGGATGGGCCTGTCCTTACGGCTTCCCTGCCCAGCACCCTAAGGTCTGCATCATTCATCTGCTGCATGGGGAACAGTTGGGAGCTCCTCATGGGGCTTGGACCTGATTTTTTTCCCCCAAGTGATGTCTTGGCTCTAAATAACATCTTCAGGATTAATGGTGCTGGCAGCCAACAGCACAAGGTGATTGGAAAAAGGGTTTTATGGCCCCGAGGGTGAAATTGAACTTGCATCCAATGTGTAGTTCCAAGATGGGATTTTCCTGCCCAGCAAATACAGCACGTTTCACACTAAGGTAGCTCCTGGCCACTCATCAGCAGGGTGGGCACCCATCTGGGTCACAGGGCCAAGCCTGGACAGCCTGGGGGGTCAAGACTGAGTCACCCTAGGAAGCCCTAGTCTCAGCAGACTCTCAGGTGGCTCTGGGGCAGGTGACTTTGTCCCATCCCAGACTAGGCAAGGGGAGAGGAAGGACAGATGAGCTGGCCTTGCTGGCCCACAACAGGGAGGAGGTTCCAGGCTGTGGGGAGGCTGCCTGGCACCTTCCATGGGGACCCACAGGACTGTCGCTTAGAAAAGGGGCCTGGCCCACCCTGTAGCCAGGTGTGGGGCCTGGGCTGGTCTGGGCCTCCCCTGAAAGCCAGGTAACCAGGTCTCCTGGCTGCCCTGACCCACATTCTTACAGCCCAGGCCGGTACCCTGTCCTACCTCTAACCCTGCTAGGAGGGGCTTCAAGCCTCAGGGTTCTGTCCTAGCTGGCCGGAGGGATATGGGGACAAGGTGCTCAGGAGGGCTGGGTTGTGACCCAGGGAGGGAAGATCAAATCTTGTTCTCTACACAAAGATAGGTTGTTGTTATAGGTGGGGGGAAGCAGCTGGCTATGAGCTCACAGGAATTCAGGTTTTGTCTAGGGTCACACCTGTCCTGTGAACGATAGAGAGAGGGAGGGTCTGGGGACAGTCTGCCAGGGGTTGGGGTGTGACTGTTGAGGAATCCAGGAGCCAGTTGGCCCAGAGCTAACAGATGGGGCCCTGCAAAGTGGCCCCATCTGCCACCAGTGAAGCTGACGGAGGGATGGTGCCCGGCATCCTGAAAGAGGACTTTTCCCAGAGTAATTACCTTCGATTCACTTGCAGTAAATACTAGGCTATTTTTCCCTTTCCAATAATTGCACTTATTTATTTTTAACTAAGATTAAATGTTCTCTGTGAGCTCAAGATATACTGACTGCCTTGTCAGAGTTGGTCAAAGTGCTGCTCTTCTTGCCTCTGGGGAAGCCCA
This sequence comes from Erethizon dorsatum, assembly GCA_028451465.1. Taxonomy (NCBI): domain Eukaryota; kingdom Metazoa; phylum Chordata; class Mammalia; order Rodentia; family Erethizontidae; genus Erethizon; species Erethizon dorsatum. The sequence goes on along the minus strand of CM051830.1, from coordinate 98,243,847 downwards.
CCAGGTAGGGAAGGGCCAAGTTCCTGGGGGCAAAGAAGTTGCATGTCCTGGAAATCCTAGGACTGGGAGAATCAGGTCACATTATCGCTGCTGTCATCATGACTGTCACCACCATCATCACCATTGCATCCATCACCACCACCACCATCATCACCATTAGCATCGCTACTGTTACCACTACCACCGCCCCCTCCACTACTGCCAGCTCCATCCTATGATGACTGAGACCCTCACCGCCACCATTACCACCGCTGTCACAGCACCACATCGACAAGCCCACACTAGGTTCAAGGCCCACCACTGGTTGGCACTTGCTCTGACACAGGAGTCACCATACTGGTCTGATTGCAACTGAGGGGTGTCCGATGTGGCAGTTTGTGGGGGTGGACATTGTGGAACAGGAAGAGGAGCAGACCAGGACAGTCCACGACGCTCTCCCTAGTGCCTCATTCTGTCTCAGCACCAGCCCAAGCCCTGCCATTGACCAAGTTAGGCAACTTTGGTCACATAACATCACCCCATGTAGCCTGGTATGTCATGCTCTGGGCTCTGTAGTTCCAGTCAGATACCCACATGGCTGTCCTATCCTGGAAAATGAGCCTGTGTGCACACAGCAGAGTGACTCTTGGCAGTTCCTCCTCAGCTATGGGACACTTTGCAGTCTCCCCAGCATAATCCTCCCAGCATACCTTGGTGCCAGGGGCCTAGCCTTGGGCCTTGTAGGGGCCACAGGTCAGCTTTCTCCAGCCAAGGGGTGTGGGCAGGGCATGAAAGCTGAGGAATGGGCCTCATTCAGGGCCCAGCAAGAGGGGACTGGAGAGAGGCTTCAGCCACTCAGGCTCACCCAAATTCCTGCCCTGGGCCCAAGCAGCATAGGTAGGGGAGCAGCCTGCCTCATCCAGGTAGGGAGAGAATATATGGAGGTGCATTGAACCTCGCTCATGTTTGGGAAATATTATTAACAATTAAAAATGTTAAATCTTGGTGACATTCCCGATGGCCAGATAACACAAGAGCAGATAATAATTACTCAATGATTAATAACTGCACTTAATAGTTTTCTAAGTAATTATGATAAAGAGAAAGTTAAATGAAAACCCATCAAAGTTGCTGATGCCCTGCAGAGTGCGGGCACCTTGGTGCTGGAGGGTGGCCATGCCTCTGGCCTCTGGCCCCACTTGCTTCCCCATGCTGGATGCCAGATACACAGAGTGAGGGCCCAGCGCCCATGTCCAGAAGGGTAGGTTCTCTCCCAAGAATGGGCCAGGTGGATACAGTCTGTCTCTCTTACGTCTCTTGGCTTATGTTGTGGCCATGTGGATGGCTCAGTCTGTTGGCCCAGGGGCCTCTGCCCCACCCCTACTGGTGTCCCAGATCTCAGAGCTAATGGACTGGGACATCCTCTGCCCCCATGGGCTGGCTCCTCATCCTTCTACTGCCCCAGCCTCTCTGGTTCCTGAGTGCACCCCTCTGCCATCAGATTTGCCTTACCATGTTCCTGGGATCTGATCTGGGGCTCTTCCATCTGCCAGTTCTCACTAAAGTGAGAGTGGTTGCTTGGTACTGCCCTAATCCTCTAGGCTTGGAACCCCATGGGTTTATCCATGTGAGCCTTCTCTACAAGGAAGGGGAAGAAGAGGGTGATTCCAGAATGAGGAGGCCTGGCATTCTCTACCCTGAGTCTGCCAGTTCTGCCAGCCCTGGAAAGTGGCTTGGAAGTGGCCAGGAGCCCAGGTGGTAACAGGTGCTAGAGACCTCCTGCCCCAATGTGAGCCAGTTCCATTTTGTTCCCACTTATCTGGCCCGACTCCCAGTTGGTACTGCCATGCACCTCTCTCCTCCTCCTCCAAGTAGGATCATCTTGAGCCACTCGCCCTCAGAGCACCTTGTTCCCTATCTGAGGTAGATGCTGTCCTTGCTGGCCTGCCATGAGGCTCAGAGTAGACTAGCTAGCTCTGGACATGGAGAATAAGGGGCCAGATTTTGCACCCCAAGGATACTGGGTGCTGACCCATGGAGGCTCAGAGGGGAGAATGTGAACATGAATTCGAAGGACTTATGGGTCGCCCCGGGGCCTGGGCCCTGCAGTGCTCTTGGGAGCTGATCCAGGGCTGCTCCTTTCATCAGTTCTCACTGAAGTGTGAGCAGGGCGCTTCCATAGGCTACAGTTTTATCCTTACCACAGCAATGACACTGAGGCAGGATAGCAGATGGGGCAAAAATCAGGAGCCCTGCAGGCAAGTTCATAAGATTTTGACTGTTCCAGAGAAAGAGAGAGAGAGAGAGACAGAGACAGAGACAGAGACAGAGACAGAGACAGAGACAGTGAGACAGAGAGAAAGACATCAGCAGGGAGACCTGGCACCTTCCTTATACCAGTGAGGGACTCATGGTGCCTCTGCTGCAGTCACCACTCTCAGATCAAAAGTCAGCAGGAAACAGCAAGAAACCCCACTGAAGTGGGCTGGCCTGTCCAGGGCCACTTCTTCCCTCACTCAGAGGCCATCATTGCAACAGTGAAGATGATGGAGCAGGTGTGGCACTGGTGACTGGTGTGGGTGGGGCGGGGAGATGGTACACTAGGTGGCACATGTGGGTTTTGTGAGTTTAAAATTTTTCAATGTACAATATTAAGAAAGAGATGCAGTTGGAGAAATAAAGGGCCCAGGGTGGTGACCCTTGGGGAGGCCTACCTTTTCCTGGGCACAGGCCAGGCAGGTATGGTATAGTCCCAGCCTGCCCAGGTTTCCCATTTTGTAGAGTACCACTCCCCTCATTCCTCTATTTCACGATGCACCCAGATGGGTAAACTGAGGCCCCAGAGGGTTTGAAGGCCAGTTGGAGCCATTGGGACTTGGCCCCTGACTGCTCCCTGCCCCACCCCCACCCAGGCCCTCTGTCCAGATTCTCTCAGGCCAGGGTCACTGTGCCGGAGTGTTCCTCAGCTGGACTTCCTCATTAGCCCTGTCACAGGTCTGTCTGGGGTCAGAGGCTCAGAGGCCATTAGTGGATGGCTGCTTCTCTGAGTCTGATTGCTCATTAAGGATTCTCCAGGGGGATCATTGTCCACCCCATGGCCTGCCCGCCTCATGTGCGCAGCAAATATCCTTCCCTCACAAGTACCCAGTGCCCTTGGGCCTGACCTAATCCCACCCGCCCCCTCTGTCCCCACCCCGCCCCCAACACTGCTCCAATAGCCCCCTGAGCTGCTGCCACTGCCCAAGGCTCCCTACACCCACACTGGCTTCTGCTTCTTGGGGGGTTGATGATCTGGGGTGAGAGTAGGGGTCCTGGGATGTCACCATAGATAGGGACAAGGACAGAAACACAGGCCTCCAGGTCGGTTGAGAGGGGCCTCTTCCATTTCTGCTCTGCAATTGGGGCTGTCCACTCCCATCCTGCCTCAGTCTCTCCATCTGTAGAGTGGATCTGAAGACAAGGTGAGGCAGGGCCCTTGGCACTGGGCCAGTCCAGCTGGCAGCCTCCCTCCATTGTGGGGTCCAGGCCTCCAGGTCGGAGCAAAGACACCCAGAGGTACCTTGCGTGACCTAGAGCCTGAGGGCCATGACCGCAAGACATGGAGATGTTTGTCGTGTCTGGAGGGGCCCCATTCAGTGCCTTGCTGTCCTGTGGCCTCTGCGGTTCATGGGGGTCCATGTCTACCTTGGAGCCAGCAGCAGAGGCAGGGGTGGAGTGGGGGTGTGTGTGGCCTCTCAGGAGCCAGCAAGTGGGACAGTGCTGGGGGCTCCAGGACCATGACATCAATGGTCTTTCAGCCCCGGCCTGAGCCTGGATGCCCTTGAAGTTGGTGCTGCCCAGGCACCCCAACCCTGGCAGTCCTTTCCCATTAGCCCTCAGGGACTGGGATGAGACCAAGTGATTTAGTGGCCTTCCTAGTTAGGCTTCCTCATTAATAATGCATTCCTGCTAGGGACCTTCTCTTCTCTGTGTCATTAACTGTCCTCTGCCTGGTGGGTGGCGGGAGGTGGCTGGCTGGGGAGGCCAGGTGGGAGGAGGGGGCACTTGGGCATGAACAGGGTCCTCTACTTGGGAGTCAGGGACAGTCCAGGGTGCCCAGCACCTGAGAGCATCATGAGAAGCTAGGGGGGTGGTTAGGGCAGTTGCCCAACAAACAGCCATAGGGGTCAGGCTGGGGGGCCAGCAGTGACGCCACAGTGCCCTTCTTGTTTTGGGGTTGGCGGGCAGTTCTGGGGGCCCACAGCCCTGGAGAACAGTGCCCCAGGGATGATGACAGACAAGGTTTGGGCGTAAGGAGTCTTGGATAGCAAGTTCACGGCAATCCCACAAGGTGACAGAAGAAAATAACCTGGCAGTTGTCCAGATGTTTCCCAGGAAATTGAGGTCAGGAGGGGACACTAACTCTGTTCAAGGTCCAAGTGGGCGGAGTGGGGCTTGGCAAGGGGCCTTTCTCCCACCCTTTGGGCTCCTTAGAGCTTGACCCATTACTGGGTCTCAGCCCTGACACTCCTGCCTGTGGGTCCCTGCCCCATGGGCGGAGCATCAAACTCGGTCTAGGGCAGGGGAAGGGATAGTCCTGGGGTAGTGTGTGGGGGTCTCAGGCTATACCTGAGGATGCCCAGGTGGCCTTCCTGGGCCCTCATCAAATGGCAACAATCCCATTCCCACAACCCCTCTGCAGCCGGCTGAGAGGAGCCCTCTGTTGGGCACTGCTACAAAACTTCTAAGACTTAATTAAAATCAATCTCCAATTACTCAAATGCCATTGATTCCAGCCTCTGCTGATGGGGAAAATATGATCATTATTGTGGGAAACGTCAATGTTACAGTATTGAATGTTCGCCTCGGCACAGGGCAGGCCGGGACCCACCAAGTCCTGAAGCCCAAACTCTGGCCCTGGGGCCACACAGCCCTTGCTTGGAGTCCATGTCCAGGGTCTTGTGGATGAAGGCTCTTGAGGTCAAGGGATGGCTCTGCCAGTTTCCCTGAGCTGTCCCCTCCTAGCTGAGCCTCAGGGGCTTTGCAGAAATGGGCCTAACCCTGATCATGCCAGCTGCAGGGTAGCCCAGTGGTTTGTTTGAAGGTGTATCTCAGGGCAGGCTGGAGTAGGTGCCCCCCTGGAGACCACCCACCACTGTCATGTGGCTGGGGTCCTCTTGGTATTGCAGTGGGGCCTCTGCCTGACAAGCCCATGTCTCTTAGGGGCCCAGGGCTCCTGACCACTCAGTTTCAGGGTGAGTGACTGCAGGAGGCAGTGGCCCTGTGGCTGTTGGAAATTCTCTTCACTCACAGGGGCTTTGAGGCCTGGACTCAGCCCAGGGGCCCATTGGGCAACAGGTGTTGGCATCTCTGTGTGTGAGGTGGCCTCTCAGGTCAGAGTTCCTCAGTTACAACCTTAGCAGGGGAAAACAGGACACATCAACAGAGATAGAACTTCCGGAGGAAGAGAGTGACTTCGTGTAGGGACTGGGGAAAGTGCCTTAGGTCAGAGCACTTGAATCCCAGGTCTTGTGGCAGAGCTCGTGCCCAAGGGTGACCAAGCTTTGAGATCCCAAGTGCAGGTCCAATGTAGAGAAAAATGCTGAGACACAGTTAATTCGGGGGAGGATTATTTGAGGGCCATAATTTAGTGTTTTGTTTTTCCTTTGAAAAAGAAATATAAAGCCTTCAACTTACCTTCCCTTAAAATTAAAAAAAAATCACATAAAGCATCTCCCATAAATGCAACAAATACTAAAACCTTATGTGATTTGTGCTTCTGGCCTGGGAAGGACAAGGTCCCAGCAGGAGTGAGAGGAGGGGAGGAAGATGAGGTGTGGGGTGGGGAAGGCAGAGGGTGTAGGCTGGCATGGCACCTGCTGGCTTCGGCGTTCCTGTCTTGTCTCCTGTGACCGCTACTTTTGCTTGCTGTTCCCAGTTGCCCCTGGGTGTGAGCCCTAGTGCCCACGGGGTGGGTAGACAGAGTCTGACCTCTCTAAGTGAGAGGCAAGAACACAAGAGAGGGCCCAGCTCAGCCTAGGGACATCTGGCCCTGTGCTGTGATGGCAGCAAGGTCAGGATGCCAGGTTCTGGGTGGCCTCTGGGGTGGGTGGTGAACTTGGACACTTGGGCACCCAGGTTCACAGTGGTGACAGCAGGCAGCCATATAGGAGGAGCCCGGCCTCCTCTTTGCTCCTGAGCAGCAACCCTTTCAAGCAGGGCTCGCACGATGTGCTGAGTCTTTTGTTACTTTAATTAATGCCTAGCTTCCCGATACCTAATTAAACTGGAATTGCTCCATGTCCAATAGCCGAGCGTCCCATTAGATACAAGTTAATGCAACTGTCACATCGGCAGTGAAATGAGGCTGTCGTGTCCCCAAGGAGGGAATGGTGTTCACCCAGAGGACAGAGGATGGTGCAGGCAGAAGGACCTGAGCCTGCTCCTGAAGCCCTGGGCCAGACAACCCCACATTGAAGGTGTAGCCTTCCCTGGGCCCATGGCTGAGGACCCTGAGCCTAGAGGGACCCTCCTTTGGTCCCTGAGCCAACAGCCTGGTCGCTGTTCTGATTACACGGGAAACATGTCAGTCTAAGAAAAGTTGGGAAATCAGACAAATTCGGGAAAAGATAGTGAGGACCCTTCAATCCAGAAATGAGTTGTCCTCCTGTGGGCTTGTCTTGGGGGCCTGTGGGGGGCCAGTGGGTGCTCCTTGTGGCCCTAATGTGGGGCTGAGGTAGGGCCCACATTGTGAGGAGCCACCGGCTCATCGGGAGCCAGCAGTTCCAGACTGGGGGTGCAGGGTTGGGAGCCAACTGGTGGTGGGGCAGCCTGGGGTACAACCCCTGTACCCACCAAACCTTGGGAGTGCTCAGGGCATCACCCCAGGGCTGGGCTCTCCCCCTGACAGCCCACTGTGCAGGGCAACCTCAGGGGAGGGCTCTGCTGGTAGCCAAGGGAACTGTGCATGTTGGCCTGTCACCCCAGAGCCTTGGTTCAACCCCCCAGGGGCTTTGGGAGGGGTGAGGCGTGGGTGAGTGAACACAGAGAAGGCCACCTGGGAAGGCCTTTCCCCCAGCCCAAGAAGCTGCCCAAGAGGCCCCCGAGGTAGGAGCAGCCAGGCCTGGAAGTCGTCTCTGCCTGGCTTGTCTGCTCTGGATTGTGTGGTGAGCTTGGCACAGGTGCCAGCGAGGGCAGGTCTCTCCTTCATGGGCTGCTGGGCCCAGTTCTCTCTCCCCAACCTGTTCACTGTCCAGGTCCCCCTCCTCGGAGCTGGGTCACCTCCACATTGCCTCCCTTGCCCCCCTGTGTCCAGCCTGGCTTCCACAAAGTGTGAGTGACTGTGTGTCTTTGGAGATGGTGGTGGTCCCTCACTTCTCCATTGCCCCTGGAGTGCCGCATGGCTTGGTGTCTGTAGGGGACAAGGGCCGCCCCTCCCATGTGTCTCCTGGGGATGATGTGGCTGAAGGCCTGCTGTGGGCTGGACTGTGCTCTGAAATCTTGTTTGTGGGGTAGCAGCTGTTGCCGTTGGCATGGAGAACAAACCTGGGCCATGTTTGTTTAGTGAGATTGGTGGTGCCAGAGCCCGGGCCCAGGCCGGGCGTGAAGGGCGTGTGCAGGGGCATCCCCTCCCCTGTGCACCCACCTCACAGGCTCTCCGGAGCGCTGGGCGGGTGTGGCTAGAATGTCATGGTGCACCATCAGCATTGTGCCAGCTGCCCTGTGACCCACAGAGCTTTGTCCTCCCCCAGGACTCATGTGTTCCCTCCTTGCATAGTGGCTTCATCACACCCTGCCCTCCAGGTGACTTCCCAAGGTACTGAGCAGCACATGGAGGGGCCCAACTGGGCAAAGAGTCGGGGATCAGCCACCTCTCCTGCGAAGGAGCCTGAGCAGGTCTCGTCTCATCGTGGGACAGAGGTGCCTAGTGTAGACAGCAGGGGTCTACACTGTCTATAGTGCGTCTGGGGGCCTGGTTGGGTGGTGTAAGGGATCCCATTCATGGCTAAGAACATGACCCTGGAGCGGGAGACTGGCCTCATGTCCTCACTCTGACATTCACAAGCTGGGTGACTTTGGTTTGCATGGGTTTCCGTCTCTGGACCAGTGGGGTGGGACAAGGAAGAACCGTCCCGGCCCAGAGGACGAGCCCCATGCTGGGCCTGAGTAGGTCGAAGAGGTTGGCAGAAGATGCTGCGTTGAGCACAACCCACCTTAGCACTGCCGTAGGGAGGGTCCCCAACTCTGCTTTACCTCTTTGGGGGCCTGTCCTTGGTTTGCTGCACGCCTTGTCCACTTAAGGACTGGGGTGGGTAGAGGGTTGGTTTTGACTGTCAGTGACCAGAGAATAACTAAGATCCAGAGGTTACTCCCCCGTCCATATTGGGCCCTCTAGCTGACCTGACCGCATCCGGGGAAGTGGAGCCTGAAGGCTCCTGGCTCGGGTTGGGGAGGCCTCTGCTCCTTTGCCCCCTCCCCTGCCCTCTGTGCTGAGGTTGCCCTAGAGGACTCCCTGAGGCCACTAAAATTGGCTGCACATCCCTTGGCCCACTGTGACATGAGGTCTTCATCCTCCCTGGACGCAATAGGCCTCAGATGGCACTGCCTGTTGGCATGGATGTGAAACTGCCACACCAAGGCCTTCAGAGCCCGGCAGCTTCTGCTTCATTGGTTTTAGCCTTCTGCTGCAGCGTGAGGAGAGATCACATGGAAGGGGAAGCCTGGCAAGTCCTGTTTGACGTGCAGCACAGCCCCTAAGTGTCACCCAGGAGCCCCTGCCACAGCCACATGGAGCTGAAGAACTGCCCCACTGAGCTCTGCCTGGACTCTGGACCCACAGAGCAAGCAAAGACACGGGGCAGCCTTCTGTGCAACAGCAAGTGACTGGGCATGAGTACCCCCACCCCCTACAGCCCCTCAAAGTTTATGGGGACTCAACTCTGGTTTGAGAGCTGGGACTCTGTGCCCAGTATCCTGGTCCTGAAAAAAGGACCCAAGTCAGGCCGCTTTAGGGATCCAATGTGGATTGGAGAAATGTCTGACTCAAGGTTCCCTTTCTCAGCTAAGCCTGATACTATCTAGTGCCCGTGGGAAGAGGAAGTGACTTCTCATACGGGTGAGCTCCTATCTATGCCTCAAAGCCCAACTCCATAAAGTCCCTGCAATTCCTTTTCAAGGCATCATAGCACCCTTGCCTTTTTCTACTATAGCACCAACCACTTGGATGGTATTTTATATGTCTCAGAAAGAGGACCACACAAAGTTTAATTGACCTGTCTGCCACCCTGAAGATGGGGTAAGCTGCTCAGGGCTGGAGTGGGTTGGGTTCTTTTCTGGGTTCCCATGTCTTGCTGGGTACACATGGGACACAAAGAGAAGTGTGTGGAAGAGGGGCAGAGGATTGCTAGGGTGAGGGAGGCTCAGCGCTCACCCTCCATCTCCTGTTGTTTCAACAGCAGCCGAGGAGAAAACAAGGACTTTATGGCTGTCACAAATATTTCATCCTGCATGGTTTTACAGTCCACAACTGCTGTGAACACTGGGCTCCTGTCGGAGCTGGAAGATTCATAAAATGCATGTGAATTTTTATGTTCAATTATTCCAGGTTCCCTGCTTGGGGCCGTGAGCTGTCCCATGTATAACCTAGCCCCCAGGCTCCGCTTGTCTGTCCCCCCCCGCCGCCCAGCTCAGGCTGAGCAGAGAAACCCAGCTCCTGCTCACGACAGACTCTATAAATGCTGCACCTGTCTTCCTTCTCCACCCAGCCTCACCTACAGGGAAGGGAGGCTCCACGGTCTTGTTGAAGCTCATATGGGCACAAGGCATCTCACAGGGGTGCCCCTGGGGGTCTGTGCACCAACCAGGGGCTACCTCTTAGATTCAGCTTCTCTGTGCCTTGGTTTCACCTCCTGAAAAATGGGTGTAATGGTAACTTTGCACAGGGCTGCAGAGAAGATACTGGCCCCAGGGATGCTGTGACTGGGGGCTGGGGCCAAGTGGTTGTGTCAGGCCTAGGGTGGAGGCAGCGGGGGGTGCTTTATGTTCTGGCTGCATGGAGCTGGGTGGGCGTGGCAAGGGGATACCGAGGGGAGCCGCTCATCAGTTGCGGTCTCACGTCCCTTCATTACGGCGCCGGCAGAAGATGTTCTCTGATTAGTCTGCTGAATTATGAATTAGGTTCCGGGTCCCTGCGCAGCTGTTCCCGGCTTGTCATCCCCACCACTTTATTTCCCCATCTGCTTATAAAACCAGGAGCGCCGTCCTGCAATAAACACTTCAAACACTTTTTTTAGGGGCTAATTAATTGTGTTGCATTTCTGCGACATAGCACGCAGGCTGGACCTGCCCCGAATTCCCAATGCAGTGTCTTTCCTGCCTGTGTGCCTGGAGAGGGGGTGGGCCCAGCGGCTGGGGAGAGGGGCATGTGTGGTCTCTCTAAGCATGCTCAGCTCCAAGGCAGTCTCAGTCCCTGCCGCAGCAGGCTGGGCTGTCTCTGGGACAAGCCAGTTGGGTCAAGCTCTCCTGGAGTTTCCCTGAGCACCTTCTGGCTGTTGGCCCAGGCTGGGGCCACTGGACATTCCCCTCAACTCACCTGGGACATGTCCAAGGTCAAGTCCACATCTCCCTGCTGACTGGCAACACTGACACTGTGGCCCTCACCCCTGTCTAGCATTTACCCTTCGCCAGCCTCTGTCCACACCGACCTCGTGCCTCCTGGCCTTTGTCAGTGAGCTCCCCTTTGCCCCGAGTGCCCTTTGCCCTCTGCCAGCCATGGCTTCTCCTGGCCCGGAGGACCCCTCCAGTGCCCTGGGGTGTTGCTTTTAGGTGAGCCAATTTCTCTGTGGGACCAGTGCCGTGGTGGAGGAGATCTTTGGGAGCCCTGACTCTGCTCTGCACCTCGAGGCAGCTCTCCTTCTGAGGAGACCCAGAGAACATCCTGGAGGAGGTTTCAAACCACAACATTAATAAGAAAACAAAATTACAATTACCGAGTTACCAAACAGAGCTCAGAGACAATTAAGTTACAGCAGCCGTTTGACTGCTCCCTACACCCGGGAAAGTGGCGTTTATTAAGTTGATTCTGCAAGTAGGTGCTGCACTGAGTCAGTGAGGGTTTAACATGTGGCCAGGTGTCTGGGTCCCCCTGATGCAGCCCCCTATGGCAGTGGTGTTATTGGATGGAGGAAGTTGTTTCCAGATTCTTGATATCCTGAGCAAAGAATGGAGCAGGACTCTCAAAAGAAGTAACAAAAGTAAGGTTTATTGAAAAAGAAGTACAGGTAACAAGAGTAACCGAAAGAAGGGAAGATGTACTCCACAGGCTGGGAGCTGGCCAGTGAGCGTAGCTCAGGGCCCAATGCCCAGTGTGGTGGCATGCGCCTGTAATCCCAATACTGAAGAGGCTGAGGCAGGAGGATCGTAGCAAGTTTGAGGCCAGCCTGGGCTACACAATGAGTTCAAGGACACCCTGAACTATGTAGCAAGAACCTGTCTCAAAAAAAAAAAAAAAAAGATCATGGCCCAATAGTTCTGGGTCTCTCAAGGTCCTGGGATTATGGGAGGATCTATAGTGGGGATTGATAGGCGTCACAGGCCAATGGGATACCTAATTCAGCCCACCCATCAGGAAGGGGAATTTCTGACCATACAAAGTTTTTAGAGGAAGTGTCATGGCACCCAAAGTCCCCCAAGGAGGTTAAAAGCATACTGCAAATGAGGTTGGACACAGCCCAGGATCATGTACTTTTGGTTTTGCACATTCCTGGGGGGTTTGGGGTAGACAGGGTGGCATTTTGTCTATTGGTTTTCTGATATTTTGACATAGTCATCCTTACTCTGTTTTCTGGATTCTTTTTCCATGGTTTTCTGTTGTTTTATCTGTCCTTGCTCTACCTTCTACCTCAGAGGGACCCTCCTGACTATAGATGGAGTCAGGGAGGCATCTGTCACAGGGACCTGGTGGGGCCTGGGGTCCTCTGTCCCTCAGGACAGCACAGCTTCTATGGCCACCATCATGTCCATTTGAACTGGCCAGCAAGCCCCTCTGGTTCCTCAAGGGCTTGTCCTCAGATGCTGAGAGGAGGTAGGGACCCGGGGGGAGCTCTGTCCTTCCGGGAGATATAGCCAGGGGACATGGGACAGTGCTTCCTTTACCCCAGCAGGCCTGTATCAGGAGCCCCGCTCAGATAGAGGCGTGCTTCCTGGTTGGCGGGGCTCTACTTGGAACACTTTTATGGGCTGTTAATTGTTATGCTTCCATTTAATTCTGGGTGTCATTCCATGTCAGCCAAGCCCGACAGGCTGGGATTTATGCTTCCAAATTATGGGGCTCGGGCTGTTCAGAGGTAAAGCAATTACCCATCAATCAGCCACCAACCAGCACTCGCTGAGGCTGACAGCCCTGTTAGTGGGGGAAGGGTGGCTGTGGCCCCAGCAAGACCCCTGGAGAGGCAGGATGGCCTTTGAGGACTGGACAGGCTGGGCAGGAGCCTGTGCAGGGCTCTGCTGTCCTGGGAGGTGGGAACCTCCTGGTCTGTACTCCCTGCCAAATTGCTGGGACCTTGGCCAGCCTTCCACATACATGGTAGGTGTGGCCTTAGGTGGGTGTCATCCCAGGTGGGCTGAGGGTGACCTGTTCAAGGGTGCTGTAGAGTCATTGAGAGGGCAAAGCCAGGCATCTGCTGTGTTGAGTGTCCATGGCCAGCCACAGTCACTAGGCCAGCAGGTCAAGGCCGCCAGAGGGGAGAGACAGGTGTGGGCCGACCCCATGGAGAGGGAAGCCTTGGCTCCCAGAGGGACAGCCAAGGTATCTAGCTTTGGGGACCTAGAGGCCTGAGGCCCAGGACTTGCTTGGATCTGTGAAAATTCAGATACTGGGGCCCTGCTGAACCAGGAGGATGAGCCATGCCATAGGGCACTGCTGGGGAACAGCCTCAGATGTCCTCTTGACTTGGTTTCCTTCCTGTCACTACTGGGCACTGGCCCAATGTATGTGGAAGAGGAAGACTGGGCTGCCTTGGGGGTGGGCACCCTGCAGAGACACCCAGCCAGGCCTTGGAAGGCTCTTCTGGGGAGGTGGCCTGGGCAGTGTAGATGTTCATGGAGGTGGGAGGAGTGGGGTAGACTAGATGATAAGACAGCTCTGGAAGACACAGGCAAGCAGGAGTTGGGGGAGGACATCCTGGGCCCACAGAGCAAACCCTACCCCAGCACTGGTCCTGGTGCAGCTGGAGTGCAGTGGGGGCCAGCCATGCTCCAGGGCTCTTCACCCAGGCAAGCCCCTTCCCGTCACTGTGCCCTGCAGGGCTTGTAGGGCTGGCACGAGTGGGCAGTTATGCACAGACATGCCGTGTCTCAGATGACTCACTGGTCTTGAGGGCAAGGGGTGGGTGGGACAGCCAGGACAGATGGGTCCCTTGGCTGGAGCCCTCTAGGCAGGGGAGTGGCTTCTCTCCTCACTTTCCTCGGTGGCCATCTAAGCCTCTCTCACAGTCAGCCTGGACTCTACTCAGCTGGGCATAGTGCCTTGTTGGGCAGAGGAGGTGCCTTTGAGATGGTGAAGGCCAGTGTCCTGGGTGAGTGTGCAGAGGCCTCTCCTCACCTGCTGCCCCTTGTCGCTGCCCCAGCTGGTCCTGAGACCCTTCCCCACATGCTGCATGAGGTCCCCTGGGTCCACCCTCTCCTCTGCATTCTGGCTCTGTCCCTGCCCTGTGGGGATCCATTTCCTTGAAGAGGGCAACCTAACTTCGTGCCTACCTCAGCCTCAACTTCCTCCCCAGCAGTCTATAAGGGCAGTGTGGAGCCACAGGCTCACCCTCAGGGGCTCTGAGATTCCTTCTGGCTCCCAGAAGTTCTTGGTGCTTGCGTTCAGGCCACTCAGGGATGGGGCCTGTCATCCTAGTTATTTGTCTTCTGGTCTGGCTGCTGCCAATGGTGACTGGTAGGGGCCAGGCAGATAGATGAGGTTACTGGGTCACCATTGGTGTGGATGACTTGGTGGCCCTGCCCATGTCCCCTTCCACCTGGGTCAGAGTAAAACTGAGAGGATGTGACCTGGACCTCTGGACTGGTGTCATATGACCCCAGGGTCAGGTTCTCTGGAGCCAGACAAGTTACTCCTCCTCAGGGTCCTCATGGGCAGAATTGGTTCTGCAGCAGAACCTCCAGCATTGTGCATGGAAATCTTCCAAACTAGAAAGAAAAATGTCCCCCTCACTTTCTCAGCCCCATTTTCATCATCTAGTACTGTCCTAAGTATATCCAACTTCCTTGAAAGTCAAGCGTCACATGGTTGCAACACTCATGAGTCATTCACGCCTGTCCCCCGGTCACTGCAAGTATGTGCGTCTGCTTTGCCATCCTGAATCTGCTGGTGGGCGAGACCCTTGGAGTGTGTTAAATGCAGGGGGGCCCCGGGGCCCTCTAAACACACGTGATTGAGCGCGTGCAGCTGGTTGCTATCTGTCCCTGATGTCTCAGCCTCTGGCTGACTGTCCAGGCTGGGCTTTGCGTTGGGATTGGGACAACACCCTGGGGACACATGCTGGACCCCCTGGAGAAGTCACAGCTTTGATTCAGGACAGTGGGGGGAGGTGAGGCAGTGCTAGGTGCTTCAAAGCTGCCCAGTGGAGACAGGGTAGGCAGAGAGCTCCCTGGGATAACCCAGCTCACCCAGGGCTGCGGCGGAGCACTTGCTGTGGGAGAGGGTGGAGTGGCCTTGGGGTACCCCCTCCGGCTCCTGACCACAGGCTGGCTGGAGGAATCAGAGCTCATTCTCCCTAGGGCACTGTTGGGCACAGCAGCTCCAGGACTGCTCCATAGCCTTGTGCCCGTGCCCATTCCAGGCCTCTTCCTGCCACACTTGGGCAGCCACACTGGCATTTGGCACCCGGGGAGCTGCTGACAGTGCTCATTCTGCCTGCCAGGGAAGTGCTGCCAGCCTGTTTGGAAATGTCAGGCTGGTGGGTGGCAGGCCCTGCCCAGCACCCTGCTAGTGCTGATGATGCTGGACATGGGCTGTGGTCCTGGTGAAGGAGCCAGGCTGACAGCCAGGCTTTTTTCCAGGGCCAAGAGACATTGCTGTGTAGGGAGGGCTTATTGGAAGCTCCAAGCCGCCTGAGCAGGGCCAAATTGTGACACTGATAGACCAGGGCCCTGTCCTTGCCACTGTGTGGCTGTGGGGGGCCGGTTGATGTGGAAGAGCGATGGTGCACCCGGGACTGTGGGGGTCTGAAGGAGGTTTATTGGCATCTGCTGATTTCCCAAGGGGACCTTTGCTGGCAGCAGCCACCACGCTCCCTGAGAGCTAACCATTCAGGCTGGAAGAGGCTGAAGGCACGGCAGATGGACTCTGGCTATGGGCTGCCTGGGCTTCAGTGGAGCCATGTGACAGTCAGGGAAGTGGGTGGGAGAGGGGGATGCCAGTGGAAAGGTCTGTGCTTGGCTCCATCCTTGGTCAGGTTTCCTGTGCAACCTAGCCCCACTAGGCAGTACCTCAGTTTACTCATCTGCCATACCTGCTGAAGACACCTGCTCTGCATGTCAGTCAGGCTGGTCCTTTGCGGCCCTGGGGATCCCCACGTCTGCTCTCCCCACTATCTGGCATGTGCCCTCTGTACTGTCCCTCCTTGGTCATGGATGCACAGAGGCCTGAAGAGTCTCAGGCAAAGTCTATACACCTCCCAGGCCTGTCCCAACTCTGCTCAAAGTCAGACTCCTGTGTCCATGTGGGCAGTGACTCTGGCTCAGAGTTGAGGTGAGGTGGTTGCCAGGGGCTTGGGGGAATCAGATCTGGCCCAAGGCCCACATCTGGGTGCTGACCCCTCTGCTCAGAGCATCAGAGAGGTCTCAGGGCCACAGAAGGCTCAGGGCTGGTGAGGAGGGACAGGTGGCTGTTTTGAAGTTCCCAGTGGGGGAGCCTGCCTGGGGTGCCCGGTACACGGTAGGCACAGATGGCTCTTGGCAGGACATGGGCCCCACACTGTGGCGCCAGCTGCCCTGAGCTAGGCGTGGGACAAGACTTCCGGGAAGCACAGAGGGGTAAGGCTGGTGGGAGCCAAGGCACTGAGGCCCACAGTGAGGCTGGGGCTGGACCTGCCTGCTCCCTTCTCCTCATATGGGCGACGTGGGAACCCAGGGGTGCAGAGACTCCTCCTGTCCAGCCCAGCCTGAACTTTTAATTTTTTGTCATTATGGAAAGAGCCATGTTTCCATGGAAAATGGGAACAATAAACCAGAAAACCATGAAGAGAAATTAGAAGATGCTACCTGCCCCTCGGGTGGACTCCCTGCTATCTCTCCTTGACCTATCCCACAGGCCACTAGTGCCAGGGCACCCCCTGCCCCCAGCATCAGTGCCTCTAGAAACGTAGCTTCAGTGGCCACCTGAGCTCCTGGTGAGAGGATCTCTCCCTCATGGGACCATCTTTCTCTGTCAGACACTTGGGTTATACACAGCTTCTCACTGATATAAATGAGGCTGGAGAGAAAGTCCAGAACACTGTACCTTTCTATTTTCCTCTTCAGGGTCAATTCCTGGCAGTGGCTAATGGGACCTCAGTGGAGCTGGCTGGTGGCCATAGCCTCAGTGGCATTGCCATTGTAAGGTGCAAAGCTCCACTGGCTGCCAGCTGTGCCACTGCCCACTATGCCGGGCCCAACCACAAATTCAGCCTGGCCTGTGCCTCTGACCTAGCCTTTCCCAGGGTGAATGGGGGTATCCCCCACATTCGTGTCAGATTCATTCATAGGCCTGAAGACTGCTGGGGTTGGGCCCTGGGTTCAAATCTGGCTCTGCTACTTCTTGCCCTCTGTGTCCTCATCTGTCTTCCACAGAATGAGCTGTGAGATGAGCTCTTCCAGGGCCTGGCCAGTGGACACAGCCAGATACAAGATGTATGGGGCCCCTGGCACATGGGGATTCCTCTGGGTGCCCTCCAGGTGGCAAGGAGGCTCTCACTATACCAGGCCAGACCCTGCCAGCCCCTTGCCACCATGGATAGAATAAGTGGACTTATGCTAGGGCTGAATGGCCAAGGATTGCCCTCTTCTTGGTCACCAGACAGGATGTCTCCAGGGCCCTTTGGAGGGTCCTTATCATGGGGACTGGCTGAGGCTGGTGAACTGCCCAGGGCCTGAGGTGGCCCCTCGGAGTGACAGGCCCCTGAGAAAGAGCAGCCAGAAGCTGTGGGAAGGAGCTGGCCACAAGTGTGTGTACATGCGTCTGAAGGGCTGTGGGATGCCAGATCAGCAGGCCATGAGCACGTGCGTCCTTTCCGGGCCCCTTGTCACCCTGTAGGATGTTGGCAACCTCTGGGACCTGCCTTTTGACTATGACTCTGAGTGGTGACTCACCAACATTCCTCTGAGTTTTGCCCTCCCTCTGGCCCGTAACAGCCACCATTCCTTGGCTCCGCAGTTGATCTCCAGCTTATCATCTTTCTCACATTGTGGGTCTGACTCCCAACATCACCAAGTTCTGGGAACAGCAAAGAAATCCACATACAACATAGTGACAGGTGACCAGTGAGGTGGCAGTGCTGACACATTTGAGCAGCATGCAGCAGCTGGGGGAGGCAGAGGGGCCAGTTAGCAAAGATCTACAGGCAACAGGGCCTCCATGGGCTCAGGGCTAGGGTTCCGAGGGTCAGGGCTGATGCTGCTCCCTCCCCTGAGGATTTACCCCCAGCCCTGGGCCTCAGGGCCTCAGGACCCCCACAGACTCCTCAGAAATTGGACAGAGTCCACACTGCAGTGCTGCTGGGGCCATGGGCTCAGACTGCACCCTCCTGAGGTGGGACCTCCCTCCCAAGAAGGGGCTCCATGCAATGGGCTTCCACCTCCTCTGAGCAGTGCCCCAAGGGGCAGCCACAACCCCAGCTTAGTCCTTGTCAGACAGGTAAGGATGCTGCCTTGCAGACAGAGCCCAGGGAGGTGAACATATCAGACCTCTAGGCCAGGCAGTGGTTAGTGTAGCCATCCTTTGATCTCTGGTGACCTGGGCCCTGTTTACCCAGAATCCTGATCTCTGCTTCCTCCAGCCTGTCCAGTTCCTTTTCAACACCCTTGGTACCTGCCCTGCAGCTGGCCAGATTTCCAAACACTTTTTCTTCCACCTGGGTCTCCTTCCCCAAACCTCTGCCAGTATATAGCTTCCCATCCCAAAAAGCCCACTGGGAATGCTGTGTCTGAAGGTATCTGGGTGTGGGCTCTGCTGTCTCAGAGGTATGGGCCAGGGCCCCTTGGGCAGCTTCATCCCTGGACCAGCACTACATATGGGTCATAGGACCCTCCTGGGCAGGTTGGGGCCTAGAACTGAGATGCCATAGCTGCTTTTCTAAGGTCCCTAAGAGCTTTCTAGTGCTTCTAGGGTCAGGTGCTGGACTGCAGCTACAAAGTATCTTCCCTTACATTTCATGGACCCCCAAGAGATGAACACATCTCCCCTAACATCACCCACCAGGCCCAAGAGATGCAGGGCCAGGATGGGAGGGGTGAGAGTCTGGGTTCTACCCAAGAGTCTTTCCCAAGCATGAGCCCCACTCTGAGCAGAAAAGGGTTATCTTCACTTTCCTTTTACTGCTGAGTTCAAGGCCAGATAGAGGGACAGTGCCAAGGCACTGATAAGACCTGCAGAGAGCACACTGGTATGGGCTGAGCTTGAAGTGGAGCTACCTCTCAGGCTCAGGCCGAGGGGTAGGCTGAGCTGAATGAGGCCGCAGCCCTTGGCCTGTATCAGTGGAGCCGTGAGCATCCTGTGTAACTTACGGTTTTGCTGAGCACAAGAAGAACTGCCAGATGTCACTTGAGTAGGGGTCATCTTGCTATCCAAGTGAAGCTGAATGTGTGGGTATTCCTGCTAAAGTGGCTGGATGAGGGCCGTCCACCCATCTGCCCTCCACCAAGGCCCCTGCAGACCCAGGGCCAAACCAGCCAGAAAGGATCCCTGGGGAAACTGGTTTAGACAATGTTCACATATCCCCTTTGGGAACTTCTCAGTGCCTTCAGCATGCAGATGTAGGTGAATCTAAGAGTGCGCAGGAAGCCCAGGTGTGAATGCCGCTGGGCCAGGGCCCTGGGCAGGTGCTTGGCAGTTGGCTTGGGCTTCCCAGGTAACTGGGGCCTGGAAGGAACAGTAGGAAGTCTCAGTCCCCAGGGAACACCTCTGAACTACAGTAAAGATGCAGTCATTTCATGCCCTCACTAGGCAGTGCTTACGGGTGGGGCTCAATAACCGTTCTGTTGGTTAAGGGAAGAGCCTTCTGACCATCATGTGGGGCACTTTCCCTGTGGGTGGAGCTTTGAGACAGAGGCCCTCCTCTAAAGTGTGGCCATGACTGGTAACCGATGTGTGATCCAGACCCATAATCAATGTGTGATCAGGGCCCCTAATCCAGTTGGGAACGGGATCCAGAAACCAGGTGTGACCAGGATCTGCAGTTTCCCCCCAGCTCTAAGTGGAGGAGAGCCACCAGGCAAGGGCCTAAGTTTACAGCAGGCCCTGGGCCTTGTGGGATTTCATAGTGTGCTTTGTTTTCATTCTGTTTGCGCGGATACCTTCTATTTGCTGTCTGCAATGCTTGTTTTCCATTTCCAGTAGTGCTGTAAGATTTCCTTTCAAAATATAATCACTTAAGTTAAAAAAAAAAAATCCATTTGAAGAAAACCCTCAAGTAAACAGCAGTGAGGCAGTGGGTGGTACGCAGGGTAAAGTGGATCATGGGCTTTGGTGGTAGGTGGGTGGGGTGGGAATGAGCAGGAAGGGGGTGGGAGGGAGAAGAGCTGGGGAGAGGGACACGCCCAGCCCTCCCCTGGGCTCCCAGACTGCTGGCCCCGCAGCCTCCTCTTACAGGCTGTAACCTGTCTAGCCTGTCTTCTTCTGGGTCTCATGGTCACCTACAGCCTTAAACCTGGGTCCAGCATTCCCTTGCCTGCCAACCCCTCAGCTCCTCAGTTGGTGACAAACCCAGCGCTGTTTCACAAAACAAGTGAAACGCCCATATGCTGAAGCTAGAGCCACTGGGGCCAGCCTCAGTGGGGATGGCCCATGCCACATGTCCAGCAACTCTGCCCACGGTGGTCACAAGGCACCATGCTTATGGCTTATTACTGGGGAGCCTGAAGCTCCATGTCACTTGGTCACTCTGTTGTGGGCTGGAAAAGCCCCAGGAACTGGACATGCAGGATTTGCATGGGATGTCATGGGCCTAAATAACTCTAGGACAGATCTTTAAATGCCAAGCTCAGGCCCATTTTGCCACTGATTGAGGTGGATTCCTGGCTGCAAACTCTCGGGGAGCTGGCTTTGTGCCTGGTGGGCAGGGACCTTTCTAGAAGGTTGTGGATGCTGCTGGTGGATGAATCAGATTCTCTGCCAGGCTGGGAGTGTAGCCTGATGTGCAGCCATAATTCTTGACTTTGCTTGGAGGCAGTGGAGATGCTGCAGGTGAGGTGACATAGGGAATAGGGTCATAGACTGGGCAAAGTGCCCAGTGGGGACATACAGGGGCTAGTGTGAGCATTAACAAAGGGGATGTGTTGCAATAAAGAGCATGAAGCTGCTCATGTCTTCCACCCTGTGACCCTCTGACCCCACTCCCAGGGTCACATGTGTAACACACCTCTGGGGCAGGTGCATCCTGGGCACCCTCTCTGGATGCTCTTCTTGAGATGTGCTGGGCTCTGGGGGTCTCCCTGCCCCTGAGTTCTAGAAGACCCAACTCCTCCACTCTTGGGGTCTTGCTGTGTCTCCATGTGCTGAGCAGCCCTCAGGGGAGCTAAGGGCTGATGGGGCCCCATCACATTTCCTAGGAGACACCACGTGGAGGTGACATCTGGGGTTGGGACTGACCTTCCCTGGTGATAGGCCTTGGAGTAGGTGGTAGCCAGGCAGGTGTTTCTGCCCACTGCTGGTCTCCCCAGTCTGTGCCTAGGGCAGCCTTTCTCTTTCCTGCTCCACATGCCCTGTTTTCTGCCAAGGCATGTGAGCAACTCTGTGTGCACAGCTTTCCCATAAACCTTGGATGGCTGACCAGGTGGGAACCTTGGCCAGACTGAAGAGGCAGAGCCTATTGTCCTCCTTGGTCACACTCACAGGCCATCGACACCCTTGCTGGTGTCATCTCGCCTGGCCCTGCCACTCCCAGGTCTACCCTGTGCTGAGGGAGGACTCTGCCTCTTCCCCCAGGAAGCCTCCAGACACACATTCAGAGCTCCAGGCTCTGGCCTCCTCTGGGTTGGCCTGCCCCTCAATAGTCCCAGACTTGGGGCTGGTCGGGATCCTCCTCCCCTTGGGGCCCCCAGCAAGGCTTGGAAGGATTTGTGTTTGCACCAGGAGCCTCCTCCTGCCTCTGCTCCTTCAAGTTTCTCTTAGTAGCCAGGGCTGTCATTTCCATCCTTGCCCCAGCCAACCTCCTCCTTCCACTCATCCTGTCTAAGGAACTGGGGGCCAGTTGGGCTAGAGGGAAGGGAGCATGTTCAGTTAGTCCATGGCCTACCTACTGAGCATCTGGGGATGTCTTGCAGACTAGGAGGTGGTTTTGAGCTCCAAAGGCATCTGTGCAGGTCACAGCGCAACATGACTGCCCTCCAACCCAAACCTGCAGCAGTGTCTTCAGGGAAGCTGGGCTTTCCGGGGGTGGCTCCTCATAGTGCTGAAGTTCCAGGCCTTTATGGACCCTTGGAAGGAGAAGTGAGCCATGGGGCAGGTGGACATGGAGATCTTCATCTTCCCAGGGGTGACCTATGGCAGCCTGTGGCCAGCACTACAGGGTCAACATCAATGTTTGTTGCCTTCAGAGGAAAGGATCGATCTATCCCATCTGCCCTTCCTGATGGCCTGCAGGGCTGGGACACCCATGACTTGAGCTCTGTGTGTGCTTGGAGCAGTGAGTGCTGCTTCCACCAGCTTCTCCACCATGGAGGCCCTCACCAAGTGCTGAACTCAGCTGCAAGTCCTTGGCCTTGAGTTTCTTGGTGCTGTGCAGGCCAAGGGCTACTTGTCCCCCTATCCCCTCTGAACTTGGGACAAGGGTCTCCTCCTTTCCTTTGACTGAATCCTGGGCTGTAGCCTTCCCAGGCAGGTGCCATGGGGCCTGTTCCCTGCAGGTTGTGGTGTGCTGCAGCTGCCTGTCCTGGTGAAAGCTGACCATTTGGGTGAGTCTTTTCCACATCCACCAGCAGGGATTCCACTGGTAACTTGGAGTCTACTGGGAGGATTTACCTCACAGGAATGGACAAAATTGTGCCCAATCAGAGCCCCTGCCTGTGGGCCTTCAGCAGCACCTCTCAGCCTGGAGGAAGCCCCTGCCCACCTGGCAAGGCAGCTGCCACCTCAGGACCTGGCACACTCCTTCACAGTGCTTGGAGAAGCCTCATGGGTCAAGTGAAGCCTGCTGCTAGAGCATGGGGGCTCCAGAGTGGACTCGGCATCCTTGCCTGGGTGCCTACAGCTGGCCTCAGGCCTAGTGTGAAGGAGGCTCTGTCTAGAGCAAAGACAGTGCCTGCCCAGGTTTCCTGTGTGGAAGAGGGGGGGGGTGCCAGGGCCCCACCCTGAAGCCTGTCCTTATCTCTCAAACTCCCCTGGGCTTCCAGAGTGGGTTGTAGAAGGGAGGGTTTCCCTGGGAAAAATTAATCCTGGAGTGGCTTGGATCCTTAGAAGCTCACCTCTAGCTCCACAAAATAAGCAAACAGACCCCTTTGAACAGGATCCTAGGATGTCTCAGGAGTGAACAAGACCAGCCCAGTTACCTGAAACCCATGCTACCTGGTCCTGTGTCTGCCTGGGCAGGCTGTTCCTAGGTTGGTGGGCCCCGCTGGGGGAAATAAGGCAGGTGCCTCCCCTACCCCAAAGCCTGCTTTGCTGGATGGCCCCACTCACTGGCTGTGTTGCTTCCATTCATCAGGCCTCAGGTCTCAGTCAGCCCCCAGCCTTTGAAGCTGCAATAAATATTGATTCAGGTAAATCGATGTGTTTCCGAGGACTTGGGTCGATAGCAAAGTTACAAGGATCAGGGCAAAGTCATACACGTGGCCAACTCCTGCATCAAGGAAGAGCCAGGGAGACCTGAAACAGGACTGGCCGCATATCTGGAGTGCCAGTGCCATAGCCAGAAGCTCCTGAGGGGCTGGGACAAGGAGGGCTTGGTAGACACTGGGCCCAAGCTCTCACTTGGTCACAGCCAAGGGGACTGACAGACAGCACCCGGCCAGGTGTTCCTTCCTGTGCTGAGCTCTCAGATGCATGGCTGCCTCTTCCTGTCCTGTCCAGGACCTCAGCAGGTCTCCATCTGAGAGCTGCAGCGCCAGGCCAGTGCAGAGACCTTAACAAGACTTTGTCCCCTGGGGTTCCTGTTCCCCTGAGGTGGGAGCTCCTCACCCCCTAAGCCACCTCTTCCATCTCTTGCCCTCACAGCGCCTCACCCTGGCCCTTGGAATCATAGAGGTAGAACAGTCCCATCAAGCACACACATACAAGGCCTGCCCCCTCCATCTTTCTTTCTTATTTTTTTTTTTTTATGTGGGTACCGGGAGTCGAACTCAGGACCTTGCGCTTGCCAGGTTATCTCACCGGCCCCCTCAATCTTTCTGATCTCTTCCCCCAATCTAGTCCAAATCTCTGAATGCCCTGGGGCCTGTGGAGTCCTCCCACTCTCACCATGCCCCTGTATTGGGGATTTTGTACACACTGCAGCCTCTGCCTGGAACTCTTGTCTTCCCTTCTCTGTCCATGTCCAGCATTGTACCCTCACTTCTTCTGACCTCCCACCTGCGTGGACCTGCCCTTCCCCCAGAGAGTGTGGCTGGGGACACAGTCCCTGGAAGGAAGCCAGCCAGCCTCAGAGTCATCCTAAGGGGATAGTTGAGGCAGATGAGCTCAGGAATGCCATCTAGGTGGGTAGGTGTCCGGGCTGAGCCCTATTTACCCTCCTCACTCTATCACACGCCCCCCCCATATGTTCCCCTCCTTCTCTAATCATTTCTCATGGCTCTGACTTGCTCTGCTACTTCCTCCCCTTGAACTTCAAGGCTGGGTCTGGTGCGCTCCAGTGGGACCACTTTATTTATGAGAATTTGGCAAATGCAGATGTGCTGTTTCCAGCTAATAGCCCCAAATCACTCGCACTGCCCCATTAGCGGGGAAACTGGCCTGTGTACATTACACACCGTCTAAGTAGGAGCCGAGGCAGCAGTTTTATGACCCCATAAAACTTTGGGAGTTTATTGCTATTGAACAAACATGTAATCCGATGCTTCAAGTTCAATATATGTAGCCAGTGGCACCCAGAGCTGGCTGTGGCTGTGGCTCCCACACCTGGGCTGAGCTGCAGAGCTATTCAGGGGCTTTGGAGCTGATTGAAGATTGATTGGCTGCAGGACAGGGGCAGGATTCATGGTGGCCAGATGGGGCTGCTCCTCCTGCATACTGAGTAATCCAAGGATAGCAAGGCAAAGGGGAGGTGCAGCCACCTGAGGGCTAGTCAGGGGTGCTGGGCGGAGACTGTAGCAAAGGGGTATGTGCCGCCTTGGGAAAGGTGGGCCAGCATAGCTCCTGAGAGGGAGGAGCAAAGGGTCAGTCTATGGGAGAGGCCAGTGGCTAAGCCTTACCCACCAAAGGACCTTACCCATTCTTCTATCCAACCGTTCCTCTGTCCACTCTTCTACCTGTCGATCGATCAATTGATCCATCCATCCATCCATCCATCCATCCATCCATCCATCCATCCATACACTTGTCCACCTAGCCACCCCATCACTCACCCATATGTCCATCCTTCCATTGACCTGCCCATCTACTTATCCACTTATCCATCTACCTACTTATCTACTCTGTCTGTCCACCCACCCACTCATCCATCTATTCCTGTGTCCGTCCACCCATTCACTGACCTTCCGTCTACCTGCCCACCTGGCCACCCACCCTTCCCACTCTGTGCTGCTCCTCGTGCAGGAGCCAAGATCTCTTTCCAGTGGCACAGATGACCCAAGCCTGGGAAAGCCAACATGATGCAGAAGATCCGGCAGGATAACTTTGGCCTCGGCCAGGGTATCCCCAAGAATCCCTTTCTTTGTCAGTTTCATAAGTTTATTTTAAATAATGGAGACCCCCACTGTTAATTGCAGTTTCTTTTCCTTTCCCAGGCTTGTGCTGGGTACACATTTTTTCCACCAAGTTTGTCTGTGACTCTGAACTTGTCCATCTTTGCATTTGCGTCGTGCCGTTGAATTCTATCATCAACATCTGCGTAGGTGATATTCCATGGTGTGGCTCCCCTGGCACTGATGGCAATGCTTCTCCATGGTTGGATATTGTAGCTGATTCTGTCTTTTTGCAGTTATAAGTAATGCTGTGGCTGCCATCCGAGCCTGAGTGGTTAGCTCTGCCCCTCCAAGTACCTGATCAGCACCGATTGCAGGGGAGGGTGTTCCTGGGCTGAAGGCTAAGCATCTCGCCACTCTGCGCATGTCTCATCCTATGACCTCCAGGCCTACCCTGCTGATCTGTGGCCTTGGCTGAGGAGGGACTTCTGTGGGGCCTGCCAAAGTGGCCTGGTGCTTTCAGTAGTGTTTGGCGGGCCCCTGCTTTGCACGGCTCACGTCACCAGAGTGCAGCCTTCTGTGCTGCCTTGTCTGCAGTGCACTCACGTCCTCTGTGATGTTTTTGCTTCGGATCAGCTCATGCCATGTTAATGGTATTAATTTTTTGTCACATTAGTGTCAAAAATTTACCCGACTCATTGCTTGCCTTTTAACTTGATGTTTTCTTTGGAGTCACCTGAGAATTTAGCTTCCATGTAGTGTACTCATCTTTGTTTTTATTCTTAGAAAGTTCTTTCCCACTGGGGATTCAGTAAATATTTGCCTCTGTTTACTTCCTGTTCTGTTCCCTGGTTTAAGTTCTTTTCTGTTAGCACTGCCTTATCCTCCCTTCCACATGGATGCCCCACCCCCACACTCTGATCCACTGGGTGCCCTGGGCCTCCCCTCCCTTTTTTCCTTTTTCCTCCCTCCCTCCCTCCTTCCTTCTCCCCTCTCTCCCACCTTTCCTCCCTCCCTTCCTGCGTAAACTTTTCTTAGTAGACTGGAGGCTGCCCCTCCTGAGGGCTAAGGCCCTGGCATGGCTACCTGCAGATACATTAGTGCAGCCTGTAAAGCAAGAAAGTGGACACTCACTGTTTGAGAACAAGATAGAGATGGGGACAGGGACCTGGGAGCTGGAGCAGATTGTGCAGGGTGATCTGGGGACCCTAGAACACTCTTGGAGTGATTACTGACTGGGGTGCAGGGCACATCTGTGCTGGGGGATACACTTTGGAACTGTGCCAGGTGTTCAGGACACCAAATATAGGATGTGAGTGGGGGCAAGTGACAGAGCTGGGTGGTGACTAGACCTCCCTCCTATGCCCAGGGCAGCCTCTGGTCCTGCTTGGTGACCCTCATGGAAAGGAGAGATAAAAACCTCTGATCACTGGAGTGGGGATGGGTACTGATCTTTGAAAGCTGAGTGCAACTGGGTGTGCTAAAGACCAGAGGTTTGGGTGGTCAGTCGTTTGCTTTAGAGAGTGCATTAGTCAGCTTTCCTTCACTGTGAAAAAATACCTGAGAAAAACACCTTAAGAGAGGAAAGGTTTATTTTGACTTTCGACTCACAGTTTCATTGGTTTCAGTCCACGGTGGCTTGGCTCCATTGTTTCTGGGAAGGTGGTGAGATAGGCAAAGATGAAACAAAGCAACAAAGCAATTCACTTCATGGAAGGAGAGGGGGACAGAGAGAGAGACAGAGAGAGAGATACAGAGAGACACACACACACAGAGAGAGAGAGAGAGAGACAGATGCAGATACAGACACAGAGAGATCGTGTGTTAGTGAGCATGCCAGGGGCTAGGGACCAGATACTCTCTTCAAGGACATGCAGTCCAGAATGGCCCACTTCCTCCAATTTGCTCCCACCTCCTAGAGTTTTCACCATTTCCTCACCGTCACCTGGGGACCAAGCCTCCAACACATGAGGCTTTGGGGGACATTTAAGATCCAAACCATTGCTGGATGTGGTGGTGCACACCTGTAATCCTAGCTACTCGAGGGGCTGAGACAAGAGAATCACAAATTCGAGCCCAGCCTGGGCAAATTAGTGAGACCCTGTCTCAAAATAAAAAATAAAAAGGGCTGGGGATGTAGCTCATTGTGATGGCCCTGGGTTCAATCCCCACTAACACTATCAACCAACCAACAATCCAATCAATCAACCAATATGAACCATAGCAAGAGCTTCAACATGGCCTGCAGTGTGGACAATGGTCACCGGGGAGGGTTGAACGTCCAGGCCTGGACAGAACCCACGGCAGCAGGAGAGATATAACCAAGGCAATTGGGACCTTGGTGCTCCCTGAGTA